>JAZKJV010006913.1:0-623594 GCA_037367405.1 Ottelia alismoides | reverse complement strand
TATCACAACAATCATCAATAAATATCACATATCCATAATGTTTACTATGATATAGATGATTCACATACATCAATATGTATGAGATCTAGAATACCTTGACATCTTACACCTTTCCCAAAGAAGGGTGTATTGGACATTTTACTTTGAATACAATATTCATAAGTATGCAAGTTTTGAAATTTTAGACATTCTAAGTTTCATCTCTTACTTGTCCATTGATCTCATCAACAGACATATGTCCAAAACATTATGCCAGATCATTGTCAGATGATCTTTATCCTCATATTGATCTTTAAAGGTTTAATTTTCAGTATTAGAAATCTTAACGAACCATTCATTAATTTTCTAATTCAGCGGAGTCCACTAAATGTTAGATTACTATCTGAAATATATCCATCATAACTCTCTATGACATGTTTATTCCAGAATTCATGTTTATTTCCAACATTTAGAAATAAACTATGAGTGTATTCTAATATCCAGGTCACAGAGACATTCTCTAAGACTAAGGGCTCCCACTGAAAATATGAAGTCTATTGATCCAATGGAAATTATTGCAACAATTGCATCACTTCCAAACATGGATGACCATTAAACTTTAAGATCAAATTTCTAATATTCTAATACAGGTGCAACCAATTGCAAGTGTCATTAGAAGATTGAGATACAATCATTAGACTTTATCTTATCAAATAAGTAAGTCAATTTCAATGATTATATGTAGATTATTCAGATTTACTATCCGATTCATTCTCTAAGGATTCTAGATAGATTTGATAGTCATACTATCAATACATCAACTTATTGCAGTATTGGCATTCATCCAACTCTTTCGATGTCATATGGAAGTCACAGAAGTACAATCAACTCTTTGACTATACTTCTTAGTTGGGTCGAACCCATGCTTCCACTATGCTTCCTTTATCTATAAGCAACCATTGCTCAAGACCAAGGATCTCTTATGTTAAAATCAAAAATTTCAATATAAGAGTATTTCAACATTTATACATGCTTCATTCAATTCATACAATATGAATATCATGAAGCTTCATGAATGACTAGAGTACAGATAGTAGAATGATGACACTCATCGTATCTACATCCATTTAAACTCTTAAAACTTAGGTTCAGGTAGGTACTCAAATAATTTGAATACATCATCTCCTATAGAGCCACCATTCTGCATAATGCAGAGAACCATGTCATTCATGATTATATGTCGAGAGCACATATGTATGTGATGAATCTCCATTTCATCACCTCTATTCTATCATTTTTGCCTTGAAAACCCTAGCTAATGCATGTAAATAACATTAATTTATCTATAATAGCATTCATTATTTATTGTACTTATTGTATACAAAATAAGGTTTTTAATGCCAAAATTATAGAATAAAGAGAAGAAAAGAAAAAGGAATAGAATATTGCAAATATTTTATGACCCTAACCCTGAGATCAAGTCCAGAATGGAATTGGTCGACAAGGAATAAAGTAGGAGGAGATAAGGGCCAAGAGTACAATAAATACCTCATTTATTCATTCTTGATTTATGCATTTTTGACACCTATTCTATATCTAAGTATTCATTCACCAAATAAAGAAACTTTGTACAAAAAAGTTGGAGATAATAATGTAAATAAAAATACAAAATTAAGTTTGTACAAAAATAATATATAGTGTACATTTTACACCCAAAATAAAAAGCCAGAAACCAAACTTCACAGACCCATATCTTCCAAATAGAAACTCAAAACATAGCAAAATCACCTCTAATTGTATATAACTTTTCATGAGCTATTTAATGGTGGTGGTTTTATATTTTTTGGAGTTACTGTGCAAAAGATAGGTTTGGGGCCCCCTATTGTACATAATACCGATTAAAATATTTAATTTATTCATTACTTATTATTTTTACAAGTTCATATTTTTATAATTTTATAAACACTATCTATAATATAGGTGTACATCAGAAGCAAAATAAAACTAAAAAGAAAATGAATAATAAAATAATAAATTATACAAAAAAATAGATGGAACACCTATAAGTATATAAGTAAAAGGGAATTATATTCTTTAATTATTTTATTCTTTCATATTTTTAGAATATTGTAAATGTCATATATATTCTATTAAAAATACAAAACACATATAAAAACTCATTAAAATGCATTAAATTAAAAAGAAGTATACAAAACATAGGCAAAATACCTATACCTATACCTATACAATTCATATACCTATTAATTTAAATGTGCAAATAAACTCATAACAATCAAATAAAAATATATCTATACTCATAAAAATAAGTTGTAAATATATAAAATAAGAAAATAAAATAATAAAATAAAATATATAAAATAAAAATAAAATACACAAAACATAGGTAAATATACCTATAAATACACTAATAAAAATTAATTATTAATAAATAAAGCAAAAAAATTAAATAAAAATCATATTAAAATACTACATATAATAACAAACATTTTTTATTTTATACTCAAAAATTAATATAATCATTTACTAATTTAAATAAATTATTCTTTAATATTACAACTTGTTTTGTCTTCTAGCGGCCTGCGTGGACCAATCGCAAGCCGCCAAGTGTTGACCGCAGGTCAACTCCTCAGACCCTAGCCTTACGCCTCTGACAGATCACGAGAGCTTCGTTTCTCCAAATTTTAACGCAATTTGTGTAGCTCAAGAACGATAGGACTCTTCATGAAGATTATTCCTTGTACATCATGGATACACGCCCGACCCCATGATTTTTTGTACATGGCGTCGATTCAATCAAAAAGGGTGATCAATAAGGGTGCTCGAATACGTGTATAAATAAACACCTCTGTCCTCCTTGAATTCTTTGGTCATCTTTTACCATCTTCCACCCTTGCCTTCAGCCTAGACATGTCCCTTGTGACAGGAGGAACCCTCTGGAGGCGCAAATCGGTGGGAGGAAGCAGGGGTGCACCCACGACGGCGCTCCGGCGAAGCCCTGCTCCCTGGTGTTTCACCAGGTATAAGAGCTGCCCTTTCTTGCTTAATGTGTTAGGTTTTTTCATTCCACATTTAATTCAGTAGTTAGATATGTAGTAGCCCATTAGTTAGCCCTATCAGAGCCATATCAAAGTTCACCGGAGCTCCGCTCCGGTGAGCTAATCCGTCACGATCCGTCTGTGCTCAGAACTCCTATTCGCCCTCATTTCGTCCTCCTCCGCGTTCTCCATCTCCCGAACGCCTCATACCAACCCGAACTAACCTAGTTCTGCGAATCGAGGTCCCTCTCCTCTACGTTGTCGGACCTCGCCATCCGCATCATTTTTTTGCTTATCAGCTTCAAAAACTGTTGAGGTCAAAGCCCTCGAGCCCCAGATGTTTTCCATGCAGGTTTGGAGATCGACGAAGCCCTCCTGGGCGTTGTTGAACCATGAATGAGGCTCCTGGAGGTCCTCCTCTTCGTGGACCTCGCTTGATCTCTGTGGACCTCCAGGTGCCTCCAGGAGGCCATCATGGGATGCGGCGGAGCACCAGGAACAATTAGAGACCATCAGCAGAGGGAATGGAGGCCGGGGGAGCTCGCAATCTCCGATCGAAGCTCTCTAGCGTCGACCTTCTTCCCAGTTCTTTCACCCATCTCCTCCACCGTTGGATGAAGAACCCCTCCCCAGATCTGCCCAGGGCCGTCCGATGGAGCAATGTTTCAACCGTCAGATCATCACAGATGATCTAATCTCCACCGCTCATCGGTGAAGCGGTATGGCGTGCTGGATGGAAGCCACGTGGATAAGTAAAGCCTATATCGTCGTCCGTCCGGGACTCTTTGGGGTTAATTTGCACATCTAACCCCTTGTATTTTTTGTATTTAATATTCAGTGTTGTAAATAAAAAGCCACGTTTAAAAATAAGGGGACATTTTACATATAACCCCTGCACTTTATTTGCACGGAAGTCCATGCCACGTCACCTCGTGTGTCGTCTCACGTGAGGTGATTAATTGGGTAAAGTGCATATAAAACCTGGCGAGTTTTGTAATTATCTTTTAGTCCAATAAAATGCTTATTTACGTTATATATTTCTTGGACATTTGCATCGCTGCCCATGATATTTATGTTATTAGCAAGTACGACCATGCCAGGCGTGCGTGCTTTCGCACGTGAGTCCTGGGGTTTTTGCAGAAAGACCCTCGTGGCTTTGGCCATTTAGATTTAGTCCAGGAAATTCTTTGTTGCATGATATATTTTCTAGAGAAATTGTGTCGAAGCCCCTGGATTTTTAAATATTGACAGAAATACCCCTGCAAGGTTGTAATTGCTTTTTGTTATATCTAATTATTTCATGTCTCTCTAAAATCCCAAAAATTCCCCAAAAAAAAGTTTAAGCTCCTGTTGCATTCTTTATTATGCCATAATTTTATTTTACATTTTTATTGCATTTTCATATTTATAAAAATTCAAAAACATGCATTTTTGCTACTGTTTGCATTATAAACCCTAAAAAATATAAAAACTTCTTAAAAAATTCCTCCAAAAAATATATTTTGTCTCTTTTTGTGTATTTGATCTTCTATCCAAAAATCACTAAAAAAAACAAAACTCCTAAAAATTAGAAAACCCAAAAAAACTTCAAAAAAATATTAAAAATTCTAGAAAAATCATAAAAATACAATCTCTATTTCTGAATTTTTTGTATTTTATTATACTTGTTTTAAAATTAATTTGAGGAATTTTGGACACTATTTGATATTTTTCATCCTCATTTTAATTTTGATCAGTAATTTATTTCATTGTTTACTCGTATTTTTGACTTTAAAAATACCAAAGAAATAAGGAAAAATCTAGAAAAATCACAAAAACATTAGAACGATATAAAAATCACAAAAATCTTTATTTTCTGCATTTTGAGTATTTTCCCTATTTTCATCTTTCTCTTATCTCTCTTTTATTATATATTCTATATGGCTTTATATCTTATTTCAAAAAGAAAATATAAAAAAAATACAAAAACATAAAATAAAAAAATTAAAAATTAAAAATCAAATAAAAATTATAAAACTAAAAATCGAATAATATATATATATAAACAAAAAAAACCACAAAAAGACTTGTGTGCATACATGACTAGCTTGTATATGAATAGTTGTTGGCTACTAGTTTTTGCTCTCTGTGGTTCGACCTCTATATACTTCCACACTATGCATCATTATGGTAGAGTTAATAAATTTTAATTCATATTTTTAGGACTCAATTGCTTTATTCTGATTGTGGGTTAATTGCTGATTAACCGGGGAATTCCGAGTAGTCACTTCAGCGACTGGATATTTATCTGGACCCTCTGGATGTCCTGTGTTATCAGATGGTGCTGTTGTCGGGAAGCAATGAGCGTAGCTTACTTTAGTTTGTCATGTTGTAAATATTTGCATTGCTAATATTCATGAATTGCTTGTAAATATTTATTGCTTGTAATTATCTGTGCTAATACCCTTTTTCTTGCAACTTTGATGCGAGGGTCTGCCATGCAAGGACAATCTTCTAGAAGACTGGTGCAACCATGCATGAAGGAGGGTCACGCCTGTTTGACCAGCTGGAGCAGGCACCAAGGAAGCAAGAACAAGGCTTAGCCAGTTTTTTTTAAAATGTGTAATTTTATGAGAGAGAGAGAGACAATGTTGGCAGGTAATAATTTGAACTCTACTCTTCACAACGAGGTCCAGTGCCCGGGTGTCTATTCACCTGGAGGCCTCGTTGTGGCTTTTCCGTTTTTCCCGCTTTCTTTTCTTTGTTTCCCGCAATTTTGAGCTTTCTGCCTTTTCTTTATTTTATTTTGTGTGCATGGAGCCCCTAGACTTAGGTTGCTTGACTCGGTAGCTAGGTCCACACATTAATAAGAATGCTTGTTCCTATAGTCTCTTATGTATGGATTTTGTCAAACTTAATTGGTTCTTCACAATTAATATCAGCTAATGTTTACGGCGATTTGTCGCTTGCATACCGTCATGTAGTTAGGTTTCAAAATTCTGTTTTGCATACCGCATGGAGAGAGCTGGGATGCACTATAAGTCCTCTAACTCAGCATGCATCATTCGGTTCAATGGTGAGATTTCCATCATGGAACCAACTTGCACGGCTTTCCCGCTATCTGCCTCTGATTTTGAGCACCTAGGACATAAATGAGAATCTACAAAAACGTTAGGCGTTGGTACGTAAACAAACTCGAAAAAAGTGAAAACAAAAAAAAAAACTAAAACAAGGGGACTGCTAAATAAACTTTGACCTTAATTAAAATTTGTAATGGATTATCATTGTACTGGGTTCATAAAGCCCTCATTGTTTTCTGGTACCTTCAGAGGGGGAACAAAACCCCACTCCCATGAGCGAGGCACGCCCCATAAGGGATAGAGCCAAAATCCCAGTCTACAACTGCCTTGTGTATCGCATGGATTTCTGAAGTACTGGCGCTTCTATCGTACGTGACCGAGTAGGGCCTTGTCAGCGATGGTGTTCCCGCCTTGTATGGAACATCGACATGGTCTGAAGTATTGAGCATAGGTCACGCCTTCACGGGGGTATCTGTCTCATCGGTTTGCGTCCGAGTAGGTTCTTGCACGCTCACGGGTGATTCCGTACCGAGCGAGAACCGAAGTATTGGTTTAGCCTATCAGCTTTCTCTCTCTATTTCTTTGTCTAAGTAGGGATCCAGGAAGGGTTACAAGGACCTCAAAAAGTACAGACTACAGGTTACAAAGGAGGAGGACAAGTACGAGATTCTTTTCTGGCAGTACTCTCTCTCCTATAGGGTTAGCGTGTTAAGGACTTGTTAAAAGATATGCCTAAAATAACAACTCTAAAACTGAAAAGATAATAAGTAGCCGAACCTTCATGGCTCCACATGGCGTGAGTTGGTGAACCCGATTTTATATTGCATTTGTATGGATCTAGATTAAGGTCCAAAGATCAAGTCCCGCGCCTTTACGCAAACTTTGTTGTATCAGTCTCCTTTGACCCCCGCTCAGTCGAGCCTTTCTACTGTTTTGCACTTCTTTTTATTCCTCGTTGACCATCGTATCCTTCTTCCAACATACAATCCTCCTGTTGCTTCACGAAGTTGATCTATGAATGGTTTCCGTCGGGATCCCACCGACACCCACATCGATTCCATAGACTCAACTTCGCCAATAAATTCGAGGCGATTCCCGAGAACCCGACCCGAACTTTGCGGATCGATCTCCAGACTCCTCGTCTTCTACCTTTCTTTTGACCACCCAATAAACCGGGATCACTTTTGTCCCACTTTCACCGTTGTGAATGGAAGTCGATCACAGACCATATCCTTTTTCGTTCATAATATTCTGGGATTGACCTTGATCCCAGATCCATCATGACAGCTAAATAAGATTGCAAGTGGTCTAATTAGGATTCTCTCATTCTGCAGATAGAAGACCGACCAAGCCCTGGATACTAATCCGAAATTCCTTTCATCAGACTCAGACCCTGACATGGCTCCTCAAGGAAAGGGCAAGGGTCAGCCGCCACCCCAGCCAGAGCAATGACAGATGCCAGATCAGAATTAGGTTAATGCACAACTGTTGGCATCCATCCAAGCTATCCAACAACAGCTAACTGAGCAGGCCCTAGCACGGACTGCTTTCCAGGAGATGCTGAATGATGTAATGAACAGACACGAGGGAGGAGAAGGATGACGAGGAGGTGCTAACCCTTCGGATGACGAGGAAGAGTCGGAACAAGGGAGACCCAAACCTATACTGAAGGAGACCTATAATCCTGGAGACAACCAGATGACCGAATGGATCCTCATTCCACCGGTGCATGCTCACTTTGAGCTGAAGCCCTAGTTCCTCGCTCTTCTTCCATCTTTCCATGGAAACACCAATGAAGAGCCGTACATCCACCTGCAACAGTTCTCACGCATCCGCCGTACTACTCAGTACCCCAACGTTCCCTTTGGACGTTGCCAAAATGATGACATTCCCCTTATTGAGTCAACCATCTGGGGAAGATTGTAACAAGCTGGGAGGAACTGAAGTTAGCTTTCTTGCACAAGTTTTACCCTCTCAGTCGGCTCAACCAGATGCGAGCATGAATCAGCAACTTCTCCCATGGAGCCCATGAATCTATCCATGAAGCGTGGGAGAGGTTTACAGATCTGCAGGAGAATGCCCTCATCACGAGATTCCAAAGACCAGCCTGGTCCAACATTTCTTTGGGGGGCTGAACATCGAAAGCCAAAGGCTCGTTGACGCAGCATGTGGGGGCTCACATTTCAATAAGGATGAAGACATAGTCTGGCAGATATTTGAAGAAATGGCCGAAGGAGATGCCACTCTCTCTTCATCAAAAGCATACCAAAAGCAGCCCCAGATCCTCCAGAAACAAGTATACATGGCAGCGTCCTGCGAGGTGGAGAGAGATGAGAGCTCCAACCTCAGCATCATCGGGGGCCATCTCTCGAAGTTGATATCATCGAGAAACGATCACAGGACTTAGAAAAACTTGATGTGATCAAGAGGAGGACTCAAAACCTTGACAAACTAGATCAGATTACCAAACAACTAGAACTGCTAGTGGGCACCATCAACTCTGTCCAGTCGGCATCACCATCAGAAGCTCCAACTGAGAAGAAGGACAATCTACCACCGCCACATAAGCCTCAGCCGAGCCAACAGTCACCGACAGTCCAGCACGTGTACTACGTGCAGGCACCTGACCAGAGCCAGCAGCAACAGCAGATGGTTGTGTACCAACCAGAGTTTGTAACTGGATCCGATCCAGTCTTCCCACCACCACCCTTGATTCAAGAAGTCAACGGGGTTTGGAGCAATGAAGCACAGCCGACCCATCCCATGGGACAACCTCAGGGTCAACTACCAGCCAACCGTCAATACCACCAACCTTAGGGTGGTCGATTTGGGCAGTCCTCATAGCCACTGCCACAGTATCATCAGCCTCCCTCATATGCAAATCAATGGAGGCAGAATCAACATTATCAACAGCCGCAATACCACCAGCCACAACCTTTCCATCAGTATGTGGCCGCTCCACCTTAGTAGTACCAACAGTACCCCCTTCCTCTTACCAGCAGTTTCAGCTTCCTGCACCACCCCAACACCACCACCAACAGTCTCAGTACCAACACATGCAACAATAGTGTGGTCTGCACGCTGAATCTACTGAGGCAAATCCTGTGAACCCGACCATGGATTGCTTGGCCCAAGTCAAAGGGCTAGCAGATATGACCAAGAGGCTCAACGATCTGACCGCCACCAAAACCACTATCCCAGCCCAGGTCGAGGCCAACCCCAATGGCTTTAAAAAGAAAGAGCAGGTAGAATGTGATGTCCTGTCTACGTCTGTATAGTCAGAAAATGATAATATTGTTTGTTCTAATGTTGTAACTCTCAGGAGTGGTAGGGCCTTGCCTCTGCCTGCTATCAAGAATGGGGAGAATAAAGGACCATGTGAATCGTCATCTTCTGCATCAGTCGTGCCAGCTACAGGGGCGGGTGAGGAAGAAGAAGGAGGAGCCATTCCAGCCGTCATGCAACACCAGCATCATCAGCAAAAACCACAAAAAAAATCAGCAAAACCAAACAGAACAAAAAGAATTTTGCAGCCGAAGCAAAGTCGTGCCAGCCTCGGAGGAGCAGCCAGTCGCAACCGATCCCTCGCCAGCCGACGGAGCAGACGCCCTACTTTTTGCTCGCCCATTAGCACTGTTATCTCAAGATTCAGCTTGTACTCCTTTTTGTAGACCGGGTGTACAACAATTTGTGGGCGATAATTCTGATGCAAATAAAAACTCTATTCTGCTTATCAGTGATCTAAATATTACTTTTCCTAATGCAATCGAAAAATCCAACAAAAATTGCAAAACGAAAAAGTGCATTGTCTGATCCTAGAGTTGTGGAATAATAGATAACTTAACCGTTGAGATTCCCTTACTGAAGGCCATGGAGTACATGCCTGTTGTGAAGAAGGGATTGAAAGAGGCATGTACCAGCAAGCGTCGACCATCAGCAAGAACCGGCGCAATCAGGTTGAGAAGCACGTTCTCACTATGGCCACTGTCGTAGCCATCAGCAACCTCCCATAGAAAAAGCAGGACAATGGAGCACCTCTTATCAGTTGTGAGATTTTCGATCAGGACTTCGAGCGTACTCTCCTTGACAGCGGGTCTTCCATCAACCTTCTGCCATCGTCAATAACGCAAGAATTTGGGCTGGGTCTGCTCAAGCAGACACGAATGATCCTTCAGTTCGTTGACCGATCCATCAAGCGACCCAGAGGTCTGTAAGAAGACGTTGTAGTGAAGGTGCGGGAGATGCAATTCCCGGTTGATTTTGTAGTCCTTGATATGGACTCACCCACACCCTTACTCCAGACCCCTATCATCCATGGCCGACCATTCTTGTGTACCTCAGGCTCCGTGGTTGACTACGGGTCCGGCAAGATCACTTTCCGCTCGGACAACAAGTAGATCAGTATAGACGTGATCAGAGAGCCATACGCCATGATTGATGAGAGCCATGCAGTATCAGAAGCAGACTGTGGCTTTATTGCAGAAATTAGAGACTCATCACTTTCATTGAATGATTCATGGACCCGAGAAATCCTCACTCTCGAGGAGGACTTGGAAGGCACAGTTGACCTATGCTCCTATGATTCTTGGGAGACAGACTCTAAGATGCTGACGCAACCATGTGATTTCAAGAACTCACTCCAGCCCGAACATAATGAGCTTAGTACAGAATCGTTCGACACATCATCGGGATCTCAACAGAATACTGAGGATGGTAGATCCATCAATTAAGTACATCCCACCACCAGTATAGTGTCTGAAGTGACCAACAAGTTGGATAGATTAGGACCAGAACTCAAGCCACTTCTTGCAGGACTGAAGTATGCCTTCCTTGCGGGTGAAGAATGCATGTATCCGGTCATCATCAACAGTAGGCTGAACCCGGATCAGGAATCTCGACTTCTCGAGGTTTTAGAAAAGAACAGCAAGGCACTTGGTTGGTGCGTATCAGATCTCCGTGGGATAAATCCAGCTTTGTGTTCACATCACATTTATCTGGTGAAAGATGCCAAGCCATCCCGCGAATTCCAAAGAAGGTTGAATCTAAACCTCTGAGACGTCGTCATGAAATAGATCACGAAATGGTGTGACGCAGGCTTCATCTATCCCATCTCCGATTCAAAATGGGTAAGCCCACCGCATGTAGTTCCAAAGAAATCAGGGCTTACCGTGGTTACCAATGACAAAGGAGAGGAAATATCCACTCGGGTACCAACATCCTGGCGGGTATGTGTGGATTACCGCCGTCTAAATGCAGCAACTAAGAAAGACCGCTTTCCCTTGCCATTCATTGATCAAGTTTTGGAAAGACTAGCAGGCAAGGAGTTCTTCTGCTTTTTGGATGGGTACTCCAGGTTCAACCAGGTGGCAATCGCTCCCGAAGATCAAGAAAAGACTACCTTCACTTGCACATTCGGTACCTACGCCTTCAGAAGAATGCCCTTTGGATTGTGCAATGCACCTGCGACATTCCAGAGGTGCATGCTAGCAGTCTTCGCCGAGATGGTAGGCAGTTTTCTTGAGGTGTTCGTGGACGACTTCTCAGTCTATGGTGTCAGTTTCGATTCTTGTCTTGGGCACCTAGACAGAGTGCTTCAGAAATGTCGTGAAGTCAATTTAGTGCTATCATGGGAGAAAAGCCACTTCATGGTCACAGAAGGAATTGTGCTGGGTCATGTCGTTTCCAAACGTGGCATGGAAGTCGACCCGGCAAAGGTGGATGTGATTGCCAATCTCGAGCCGCCTCTAACAGTGAAGAATGTAAGGTCGTTCCTGGGGTATGTGGGATTTTACAGACGATTCATCAAGGATTTTAGCCGCATCGCCCGACCTTTAACAGAGCTTGTATGTAAGGAAACTGAGTTTAATGTCGATCAGCAGGTTCTCCTTGCTTTCAATCAACTGAAGGAGCTTATCACTCAAGCTCCAGTCCTACAGCCGCCGGATTGGTCTCTCCCATTTGAGATCATGACTGATGCGTCAGACTTCGCAGTCGGGACTGTTCTGGGACAGAGAAAAGAAAAAGCGCCCTATGCCATTCACTACGCCAGCAAAACATTAGATGAGGTGCAAAGAAATTACACTGTGACAGAAAAAGAGTTGCTAGCTGTAGTTTTCACCCTTGAAAAGTTCAGATCCTATTTGCTTGGATCAAAAGTTACCATTTTTACAGACCACTCTGCTATCCGGTACCTACAACAGAAGAAGGATGCCAAGCCAAGACTGATTAGATGGATCCTTCTTCTCCAGGAATTTGATTTGGAAATCAAGGACAAGCTTGGAGTTCAGAATGTGGAAGCAGACCATCTCTCCAGAATTGAGCAGCAAGAGCCTCCACTGAACAATGAACCTATCACAGAAACCTTTCCAGATGAGTCAATTTTAGCAGTGGATTCCCCCCTTGGTATGCTAATATAGTCAATTACCTCGCCTCGGGGGTAATACCATCGGATTGGACGAAAAATCAGAAGAATAAATTCATGTCAACCATCTGTTTTTATCAATGGAAAGATCCTCTCTTATTCAGGGAAGGAGCATATTGCATTTGGCGCAGGTGCATACCTCAGGAGGAGCATTATAGTGTCCTCGAGCACTGTCACTCGCTCGAATCTGGTGGACATCACTCTGGAGACCGTACGGCAGCTAAAGTACTTCAGTGTGGCTTCTGGTGGCCCACACTATTCAAGGATGCAGCAGTATTTGTCAAACAATGCATTGACTGTCAGAGATTGAAGGGTACACTCACTGCAAAAGATTTGATGCCTCTGAAGATCATTCAGATAGCAGATGTTTTTGATGCATGGGGCATTGATTTCATGGGGCCTTTCCCTAACAGTCAGGGTTTTGAGCACATCCTACTTTCCGTAGATTACGTAAGTCGTTGGGTTGAAGCTATTCCCGCTCGAGCCGCTGATAGCCGGACAGTGTGTCGATTCTTAAAAGAAAACATCATTTCACGGTTCAGGATTTCGAAGATTCTCATATCAGATGGGGTTAGCCACTTCATTAACAAAGGGGTCAAGAAATTAACGAAGGAATACAACATCGACCCGAGTCGCATCTCCTTATCATCCTCAGACCAATGGCATGGCCGAATTGTCGAACAGAGAAATCAAGACGATCCTGCAGAAACTTGTAAGGCCGGACAGAAAGAACTGGTCTCAACTCTTGGACTCGGTCCTCTGGGCTTACAGAACCGCCTACAAGTCTCCCTTGGGAATGCCACCCTATCGTCTTTTATATGGAAAGCCATGCCATCTGCCTGTCGAATTAATTCACAAATCTTTATGGGCAATTAACATGTGCAATTTGGACTCCCGGAAAAGTGGTCAGAAAAGAAAAGATGTTCTGAACAGACTCTTGGTGTTCCGAGACTATGCATACGACAACACATTGATGTATAAGGAAAAGGTGAAACACTAGCATGACCAGCACATCAGACGAAAGACCTTTGAAGTTGAACAGAAGGTGTGGTTATTTGATGCAAAGTTGTGGATCTTCCCGGGCAAATTAAAGAGCAAGTGGACAGGGCCATTCCGAGTTCGTAAAGTGCGTGACAATGGAAGTATTGCCATATCAGAATTGTCTCCTGACGCACAACCATTCGTCGTCAACGGTCAACTTCTGAAGCCTTACCTCGAGCCGGATATGTTCTTGGCCGTTGTTGACTCCATCCAACTTCTGCACTTTGATGACACCTCCACAGCAATATCGGCATCAAAAGATTCAGATACTGTACCTCAAAAACTATTTATCTGATTTCTTCTTTTCATTTTCTATCTTCTTTTTCTATCAAAAAAGGTGTCGCCCCTTGCTGACAGTCTTCTATACTTAGGACGCACTTTGTCCTAAGTATGGGGGTGGGGGGGTGCACCCCGAGTTTCTGTATTCTTTGATCCTCTCCATTGTCTCCTCTTCTTGTCTATACTTAGGAATATGTTACCCTAAGTATAGGGGGGAGACAATCTGAGTACGGTCTATTTATTCCCATCCTTGACCCTCCTTGCTTTGTGTACAGTTTGCTATACTTAGGATTATTTGATCCTAAGTATAGGGGGGATGGTCAACTTCTCATTTGTTCATTCTTTCCGATATTTATTCATTCGTTAGACTTGTCTATACTTCGTACGAGTTATGTCTTCTCTTTCCTCTCCGATCTATGAGGACATAGCTCAAGCTACGTATAGGGGGGTCGTATATACTATGTATATACTACAAGCCATAATTCGTACTGTAAATAAAAATACTACCTGGAGCTAAAAATAATGTTAAAAGTATTTCTATTACAATAATAAAAGATGATTGTGAGCTCCTCGGACTCTTTTTGTCTGTACTGATTAATAAATCAGGAAAAATGCTTCGTGCAAATAGTTATCCTTGTGAAGAAATCTTTTGAAAATTATTTGAAAAATATTTTGTAAAAAGTATTCAACCTTTGTAAAATATTTTTGTTTGCAAAATTTATTTTCATTGAGTGAAATAAAATGTTTGAAAAGTAATTTGCAAATGGTCGGAAAAATGGTTGCAAAATTATTTTGAAAAATCTATCTATACTATTCGAAAAACCTTTACAAAATAATTTTCAAATGCGTGTACATGTTTGTAAAAATATTTTGGACTATGGTCTTCAAAATCTTTTGAAAATGATTCTCAAATAAGTCTGAGGAGTATACACAAAATTTTCTCATGCAAAAACAAGCAATAATTCCAAATAAAACTTATAAGAGCCTAAACCATTTTGTACATAAAATGTAGTTTTTCTTTGTATATACTGATTAATAAATCATGTTAAATATCTTTGCAAAATGATTTGAAAAATGGTGTGAACCGCTTGGAAAACTTTCTGTGAAATGTTTTCAACCTGTGTAAAATCGCTTTGTTTGTAAAATTTTCTTCTTTGTGTGAAATAAAGGATTTGAAAACCTATGTGCAAACAGTTTGAAAAATATTTGTAAAAAACTATTGTGGAAAATGTATATACATAGTGTGAAAAATCTTTGTAAAATGGCTTTCAAATGTATGTAAATGCTTGCAAAAATTATTGTGTACTATAGGTTTGAAAATGTTTTCAAATAAATTGTGCAAAAAAAAAGAATACATATATGTAAAGTCGTTGAATAAAAAGTTTTTATCAATTGAATACATATATGTACCTAGAACAAACATGTCAACACTTGTAAATCCCTTAAAAGTCTTAATTCTTGTAAATAAAGAAGTATGCCCGTGTAAATAGCTGTACATATGTTATTCTTGGAATATCAAATTCCTTTTATAAAAAAAAGAGTGTGTGTGAAAAGTCTTTCTCTTTATTTCCAAATTCTGTATTCTTTGCATCATTGCATAGCATGCGCATATCATTCATATTCTTTTTGAGTGAGCTTGATGATTGAACCACTCCAGTACAGTCTAAAATTGGAGCTTGGCTGGACCTTACTGCACCTAACTGCACTGGAATCTTAAGGGAACTAGGTTTAAGGTACTTCAGGTCTATTCAGGCTTAATTCTTTGAGAAATCAGGGCTAGGTTCAAGTCACCTCAAATGACTAAATAGAACTTTTTCGAGGCACACACATGACTCTTGTCGACCGTGACCTAACTTGGACACTTGCACCTTTCACTTGGCTCAACTCAGCTGGAGTGGTGAGGGGGTTGGATTTACCAGTCTGAGACGCACACGGGTGGAAACATTCGTCCTCGTCTAGGGAGGGAAGTGCACCCCAACCTGGTCCAGTTTCAATGAAGTCGAATGACAAAAGAGTGTGGGTTGCAATAAAGCTTCAAAAGAGGGACAATCTTCTGGCTCAAGAGGAAAAAGTCCTTATGTAAATGCTGATGTAAATAGTATTTCAAAAAAAAATCCAAAAAAGTGGACATGCTTGAAAATAAAAATAAAAGTGCCTGCCGGAGTATGTATATGTGTTGTACAGAAAATAAGCAAGCTTGAGCACCAAAGTTATACCATGTGAGTCTGCAGCTGGTTGACTTGACTACATCAGTCTTGCATCCCAGGATAGGTAGCTACACTGGCTACTGTCCATTCTCTTCTTCCCCTCCTCCTCTTGAGTCGGATGCCACTTGAACTTAGAAGGGAATACCCCGCTCCTCGATGACAGAGGGCTGGATAGGGGAATCATTGGGTTGTCATTCTGGAGAAGTTAGCTCCTTTGTCATCTCAGTTGGGGAGAGCCACAATCACTTACACTATTTAAGTCAGCTTCATAGTCATAAGGGTTTGCGTATGATGTAGGCTAGTTCTGACCAGGCTAATGAGGTGGGTTGAACCAAATTCTGTGACTCTCGAAGGCTGTTGTGTTTTAAAGTTGGTTCCCGACCAGATTCTACACACATCCACACTCAAGGTCTAACCGAAGCTCTAAATTCCGATTTTGTAAGGACAGATATTGCACTGAAAGCAATCCTATTCACTCTATTTTTTCAATCTTCTTTTTCTTTTCTTCTTATTCTTTGATCTTTTCTGTACTTATTGCATAAGTATTTGCTAGGGACTAACAAAGGCAAGTATAGGGGGGTGATGAATCTCCATTTCATCACCTTTATTCTATCATTTTGGCCTTGAAAACCATAGCTAATGCATGTAAATAACATTAATTTGTCTATAATAGCATTCATTATTTATTATACTTATTGTATACAAAATAAGGTTTTTAATGCCAAATTATAGAATAAAGAGAAGAAAAGAAAAAGGAATAAAATATGCAAATATTTTATGACCCTAACCCCGAGACCAAGTCCAGAATGGAATTGGTCGACAAGGAATAAAGTAGGGGGAGATAAGGGCCAAGAGTACAATAAATACCTCATTTATTCATTCTTGATTTATGCATTTTTGACACATATTTTATATCTAAGTATTCATTCACCAAATAAAGAAACTTTGTACATAAAAGTTGGAGATAATAATGTAAATAAAAATACAAAATTAAGTTTGTATAGAAATAATATACAATGTACATTTTATACCCAGAATAAAAAGCCAGAAACCAAACTTCGCAGACCCATATCTTCCAAATAGAAGCTCAAAACATAGTAAAATCACTTCTAATTGTATATAACTTTCCATGAGCTATTTAATGGTGGTGGTTTTTATATTTTTTGGAGTTATTGTGCAAAAGATAGGTTTTGGGCCCCTATTATACATAATACCGATTAAAATATTCAATTTATTCATTACTTATTATTTTTACAAATTCATATTTTTATAATTTTATGAACATTATCTATAATATAGGTGTACATCAGAAGCAAAATAAAACTAACAAGAAAATGAATAATAAAATAATAAATTATACAAAAACATAGATGAAACACCTATATGTCTATAAGTAAAAGGGAAATATATTCTTTAATTATTTTATTCTTTCATACTTTCAGAATATTGTCAATATCATATATATTCTATTAAAAATACAAAACACAGATAAAAACTCATTAAAATGCATTAAAATAAAAAGAAGTATACAAAACATAGGCAAAATACCTATACCTATACCTATACAGTTCATATACCTATTTATTTAAATGTGCAAATAAACTCATAAAAATAAAATAAAAATATATCTATACTCATAAAAATAAGTTGTAAATATATAAAATAAGAAAATAAAATAATAAAAATAAAATATACAAAATAAAAATAAAATACACAAAACATAGGTAAATATACCTATAAATACACTAATAAAAATTAATTATTAATAAATAAAGCAAAAAAATAATTAAAAATCATATTAAAATACTATATAAAATAATAAACATTTTTATTTTATACTTGAAAAATAATAATATCATTTACTAATTTAAATAAATTATTCTTTAATATTACAGCCTGTTTTGTCTTCTAGCGGCCAGCGTGGACCAATCGCAGGCCGCCAAGGGTTGACCGCGGGTCAACTCCTCAGACCCTAGCCTTACGCCGCTGACAGATCACGAGAGCTTCGTTTCTCCAAATTTTCACGCAATTTGTGTAGCTCAAGAACGATAGGACTCTTCATGAAGATTATTCCTTGTACATCATAGTTACACGCCTGACCCCATGATTTTTTGCACATGGCATCGATTCGATCAAAAAGGGCGATCAATAAGGGTGCTCGAATACGTGTATAAATAAACACCTATGTCCTCCTTGAATTCTTTGGTCATCTTTTACCGTCTTCCACCCTTGCCTTCAGCCTAGACAGGTCCCTTGTGACAGGAGGAACCCTCTGGAGGCGCAAATCGGTCGGAGGAAGCAGGGGTGCACCCACAGCGGAGCTCCGGCGAAGCCCTGCTCCCTGGTGTTTCACCAGGTATAAGAGCTGCCCTTTCTTGCTTAATGTGTTAGGTTTTTTCATTCCGCATTTAATTCAATAGTTAGATCTGTAGTAGCCCATTAGTTAGCCCTATCAGAGCCAGATCGAAGTTCACCAGAGCTCCGCTCCGACGAGCTAATCCGTCACGATCAATCTGTGCTCCGAACTCCTATTCACCCTCATTTCGTCCCCCTCCGCGTTCTCCATCTCCCGAACGCCTTATACCAACCCGAACTAACCTAGTTCTGCGAATCAAGGTCCCTCTCCTCCGCGTTGCCGGACCTCGCCACCGCATCATTTTTTTGCTTATCAGCTTCAAAATCGGTCGAGGTCAAAGCCCTCGAGCCCTAGATGTTTTCCATGCAGGTTTGGAGATCGACGAAGCCCTCCTGGGCGTTGTTGAACCAGGGACGAGGCTCCTAGAGGTCCTCCTCTTCGTCGATCTTGCTTGATCTCTGTGGACCTCCAGGTGCCTCTAGGAGGCCATCATGGGATGCAGCAGAGCACCAGGAACAATTAGAGACCATCGGCGGAGGGAATGGAGGCCGGAGGAGTTCGCAATCTCCGATCGAAGCTCGCCGGCGTCGACCTTCTTCCCAATTCTTTCACCATCTCCTCCGTCGTTGGATGAAGAACCCCGCCCCAGATCTGCCCAGGTTCATCTTATGGAGCAGTGTTTCAACCGTCAGATCATCGCATATGATCTAATCTCCACCGCTCATCGGCGAAGCGGTATGGCGTGCTGGATGGAAGCCACGTGGATAAGTGAAGCCTAGATCGCCGTCCGCCCGGGCCTCTTTGGGGGTAATTTGCACATCTAACCCCTTGTATTTTTGTATTTAATATTTAGTGCTGTAAATAAAAAGCCACATTTAAAAATAAGGGGACATTTCGCATATTCCCCCTGCACTTACTTTATTTACACGGAAGTCCATGCCACGTCACCTCACATCCCGTCTCACGTGAGGTGATTAATTGGGTAAATTGCATATAAACCATGGCGAGTTTTGTAATTGTCTTTTAGTCCAATAAAATGCTATTTACGTTATATATTTCTTGGACTTTTGCATCGCTTCCCATGATATTACGACCCTGCCAGGCGCGCGTGCTTTTGCACGTGAGTCCTGGGGTTTTTGTAGAAGGACCCTCGCGGCTTTGGGCATTTCGATTTAGTACAGGAAATTCTTTGTTGCATGATATATTTTCTGGAGAAATTGTATCGAAGCCCCTGGATTTTTGAATATTGACAGAAATACCCCTGCTAGGTTGTAATTGCTTTTTGTTATATCTAATTATTTCATGTCTCTCTAAAATCCAAAAAATCCCAAAAAAATAGTATAAGCTCCTGTTGCATTCTATTATCACGCCATATTTGTATTTTGAATTTTTATTGCATTTTCATATTTACAAAAATTCAAAAACATGCATTTTTGCTACTGTTTGCATTATAAAACCCTAAAAAATATAAATAATTCTTGAAAAATTCCCCAAAAAATATATTTTGCGTCTTTTAATGTGTTTGATATTCTATCAAAAAATCACTAAAAAATATAAAACAAAACTCCTAAAAATTAGAAAACCCCAAAAAATTTCAAAAAATATTAAAAATCCTGGAAAATCATAAAAATACAATGTTAGTTTCTGAATTTTCTGTATTTTATTATCTTTGTTTTAAAATTAATTTGAGGAATTTTGAACACTATTTGATATTTTTTCGACCAGTAATTTGTTTCACTGTTTACTCGTATTTTTGACTTTAAAAATACCAAAGAAATTAGGAAAAATCTAGAAAAATCATAAAAACATTAGAACAATATAAAAATCACAAAAATCTTTTATTTACTGCATTTTGAGTATTTTTTTCCCTATTTTCATCTCTTTCTTATCTCTCTTTTATTATATATTCTATATGGCTTTATATCTTATTTCAAAAAGAAAATATAAAAAAATACAAAAACATAAAATAAAAATTAAAAATTAAAAATCAAATAGAAATTATAAAACCAAAAATCGAATAATATGTATATACTCCCCCCGAACACAGCTTACTACTTTCATCGTACTGTGCTCTCCAAAGAGCTACTCTTCTCAAAATAGAAAAAGATCAAGAGTTGGAATCCCGATTGGATTCTTGTGGTTCCAGAGGATCCAACTACAGGAGAACCAGGAACAGAGAGCTCTCCCCCTTTTCCCGCACCCTCACGCGAAGTCTAACGATAGGCGAAGGCTTTGCTCTTGAACAATGTGGGTAGAACTCGCCAACTCGCTGCATCCGGGCAGGCATGCACAAGGGAAAAGTGTCTCGACCTGACTGTCATCATACTGCTCAAAAAGACCATAAAAGACTTGTGTGCATACATGACTAGCTTGTATATGAATAATTGTAGGCTACCGATTTTTGCTCTCTGTGGTTCGACCTCTACATACTTCCACACTATGCATCATTATGGTAGAGTTAATAATTTTAATTCACATTTTAGGATTCAATTGCTTTATTCTGATTGTGGGTTAATTGTTGATTAACCGAGGAATTCCGAGTGGTCACTTCAGCGACTGGATATTTATCTGGACCCTCTGGATGTCCCGTGTTATCAGTATGCCAGAACATCTTCTTAGATTTATAAGGATTATTTGATAATTATGATCATTATCGATATGTCACTTCAAAAATACATTCGATGAGATCAAAACTTATACATACAAACTCTAGGGTTTTAGTCCTATTGTCTATTTAATTATCATTCCTCATTATTCTGAGGAAACTTGCACATTGCAACCACATAAAATATGTGTCCAATTACAAGTACAATATCTGGATCATAGGTCCAATCCATGATATTCTACTGGTTATTATCGTGTATAACATTGAGTGGGATTAAAGAAGGATTATCTGAAATAAGAAATTTGCATAAACATATATAAATATATAATTTACTTTGATTTAGGAATTTTTATATCAAAGTTATCTTTCCATGTCAACAATGAAAGTTCATTCCCTTAATCACTTTCAATGTAAGAGACATACTCACCATTATATCTCAAGCAAGATCTAGGATCTCCTTCCTTATCTTTGTTACATCCCAATAATATGAGAACCTGTAACTCGGATAAAAAGAAGCAGGAACACATTCCGCCTTGCAAGTCTAACTTGTATCTCCCAATTCGGTCTTTAACACCCGGGCCCACCACCCCTAAGGTGATGTTGACCCGTCATTAATTGAACCAACCATCAACAGGAATACAACTCGCTATGCGCAATCCAATATCGCCCCAATAATATGAGGACCTGATATTGGGGTCACTAAGCATACGTCCTTACTCTTTCGAGAAGCGACGATCCCGATCCAAATGTATCATATGCAGGATATGTCACTTTGGACATGCGTCTCCCACATACAATATCTGACGACGGAACCTTTCGCCTTGATGGGAGACCATGGATGTCACTTATGTGATCCTCCATATCATATTCAAATTCTAATTAATTATCACGAATCATACTCACATAATTAATTCTTCCAAGGGAAATGCACATCTATTCATAATAGAGTGTTTTTAATTGGATATAATTAACTTAATCATATTAAATTAATTATCAATCCAATTCAATCAACAAACTTGATTTTTACTTGAATATATTGTATTATCTCAAAGTACGTATTAATTCGAATTTTAATAATTAGAAAATACATCATGATCTCTCAGGCATCATTCGTTCCCTACCCGCTGTCATGGCCAGTACCGGCGGGAGTGGGATGGACTGCAACCGGTGCGACCTGCTACCCCAACGATCTCCGACTAGACACCATATCCACCTCTGGAAAAAATAATGCCGAGTCAATCACTTTGAATTTGAGATGATCATTGTTTCTTCAACCGAAATTATACCATATAGTAATAATTAAAACATTTTTTATTATAAGGAAATTTGCTAGACAAATTCCCAATCCTATTCAAGCAAGGAGTTTGATGATTGTGTTTCCAATTATGATCTTAGATCAAATCTAATCAATTTATTTGTTGAGGCCATGTTAATTAAGGAAATAATCATCATTCAATATTTTTCAAATATTTCCATAATTATTTCATGAAATTAACAATTAATTTCACTAATTGACAATCACATGGTTCTTGATTAGGACAGTAATTTCAGCAGTGACCCCTACTTACTAAAATTAACATATCTCAATCAATTTAAATCTAAATTAGACAAAATCAATTTTAAAAGATTGCTAATTTGATTTAGGACAGAACCTAAGTGATATTTCATAGAGGAAGATCAAAATATTAATTAACTCATTAATCATGTTAAGATTTGCAGTTCCCGCAACAGTGAATACATATTCATTAAAACAACCATATCTCGAGCAAACAGAATCCAAATTACGTAAACTCAGATCCTATGGTTTCTTTATTTAATGAGGAACAAAATACAAGTTTTATTTTCGTGTTTAAACAATTTAAATAGGGCCGAAAATAATAACAAAACAGAGATACGAAAATGAAATGCGATAAAACTTTCGCAACCCTAACGAACCCAAGTCGCCTTCGGTTTTATGGATCGTATCCAAAACCTTCGACCTAAGACTCTAATACCACTTGAAGGATATAGAATAATCCTCAAGTGCATCACGGAAGCATGAGCGTCGTATCGAATACGACGAGGAACGACTAGCCGCACTAGTTGTTCTATGCTGCGGAAATTAAAAAATTTTCATGTGACGAAACCACATGATCCAAGAACACTTCTCGGATCATTTCGTCTAAACCACAAACAAGTAATAGGATTACCTCTTGAAGCATGGTTGCGATCGAGTCTCTGAACGAAGAGACCTCCTGTCTCAAGTCCGATCCGACGGAGGAGACGCTTGCGAGCGCGGGGATGAATCACGTGCTTCTCGCAATCCATGTTGATGATCCAAGCGGCGGATCTCCTGATCTCGACACATGAGATCTGATGTCTTCTTCACGAGCGAGGCATACCTAAGGAGACAGAGATCCACGAGCAAACGATCGGGCAGTACAACGACGATGCTGCATCGATGGAGACTCTCTCTAGGGCATCCATGGTGGACGGCCATGAGAGAGGATGAGAGAGGGCCTGTGGGAAGAGAAGAGAGAGAGAGAGAGATGTGCTTCAAAAGCATAACTCTAGAGAGCATGGCATGCCTCTCTATTTATAGAGTTTTGGGATCCATGGATCTCAATCCATGGGACATATAAAATCAATGGATGAGATTGATTTATGTTTAATCCAATGGTCAAGATTGTTGTTGGTAAAAAAAACAACAACTAATAATCTAATTTAAATCAAATGTATTTGACATATGAAATATGATTCAATCCTAAATTAGATCAAGCAATTAAGGAGAAATTAGCATGGAGATTACTCCCCATAAGGAAGGGGGGACGACTACCACATTCCTTGTGGGAATGTGTAGCCGTCCACCATGTCCTTATGGTGGAGGCAATCTAATGCAATCTCATTGATGAATCTACATTTCATCATCTTTATTCTATCATTTTGGCCTTAAAAACCCTAGTAAATGCATGTAAACATGCTTAATTCAAGCATTTTATCATCCATGCATCATTGTGTGAATAGTGTATAAAACTATTTTTAATGCCAAAATTATAGAATAAAGAAAAGAAAAGAAAAAGATTAAAATATTGTAAATATTTTATGACCCGAAACCCCGAGATCTAGGCATCTCGATGACTAGTTCAACAAAGAATAAGTAGGGGGAGATAAGGGTAAAAATACAATAAAAATACCTTTTATTTAATTCATTCTTATTCATTTTGAGACCTATTTTTAATTCTACTTTTTATACCTCAAATAAAGAAACTTTGTACATGAAAGTTGTAAATAATTAAATATAGAAAAATACAAAATTGATTTTACACAAAAATAATGTATAGATAAAAAATTATGATCTGAATAAGATTCCAGAATCCCAACTTCCCAGACCTGTATCTCTCGAATAGAAACTCGAAATGCATAAAATCACCTTTAATTGTATATAACTTTAAATAATCTATTTAATTAATGTGGTTTCGCATTTGGTGGAGCTACGGTTTGAAAGTTGAGTTTTGGACCCTTATTGTATACTTGTATAGATTAAAATATTCATTTTATTATTTATTCATTATTTTTGTAATTTTATATTTTTATAATTTTGTAAATATTATTTATAATATATGTGTACTTTAAAATTAGAATAAAAACCTCAAGAAAATAAAAAATAAAATACTTATGTATAATACATAGGTACAATACCTATAAGTATACCTGCATATTTAATACTCTTATTTTATTACGTATACAAAATACTTCAAAAAATAAAATAAAAATATATTTAAGTGTGTAAAAATATTTTATAAATATATAAAATAATAAATCAAAATAAATAAATTAAATATACAAAATAAAATAAATTAATAAAATATATAGATGTGTATACCTATATAGGCCTAAAAAGGCAACTTGTATTTTTATACCTCAAAAAAATAAATAAAAATCATAATAAAATAATTTAGAAAATAATAAACTTTTTTATTTTATAATAAAAAATAAATAAATTCACTAGCTATTTTTAATTGATTTTACAAAACTATTTTCCAGGCTTTTTCCTGGTTGGTCCAAAACCGTGAGGGCTGGAGAGTTGACCAGCGGGTCAACTCTCTGACCCAGCGCCTGCCATGCATCAGACCTGATTTTTGTCTGCTTTTGCGGATTTTTTTAGGTCGCTTCGTTCCTCCTTTCATGATGGTTTCTTCTGAGATTTTTCTCCCCATTCTTCCATGATACACGCCTATGGGTTGCCTTGGGGATTGAATCACTGCAATAGCTGTTGCGCCTCGATCTTCGGAGCATTTTCACCACTTGTTCAAATAACCCCATCACCTTTACTCCCATCTTTGAACCCTTTCTTGACCAATTTTCCTCCCTTTTGGGAGTGCTCTGGACGGGAGCTGGTGACAGGAGGTCCTCCAGCCCCCCTGAGGCGAGGTTAGGCGGTCGAGGCGGCGTTTCCACCCCATCTCCGGCCACTTTGGCCGTGAGGTTTATTTCCTGGTTTTCTCAACCGATCGAAGTTATTTTTAGTTGCTTTTCTTTGCTGTAGGTTCGTTGTAGCACCATCTTTAATTTCAGCCTTTGTTGGCTTGATTTGCGGCTAATTCCATCACCCACTACCCCCCTCACCGGAGCTTGCTCAGGCGAGAATACAATCGCTCCATACGCCACCCTTCCACCCGCATTCACCCTGGGAACCCCCTACTGTTGTCGCGTATTTCTTTTGCAGGTCCCAGGTGTTGAAGGACCCCATCTGGGGTCATTTTTGTTGAAGCCTAGCTTCTTGGAACCGCTCTTTGGTCGAGCTTAGACTTCCAGGTTATTTGTTGATGAGCTCCGGTGACAGGGGAGCACTCCCAGCACCCCGTTGAGGTACGACGACACCAGGAGGCATGTTCCATCACCTCCGGCCAAGCTTGGCCATGAGGTTCCACCTCGGGTAAGACACCCTTGAGGTCTATTTTTCTTCGCATTTCTTGCATTTTTCTTAGCTAGCTTAGCCTTAGGATTAATCTGTCCCTTTCCCCTTCGACTCACACGCGGCCTATCATCATTCCATCACCTTGCCGGAGCTTGCTCTGGTGAGCTCCTATTCACGCCATTGACCACCTAATTCACTCGTGCTCGCCCTGGAACCACCTTCTGTCGTTGTGTGCTTTGTATGTAGGTACCACCTGCGAAGAGACCCTCCTCGGGGGTCGTTTTTGCGGACGCCCGAGTCACCTGGAGTAGCCATCGTCTCTTCACGTCACGGCGGGTCTCCGGCTTCTCCCAAGCCATTTTGCGACCGCCGTCTGATCAAGGTTCGCTCCAGGAACCTTCTTGGCTCTTCTGGAGCATCGTTGGAGGTCGGAGGCACTCAGGGTGCTCGATTCAAGCCCATCCAAGTCGTGTTCTTCAGCCACTCTTCCTCTATGCCCCTGAACCATTCGATCGCCCTCCATCTTCCAGCGAAGCAGCCACCGTCGGATCTCCTGTAGTCCACGCCGTTCGATCAATCAAGATCCATCTAATATGGGCCGTCCGTGCGAAGCGGTATCGTGCGTCCACGGCTCAACACGTGTCCAAGCCAACTCTTCCAGCCATTGGATGTGCCTTAGCGAGGGGTATTTTGCATCTCACCCCTCGACCTTTTTGTATTTAATATCTAGTACTGAAACATTCATCTGTCGTTATATTTGTTTTGGACATTTTGCACTAAATCCCCCATGCTTTTGTAATATCGTATATTAGTCCCTGCCAGGTCACGTGTGCTACGCACGTGACTTGGCAATTTTGCAGGGCAACCCCGGGTATTTTGCATATTTATTCTTAGTCTCGGAACTTTTATTTGTAGTTATAAATTTCTGGCATTTTTGCATTTAAGCCCCTTAGATTTTGATGAATTACATATTTGCCCCTGTCAAGCGCGCGTGCTCACGCACATGCATCTTGGGGATTTTGCCAGCAAGCCCTTACGAGTTTTAATTTTTATTTTTGGTAAGTAAGGTTTATTATCCAGTTGAATATTTTTGGAAATATTGCGAGAAGACCCCTGGACTTTTGCTTAATTACATAAATACCCCTGCTAGCAGTGTGTTTTCTCTTTGTTGTTTTCATTTGTTTCATGCATCTATAAAATCCCAAAAATTAGAAAAATATCATAAGTTCCTGCTGCATTGTAGATTCACGCCATATTTTTATTTTGCATTTTTATTGCATTTTTTTATTTATAAAAAATTCAAAAACACGCATTTTCTCTACTGTTTGCACTATAAAATCCATAAAAATTATAAAAACACCTTAGAAAATTCCCCCAAAAAATATATTTTGCCTATTTTAGTGTCTTTTAACTTCAATTCAAAACACACTAAAAAATATAAAAGAAAACTCATAAAAATTATAAAACCCCAAAAATCTTCATAAAAATATTAAAAATTCTAGAAAAATCCTAAAAATATAATCTTTGTCTCTGAATTTTCCTTATTTTATTGTCTTTTATTTAAAATTATTTCAGAGAATTTTTGTTACTGTTTGTTATTTTATTTCTAGCTTTTTTTATTCACTGTTTTCATTATTTTTGCCTTTAAAAATACCAAAAAATTAGGAAAGAATATATAGAAATCAAAAAACATTAGAAAAATATAAAAAGCCCAAAAAATGTTTATTCCTAATTTTTCCTTATTTTTACCTATTTTATAAATACTTATTCCTCTCCTCTCTTATATTGTGTATATATATTCTAAAAGAAAAAAATTAAAAAATATAAAATATAAAAAGAAAATACAAAATCAGAAATTAAAAATCAAAATATAAAATTATCAAATTAAAAAAATAAAAAATAAAAATTAAAATCCACAAAAAATAGCATACATAGACATTTCATCACATTCACATTTTGTGTATTATTGCCCCGTTCTACCTGTCTGCTCCCTGTGTTCGACCTCTACACTGCTTGCACACTATACACATCCTTTATAGAGTTATAACAAATTTTAACTCCACATATTACTTCTCATTTCTTGATTGTTGTTGGGGGTTAATTGTTGATTAATTCGGGTTTCGTGAGTGCTCGATCAGCGACACTGAAGTCCCACCTTGTGTGGACTATTTTGACCCTTGCCAAATCCGAGTTATCACTCATGAGATTGCATATCTCCATGAATTTCTCCCATAATTTCCAACAACTTTCGTTGTGTTTTATTCTTCAAAAATAATTCATAATTAATTTTGAGAATATTGCAATCTTGCCATTGGAAATTTGTGAATCACATTCACAACCCAAAACAAAATATAATTTACATTTTCAATTAATTACACAATGTGTATCCAATACACATCAATAATTAATCAACAAATATAAATTATAATTAGCTCTCTCTAATACATTATGAATTACATTTATAACATATTATGAATAATCTAGATAGTGTTATCCACATTATTCATATCCATAATAATTAAATCACATTTAATCATCTTGGATCTCTATTCTCATGTGCCCAAATAATATGAATCGCATTCACATTATTCACATCTTTGACAATCAAATCACATTTAATTATCTAAGATAACTCTCTTTATAATATGAATCAAATTCATATTAATCATGATAATTAAATCACATTTAATTACCAATTTACTCAATGCTTGGATACATATATTAACAATGAAATTATCCCAAACTCTTTCAAGGATAATGCGCTTTCTCCGCGAATACTTGGAGATAAGGACAGGGCAATTGTATTGTTCCACGTATAGTGACTTGGATATTGAGATAACATCTCAAATCCAGATCTCGGCCTCCCATAGATGCTTGATAAAATCAAGACCGCAAATCTAATCTTCTCATTGAATCTGAATCACATTCAGATCAATGTCCGACATTTGGACTAAGATCAGATTACTTCTCTACTGAAAGGAGTCACTAAAATCCAGACCCATTTCATCACTCCCTAGGAATGGAAGCGTCATGGTTATACAATCGTTTATGATCACAACACCCTCATGTATTCCCAATACCTATACATCCTGCATACTGGAAGACTCAGAATAAACCTGAAGTATAAGATCAATTTTACACTGTCTACTTCAGAGTTCTATCATTAAGTTTCACATTCGATCATTGGGAGTCAGTATAGATCATATACTTTCCAAAAGCATATATCATACCTAGGTCTTGATCACATACTTTCCAAAAGTATATATCAAACCTACAAATTCAGTCAAGCTTCCACAGCGAGATGACCGTGCACGGAATTTGATTCTTCCCAATATCTTATGAGTGAGCTCATGTCTTCCGGTTCAGTAATGAACATGCATGATCCCTTTGAGAGATCGTATTACTCATATGCCCTTATATGCACACCAGCGTACCGATGTATAGACCTTCCTTAGGTCATCAACCTATTGGTCTGCCAAATGTACAAACTCAGACATATAGTAACACGTCTGTCTCTGGTCAGAGGATGCGTGCCTATATCATGACAGTATAGGATATAGGACTTTGGTTATCTCGATCTCGTTAAGTCAACTCTTTGACCTAACTAATCTGACACCTCCGAATCTCTATTCCTATGCAGAGGACCTGCATCAAGAGGTCGGTCAGATATCAGCCTAACTGAGAAAGGATTGCCATCTCCTACTCAGGCTAGAGATCATCTCTTAACAATCATTTGACGGTGCTTGATGAGTCCTCAATCTAACTCATTAGATGTTCATCCAAGCACCAGCCTCTATGATTCAATATTTAAATCAACAGCTGTATGATCATCAAGATGGCCATGGTACATAACCCTAATTGTACTAAGGGACCTATTATGAAAATTATGTATTCTTCATTTCAGATTAGGGAATGATATTCGCAATAACATTTATTGCATAATGGCTCGCCGTGGGCTCGCATGTCCAACAGTCCAACCATCATCCACTACTTGTTCCTCCCCTTGTTCCGACCTGTGACCGACATCATTCCCTTTCCCACTCGCTTCTCCATCTTCCGAGCCAGTCCATTCACCCTGATTGAGCCCCGACCAGGTCTTTGAGGTCCGTCTTCGCCGCCTCGCCAGACCTCTCCACCCCTCACATTTTTACTTCGATCTCCCACCAATAAAATCCAGAACCCTCCCCATTTGCATTGCCATCCTTTCTACATCTTCTGTAGGTCCTGAAGTCTCCATCTGAGGGGCATGAACATCCGAGAAGAGGATCAAGATGCCTCATTTCGAGCTTGATCTCCAAGCCTCCATCACAAGGGCCTGAACCTTTTGAAAGGTACGAGAAGCTGCAGACTCCTCGTAGGACTAATTTTCTAACTTCAACAACACGAGCCACCGCCAGGATCAACCTAGTGCGAAAATTAAAGTTTAGTTGAGACATGTTCATCCTCTATTCTTCTTAAGGCCTTTATGATCGTTGGATCAACCACCTTCCTCCATGTAAGCAGCCACGTTGGATGAAGCAACGCACAACTGTCTGATCCAATACTAGGATCTAATCTTCACCGCTCATCCACAAACTGACATCCACCATCCAACGCGCGATGCATGTCAAGTGATATCTTCAATGTTGTTGGATGGTGCACTATATTGGGTAATTTTCACATTTAATCCTGATGTTTTTTGTATATTTCATTTTAGTCCTGTAAATAATTAAGGATGCTTTATATTTTATGTAAAAATTGCAAGGACCCCTGAAACTTTCTTGCATATTGCATCTAAGTCCACACCAACTCATCTCACAAGGTCCCTCACGTGAGTTGGGAAAATTACAAGGGTATCCTACCGGCTTTGTATATTTATGTTTAGTCTCAGAATTTTGTAAATAAGTAATAACTTTTAGGTTTATTTGCATGCAACCCCATGTATTGTACTTTTATTGCAACTATACCCTTGCTAGGCCTTGTATTTATTTTTGCATTTATATTTTGTTTAACTAGCTCATGTGCTTATAAATTCATGGAAAAAATATGGGATATGCTTTAAATGATGTTTAATCATGCCATGATTTTTTTTAAAAAAATGTTCTTTAAATCCTAAATGATTGAATAGGGAGAATAAAAAAAGTCATGCAACAGGAAACATTATGATGAATGCAGAATTCATAAATACTTATCATGCTTCGTCACAATCTTCATGCATGATGCTAAGTAGAATTGAAATTTATATTATATGCATGCATGAGAAACCACACATAATAGATTTTTTTATTATTGACTGAGAGAACGAATTAATTTGGCTAGATAAAATCTGATCTAGTGTGTCTATTTATAGTGAAGTGCGGCCCTAGTCCTATGAGAACAATAGTAATCTTAGTAGCTCTAATAGTCGCAGTACAATCCTAGAACTACGTCAATCACCACAAATAATATGCCTCATAGGCCGAGTGTCCACTCCGAGTACAAGCACGAGATCCAAAATGGGAATCATTGGAAATGAGAAAATTATTATGAATTATTTAAGAAAATAATAAATAAAACTCTCTCTCTCTCTATAAAATAAAAAAAATTCTATGTGCCTCGTTCGCAGTCTCAGTCCACACGATCGCTCCGAGTTGCGTCGACCTCAGAGAAAACCGCTCGAAGTTCACCAGATCCTCACATAAAAAAGAAAATTTTCACAAAAATATATACAAAAAATAAAATAAATAAAAATACTGTAAAATAAACAGAGAAATGCACACAAGAAAATCGATGGTCAGACTACCCGGGGATGGAAAATCTAAAATCTAAGTTATCTAAAAATTAACCTTAAAATATATACCACCGTGACAATGGTACCATTTGAAAGACCTGTCAAACTTGCTTATTAATATGCCATTTTCATTGTAGCATGGAAATCCCATGATCGATCAAAAAGCATACTGAAAATTAATCTCAATGTAGTTAATTGTTTATTTTGCTTGGGCAAGTTTCAAGGTCAAACTCAGGGAGGTAACATGAGAGTTTAGAATTAATTATTAAATAATTTAGAATATTAGGTCTTTAAAGAATATGCGTTTTATGGGTTTTAAGTTTTGCAAATGTTTTATAGATTTTTAAATAAAAGAGATGTAATTAATAAAGGAAAATTGATACATAAATTTCATAAATATTTTATTACAAGAAATAATACTATGGAATGTATGGGGATGAGGTAAATAAATGTAATTTTTATATGAATTTTTAATGATGAAATATGAATGCAAGATGATAATTGAAAGATCAAGCACAACTAGCATGTCAATTGAATTCAATCCTCGAGCTCTCCCCTTGATTGATTTTAGAAACAATTAGTCAAAACTCCAAATTAAGTCCCTAATTTTCACAAGTATTAGGAGCAATAGAGATCGATAATAAAGAATAACTATGCTCAATACTTACAAATCACTTCCCCAAATATATAATATTCAAAAATATCTCCAAAATGAATGCTTAAGTGTTTCAGATGTTAGAGGGTACAATAAGCTTTAATAACATCTAGTTCAAGAAATTTGGACCATAAAAGTTCAAGATAGGAACAATTAAGTCCTTGGGGCATAAATGTAAGAAAATAGTTAAAAAGTTTGCAAAAAGGACTTCTGAGGACTTCTTTGTAATTTGCCAAAACCCGAAGGGGTCCTCTGATTTTTACACCCACAGAGGGTATATGCATGAATTCCAGTAGATGGGAGGGAATGCTCTGCAAAATATCCCAATCACATGTACGATGCACATGATGGATCTCATTGTGATTAACCCAAACCATGAGGTCCTTTCCGCAACTTGTACCTAAGTCACAAGTAGAGGCATGTGACCAGGACTGGTTAGGGAGGCGATAGAGGCTTGGAACCGAAGCTCCACATGGCAGAATCTCCTTGCTTCAAGTCCACCCAAGGTAAGAGGCTCGGGCTCGTTGATCCGGCAGCTCTGATAGACATGATCGAATGTGATCCAAGGGTTGCGAGAGATGCACGCATTGACGACAGAGATGGGTCCCTCAGAATGAATCCGAGGGCTATTGCTTTCCAAGGAGTGATGCCCCCTTCTTTGTTGTTCTTCTTCCTCGTCGACTATGGTGATCAAATGCAATGTTTGGGCTCGAGCTCCCAAGTGGATCCCCTCCAATCGGCACACGATCTCGCTCTGTTGCTCGTACCCAAGAGAGTACCTACAAGGTTGGAGAAGAGCGTTCATGGCTTGTGGTTTTGGATTGGGCATTTCAATCGGGGTAAGATGAGGGTGTACTGATTTGTTTGTGGGATGCTATTAGCAGAGAAGGTGGGGGTGCTCCTTCTACGAGTGGTGGGGGAGGAGGAGGAGCAATATTAGTGAAAGGTTTTGTAGAGATAGAAAAGAAGGTGGAGGCTCTCAAGGATGAAGATGATGTCGGAAGTTGAATTGAATCAGGTCTTGATGAAGAACGAAGAAGGGGGTGCTGCGGGTTTGACTCGGAAGAGGAAGAAGAATAAATGAAGAAGGATGGAAGATGATACCTGGATTATGATCTCGCTTGAGGTTATGTCTCTTGACGGAGTTCCACTAATTGTCACCTCCAGACACCTGACGTAGAAGGTATTGAAGTTTGGGTGCTTGCTAAGAAGTAGCAACGAAGTCTGGATCGATCTCGATCTCGCTGAAAGGCGTCATCTCCGAGTGACGTGTGGATGCGGTCACTGATGAACCGTAAATTCAGCCTCTTAATTATGTCAGATTAACATTCAGAAATCTCGTTGCAGTCGGGCTGAATTGGATCCGACAAAAACCACTTGGATTGATTTATCAATGAAATGAAAGCGATCTAATTTATATTTTACTTGGGCAAGTCCAAGGTCAAACACATGGATACGAGCCTATAAAGTGATTATCTAGACTCTCATGATTTAGACTAAGCGTTGGATTAAAAATTAATAGGCCAATACACACAAAGACAGACAATACAGCCAATTTTTATTTGATGTTTTTATCATGCAATAAGATGCAAGTGAAGACAACAACAAATATGCCCTGATCAGATCGAATCAATGAGCCATTAATAAGGGATCAATTTCAGAAATGGTTTATAAGACAATTTTCATTGATTAATTAATTAATGGCATAAAAATCATTAGGTATGTGACACCATGTAATTAGATTTAGTCATCTGGAGTCTAAGTGTAAATCAAAAATCAAATCATGCCATTAGGGAGACAATGAAACAAGCTTCGAAACGAGACCAAAATCAACTAAAACGAAGCTCGGATGCTCAAGATATTAAAAAAAGAGTCCATGGGCATAAACGTAAGACAAAATTCAAAATAAATAGAGAAAACATTGCAAGCTGGTCTCTGGGAGGACTAAAATGTAATTAAAATAAGTCACGAGGCCTTCCGTATAATCTACCCACATGTGTGGGGACTAATTTGCAATTATTAAAAACTGGAGGGGCTTGAATGCAATTAACCCCAGAAGCGCATGCTTTTCACATGATAGTTGGATCTGAATGCATATTGAAGAAACCGGCAGGGCATCCCTGCAAATTTCCCAACCCTCACGTGACCTGGGTACGTGGGGCGAGGCTCGACGGTCGGCGTAGGCTAGGAGCGAGGCTCGTGCCACGTGTCCTCAGATGGCTCTCCGGTTAGGCTCGGGCACCCCAAGCCTCAAGGTGCGGAATGGAGGCTCGGAAGTGTCTGATGGCTGATACATGGCTTTGTTATGACCATCCGATCATGGAGATCGGACGGTGACTGTGGCATGCGAAGGGGCGTCTGATGTGGGCCGTTGGATGAGCACTAGGAGGGTGCCATCCAACGACAACTGTATGCCTGGAAGCTCTTCCTCCTCTGCGAGGTTGGCGGCGCTTATGGAACTCTGGCGACGCAGAGCAAGCTCCGCTACCGTCCTCTGGACTCGATGAAGCCCCAGGAAGATCCTGGGAAGCAAGGCGATCAATTTGGAAGCACGAGGGAGGTGCTGGACAGTCTGGAGGAATGCGTCGACTTCCCTACATCGAAGGCAGGGCTTGGGAAGTCCCATCTGACGATGCTCCGGCCAATGAAGAAGGGTACCTGCAATTGTTATTCCAATAACCGAGACATGCAAATGCAAGATGATTGGGAGTGAAATGGGGTCTTGTGCGGGCAGAGAGATGGGAGACCGAAGCTCCCTCTCTGACAAACTAGAGAGGGGTTGGGTCAGACGCGTTCAGGCAATGGAGAAGGGGACAAGGAGAATGCGAGGTGTGGCGAAGATGGCCGTTGAGTGGTGAAGCTAAGGAGATGATGAATGGAAGGTGGTAAGGACGAGGGTCACCTAATTAATTAAAACAAAATACTAAGAAAAACAGAGAAAGATCGAAGGTACTTGCATGGAGAAATGGCAGGTCGAGGGCCTGGGCTTGAGCTCCTAGGTGGAGCTCGGGTCATTGCTGAACTCCGTCGGCTACACGGAGTAGCTCGCCGTCGGTGTAGAGCCGAAGACCTGGACTACCATGACCAGGGGTCTCATCGGAGCCATGGTCATCCTCGCAACCTCGATCCGACCTCCCCCTATCACGGGGAGGTGGAGAGGAGCTGGGCCACAACCCGCGTATAAGTGGACAGTCGTAACGATGGCCGGCGAGGGCTTATTTGAAGAAGGGAAGTTGGAAGCTCTGATGGTGGATGACGTGGTTGTGAGGTATATGTGGGCAAGGGAGCGAAGATCGTGGGCAGCTAAGTGGTCCACGAGGGTCATAGATGATTGGTCTAGAAGAGAGCGTGGTCAGCGAGTGGAGAAAATGGCTACGGAGATGGGGGAAGTGGAAAGGGGGAGATGGTTGTGCGATATGGACAACGTCGGATAGAAGGGGCGATCAGAGGTAGGAGACGGGGTCTCAACCATTGGATCTCACGATCCAATGGCTGAGAAGAGGGCACGAAGATACAACCTTGATCTAATCGATCAGGGCGCAATCGATGGCTATGGGCGTGACGCATGGCGAGAGGAGACTCGAGCGGAAGAGGATGGTCCAGATGCCATCTGGAGATGAATCGAAGAGCGCAGAAATAGGCGGGAACCATCGGCTGAGATGGAGAGCGTTGGAGAAGATCGGGCGGTGTTGAAGTGCGACATGTGGCGAGAGGGAAGTTGGTGGAAAACGAATGGCTAGGATGGAAGCACCAGGGGCAGATCAAAGGGTTGGAAGTGCGATGCGTGCGTGCGGTGGAGATAGAAAATCCAGGAGGAGATCAGACGATGAAAGATGGAGCGAGGAACCGACGACCCTGATTTGAAGATCCAGAAGGCCATCGGACGGCGGAAGGCGGAGGTGGGGGATGCAAGGACAACGTGCCACGTGGCTCAACTAGAAGGAGCCATGTGGCCCAACCAGGTTATTCTAGAAGAAAAATCACAAAAAAGGATAAGAAAAAAAGATGAATTTGGGAAAACTCAAAACATAAAATTGTAGATCTTGACGAGATCTACAAGTTTCATGTTGACCAAAAACACAAATGAGGTCAAATAAAGGGAGAAATATTTTTGTGATCGTTTTTAAAGGTATAAAAACACTACAATTTTTCTTGTCATTTTTTGTATTTTTAATTTATTTCAAGACTCATATATATACAACCTTTAATCTGATTTTTATTGACTCCAATTTAAGAAAGAGGGTTAATATCTGCAAATTAATATGATGAAACCAAGGTTCATCAGTCACTAGCCACACGAGTGGCTCTCTCTTCCTCCATCTTGTTCTGTATAGAGACGGGTAATGGTGGATGCAGAGGATGGTAGTTGGAGGGACGTTAAATAGGAGAGGGGAAGTCATATGGGTTGAAGATGAAGGGGATCCAATTTTTAGAGTCATAAGGGGACTTGGTTTTTGGTTTGTTTAGGATTGGGGAACCGATTGAGGAAGCTGAGGGGATATGGCGGTAATTGGAGTTTACCGGAGATGGAAGATAATGGGAGGGGGGAGGCGTTAGAGGTGTCGAGGATTACATGATCAAAGATGGATCATCTGGAGGGTATAAGGTGATCAGAGTTGAGTTCGTTTGAAGATAGGAGCTGAGGGTCAACCTATAGAAGGTTGGGTTCCTAGAGGGCGACTGGTCGACCAGACTGCTACAGGGAGTGGAAGTGCTAGAGGGAGGTTCTAGGCAGTGGTAGCTGAGGTTAAAGATGACCTAACAACCGTTGGACTGTGAGATGATCCAACAATTTGGGGGTGGCACGTGCAGGGCATGTGAGGGAACGCGAGGAGGAGGATGATCGTTCCATCCTAATTGATCTAACGACCCGGATGGAGGGTGCTAAAGAGAAAAGGGTTTGACCAAGGGGGAATGTGTATATGACCAGGTGATGAGGTGGCCTAATAGGGGTAGGCCACGGGGACTTTGACTATGTTGACTAATGCTCAAAAATGAAGAAAAATAAATAAAAATAGTAAACAAACTCTAATGCAAAATTATGAAAATAAAAAATATAGATCTAAATGCATTCTACGATGCTCATGAAGGACTCAATTGTAAATGAACTCAAATGTGCAAGTTATGTTTTTTGGTGATATTTTATGCACATAAAATACCATTTTTAGTTTTGTAATTTTTATTTAATTTTCCGTGGATGAATAATGTATGTAAAAATCAAACATGATACAGAATAATACAATGGATACAAATGCATTGTTTGGATTTTTATGGTTTAAGAAAATGTTAGAATAAATGAATGTTGTGAATTATACACAGGTGAATTAGGTCAAGGTATTTAACTCAGAACTTGTCTTTTTCATTGATTTTCTGAATTTTTTAGATTTTGCTTTTTATGTGATTAGTTAAAACATGAAATGAAATAAATAATTGAAATAGAAATAAATAAAAAAGACTCAAATATACGTTCATCAACTATATACAATATACAATCAGGTCCCAAATTCCAATTTTCACAATGTACTCTGATTTTTTTTGAATTTAGTTTTGATTTGTAGATAATTGAATGCACATTAATTTGAAAGTGAGTAGAGTGAAATTGGACATTGTATGAGAGAGATATCAACTTTTATGGCTTTTATCATGGAATTAGAGTTAGGATTTATTTCACATATATACAAGTTAGTATTTTTTAGGATTTTCCATTGACTAATGTTAGTGATATGTACATAATGGAGTTAGTTTTATGCTAATTGGATTTAGGATGAATTAATTAAAACTAGAAGAAATTAGGTGGATATTTATAAATGAACATGAATGCAAAATGAAACGGTAATTTATGCAAATTATTTACAAGTGCATGAATATTAATTTTGATGTGTAAATATATGAATGAACCTAATTTCTCGAAAAAAAACTCTATTTTTAGATAATTAATGTGATGAATCATAATTTTCAACTTCTCTACCATCTTCCTATAATCATATTGTGAAAATGTTACTCTATGTCAAGAAGACCATAACATTGGATGAGACAGTTGCTTCGCTGCTTATGAATGCGTCTCGATGGAGGTCGATATATAATGCAGCCAATGATGATGGTCAAGTGCTGGCAAGCGAAGATTGACATTTCAGATCAAGGAAGTTGAGGTTAAGAGATCAAATCAATCTCAAGGTCCAATCATATCCTTCCATTGTGACTTGGAGTATTACAAAACATCCAATTGCCCAAGGCATGAGAAGGAGAAAGAAAAGAAGAAGATCACTGATTCAGAATCCTACCAAGAGGATTCTGAAAGGGAGACTTACTAACATGCTCTGGGAGATTAAGGTAGATTCCGAATGGCTTCTGGACTCGACATATTTAGATCATGTATGCTCATCTAGGGAGCAATTCAATACATATCAAGCATGCAGTGATGGCAAGTCAAGATGGGGGATAGAGAGATTCAGCATATTAAGGGAATTGGATCAGTTCAACTTTTCATGTTTGATAGAGCAATATAGATTCAGATCAGTCTTGGGCAAGGGTTTAAATTTTGATATAAGATATCGTATCGACACCATGTTGAAATGAAATTTCACCAAAATTTTGTCAAAATTTCAGTAAATTTTGGTCACATTTCGCCCAAATCGAGCAACATTTGTGAAGGAAGGCCCCCCATATTGGCATTTCGCTCAAATTTTCGATCCTATGTCGAAACCAAAATTTCAGCAAAATTTTACCGATATTTTGCGAAATATGAAACTATGACTCGCAGTCACATTCCTAAAACCAAGAAATTGATTTTACTGGAACGATCGAGACACAACATTGAGTCACCCATGAGGGGGTGTTCTAACAATGAGCAATGGAAAATGTGTGGTGACGCACTGGTGGAGGACGTCGAATAAGGTGTACAAGCTCGACAGATGGGTCGTTACAGGTGATGTAGCTTCATTTATTCCCATGATAAGTAATACAATGAGAGCTGCAACATTTTATCAGCATCTCTGCTGTAGAAGTGCATCACAAGGAGAAGCGAGTATGGGTTGCTTTACCAGAGGTTGCATGGAGAAGAGAGTGGGATTTGTGAGTTGCACTCGCTCTGCTTCAGTTTTCTCTGCTGGTCATGAGAGGTAACCGAGCAATGTCATATTACTTAGATGTTATTCTTTACGTGTTTGGTATTGATGGTCAATTGTGAACACATATCCGTTGTTTGATCCCCACCAACCTATGTTGAGACATGATGCAATGCCAGTTCATATCCCAACATTTACATCATTATCCGTTGTTTTATCCCCACCAACATGTGTCGAGACATGATGCAATGCCGGTTCATATCCCAACATTTACATCATTGTGTAATTATAACAATACTCATATGAAAAGTAAAACTTGTTTGCTTACATGCTTAAAACTGGTTTTCGAAATATATACTATCAACATTCAGTTTTAAACCTAATTTTGTTTCTTATCCAAAAAATAGATGCAATTTGCAAAGATTGTACTATTGTCAGATACAAAAAATCCTGGATTCAAACTTGAAAACTCGAATCCAAGTTATCCAATATGGTTCACTCCAAGTACAAATAAAAATCACAATTAGTTAGGACCCTGCACTTATTCTGAATCTAATTTAGTTCAAAATGCTATCGATTTATTGTCCAGCCATTACAATGTTGTTAAAGGTTATGGATTAGGTATACAGGCCAATGTTTTTGAAATCAAATAGGTTACCGAAAATCTTATTGAAGTGGTTGGATTATGTTGAACTATGTAATTAAATTAGTTCAATCGGATAATGACATCATCATTATTTAAAATCATATTAAATCGGGTAAGAAAAAAGTGATTGCAACTCAGAATAAATAAATATTTATATATACACTATAGTATACTTGAAATAGAAACAAAATGTATAAACAATGAATATATTTTATAGTATACATATTTTTACACCCATAACCCTGAGTAATTTCGCAATTACATTCCATAACCCTACAAAATCATGAATTACACGAGAAACCTCGGATAGTCCCTCATCTCACACCTATAACCCTCCGTTAAGGGGACAGTTAACTCAACCATGTCGTGAGTTAATCTAACACATGGTCTATCAAATAGATATTAAATTTTGCAAAAAAAACAAATAAAAAACCCCTCCAAGGTCAGCTTCCCCTCCAAATCCAGGCTGGAGGAGGAGGGCGGGGTTCTGGCGAGGGTGGGCGAGGCGCCGGCCTGGGCTGGAGGATGTGGGCAGCCCCATGGCATCTATGCTCGCATGGCATCTCCCTCATCCCTTCTCCTCTCCCAAACTCCTCCAAGCACACCGCGCACTCCCCTTCCACGACAAGCGTGACCAACGCTGTTATAGGTGCGAGATTTCGGTCACCGTTCATGGCCTGCGCGTTACCCCCACGCTGCTTCTCGTGGGGCATGGTGAGCCACCGGTGAAGTTCGTGCCCACATCAAATCAAGATTCTCAGGCGAGCTGCAGGCGCAACACCAAACATCGAAGAAACGACGTTGAGGGGTTCGGGGTGGTACGTGCTGCATGTTCTTATGCTTCAATTTTTCTCCCGGGAAACAAATCGGCGGGAATTTCTCTTGATGGGTTGCTTGTTGGATCTTGGAAGAGTGAAGCGCCCCCTTCCTATCGTGTTCTGTGGAAGTCTTGGGTCCGGTGCTGAAGGGTTTTGGCAAGGTGGTGCGTGTTCTTGCAGACGGCCATAGAATGGGGTTTAGCATCACGATGCGATCGGGCTCTGCGGGCCCTCGGCGCCCGGCGACGGTGCTCTCACGATGCCGAAGAAGAGCGGGAAGAAGGAGAACCGGACGTCGAGCTGCGTGGATTCTGCGTCCATGTGCTAATGAAGAGATTCGTGGATTCTGCCGGGAGGGTCGGGCTTTGGGTGGGGGTGTACCCAGTCTGGGCTGCCAGTGGTTCTCTGCTCGGGCTTGTCAGGCTGCCAGGAGGCGGGTCGGGCTCGCGGGGGGTTGGCAGCTGCCCAGGAGGAGGTGGGCGGGGCGGGGGGAGGGTGGGCCAGGTTGCAGGTTGGGCGGGGGTCTGGCGAGGGTGGGCGAGGCGCCGGTCTGGGATGGAGGAGGTGGGCAGTGGTCTGGCGAGGGTGGGCGAGGCCTCGGTCTCGGATGGAGGAGGTGGGCGGGGATCTGCCAAGGGTGGGCGAGGCGTCAGCCTTGGCTGGAGGAGGAAGGAGAAGAGGATGGGAAGTGCTCCTCAAGAAATCTGGTGACAAATGTCCTTATGATTATTTCTTTAGATTTTTTGTACTAATGACATGTTTCATAAATATCATATGATTTTAGGGATAAAATTAGTCTTATGATGGTCTGGTCTGGTTGGTTTTGATTTACATTGTCTTTTGATCGAAAACTGATTTAATCGAAAGATTTTATTGTCTAATTTAAAAACCTATGACTAGGTGCATAAATCAGTGCTTTGAAAATCAAACTGGATCGGACCGTCCAATTCGACTGGTAAATTGGGCCTGGACAGGTCCGATTAACCGAGTCTTACCGGTTGGTTCGAAAATGTCAATTTTGGGTCAAATAACCCAGTCCAATATATTATTTCAAACTTGTTTAATCATGTTCAACTGATATACTAATGAGAGCTAAACCCATGACATTCAGTTACCCACCTCAAACTCCTCATCAATTACTCTAGCACATGTGTTTAATTAATTTTAAATATAACTAAACAACTATTCTTCTACAACGATTAATGTAGTCCAGATACTATCTCTCTGTGTGTGTATGACTATGGTGCATATGCAAAAAAAATAGGGATTTTTACATCTATAACTTTGAGTAATTTCGCAATACATTCATAACCTTGCGAAATTGTGAATTACACCCATTACCCTGAAAATGCTTAACTCTTACATGGCATAACCCTGCGTTAGTTGCCATCTATTTTATCCGTTAACTGTCACGGAAAAAGTTATATGTTTTCACCAATCATGGTATTTCGTATGTATCTAAGAAAATATCGATGTATTTAATCAATTGCATATTTATTTTTGAAAAGAACTTCAAACTTAAAATAAAGTAATGGCTATAAATTCCTATAAATATCATAGTAATATTTTTGCAACAAAAAATAAAAAATATCGAAATCGCCTCGATTTGATATGAAAATCAACCATCAAGTGGGAATTTTTTAGCGAACACCATTGATCATCGTGAAGAACATGAAGAATTAATGAATAAATGAAACTCCCTCTTCCTTTTTGATTTCTCGAGATTATCAGCAATTTTAGATGATTGTAATGAATATCAACAACGCTTATTTACAACAAATAACTTTGAATTGGTAAACGTCAAATATCTTTTTAAAATTTTCGTTGAGGATTCAAATCCCATAGCGAAAGTACTTTAAATCCCAAAGCAAATAATACTTTCTATCCAAAATTAAATAAGACTTCAATCCTAAAGCAAATAGGATTTTGAATCTCAAATCGAATATGACTTCAGATACTGAAACAACCAGGACTTTGTCCGCAAATGTCAGGGAAGAGCGCATCACGAGATCATCATTGTATCTGTCTAAATAAATAGATCTAAGACTTCATAACAATCTTCACCTTGAATTGAATCCTTCGATAGCATAACAATAACAGCAACTGCTAGACTCCAATGTAAATTGAATTCTTAGATAGCATAATAACAACTGCAAGACTCCACCCACAACCTTCCCTTCTAAGGGGACTACCTTCAACCGTCGATAGTGAGCAAGTTCAGGCAACGTATAATCTTGCTCCCACGAGCTACGTTTTCCAACATATCAACTATTTTCAACCTTGATCCTTTTCTTAGACCAAATGAAACAAAACATGCCATCACTATGTTTGGCCCTCTTGTGATACACTTAATTCTTAGCTAGGCGTATTGCACTAAGACTATCACAATATACAATAATATGATCATACCATAGATTGAGATCTCCAATCAAGGCTTTCAACCATATGCTTCTCTTTGCAGATTCTGTTGTCGCCATGGACTTTGCCTCTGTGGTAAACAAAATAACCAAAAGCTGTAAAGCAATCTTCAACTAATGACAAAATTCATCGTATTAAAATTGTAGCATGTAGTAGATTCCCTCTCAATAACATCTGCAATATAGTATGAATCTGAATACCTAGCAACCAACCATCTTGAATCGCATACATAGATGAGGCGAATATCAGAATTCCTAGCAGATAACGAAATATCCTCCATATTTAATGCCACCGGACAAACCGTTTCCCACTTGTAAACTTCTCGATCTTCATATTGTGTGATATTATCTCCTTCCTGCTTTAGACAAACCAGACGACTCTGATACCAGTTTATTGAGCACAATGAAAGTGTGGTGGAGAAAAAAACACACTAAAAGATAAATAAGAAACAACCACAATACATGATTTACAATATTCACCACGACTAAGCTACATCCTTATCGAAGGTATGGATCTCTCTCAATATGGCGGAAGAATCGAAGTATGAAAGCTGATTTAAAACACTCGTTGGAGGTTTATATATTACTCCCCTCAAAAAATAAATATATCCAAACAAACGGGATCCAAATTCCAAAGGAAGCTTGATCGAAATTCCAAAGAAAACACAATCTAAATAGAAAACACGATCCAAATATTGAATCAAACATGTTCGAAATTCGAAACCAGCCATGCCTTTAAACCAAAAAAATGGATTTTGAATTTCAATTCAAACAAGACTTCAAAATCCAAAGCAAACGAGATTTCGAATTCCGACGCAAACCGCGGTCTCCGGTTCTTTATCGAGGAAAATTAATCCTTACAATTTGTTGGATTCGGCCCCAAATGGATCCGTTGACAACCACCCAAAATGCTCAAGCTCAAGTTGTCAAGTAGTATTCTCCACCACTTATAACCCACTCCCGCACTTTGTGAGTTTTAGATGTGGGACTATGTTTGGGGGTATGGGTGTTATAACCTCCTCCACTTATATTCGCAACGTCCTCGTCGCGACATGGCCCGTCACTTATTCCCAGTGACAGTGGCGTTTGCACGCTTCCGGCTTAGATCCCTTCGGGTAGTCCTTTCCACTATCAGAGAGAATCCGCTCCAATACCATTTGTAACGTCCTGTGCCTAGGTCCCTTCGGATATCGCTTTCCACTACCAGATGTCTCTTCAGAGACATCTGATAAAATTGGAACGATACATATAAGATTAGCTTGGCCCCTGTGCAAGGATGACATGCATAAATCAAGAAATGGTCCAAATTTAAGTTGTAACACTCATACCCACAAACATAATCCCACATCTAAAACTCACAAAGTATGAGAGTGGGTTATAAGTGGTGAGATTACTACTTGACAACTTGTGCTTAAGCATTTTGGGTAGTTGTCAACATGTCCATTTGGACACGAGCCCAACAAGTTGTCATGGTCAGTTTTCCTCGATAACAGATCGGAGACCTAAGTCCAGAACTTTACAAATTGCATCAATGTCAATTTTCCTCTGATAGTGGAAAGGGCTACCCGAGAGGTGGAGCCACCCCTACAAAGAGATAGGAGGAAATTGCTACTCAAAGCGTGCAACCGCCACTGTCACTGGGAATAAGTAATGGCCCATGTCGCAACGAGGACGTTGCGAATATAAGTAGGGGATGTTGTAACACTCATATCCCCAAACATAGTCCCACATCTATAACTCACAAAGTGTCAGAGTGGGTTATAAGTGGTGGAGACTACTACTTGATAACTTGAGCTGGAGCATTTTGGGTGGTTGTCAATGGGTCCATTTGGACCCGAGCCCAACAAGTTGTCATGACAAATTTTCTTCGATAACAGATCGGATACCTAAGCTCGGAACGTTACAGAAAATAACCATATCATAGCCATCTTTTGAAAGGTCATTAGACAAAAGTATATGAATACAAAACCAATGTGGAAAATGTCGTTTAGAGTCCTGGGAACCAAATTTTAATATATTAGCATATATTTGTTACTCGTATACATACAACGGTTACTCAGTTGGACATATGGTTCACAAAAAGTAGCGGTGTCTATTGAGATTGAGCTCGATGAGCTCAACTCAGGCTCATCTTGTTAAGAGCTCGTGAGTCTGATTTGAAAAGTTATTGAGCATGAGCTCGAGTTTGATTTGTGGATCGTGAGAGTTACCGAGTCAAGCGTGAGTTGGTTGAGCTCACCTCGTTAACTCAACTCGATAACTCAATAAGAGGGGAATAAATTTTAGTCGCACATCGATTGAGAAGAGAAGTGATGGAAGGCAAAGCAACTATAAAGACAGACCAACTCTTCACTCATTAAAGAGCATATCTTTCTCAGCCTTTTGGCTAATACTGATACGTGGGCCATCAGCCTACATGATATTAAATTAATCCTTTTATGAGGAGGGCCCACCAGTAAGCTCGTTTCATATATATCAAAACCTCGACTCGTTGAACCCGGCTCATTAAAAGGCTCGTGAGCCAGCTCGAACTCAATGAGTTCGAGTTCGAGCCAAGGCTCACACTCTACCGAGCCCAAGTTCTAACCCATGTTTTCTATCGAGCTTGAATCTAAAGTTTAGATCCATGATATTGTAATATTTAAATGATGTATATATTACATTATTTAATCCTTGATTATTAACTGATTGTTTTAAATAATTTGAATAAAAATAATTAATTTAAGAAGGAAAAAATGTCCACAATCAAAAAATAATTAAAAAAGAAACTCATGCCTAAAGGCAATATGACATCTTAATATTTATAGTAAAATAATATTAAATTGTCTGATTCCCATGTCCTTTTCGCCCATTGGAATGAAGCATTACCTATGTGATGGTTTCAAAGTAGGGATGCAAACAGATATATACTGACATGGATGTAGGTATTTTTATATTTTTATTTATTTTAAAATATGAATATGGATGTGGAAATGGATATTAGATGATATGAAAATTATATTACCCTATTTTTAAAAACGAATATGGATATAAAATGGATAATGATTGCAACGGATAATATAAGAGACACTTTATAGATGAGTTCATACATGTATTGGATGGAATACAAATGATATAAATGTACTAAACGCGCTTATATCATATGCCAAATACAGTGAAAGAAGATATAAACTTATGTTATATGGTTAAATATAATATACAACTATATTTATATATGAAATAGATTTACGGATATGATAGATACAAATATAAAAGTGATGTTCATATCCATATCCATATCCATTTTAAAATGGATACGGATCAGATATCAAAATCCGTATAAAATAGATATGATGACAGATCGGATACAAATATATCCTTATCCATTTGATTAGAAGACACTAACAATGATTGTATATCATAATTTCATAATTTCAACTAGACAGGAGGGGGTAAATGACTAGCCATGAGAGCAATGGAGTGCATAAGAAGATCGCAGAATATCATCATATTACAACCAAGATTTGGATTTTTTTTTCTATTACTTGCTCATTGGTATGTTTGCTTGTAAGATCATACAATTGTATTATATAATTTACGATCCACATATATAACAAAAATTATAAGATATATATCTGTCAAATATTTCAAAGATATTTGTACCACAAGAAAAGTATATTTATCTGAACAAATTAGAATCCAACAAGTTAAATCATAAAGGACTTGACCAACTGACTTTAGGATAATAACATAGGGAAGAAACATTTCGTGCAATAATTTATTCTAGAATTCTTGGCTCAAAGAAAATGATGTATACTATATTGCTACTTCAGTATACTATTTTTATACCACCACTTTTCTCTAACAAGCACTAGCACACTTGACCATTACAAAACACAGAAGCTCAACTCTCCTATCCTCACTTCTTACTTTGTTGCCCTTCACTTTAATGTCTCTATACAATGGCTCCTAATGCCTATATAATCTTATGTTCTAATGGCCTTGAAGAGTTCAGATACTCTAGAAAATTGGAGGTTATTGTCACATGAGGTTGTTATGTTTGTTCAAATATGAGACCCAACTTGCAGAGATCCCTCTCTATAAAAGGGAGAGGAATAATATTCCATGGGGCTATGACTGAGCCCATTTACATCTCTTCTCATAGATTCATTTTCCTTCTCTCCCATTTCTTCTTTTCAAACTGTCACTTGCAATACATTGAGCTATGGAGAAGTTGCGGACAGAGTTCAAGTAGTATATTCCCAACTTAAAGATTAATCATCAAGCGGTATGATATGGATTTACAAAGAAGGATCATATGTAGGGTTTGATGCTTGAGGTGAAGGGGAGGAAATTGGATTTTCACCTATTTGATGGTTTTACAAATCCGGCTGCTTGGAGTTATAAAGTTATGGAGAGAAAAGAAAGAATTACTTATCGATGAGGCTCTAGGGTTCTCTTATATAGGAGAGTAACATGTTGGGTAAATTACATAAAGAAGATAAAGTAAATAAATATTACATAAATAATATGAAAGATAACTAATTTTTCAACATTCCCCCTCAAGTTGGAGTGTAGATATCAATCAAACCCCAGCTTGGAGCATCATCTCTGGTAAGGCCCTTTGGATAAGGTCTTGGTAAGTACATCAGAAGTCTCGTCTCCAGAGATGACATGAGTAGTGGCAATGAGTCCCTTCTGTATCATGTAATGAGGGTAATGACAGTCTATCTTTATGTGCTTGGTCCTCTCACGGAATGCATGGTTGTTTGTAATGAAAAGAGCAACATGGTTGTCGCATTGGAGGTACACAGGAAGATGCACCTCAATAGTCATGCCAATAAGAACAGATTTGACCCACATCATCTTTGTACTAGCTTACGCCATGGCACTGTATTCTGGCTCAGCACTAGATCTGGCAACCACTGTCTGCTTCTTGCTCTTCCATGACACCAAGGAATTTCCTATGAACACTGCGAAGCCTGAAGTAGACTTCCTGTCCTTGGGACACCCAGCATGATCTGCATCTGCACATGTTGTAACTGCAATGGATGTATCCCTACTGAATAGAAGATCGGTGCTAGGTGAGGCCTTAAGATACCTCAGAATCATATGGACTGTATCCATATATGCTTGCCTGGGTTGCTCCATAAACTGATCATTTTTCTCACGATAAATTATATATCTGGCATGGTGATGGTCACATACAGATGCTTGCCAACAAGCTCCATGTACCTGCTCTTGTTGACCTCCTTAGTATCATCATCGTAGAGCCTCATGCTTGGGTCCATAGGAGTAGTGGAAGGTCTACAATCTGCCATGCTTGACTCAGAAATAAGATCTATAACGTACTTCCTTTGGGTCATCACAAGACCTCGCTGGTTCCTGGCAAACTCCAGTCCAAGGAAGTAGCGTAAACTGCTAAGGTCCTTGGTCACAAACTGCTGACCAAGAAAATCCTTAGCAACCTGAATGCTCGACATCCCATGTAACAATGATATCATCAACATAGACAGAGTAACAATTGTACCTCTCCGAGACCTGTGAATAAATAGAGAGTGATCACCAGTCGATCACACAAACCCATGTTGCTCTATCAAGTACGAGAGCTTCTAGAACTATGCTCATGGACTCTGCTTCAGGCCATATATAGACTTATGAAGTCATCAAACCTTTTGACACTCCCCATTAGCAGCGAACCCAGGTGGATTCTGCGTGTAGACCTCCTCTTGTATATCACCATATAGAAAAGCATTCTTCACATCAAGCTGATAGAGAGACCAACCTTAGTTATTGCAGCTGATAGAAGGATACGCAGAGTAGAATGCCTAGCCTCTGGAGAAAAAGTATCCTGATAGTACACCCTGCATGCTTGGGTGAACTCACGTGCCCTAAGTCTCGCCTTGTGGCGATCTACACTACCATCTTCTCGGTGCTTCATTGTAAACATCCAGTTGCACCCAACTACGGGTGTGCCATTTGGAGCTGGAACAATTCTCCAAATTCCACGCGACTGTAGCGCGACCATCTCCTCCTCCATGCTGAGACACCACTTATTGTCCTGAATAGCCTCCTGATATGTTCATGGTATCACCAAGGCTGATAGTGCCAAGGTAAATCTCCTAAATCCTCTGAAAGTATGCTCAAAGAAACATGGGTTGCAAGAGGATATGTAGCACGCGTACGTCTCTGCTTTTGCAGAGCAATCATCATATCGAGATCATCTGCCAAGTCCTGAACCTATAAGTTTCCCTCTTGAGAGGGTACCTGCTCATCCTGTAGAGAACCCTACTACACAAAAAACTCTGTAGTGCCATCAGTAGAAACAATGTGTTCATTGTATACCTGAGGTTCGTTGGATGATGGGGATGACCTATGAGCAGGGGGAACAGAGTGAGACCTGCGAGTAAACACACATGGCAAAAACTGAGTCAAGGTAGGTGGTGGTCGAGGAGCATCCACATGAGTAGATACTGGAGATGGTGATGGAGATGGAGGTGATGGTGGTGGTGGAGCGGGAGAAGGTAGAGCAGGTGGAGGTGGTGGTAAGGTTGTAATAGGTGGAGGCATATAGATCTCCTCGTCTGAGTCTGATGGGACCAGTCTGTCACCAATAGGAGAGAAATACTCGACACACTCAAATAATGTAATGTCAGCATTAACAAAGTATTTCCACCGAAGTATATCAAAGCAACAATACTCCTTTTGGGTATGGGAGTAGCCAACAAAAACACACTTGACAGCTCTGGGGGAGAGCATGTCACGACCAAATGAAAAATCATGAACAAAGACTACATATCGAAACACGCGTGGTGTAAGGGAGAACATATCCTCCTCAAGAAATCCAATAGAGAAAGGGGTCTTCTCTCCTAAAATAGAGGAAGGCGTGTGGTTCACCAAGTAGAAGGCAGTGAGAACCGTATCATCCTAGTAAGTGTAAGGAGCACAACTTTGAATCAGCAAGGTTCTGGTCACATCGAGCAAGTGATAGTGTTTACAAAACTCTAAGGTATTATCGGAACGTAGATATTTGACATTGGCTGAAAAATATTCTTTATCTCAGTTGAATGACCCGATAACAGACCCGACCTCAGACTTATTCTTTAAGAGGAAAACCCAAGAAAGTCTAGAAAAATCATCTACAACAACCAGATAGAAATGGTATCCCTGATGATCCGGGATACAAATCAGACCCGAGATATCTAAATAAAGGAGCTCAAACAACTAAGAACTACTTCGACTCTAATGAGAAGTAAAAGAGGAACGATGATGCTTCCCATGCTGAAAAGCTTCGTACTGGAAGGAAAATCATGCGGAGATCTGTGGGAGGACATGACATAGCATATGTAGAGGAAGGTGATCAAAACAAAGGTGCCACAGGTGCCGTGAACTGGTCCAGTAGGAATAGTGGATGCACTAGCATGAGATGGTTGGACCAGTCTATAGAGCCCCCACTGCTCACTGTCACATCCAATCACCCTGCCCATGAGTATGTCCTGAAACACAAGAGACGAAGGGCCAAAAATAGCACGAAAATGAAGATCCTTATTAATCTGACTAATAGAAAGTAAGTTCATCTGAAAATCAGGGGCATGCAAAGCATTCTGAAGGTGCATAGATGGCATCAAAAACAGCTCCTCTTGTCATGCGATGGGTAATTGAACCCCATTAGAAATAATGACCCATCTACCAGGAGGTATAGACTTGTAAGACCTGAACTGGTCTCTATCTCCACACAGATGGTTGGATGAACCGGAGTCCATGATCGACTATTTTATATCTTCACTACTACTACTACCAGTAAAAGCGTATGTGATACATGAGGAGCTCGAAGAGGATCTAGTTGTAGATGCAGTATCTGTGGATCATGTAGGGGTAGTGCTGGTCATTGGAGCCACGATCTCTTGTATACGAGAGACAATGTCATCAAGGCATGGATCTGCTTGGGGAGTTGTAGTATCTAAAGGCTCGATCTGCTCTGCTACGCGAGCTGATGTGGGGTATCCATGCTTTTGATAGCATGTGTCCTCAGAGTGTCCTGGACGACGGCAGTAGGTGCAAGGACCGTGATGTCGTCCACTGCTTCTACCATGGGGACTATGCCCTATGAACTGAGTAGACCCTCCTCTGCCATGAGAAGCAACCATTACGAAGGCGAGATATGGGTGATAGTAGGAGTAATAAGAAGCATGCTGAGAAGATTATATGCCTCCTCCATGGGAGGTATGGTTGCCCTAGTGAGGAGTTGTGCTTGTGCTGCATCGTACTTCAGGTCGATTGCAACCAAGAAGATTCCAACCATCGTGGAGTTCATGTATGACATATGTTGCTTTGTGGATGTTGTAATAGGCATGAATTTGTGAAGGAACTCAAAGATGCCATGAAGAGAGGAGTAGAACATGTATAGTGGAGGGTCATTCTGCTTAGCCATGTATATGTCAAACTAAAGCTGAAGAATAGTGGCCTCATTCTTTGCTTGGGCATAAGTGGATGACAGAATATCTCACATCACCTTGACGGTGGGTTGATTCACAATATCATTGGATATCCCTATGGTGAGGGTCCCATAGATCCAAATGTGTATACGCATCGTCTTGCTTCCACGAAGCATTGTCCCCGGTCTTATTCGTCAGCTCTGGCTTCGTCAGAATGTGCTCCTTATTGTTGTACTACATCAGGGTAAGAAATTGCATGGACCACAATTCATAGTTGGTATCATCCATCTTTACGATGGGAGCCGGGCTCTTGAAAGCATCGGATGGAGAGAAGATATCACCCTCGCTTTCTAACATGATGGAAGAACGACCGAAAAACCGAACTCGTCTGAGGAAGCAGACCGATCTAAGCGAGGCTACGCAATCATATGGAGGATTGGATGTACATGTAGATTCATACAACCATCCTCGTCAATCCTTGGTACATGCCAGGGTCAGAAAATGTGATTTATAGCTCTGAAATTACGTTTTCTGGTCAAATTTAGACTGTTTTCAGAGCAAATTAGACTGTTAGGTGACTTGGAGGCCCTTACAGTTGTGAGCAGCAACCTCGGAGGGTCCTAGCAGTTCTCTAACGATGCAGGTGTGGCCACAGAGGCCTAAAAGGCCTATGAGCCCGTAAGAGGCAACAAAGGTGACAAGAAGATCCGGAGGCATGCTGACTGGCTCCATGGAGAGGCCTAGCGGCCTGGTGGCGGCGCTAGACTTGTCGTTGGTGGCTGGTGATGTAGTCCAGGGGCCCTAGAAACCTCCTGGCGGTGGACTAGTGGCTGGAGGAAGCATGTAATGAGTTTAGCAGCACGTAGAGGCTGGTAAAAGTACACAAGGGTCGTATACGAGAGGCCTTTGGGCGTGGGGCTTGGCTCTTGCCGAGTTAGGGCATGTAGTGGTAGCGAAATTAGGTCAGAACTCCAGTCTAGGATTGTCGATCCGATACCATGTGGAGAGGAAAGAAAGAATTACTTATTGATGAGGCCCTAGGGTTTTCTTATATAGGAGAGTAACATGTTGGAAATTTTTTTTAAAGAAGATAAAGTAAATAAATATTACATAAATAATATGAAAGATAATTAATATCTCAACAAAAGCATAACAATATTTTTCCTTCTATAGCAAAATGGTGATGCTTTGGAATGGTATTGGTGGTATATTAACACTAAAGGTCCCATGGATTGGGATACATTTGTCATTGCTTTATATCTCTGATTTAATCCCAATGCCTTAGAAGATCATCATGGAGCTTTGAGCAAACTGAGGCAAGATGGTTTGTTAGGTGACTATATTAAAGAATTTGAGAGACTGTTAAATAAAATTTAAGGCATTCTCGAAGAGCATCTCGTAGGAAATTTTATTAGTGGTCTTCGAGATGATCTTGCATGTTAGGTGTACTCTTTTAAATCCATATCTTTACTTCGAGGCATAGATCTGGCTCGTCTTCAAGAAACCAAGTTGTTTCCTAAGAAGAACAAACTCATGTTGTTAGATGATCAACGACCGCTACTGCTTACCCCTTCTAGACCTCCATTATTAGATATAAAATAAACTCCAATTGTCAAGAAACTTTCTCAGCCTCAATACGAGGAAAGGGTAAAGAGATGTTTATATTTTCAATGTGGAGAAAAGTGGTCCAGAGAGCATAAATGCAGAGCTTTGTTCACAATCCATTTAGTTCCTGAAGATCATTTGAATGAAGAGTGTGATCCCCTCAGTAATCCTTCTGAAGAAAGTTTGATGATGATATGCAGTTACTGGAGATATCTTCTCATGCCATTAATGGTACAAATAGCAATTCTACTATGCGAGTCATGGGGGCAATAAAAGGAGTTTGCATCACTATATTGATTGATTCAGGAAGTTCCAACAATTTCTTAGATCCCAAGATTGTTACTAAGCAGGGATTGAAAATTACAGATCCAATTGAGTCACAGGTAATGGTAGCAGATGGTCACAAAGTGATGAGCAAAGAATGTTGTATAGGAGTGCAAATGAAGGTACACGACCTTTCAATAACTTTGAGTTTCTATGTTCTACCACTAGGGGGTTGCGATGTTGTACTGGGAGCTGAATGGCTAAAAACGTAGGTACCATTGATTGGAATTTTAGCAAGTTGTTTATGAATTTCACTATAGATAGAAGAAGGTATTCTTTATAAGGCGTTCTTACTAAACAACCTTTCATAGTAGAAGCTAGATCTATTTCCAAGGACCTTGTTGGGGTCAAGAAAACTTTTATGATCCACGCAATAGTTGTTGAAGTTAGACATTCTGATCACAAGCTGAATAATAAACCAATGGAGTTGATAGCATTATTACAATCTTATCGTGATATTATTCAGTTGCCTCATGGATTACCTCCTCGGAGGGATTGTAACCACCAAATTCCCCTTGATAACAAGGTTGTACCAATTTCAAAGCCTCCCTATCGATAGTCACTTGTTCATAAAGGGATTATTGAATAATAGGTCAAAGAAGCGTTGAAGAAAAGATCAATTAGACCGAGTACTAGTCCTTTTAATGCCCCTGTTTTGTTTGTAAAAAATATGATGGCTCATTATGTATATTGATTATAGAGCATTAAACTCTATAACTATTAAGGATAAATTCCCAGTTCCTTTAGTAGATGATTTCTTAGATGAATAGGTGAGATCCATATATTTTCCAAAATTGGATATAAGGTCAAGATACCACCAGATTCGATTTCATGAAGTGGATATGTAGAAAACTGCATTTCGAACCCATGATGGCCATTATAAATATTTGGTGATGTCATTCGGCTTTACTAATGCCCCTTCCACCTTTCAACATTTAATGAATACCTTGTTCAAGTCTTTGCTTCAAAGAGTTGTGTTGGTTTTCTTTGATGACATTATGATTTACAACAAATCTTTCCAATTGCATCTCTAACATTTGGTGATGTTTTCGAGGTGCTACATAGACATTCCTTTTTCTTCAAAGAATCAAATGCTCTTTTGCAGAGATTTCTGTTACTTACTTTGGTCATGTTATTGGTAATAAGGGTGTTTCTATGGAAAGAGACAAGATAGTTGTTGTATTAGATTGGTCAGTTCTAGCTTCGCTAAAAGCTCTGAGGGGATTTCTTGGTCTTGTTGGGTATTACTGGAAGTTTATTAAAAGCTCTGGCATAATTTCTACCACATTGACATTTTTGCTAAAAAAGATGCTTTTCATTGGTCTTCGCAATCACAGTAGGCATTTTCGATAAATTAGCGCCGACTTCAAATCATGTTTTAGCCTTACTTGATTTGGATTACCTTTTATGATTGAATGCGATGCAAGTGGCCTATGCATTGGCGCTATTTTATCTGAAAATGGCAATCCAATAGCTTATATTAGCAAGAGGTACAATTACAAGCTATCTGCCAAATACTATAGCCATTTGAGATCATTCGGAAGGTTGGAGTTGTTGCATATCAACTTCAGCTACCTCAGATATCTAAGATTCATAATACATTTCATATTTCTCAGCTTAAAAAACATGGCCATCACCAAATTCAGATAGCTTCCTGACACATGAAGAAGTTCCGCAACCCCACAAACTCTTGAGGAGAAGGATGATTAAACGTGACAATGTGGCTGTGACTCAGTTACTTATCCATTGGGCTACACAACCAGTGGAAGAAGCCACTCAGGTCGATTATACCGTTTTTGTTCAGAAATATCCTGACTTCAATCTTGTGGACAAGGTTTAATAAGGGGATGAAATTTGTCACATGAGTTTGTAATGTTTGTTATAACAATAATTCTAACAGGAGACCCAATTTGTGGAGGTGCATGCCTATAAAAGGGAGAGGAATAATACTTTGAGGGACTATGATTGAGCCCATTTAACATCTCTTCTCCCAGACTCCCATATCTTCTCTCCAAACTGTCTACTACTCGTTCCCAGAGTAAATCCCAGCCCCATTCTCCTTCTTTATCCCTCTCCCTTCTAACTCTACCCCTGACAGTTACTGTACCCAAGAAAACTGTAGAGTTTTCAAGTTAAATCCTTTTAAGAAAAGGCTAGAGAATGGGAATGTCACCTTCTCAAGAATATTCTAGAAAACTAGGGAATAAATAAGTTGGTGGTGTTGTATTTTAACATTTATAACCCACTTAGAATTGAAATTCAGTGATTCAAGTATTCAAAATTTTCAGAAAAGCAACAGCCAAATTTCTGTTAAAGCAATCCTCTCAAGGTGACCAATTTTTTGCAACCTTTTCCAAGATTGCTGTGAAAGCAGCAAAATATAAGACAAACATCTGCAATACCTTGAGTGAGTATCAGAGAGATCGTTCTTGCTGCCAAAAAAAGGCCTCCTGTCTTTCGTCAAATTAACAATGTTTCAACTGGAGAAAACTGTAAAAAAAATGACACTTGGGAGACCAGAGATAGTTCAGGGATTCATAAGGCATAATGCATATCCATCTCCCACATGCCACATGACGACCAAGAACAGTGTTCACATCTCCAGGAAGAATAAGTCAGAAATTTAATTCACCTCATGAAAGTTGTAATAGCAAAACAAGCAGTTTTGGTTCTACAATCGACTTATTCTGCTGATTGTTCTGGGAAACCATTCCCTTTCCTAAAAAGAACTAGAAAATGTAAGGAACATATTTCCAAGGTGCCTTCGCAACACAAGAACAGAACTTTTTTCTTCAGAGAGCAAAACTAACACATTATGTCATGAGTCAGGTGGCACATACAAGGGAACAGGTAGGAAGGGAAATGGAGCAATCGAAGCATATGCTAGAGGTGAGCGAGTGCGAACAGCAAATCTGTCCTCCGTTGCATTGCTCTGCCGGTGCTTTTCATCGTATTCCTTAGCAGGATTGCTCTGCATGTAGCTGTCAGCTTCCCAATTCAACTCATGAACAGAAAGTTTTTTGCAGTTTATTGTTACAGAATCCTTCTTTTGCTCGTTTGGCAACCTATGCAGCAGCAGGCCGGTCATGAACACAGGAAGATATAACAAACTGGCATGAAACATTCTTCTAGCATTTTTTGTTGTTCTCTCATGAACAAATAAAACAGCAGCAGCAGTCATGCACATAGTGAAGACCGAAGATTCCAGAAATACCCATTTGGATGCAATGCCCCCTGCAAGTTCAAAGACACCTTCGGGTAAATGAATGGAAAATCAAATTCAAGAAAATGAGATGTACAGATAGGATCCAGTTACGGGAACAGATTTTAGGGTTTTCTAAAGGAGATTGGGTGCCATTATTTATGATAAAGCACAGATAGATAGGGTTAGTACAGATTGCATAAATCCTCTATTTCTTGAAATTCTCTTATGATTTGAAATAGTGACATAAGATGTGTCCCCCTTTGTTTGGTCTTGGAATAGATGGAAACAACCAAAATTGGATTTGTTTAAGAATATTTTTTTATTGGAACTCTGTTGGACCCTTGAAAAAAAATGAGAAGCGGCAACAGTTGCACAAATGCTCAACTTCTGTAGACCTTTATGGACCACTGCAGAATGCAGACAAGAAAGATAGCTGTATGGTCTTGAAATAAGAGAATTTGAAAACAATGGCTTACTAGATAGTTTCCAGAGACAAGATTGGAATAACACTTTAGAAGACAAGCACGCCACAATTTTGTGATGTTTCCCACCAATTTTTAAACATGCACTGCCAAGCTTGACTCCTCTCGAAAGAAGATATGGATGGTTGATCATTGGGATAGTCATAGATTACAAGACCAAAATAACAATATCCAGTCCTTGCTGAAGCATATAGACTGAATTGGTAACAAAGCTCTCAATTATGCACTTTGTTGGGAGGCAAAATGACAAGATAGCACCAATCATACGAAAAGAAAATGATTCCACCTTAACCAAACTGACCAAATAGTTATTTATTAAAGTGATATTCACTCTGATTCAAAAAGACTCCAAAAATCCAACAAAACATAAGTTGTCAATCCACACACCATTTAGGCATCACCACTTTAACATCTTTGTTACTAATAAATCATACAAAAACCATATAGAAATGGAAGCCAAAGTCATGCAAGAGAAAAGAAAACTGCTTCCACAAGAAATATGTTATATATCTGAGGCTGAAAGAGGTATGTTGGATACCACTATCATCGTCATTGTCTCTGAATACAACTATAATTGTCTTTTTTTGTTAAAGCCTTTGTATACAACTATGATGATCGAAGTCTTGTAGATAGTATTGAGATTTGAGAATATATTTTCTAGCGTAACAAGAGGTCTGCAAATTGAGGCAAATATTAAAAAGGGTTCCAAGTCCCAACAAAAGAGGTAACATTTTGAGACCTAGACTTCGGCACTATAACACTTACCCAACGACAATCTATTTGTTCATGGAAATGATATAAACTGACCTTATGGATACAATCTACATAATTCAAGGTTTTCATAGACAGTGTTTGATTGGTCATATGTCATTTTTTCAATGTATTATTATTATCATCAAATCTTGAAGGAATGTCATGTACGTTATGATGATAACAAGAACAATAACAGCTAATCTGACATTGCTTATCAAAATATTGAATCATGTAAATAGTATCCATAAGTTCAGTTTTATGATTTTAATGTAAAAATAGAATGCTGTTGGAAAAGTGTTACAATACTGATCCAGGTCCTAAAATAGTATGTTTTTTACTGCTCCCCTTTTTGACATTTATTCAAAACCTCAGACTTTTATGTAATTTACCCTACTTTTAAACACAATTCAGACATGAAGGAGAAACTCATGACATCAATACTGTAGAAGAGATATATTGACTCACAATCATATGCAAAATAGCCCAGAGGAAGCAGGTAAAGACAATTCCGCAGAGACACGAGAGCAGTTCTCCGACCACAAGAATCAGTCAGAGAGAACATCCGGAAACTGCATGACAACACCAATCATTAATGTTCAAAAAGGTATTCTATCAGTTCTTTTGGATGGATGATGATGCATACCCTCCCGCAGCGTAGTCATTGCGACAGAGATACGCAAGAGCCATGAAATGGGGTATCTGCCAAAAGTATAAGGCTGCGGGAAGAAGCAATCCATTGAGTGAAACTTCACCAGAAGCAGCTGCCCACCTGAAATGTTGTCAATTTTCATTTCAATTATAAAAATATATACCGTTACCTTGTCTAAATAGTCCAAAAGACGTAATCCAAGGCATGACCTTCTGCCCCAAAGGGAAAAAATATGTCTGGCTATCTAGATTGACAGTAAGATTATCTTGAATAAATTAGTTCAGACACTAATTTCTATGCAGCTTGGAAGCTTGAAGGCCAATTCCTGGGATCATAAGCTGTTGAAAAACAAAATGTTTGCTGCCCACGAATCTGCAGCTCTATCGGGAGGGCTGTTATTTCCTATTTAAATATCAAGTTGGAGGTTTTTCATGATGGCAAGCCATAATTAACCCCACTTAGGCCAAACAAAGCAACCTTATCAGTTGGAATGAAATTTACGTGGATTCGACCTCCATTAAGCCGGGGAGTATATTTAGTTCAGAGGTTATGTCAATACTTTAATCTCCAAAAGTTGGGTTGTGGTGGTAGTTTGAAAATATTGCTCAGTGTGTTGCTTGGTAAATATAAAGGTTAGTGAGGGTGCTACTTTCATTGGCACGCCATATATTGAAAAATGCCAAGCTTATAAATACTAAAGAGTAAGGATAAAGCGGATATAAATTTTTTGAAAAGCCAAAGGATGACCATTAAAGGTTAATGCTCATCCATAAATTTCATTAGAGTAATATGATAGAAAGAAAACAGTGAATTACCTATCTTCCCAACTACCCCAAAAGTTAAACCAAATGGAATGCATTCTCTACACATGGTTTTATAGACCTATAGGCAACATTATGTTATTACATCGCCCAAATTTCTTAAGTGGTCGCTTATATCTCCAAATGTAAATGAGTTCACACACTGACACAAGCATTCATCCCTTCCTAAAAGAACCACCTAAGGTGGGCTGAGAGATGGCATCAAGCTAAGGAGTATCCAAACATCTCTATTACCTTCCGCACACAAGGGACAATTGTGCAACCTAAGAGCATGTGCCCAACATCTTCCTCATCATTCCCTCATATTGGACATGTAATATCAACCAATGACGCTCATTTTTATATACCTTTGTAACAATCCTTTCATTTCTCATCTGCCATAGCAGAATTTTAAACTAGATAGAGGTCATGCCTTTCTTAATCACCTGAAGTCCTGAATAAGGATTGGGTCTCAATTATCTCTCGCCCTCCATAGGAAACTTCTTATGAATGGCCACACCAGAATCCCTTCCTCCACCTCTTTCCAACAGTCCCTCTTAGAGTATATGCGTCACTCCTATGTAGATGAGTAAATGGATCACTCCAAGATCCATTTACCACATCCAGAGTTTAGTCCAACATCTACCAGTGGTGGGACTTGGAGAGTCTGTGGAGGGTATATAAGAAGCCCCAGACCTCCTGTATCCCATTGAGAGAAAGTGCAATGCATACATCAGCCCTTCGAGGAGTTCTCCCGTGATTTCATCCCGCTCCTTAGGGAGTAGGGTTCCATGTTAAAATCTCGTCGTTCCATATTTCTTATTCTTTATTTCTGATACATTTTCGCATTCTCTATTTTCTAACATGGTATCAAAGCGGGTTGATTCTTGGTTGATTTTTTTATTATTCAAGATCATCCGAGTTTGAGTTTTTAGGGATTTTCAAAACCCTAACTTTCTGCCGTCATAGATTTTGGAAGATCAATTCATGCATATTTATTGTTCGATCAAGTTTATGTTCTAGGGTTTAGATGAAACCCTAGAAAATTATTTCGCGACTATCCACCTGGATTCGAGAAAAAAGTATTGAGGATTCCTGGACAAGAACCCTAATCTAGCAGCGCTGCGACGGGTTCCTTCATGCGGCAGAACCCTGCCTCTGCTCCGACCTTCAGGCAACGTGCTACCCAGGCCACCTCGCACATGACAACATGGCTGTGTGGGCTCCACTGAGACGGCCCCTCCGACCACATGCGGAACCCCAACAACCGTCGTCGCCTCCTTTGCGTACATCTCAGCACCTTCCAGATCCCGCAATAGGTGGCGGAACCCCATCTCAATGGCGAAGGCGGAGGCCCCTCCTGGCATCGTCGCTTCTCCCTTCCAGCCGAAACTTCTTTTCAGTTACTTCTTGACACTTGGCGGCGGCAGATCGAAACACCCAGATGGCTCCACTACTCTGACAGCGCCGCCTGGAATGGATTCCCAACAGAGGAACCCTAGGGGGCGGCATCTCCTCTCTCGGATTTCGCACAGGCGACGCAATATCGAACCCCAAGCGGGGCCGCTCCAAGCCCTCCAGGCGATCGGAGGCCTCGCTACGCATATCACACAAGCCTCTTCCCAATTCCAGGCATTCTCCATCTCCATCAACGGGCGGCTACACCTCCTTCCTCATAGCGAGCGACGACGTCACCCTCCTCTCCAGATCGTCGCGCAACATGAGCAGCCTTGTGATGCGGTTGCCTCCTCTTATAAGCAGCAGCTCCACGATGCCACTCCCTCTTGGTGGCGATGATGGGTTCCGCGATGGAACCCATTCCATCGAGGGCAGCATGGTTTGTGAAAGGGTTCCCAAGTGGGAACCCTAAATAAAAATAATAATATTTTCAAATCCCAAGTGGGCCATTGTTTGAAGGGGGGGAGTGAGACAGAAGCCTGATTGGGCTACTTGGTTTTCAGCCCAAGTGGGCTGAGTAGTATTTGTGCCAAATTTGAGCTGAGAGATTTTGTTTAAAAAAAAGGCGTGTACAAAAAAAATCGTACGAGGGAAAAAAGTGGGAAAAGAAAAGCTAGAAAAGGTGGAATGGCTTATTCTTTTTAAAAAAGAGAGACTGTTATAAAATACAAGAAAAAAATTGGTATATCCGAGAGAAAAAATTGATTATAAAAAAAGAAAAACCGTAACAAAAAAAAGAACGGCTTATTTGGCAAGGAAATGATTTGAAAAGCCATTTTTTTTAGATCGGCTTATATGATTCAGGTTTTCCCCCATTTTCTTTTCTTCTCCCAACTTTGGTCGACGTCATTATTTTCCGACCAGTATGGGAGAAAGGGGGAGTATTGTGTAGAGTTATAGAAGAGACCTGATTGTCATATTCCCGTTCAGATTCAGATTCTCCAGTACATATGTATGGCCATATTGCAGACTCTACAGATGTTCAGATATTCAGACTCGATGTTCAGATGTTTCCAAGTCTTTCAATTTGATACGCACATGTATGCGATCATCGGTTCAGTGGTCCCCATCATTCTAGTTTTGTCAGCTCAGACTTTTCATGTGTTTCATAAGGACTCCAGAGTAGAGAACTCATTCCCTATGCCATGTGGGCTAGGGTTTTCATGTGGTTTCATAGGGACTCCAGAGTAGAGAACACATTCTCTGAGCCAGTATGGAGAGACCCGGCTCTCTAACGAGAGACTATTTCAGACTCTATTCTCTAGCGACTGGGGACTCCGACGCAGATGTCTCCACGACTTTTTCAGTTCGGCCCTTTCAAAGATGGAGGAGTTGTCCACATGATGTGGCGGACCAGAGTTCTCCAAGTAGAGACTCATTTCAGTTGCAATGACTCTGACATGCGCAGTACAGAGCACATGCTCTCCGACGAGGAGATTTAGTTTGACTCACACTCCAACCCGTTTGTTCATCCTCACATGTACTGCATGAGAAGCAACGTCATCGACCGCAACCGACAGTTGTGTGTGTTGAGTTGATATTGTTTGTAGTCTTGTAGTGAGTTTGAGATCTCTTTATGTTTGTCTAAGTTGAGCATTGCATGCTCCAGCATGAGGGGGAGTGTTAGAGTATATGCGTCATTCATATGTAGATGGATGGATCACTCAAGGATCCTTTTACCACATCCAGAGTTTAGTTCACATCTACCAGTGGTGGGACTTGGAGAGTTTGTGGGCGTTATATAAGAAGCCCCATACCTCTTGTATCCATTGAGAGAAATTTATCGCAATAACCATGAACCTGGGGAACACATTTCCCAACTTAACATTTCAAAACAAGTGTGAGCCTAACAACTTATTGGTTGTCCCACCAACAGGGATACCATATATAATATCTTGAATGTCCAAATTGAATCACAGCAAGAGATTTCAGAAGTTGAAAAATGATCATCCAATGCAGGACGCCATCCAATTTAAATAAAAAGGGGAGGACAAAAGCAGGTTAGAGAATGCATCCCCACTTTAAAACAATGCAACAACACATAGGCTACGACACAATCATCTTCACACCGCATATCACATTATTGATGTAGTATCACTCACCTCTAAAGACTACCGCATTCCTCTCGTCCAAATTGCCTCCATGACCATAAATGGCATATTCCATTCCTTGCATCTTCTGTAGCTCTAGTCCCTATCGTCAGCCCTATTCATGAAGCAAGTGTTTTTTACAGTTATTTGACCCCTCCTTAAAATGGTCCATGAAACTGTGTTCTACTCCCTAAATTAACACATTTTTTAAAAAAGCAATCATCGTCGGTCCCTAAAATTTATCTATTTTATTACATGTATTAGGAATTTCCTTCAAATTTAGCATAGTTTTATTAAATAAATAATCTCTTGACTCGAAACCGTTTACCCGAATGCGAACGAGCCGAAAGAACTACTTAACATGCTTACAAATAAAAAAAAGATGGCTTAAGTTGCAAATCAGAGCCTTTCCATTGCGGGTAGAGATAGGTCACCGAAGATATATATATATATATATATATATATATATATATATATATATATAGGATATTTATCCAATGCGCACAGTGCCCATTTGCGATCACATGAGCCCATCATTGTAGCCGTCCGATTTTAACTTTTCAATTCCATGTTTTTAGGATCGATTAATTTTATAAATTAATGATTTCCATAAATAGTAATAGTATCATTTTGGTAACGTAATATATTGCAATGACATTTGAACGATCTTTCATAATTCTGGAGCGTAGCGATCGATCGATCTCACCGAAAATTTTGTTTTTGATTCTTTGGGCGATAGCATTTTTCGAATAAAAGGTATTGGGGAATGTTTAATATCTATGTTTGACTTTTAATTTCGCTGCTAATATATTTTCATTAGGTTTCGTGCATGGATAATTCGAGGGGGGATTTTGATCGGCATATTTCAGAAGAAATACCGGAAAACGATTTCCTTGAAGCTTTAGAACGTGAAAGTAATATCCATGAATTCAATATTGAAGAAAGTAATTTTGATCTGGTTTATGAGATCAATAACTCCGAAAGATCAGGTATCTATTTTATTTCTTATGAATCCTTTATTATTTAATAACTTTTCATGGTGTAAGTTATTTAGAAAAACATAACAAAATACTTTTGATGTTAGTTGTATGTAATATAGGTTCATATGGAATAAATTAGAAATAAGAACGGCTGAAAGATAATTAACTTTGTAACTTTATCGTTGGCTTTCAGTAACCATATTATCTTAAACAATAAGTTTTATAGATACGTTAGTAATGAATTCAATACGACTTGTACTAGTAAGTTTTGGAGAATGACTAGTAACACTTATTATACCCTTTGGTAACATTTGAAACTTGTAATACTATTTTCATAAGTTATATAGAACAAGTAATATTTACACTTTCCATCAGTAACTTTGTAACATGTAGCATTAACTTTATAATAATAATAATAAGTAACAAAGCCAGTATCAGTAAAAGTATGCGAAAGACAAGTAACACATATCATTTCTTGATAACTTAATCAAAATGTATTAATTTTTTATGGTAAAATAACATATGAGACAAGTAATTTCAATATTATATTCAGTATTGATTTTTGTAGTATCAGTGATTTGTTAAGTTTCGTAAGTAAATAAGTTTTATATACATGTAACCAATAATAATTAAGTTTTATTTTATTTATCAGTAAGTTTTATAGATACGTTAGTAACGAATTCCATAGAAATAGTAGTAAGTATTGGAGAACGACCAGTAACACTTAAGATATCATTTGGTAACTTCGTAAATTTGTAATTGTATTTTGTTATGTTTTATATACAACTAGTAATCTTTACACTTGACATAAGTATCTTTATTACATGTATCAGTAACTTCATAATAATAACAAGTAACAAATCCAGTATCAAATGTAACTTTATTAGATGCATAAGTAAGTTTTTATTAACTTTATTTGATGCATCAGTAGGTTTTTAAGAATTTGATGTATCAAATGTAGTTTAGTTATATCAGTATTAGAATTTGTTATTTAATTAACACGTATGAAAGTTACTGATGTATTTTAGTTTGTTAATGAAATATGTTTTTTAATGATATATAATTGTTGGTTACTGAAATATAACGAAATATTGATAACATTCGAAGACTTATATAGCAAGTATTTTATATAACTGTTATCAGTAACTTTATTTGATACATCTGTAAGTTGTTAACAATCTGAAGTATCTCGGACTCAAATGAATGATTTTCATATTATAATACGTGTATACAATGGAATGATGAGTATTTTTCTAAATGTTTGAATAAGATTTTTTTGTATTTTTGTAGACTTTGATGAATATGAAAGTTCTAAAGGATTAATAGATGAAGATTCCCCTATATCATTTGTAGATCCAACTATTATTCCTCGAGAGGGTATTTCATTCGCAACTCTCAAGGACTGTGAAATGTTTTATGACAAGTATGCCACTGAAATGTGTTTCAATATTAGAAAAGGCAGTACAAAGTATTCTTATGATAGGAAAAATAAAGTTAGGAATATTTCTTTCAAAAAATTTGTTTGTTGGAAGGAAGGATTTTATGTTCAAGTTCCGCAAAAAAGAAAAATATCTTCAAGTTTGTTATTGGTTGACGGTGAAGCACATTGTGAAGGAACAGATAATGAGGGAAGAAGATGTGGAATAAGTCGATGTGGTTGCAAAGCAAAGTTATCGGTGTAGTTAAATCCAATATCAAAGCAGTGGGATGCGGTTTCTTTTGTTGAGGAACATACTCATAAACGTGTTTCTCGTAGCAAAAAGAAATACTTAAGACCTAATAGGAGAATAACTAAGGCTACAAAGAATTTGTTATCTTCTATATCAGAGGTTAACATTCCTACCTCAAAACAAATAGCATTTTTGGACAAGCAAGATGGACCATTTGAACATGTTGGCTTTATAACCAAAGATATTTATAATTTGAAGAGATACGAAGAAAAAAACAGATGGTCATGATGCGTTTATGCTTTTCGAACATCTTGAATATTGTAAAAGTATAACATCGGATTTTTTTTATGTGTACAAGCAAGACGATGATTCATCCTTAATTCACTGCATGTGGATAGATTCTTATTCTATAGAAGATTATAAATTGTTCGGCGATGCAGTTACATTCGATACCACATATGATACCAACAAGTACAAGCTAATTTTTGCTACCTTTAGCTGTGTGAACAATCACAACAAGACTGTATTTTTCTGCAATGCATTTTAATGAATGAGTTAAAAGAGTTCTTTGTACAGCTTTTCCAGATTTTTTTGGCGACTGTTAAGGTTCCTCCCAAGTCAATAATTACTGATCAGTGCCCATCTATTAATGCGGCTATAAGGGAAGCTTTTCCCAGTACAAAGCATAGATACTGTGGTTGGCATGTTACAGCTAACATGAAGAAGAGGATTGGTTTAACCAAAAAAGCTGATATAGCAATTCCTTCACTGAATAAAATTATGTAGGGTGCAAAAAATGAAGAATATTTTGAAGCTGAGTGGGGCAGAATAGTAACAGATTGTAATTTAGAAATAAAACAAATGGATCAATGTAATGTATCGCATTAGGAGAAAGTGGGTTCATATTTAACTGAAAAGTTTCTTTTTTGCGGACATGAATACAACTCAGAGGAGTAAGAGCATGAATTCATTTTTGTCTAACAATGTCAATCAGTTGAATAGTTTATACGAGTTCATGACCAGATTCCAAATTGCTGTTGAAAGAATGAGAGAGCAGGCTAACAAGATGGACAACGATACTGAAAATAAAAAGCCGAAGTTGGCTACCCAGTGGAGTATTGAAAAACAATTTTCTTTGCATTTCACAAAGACAATGTTTTACATTGTTAAAACCGGGCTTTTGGAAGGAATTGAATTGAATGTTATTCCATTTCCAATAGATAAAGATATTATAGAATACAGGGTGTATCTTATTGGCAAAATTAAAGATTTTAACAGAGTTACTTTTCATGCTTATAATAAGAAATTCATTTGTAATTGTATGAAAATGGAATCAATGGGTATTCCATGTAGATACATCATCAGTGTCTTAAAACATATAGATGTGTTAGAGGTTGATTCTTCTCTTCTATTGAATAGATGGAAGAAAGATATCAAGGTAAATGGTTATTATCCATTATACAGAAAGAGGACAATACAAGAGACGACAGTAATCAGTTACGTGTGCTGTCAAATGAACTCATTAGTTAAGCTGATGGTATCCAAGAAGTATATGATTATATTTAGAAGGTACTTACAGATGCATCAGAAGCAATCAAAGTTATTAAGAGCAAAAGTAATACTGTTAATGTTGAAGATTCGCATTACAAACAAAAAATTTGACAAGTCAGTTAATGCTGTGAAAAATCCAAACATATCAAGACACAAAGGATCTGAAAAAAGTGGCAGACCAAAGGGAAGCACAAATAGATTAAAATCAATTAGTGAAAAGAATGCTGCAAAGCGGATACAATGTAAATTATGTAATAAAGTAAATGGACACGATTCATGAAATTGCCCTTCCTTAAACATTAAAGGTAAAAGAAATTCAGTAATTGTTTTCATTCTTAATGAATTTTATTCTTTCTAAAAGCATTCTAACATCCGTTATATTTTTTCTTTTTTGCAACAGTTCGATATTATCTGCATATAAGATATATCGAACTGTTGCAAAAAAGAAAAAATATAAAGGATGTTAGAATGCTTTTAGAAAGAATAAAATTCATTGAGAATGAAAACAATTACTGAATTTCTTTTATCTTTACGGTTTAATATTAGATTTGGAAGGTTAATTTCGTGAATCGTGTCCAACATTTACTTTATTACATAATTTGCATTGTCTCCATTTTGCAGTATTCTCTTCACTAATTGATTTCATTCTATTTATACTTCCCTTTGGTCTGCCACTTTTTTCAGATCCTTTAGGTCTTACTATGTTGGATTTTTTCACAGCATTAACTGACTTGTCAAATTTTTCGTTTGTGTCATACGAATCTTCAACATTAACAGTATTACTTTTACTCTTAATAGCTTTGACTGCTTCTGTGCATCTGTAAGTATCTTCTTAATATAATCATATACTTCTTGGTTACCATCAGCTTCACTAATGAGTTCATTTGACAGCACGCATAACAGACTAATGTCGTCTTGTATTGTCCTCTTTCTGTATAGTAGATAATAACCATTTACCTTGATATCTTTCTTCCATCTATTTAATTAAAGAGAAGAATCAACCTCTAACACATATGTATATTTTAAAACACTGATGATGTGTCTACATGGAATACTCATTGATTTCATTTTCATACAATCACAAAGGAATTTCTTGTTATAAGCATGAAAAGTAACTCTGTTAGAATCTTCAATTTTGCCAATAGGATACACCCTGTATTTTATAATATCTTTATCTATTGGAAATGGAATAACATTCAATTCAATTCCTTCCAAAAGCTCAGTTTTAACAATTTAAAACATTGTCTTTGTGAAATGCACAGAAAATTGTTTTCCAATACTCCACTGGGTAGCCAACTTCGGCTTTTTATTTTCAGTATCGTTGTCCATCTTGTTAGCTTGCTCTCATATTTTTTTAATAACAGTTTGGAATCTGGTCATGAACTCGTATAGGTTATTCAACTGATTGACATTATTAGACAAAAATGAATTTATGCTCTTACTCCTCTGAGTTGTATTCATGTCAACAAAAAAGAAACTTTTCAGATAAATAGGAACCCACTTTCTCCTAATGCGATACGTTACATTGATCCATTTGTTTTTTTCTAAATTACATTCTGTTACTATTTTGCCCCACTCAGCTTCAAAATGTTCTTCATTTTTCGCACCCCATATAATCTTATTCAGTAAAGGAATTGTTATATCAGCTTTTTTGGTTAAACCAATCCTCTTCTTCATGTTAGCTGTAACATGCCAACCACAGTATATATGCTTTGTACTGGGAAAAGCTTCCTTTATAGCCGCATTAATAAATGGATATTGATCAGTAATTATTGACTTTGGAGGAACCTTAACAGACGCCAAAAAATTCTGGAAAAGCCGTACAAAGGACTCTTTTGACTCATTCATTAAAAATGCATTGCAGAAAAATACAGTCTTGATGTGATTGTTCACACCGCTAAAAGAAGCAAAAATTAGCTTGTACTTGTTGGTATCATATGTGGTATCGAATGTAACTGCATCACCGAACAATTTATAATCTTCTATAGAATAAGAATCTATCCACATACAGTGAGTTAAGGATGAATTGTCGTCTTGTTTGTACACATAAAAAAAATTCGGTGTTATACTTTTACAATATTCAAGATGTTCCAAAAGCATAAACGTATCATGACCATCTGTTTTTTTCTTCGTATCTCTCTTCAAATTATAAATATCTCTGGCTATAAAGCCAACACGTTCAAATGGTCCACCTTGCTTGTCCAAAAATGCTATTTATTTTGAGGTAGGAATGTTAACCTCTGACATAGAAGATAACAAATTCTTTGTAGCCTTAATTATTCTCCTATTAGGTCTTAAGTATTTCTTTTTGCTAGGAGAAAAAAGTTTATGAGTATGTTCCTCAACAAAAGAAACCGCATCCCACTGCTTTGATATTGGATTTAACTTTACCGATAACTTTGCTTTGCAACCACATCGACTTATTCCACATCTTCTTCCCTCACTATCTGTTCCTTCACAATGTGCTTCACCGTCAACCAATACCAAACTTGAAGATATTTTTTCCTTTTTTGTGAAACTTGAACATAAAATCCTTCCTTCCAACAAACAAATTTTTTGAAAGAAATATTCCTAACTTTATTTTTCCTATCATAAGAATACTTTGTACTGCTCTTTCTAATATTTAAACACATTTCAGTGGCATACTTCTCATAAAACATTTCACAGTCCTTGAGAGTTGCGAATGAAATACCCTCTCGAGGAATAATAGTTGGATCTACAAATGATATAGGGGAATCTTCATCTATTACCCAGTAAGTCTTAGGAACCTTCATGTGAGAAAGAAGCAACTTGGCAATATCAAGAAGGTGATGAAGTTTCCTCTAAGCAACTTCATTATGCTTCATTCCATTGTATACACGTATTATAATATGAAAATCTTTCATTTGAGTCCGAGATACTTCAGATTGTTAACTTACATATGCATCAAATAAAGTTACTGATAACAGTTATATAAAATACATGCTATATAAGTCTTCGAATGTTATCAATATTTCGTTATATTTCAGTAACCAACAATCATATATCATTAAAAAACATATTTCATTAGCAAACTAAAATACATCAGTAACTTTCATACGTGTTAATTAAATAACAAATTATAATACTGATATAACTAAACTACATTTGATACATCAGATTCTTAAAAACCTACTGATGCATCAAATAAAGTTATTAAAAACTTATTTATGCCTCTAATAAAGTTACATTTGATACTGGATTTGTTACTTGTTATTATTATCAAGTTATTGATACATGTAATAAAGATACATATGGCAAGTGTAAAGATTACTAGTTGTATACAAAACATAACAAAATACAATTACAAATTTACGAAGTTACCAAATGATATCTTAAGTGTTACTGGTCGTTCTCCAATACTTACTACTATTGCTATGGAATTCGTTACTAACGTATCTATAAAACTTAATTATTATTGGTTACATGTATATAAAACTTATTTACTTACGAAACTTAACAAATCACTGATGCTACAAAAATCAATACTGAAAGTAATATTGAAGTTACTTGTCTCATATGATGTGTTATTTACCATAAAAAATTAATACATTTTGATTAAGTTATCAAGAAATGATATGTGTTACTTGTCTTTCGCATACTTTTACTGATACTGGCTTTGTTACTTATTATTATTATAAAGTTAATGCTAAATGTTACAAAGTTACTGATGGAAAGTGCAAATATTAGTTGTTATATATAACTTATGAAAATAGTATTACAAGTTTTCAATGTTATCAAAGGGTATCATAAATGTTACTAGTCATTCTCCAAAACTTACTAGTACAAGTCATATTGAATTCGTTACTAACGTATCTATAAAACTTACTGATTAATATAATAGTTACTGAAAGCCAACAATAAAGTTACAAAGTTAATTATCTTTCAGCCGTTCTTACTTCTGATTTTTGCCATATGAACCTATATTACATACAATTAACATCAAAAGTATTTTGTTATTTTTTCTAAATAACTTACACCATAAAAAGTTATTAAATGATAAAGGATTCATAAGAAATAAAATATATACCTGATCTTTCGGAGTTATTGATCTCATAAACCAGATTAAAATTACTTTCTTCAATATTGAATTCATGGATATTACTTTCACGTTCTAAAGCTTCAAGGAAATCATTTTCCGTCATTTCTTCTGAAATATGCCGATCACAATCCCCCCTCGAATTATCCATGCACGAAACCTAATGAAAATATATTAGCACCGAAACTAAAAGTCAAACATAGATATTAAACATTCCCAATACCTTTTATTCGAAAAATGATATCGTCCAAAGAATCAAAAACAAAATTTTCGGTGAGATCGATCGATCGCTACGCTCCAGAATTATGAAAGATCGTTCAAATGTCATTGTAATACCTTACGTTACTAAATAATATTATTATTATTTATGGATATAATTAATTTATAAAATTAATCGATCTTAAAAACATGGGATTGAAAGTTAAGATCGGATGGCTACAAAGATGGGCTCATGTGATCGTAAATGGGCCTTGTATGCATTGGATAAAATATCTTATAGATATATATATATATATATATATGAGAAAATGGAGCCTACACCCAGGGGGAATTAGAATACTATATATCACCATGATGTCATTCAAAATTCAACTTAATTCGAGACTCCTATCATCTTCATCACGACTATGAAATTTTAACAGTCTCAGAATTACTGAAATTGACCCCTTCTAGATGAACGCATTAGGAATGTTTGTTTTGCATGAAACTTGAAACGCATATTCCTCTCAATATATTAAGAAAATATCCCTAAGGTTTCATTAAAAAAACTCAAAAATCGTGAAAAAAAAGGTCAGGTGTAGATAGTTACCTACACCCTAGGTGTAGGCTCCCAGCTCCCCATATATATATATATATATATATGATTTTTATCCAATGCGCCTTGTGTCTATAAGAGGTGAGATGAGCCCCTAATTTCAACCGTTCGATTTTAACATTTCAATCCCCAAATATTAGGAACCGTAATATCTATGGAAAGAAAACTAAATTGGAATCATTTAATTTGTAAATAAACTCTAAAAATAATATACGTGTGATGGTAATGTGTTGTAGTCAAACGAGAGGTGATTGAGTATGGCTAAAGTAATTGAGTTTAATAAAAAAACTTCATGACATGTAACTTTCAACTTGACATCAGTAACAATTTACAAATGCATAAGTGTTGAAGTATATGTGTCATATGTAAGATGGGTAAATGGATCATTCCAAGATTCATTTACCACATCCAAGGTTTAGTCCCACATCTACAAGTGGTGGGACTTGGAGGGTATGTGGAGGCTATATAAGAAGCCCAAGACCTCATGTATCAGATGAGAAAGTCAATAGACACATCAGCCCTTTAAGGCATTCTTTCATGGTTTCATCTCGCTCCTTAGGGAGAAGGGTTCCATGTAAAATCCTGATGTTTATTCTTCTTTATTCATTTTCTCTTATCAAAGCTTCCGCATTCTTTATTTTCTAACATGGTATCAGTGTGGGTTCAATTCTCGAGGGTTTTATATTCTCGATTTATTTGAGACTCGATTCAATTATTGTTCATTCTTGAAGATCATTTTTATGAAGATCATGTTCGTGATTTGTTCAAGTTCAGAGCGGGTTATAGGGTTTCTTTTGAAACTCTATTCTAGAGTTTTTCTGTTGAAACCCTATTACATGTGGCACTAGGACAGCCCTCCTGTCAGCGGCGGAGCCCCATCATGCATCCATCGTAAGATCCAAGCTCCTGGATGTCTGACCGCAGATCGACGTGCAAGCAACAAGTAGGGCATCCTGCATATATTCTTCATCAAGATTCTTAATCCCATTCATGCAAGATCGACTTCACATCTCCATGGAATACACCGTTGATCCACGTAAATCAAAGCAAAGCTCCCCCTTCGTTATACTTCAAGTTGAGGCACATGTTGTTGCATCACTCGTTCGAACAGGGGACCGAGAAGAAATCACGCTACACGACAAACATCCACATCACAACCAGAATCAGCAATGATAGAGCCAGATTTTCTAAATGATACAGACTTACCCAAGCTCAAACCATTGCCCCCTACTCTTAAGTATGCCTTCCTTGTAGGAAATAAGGGACAGATTCCAGTCATCATCAGTTCACATCTGACCGAAGAGCAGGAGATCCGCCTGCTTAAAGTTTTAGAGAAAAAATTGCAAGGCTATAGGCTGGAGATAGTGAGCCCTCTGTTCACAGCATATTTACCTTGAGTATAATGCTAATCCCTCTCGTAAATGCCAATGTAGGTTGAATCCAAATTTATAGGAAGTGGTTAAGATAGAAATCGAAAAATGGTGCAAGGCTAGTTTCATATATCCCATCTCAGACTCCAAGTGGGTGTCGCCTTTGCATGTTGTCCCGAAAAAGTCGGGACTTCATATTATCACTAACGAGGAGGGAGAGGAGATCACGACACGGGTACCCACATCGTGGTGTGTCTGTGTAAATTACAGGCGCCTGAATGCCGCAACGAAGAAGTACCACTTTCTATTGCCTTTTATTAATCAAATTTTGGAGAGATTGGTAGGGAGAGAATACTTCTGTTTCTTAGACTGGTACTCGGGCTATAATCAGGTAGCCATCACCCCTGAGGACTAGGAAAAGACTACTTTTACATGTCCTTTCGGTACTTACGCATTCAAGTGCATGCGTTTTGGGATTTGCAATGCCCTGGCACTTTTCAGCGGTGCATGATTGCGGTTTTTACCGAAATGGTTGGAGATTTCCAAGAAGTCTTCATGGATGACTTCTTGATCCATGGTGATTCATTCGATGATTGCCTAGCGCACCTGGATCGAGTCCTCCAAAAGTGTAGGGAATTGAATATGGTGCTCTCTTGGGAGAAAAGTCATTTCATGGTAAAAGAGGGCATTGTATTGGGGCATGTCATCTCCAAGAAGGGAATGGAGGTTGACCCTGCTAAGGTGGATGTGATCAAGAAACTCAAGCCACCTACCAATGTTAAACAAGTGTGGTCTTTTTTGGGTATGCTGGATTTTATAGGAGATTTATTAAAGATTTTTCAAAAATTGCACAGCCGCTGACTGACCTCTTAGGGAAAGACACTGAGTTCATTGTAGATCATAAGTGTCTTGAAGCCTTCGAGCTTCTCAAAAAGAGGATCATTGAGACTCCCATCCTACAAGCCCTTGACTGGTCTCTTCCCTTCGAGATCATGACAGACACTTCAGACTTCGCAGTGGGGCTGTGCTAGGACAAAGAAAAATAGAATCATGTATGCCATTCACTATGCAAGCAAAGTTTTAGATCCAGCTCAGAAAAATTACACTATACCCGAGAAGGAAATGCTTGCAGTAGTTTTTGCCTTGGAGAAATTTCGATCTATCCTTCTAGGATCTAAGGTGACAGTATATACATATCACTCAACCGTCCAATACTTAATGATGAAAAAAGATGCAAAAGCACGACTCCTCATATGGATACTCTTGCTTTGGGAATTTGATTTGGAGATTAAAGATAAACTTGGAGTTAAAAATGGCGTGACTGATCATTTATCACGGATCGAACAAAATAAAATCCCTGAGTCTAACTCCATCCGTGAAACCTTTCCGGACGAGTCAATTTCTGCTATTGACGATCTCCCATGGTATGTTAACATGGCTATCTTGTCTCCAAGAAAGTTGCCCAAGATTGGCCCAAGAACAGAATCAACCGACTCATGTCGGAAGCCAGACATTACCATTGGGAGGATCCGTTCCTTTTCTTTGAAGGTTCGGATTGTATATGGAGGAGATGTATTCCTCAAGAGTAATACCAAAGTGTCCTCAATCTCTGCCATACCTTGGAGGCAAGAGGACATCACTCTAGGAAGAGGATTGATGAGAAGATACTACAATGTGGATTTTATTAGACGACCTTGTTTAAGGATGCCTACAATTTTGTCAAGTCGTGCCTGGTCTTTCAGAGAATGGGAGGGACCATTGGTCCCAAAGATACCATGCTTATGCAACCAGTAATCATTTGCGATGTATTCGATGCATGGGGCATAGAATTTATGGACATGTTCCCTAACAGTCAAGGATTTGAATATATTCTTCTCGCGGTAGATTATTTATGTATGTGAGTGGAGGCTCGAGCGGCAGATAACAAGATTGTACATAAATTTTTGAAAAATAATATTTATTTCAAGGTTTAGAATCCCTAAAGTACTAATATCTTATGGGGGTAGCCACTTTGTCAACTGAGAGGTGAAGAAGTTGACTAAGAAATACATCATCGAGCACCGTGTCGCTAGTCATTACCATCCACAATCTAATGACATGGCCGATGTGTCAAACAGGGAGGTCAAAGGAATTTTAAAGAAGCTAGTCCGCCCTGACAGGAAGAATTGGTCCCAACTCTTGCACCATGTTCTATGGGATTACCGGACGGCTTACAAGACCCTATTGGGCGCCTCCCTGTTTCGAATGGTATATGGAAAGCCGTGTCATTTGCCCGCAGAATTCGTGCATAAATCAGAATGGGCAATCAAAAAGATCAATTGGAACTGCCATCAAGGAAAGAAGAACGGAGAGATGGATTTTAATGAACTATCTGAAATCCAAAATCATGCCTATGAAAACAACCCCATTTACAAGGACAAAGTGAAGAAATGGCACGACAAGAACATCCGAACAAAGACCTTTCTCTCAGGGCAGAAATTTTGGTTATTTAACGCAAGATTGAAAAATTTTCAAGGTAAATTAAAGTCCAAATGGATGGGACCCTTCATCGTAAGAGAGGTGCATAATAACGGAAGTGTTGAGATCTCAGAGACCGTAGACAACACACAAATTTCTATAGTCAACGTTCATCTGCTTAAACACTTTGTCGAATTCAGTGAGTAATTAGTGCAAGTAGAACAGATCTCTTTCACTCAGAGCATTGTACTAGACAAAGACTCAAACTGCCCAGATAAAACACCTCTTCAATTCCATCACTCTTCTGTATATCCATCAAACTACTCATCTACTCGGGCCTCCACATGTGATTATTTGATCATACTTGGGCTGACCAAAGACTAAGTATAGGAGGATTGGTATCATTGTGTATACATTGCTTCTATTCTTTCCGCTCACCCTCGATGCCTCATTTCATGCTTTTCTGCTATTCTTAGTCCCTTAAAAGTCTAAGTATAAAGGGGCATGTTGACTTTTTCTTTTTTCACTCAACTATACTTAATACGAGCTATGTCTACATTTCACTTTGTGCCATGAGGACATAGCACCTGCTAAGTATAGGGGGTGTGTTTCTATATATTGTACTTTATCTATAGCTCGTACATTAATGTTTTTTCATCTAACATCAGGGATGGGTACAAGTAGTGTATATTTACTAAATTCTTTCTGTAAATAATACATGGTTTTAAAAAAACAAAAAAAAACAGAAAACAAAAACAAAACAAAACAAATCCACTCATGGTCTTGCATTTCATCAAGCATCTCATGCATTCCTTGGTCGGTATATTCCTGACACATTTACTATCACTCAAGGCTTAAGGATTTGAAGACACTGGATTTCTGAGATCTTGAGAATCTGAGTTAGTCATCCTTAGTCATTAGGATTTTTGAAATTTAATAATCCATACTTCAAAAGATTTGAGTGTTGCATCGCACTCTTCATCTCTACCCTTTAAAGAATATGATCGACACATCACTTTCACAATTGCATGATTGATGAGGTGAGCTGAGTTATTGATGAATCCACATTTCATCATCTTTATTCTATCATTTTGGCACTAAAAACCCTAGCAAATGCCTGTAAATAGCCTTAAAATCATTATCTTAGCATTCATGCATGTGCATCATATTAGTGTATAAAATGTTGTAATTAAAGCCAAAATTATAGAATAAATAAAGAAAAGAAAAAGAATAAAATATTGTAAATATTTTATGACCCAAAACCCCCGAGACCTAGGCATCTTGATGAATAGGTCGACAAGGAATAAAGTAGGGGGGAGATAAGGTCAGAAATACAGATGAAATACCTATACATTTTATTCATTTCTTATTCATTATGGGACCTATTTTTGGTTCCACTTTTTATACATCAAATAAAGAAACTTTGTACATGAAAGTTGTAGATAATTTTATATAGAAAAATACAAAATTGATTTCACAGAAAAACAATGTACAAATGAAAAGTTATGGTCTGAATAAGAATCCAGAATCCCAACTTCCCAGACCCGTATCTCACAACTGACAACTCCAAATGCAGCATACTCACCTTTAATTGTATATAGAATAAAATAAGCTATTTAATGGTGGTGGTTTCGCATTTGGCGGAGCTACGGTTTGAAAGTTGAGTTTTTGACCCACATTGTACATTGTACATATTAAAATATTCAATTTATTATTTATTCATTATTTATTCATTTTTATATTTTTATAATGTTGTAAATATTACTTGTAATAATTATGTACATTAAAATTGGAATAAAAACCTAAACAAAACTCAAAATAAAATACATACATATTTGATACATAGGTATTATACCTATCAATATACCTATACACTTTATACTTATATTTTATTAAATATACAAAACATATCAATAAAATAAAACAAAAATATATTTATGTTTACAAAAGTATTTTATAATTTTATAAAATAAGAATTAAAAATAATAAAATTAAAATCACAAAATAAAAATAAAAGGATACAATATATAGAATATTATACCTGTATAGGGATAAAAAGCAAACTTATAAAAATACATTCATAAAATTAATTAAAAATAAGAATAAAATACTTTATAAAATAATAAATATTTTTTATTTTATAACCTAATTAAAATAACGCCATTTATTATTTTTAAAATCATTTTCTAATCTTTTTCCTCAGACCTTTTTCTGGTTGGTCCACGTGGACCAACCAGGGGGGAGCAGCAGTTGACCGCAGGTCAACTCTCTGCCCCAGGTCTGGGCTGTGTCAGCAGCGAGTTTGACCTCGTTTTCACCCTTTTTTCAAGGCAACCCCTTGCACCATTTCGTGAATCAACCTTCACGACTTTTGTAGCCCCTCCATAGAGCTTACACGCCCTTGGCTCATTTCGAGCATTGGATCACTGCTGCTCCAGATACACCTCGATCAATGGAGCCCCTCGTCAACCCCTTAAGACCAAACCCTGATTCCCATTTTAAAATTTGAACCGCGATATACCTAGTTTTCTTCCACCTTTGGATCGTCTTGGAGGCATGTTGGTGACAGCAACGGGCTGCCATCGCCCAAGCGGAGGAAGAGCACCATCCCAGGCGAGTTCCACACCTCCGACGACCGCCGTCGAGGTATCCCCCTCCCTCGCCCGACCTGGGCTCGAGGCAGTGTCATCCTTATAGTTCTAGCTTCCTATTGCATTAGTTGTAGTCTAAGCTTCATTTTCATCTTCGCATCCACCTATTTCGCGCATCGATTCGCCAAATCGATCGTCGTCGGGGCCATCTCCGGCCAACGTCATTCTCCACGCCTTACGCCGCCGCACATCCCCCATCCCTTTGCGCCACGTGATCGGGGCATTTTGCCCCCGATTACATCACCTTTTTGTGCAGGTACCTGGGCATTCAACGCATCTGGGGCGTTTTTGGGTTCTCGCCGGAGATCCTGGAGCTGCGCATCTTCCTCCTCGCTGTGGAAGCGCTCCGCCGATCTCCGTGCCATTCCGTTGCTTCCAGACGTTAGAGAGGACCTGCAGCCATCGCCTGGACCATTCTTGAAGCCCGTCGACCGCCGGAGCACGGAGCTTTCGTCGGAGGAAGGTCGCCACGGCGGCCCTTCTTCCGTGTTCTTCCAGCACACCCCTGCGCCGTTCGATCAACGCCAGCCCTTCCAGGCGTCCACCGACCGTCCGATCAAAGTCCTCAGCTGCCGTCGATCTCCTCGCGGAGATCTAATCCGAGGCGTCGGATCTGAAGGGGTATCGCGGGCCCCCGTGCCGACACGTGGACAAGTGGAGCTCGCTCCGCCGTCCGATCCCCCGCCTGCGTGGGTATTTTGCAACTCACCCCTCGTGCCTTTTTGTATTTAAGTTTCAATATTCAAGCTTTCGTCTGAAGTGTTAAAATTTTGTAATATTTGCATGTGAACCCTTGCCTTTATTTTATTCGCACTTAGGTCCTTCGCCACATCACCTCACGTGCCTGTGCGCGTGAGGGGGTGGGCATTTTGCAAGGACACCCCTTGAGGTCTAGGTATTTCATTTCAGTCCAAAAATATTGTATCACAGTGTAAAACTTTGGGCTATTTTGCATCGACCCCCCATGACAGTTTTAAATATTGCACTCATGCCCCTACCAGGCGCGTGTTGCGCACGTGTAGGCTTGGGGATTTTGTACTGAGGCCCCTCCGGGTTTTCTAATTGTTGTCTGACCCTAGAAATTGAATGTTTAGTTTAAAAACTTTGTGGAAAAGTGCATGTAGACCCCTGGATGTTTGAGAAATTACATATATACCCCTGCCAGGCTTGTTTAATATTTGGATACTTGCTCTAATTATTTAAATTATCATTCTAAGTCCAAAAATTACACAAAAATAGGGTTTAGCTCCTGGACACCTGTTCTTCCACGTTATAATTTTAGTTTTTGATTTGATTTTATTTTTATATTTATTAAAAATCAAAAACATGCTTTTTCTCTACTGTCTAACTTAGAAAATGCCAAAAAAATATTAAAACACTTCGAAAAATTCTAAAAAAATTACCTAATGTTTATTTTATCATACTTTAGTGTCAATCCAAAAATCACTAAAAATCTCAAAAGAAAAACACTAAAAATTTAAAAAGACTCCAAAACTTCAAAAAATTCTATAAAATCAAAGAAAACTCTAAAAAATACAAACTAAGTTCCTGTTTGTTCTAGATTTTGTCCTATTCATTTTAAAATTAGTTTGAAAATTTTTTGGTTGCTGTTTGTTATTTTTGACTCCAGTTTTACCCCCAGCCAGCAACTTTGTCACTGTTTTCTCTTATTTCAGTAATTAAAAATACCAAAAACACCTTGAAAAATCCCCAAAAATCACAAAAACAGTAAAAAAATCCTAAAATTATTAAAAACATTTCATTTATGAATTTTTGGTTATTTTTGCACTTTTTTATAAATATTTTATCTTGCCTTTCATTACATTGTTTTTAATTTCCAATATTCAAAAAGAAAAAAATATATAAAATATAAAATTATAAAAATCAGAAAATTAAAAATCAAAATACAAAATTCAAAATTAAATAAAAAAATTAGAAATTAAAAACCCACAAAAACTTCATTGTTTGCTTGCTTAGTGTAGACACATCACACACACACACACACTTGTGCACACTTTTGTGAATTACCCTGCTTGCTCCCTGTGTTCGAACTCTCTGCATACTTGTCACTATACACCATTTGTGCAGAGTTAAAAATAAATTTTAACTCCACATTATTTCTAATTTATTGATCTTTAGTGTGGGTTAATTGTTGATTTTAGTCCAGAGTTTATCGTGAGTCGTCACAGCGACGGTTGTCTCCACCTTGTGTGAAACACCACTTTTAGACTCCGTGAATTTTGGCCAAATCAGTTATCACTTGAGGAACTAGGACTAGATATTTGAGTCTAGACCCGATCTAATGATGCTCGAGGATGGGATACAGTTAATGAAGGCGTCAAGAAACCTGAGTGTCAGCAAACCCTAGCCAGTATGTGAACAAGTTCGCATGCTATCTCTTTGATATTTACATATGTGCTAGGGTGTGATGAAACTAATTTAATTGTTGATCACTGTGCACCAACTCTTGAGAAAACCAGTAGATCTAGCCAAAAAGGAAAAGAAAAGAAAGAAATTCAAAGAAAAGATCTATCCTTCAAAGTCAAATTACAAAGAGCTTCCACCAAAGGAGAGCGCTCCCAACCATTTTCAAAGTGTCTACTTGGACCAAATGCTTTCAGTATCAAGGAGTTGGGCTAGCACCATTAAAGGGATCCACATCGTATAGTGATAAAAGTCTGGATGTCGAAGGTATCTTAGATACTCACAAGAGATACACCCCGGTATACTCCCAGAAAAACAAGTGCAGGCGGCTCTGAATTCTGTTGACGGACACATTGATCAATAAATTAAAAATATACATGTGTTGAGTAATAAGGCACTCGAGAGGCCCCTTGTTCCAATGTAAGGGAGAGAAAAATAGACACAATCATATGTCCCCATCATCTGGCCATCCATCTATATTTCAAGTCTGACAAACTAATGAGACGGTGGATTGAATGTAAGAACCGACTTATTCCCTAGTGTTGAGGATTACGTCTAGAGGAGAGTCTCTTGGACTGGAACTTTGGGTGATGTCTCGACTCGACTCTTATGAATGTAGTACACTAAAAGTCATACCCTTATATATATTATGTACAATAGAGAGTCTGATAAATAGAGAAGTTGGATTCCTTGTGATTAAACCATGGTTGAGCCCAGAATTTTAGGATCACTCAAATTAAGGATCTTCGATGAATTGAGCCTTGAAAATTCACATGCACAGTCGGGGATTTATCCAACTAAGTCAGTCATTCATTGATGCTCGGGGACGAGCATGGTTTAAGTATAGGGGTATTATGAATCTGAAGGATATGGGAGGATCCTTAAGCGCATCACGGAAGCATGATGATTGTATCATATATGATCAAGAGCGACTAGTCATACTAGTTGCTCGGTGCAGTGGAATTTTTTTTAAAAATTTAAACGACGAAACAAAATGATCCATAAACCATTTATGAATCGTTTCATCTAACGACATGGTAGATATAGGAATACCTGTTGTAGCGTGGTTGCGATCGAGCTTCTAAGAGAAGAAGCCTCCTGTCTCAAGTCCGACCTTCGGAGGAGACGCTTGCGAGCGCGGGGATGAGTAGCAGGGATCTTGCAATCCAAGTAGTTGTCCAAGCAATGTAACTCCCTATCTCATCACACGAGATCGTATGTCTCTTCACGAGCGAGAAGCACCAAAGAAGATGGAGTACCGAGAGTCGTCGAAATACAATGCAAGGCGACGATGAGGGCCTTCTTCCTTCTAGGATAGAGTGGACAACCTCCCAAGAGAGAGGAGGAAGAGGGCATGAGAGAATGAGAGAGAGTAGAGAGACTTTGTCAAGTTGGTGTCCTTCGAAGAGCAAGGCATGCCTCTTCTTATATAGGGTTTTGGGAGTCCATGGATCCCAATCCATGGACAACACACAATCAACGGATGAGATTGATTTGTGTTCCTTTCAACGGCTAGGATGTTGTTGGTAAAGCACAACAATAAGTGATTTAATTTAAATTAATAAATATTGATAAATCAATACAATTAATCTCAAATTAAATCACTTTTGACTAGAGATAGGATAATGAGAAGACCATGGTCCACTCCTAAATAAGGGGGGGCTGCTACTCCTCTCCACATGGAGATTTGTAGCCGTCCTCTCTTGTTAGATAGGACTTGGTCAATCTCTTAATATATATCATGAGATCTCATTATCTCATGATATCTCCTATAACTTTTGTCGAAAATAATTTTCACAAAAAAATAATTCCAAATTATCTTTTGGAAAATATCAATCAAGCCATTGAAAAATTGTGAATCTCATTCACAACCTAAAACTAAATGTGATTATATTTTTCAATTAATTATTCAATGTGAATCCCATTCACATTAACAATTAATCAACAAATATAAATCACACAAGTCTCTCTCTAATGTATATTATAAATCATATTTACAATATACATGGATAATTGGATAGTGCTATCCACATTATCCATATCCACATTAATTAAATCACACTTATTTATATTGGATACTCATTCTCATGCATTCAGATAATGTGAATCGAATTCACATTATTCATGATAATTAAATCACATTTAATTATACATTTCTCAATGCTCAGATATAATTCAGCCTTGGAATTATTCTTGAACTCTTTCAAGAATAATACGCTTTCTCCGCAGATACTTAGAGATAAGGACAGGACGATTGTATTGTTTCACGTATAGTGACTTGGATATTGAGATCATATATCAAATCCAGATCTCACGTATCTCTCAGAGATGCTTGATTTAATCAAGGCCACAAATCTATTCTTCTCATTGCATCTGAATCTCATTCAGATCAATGTCCAACACTTGGACCAAGATCAGATTGCTTCTCTACTGAGAGGAGTCACTAAAATCTAGACCTGTTTCATCACTCCCTCGGAATGGAAGCGTCATGGTTATACAATCGATTATTGATCACATCACCCTCAGACATTCCTAATACCTGCACATCCTGCATACTAGAAGACATGTGATCAACCCGAAGATATAGATCAATTTTACACTGTCATCTTCAGGGTTTCATCAACAAGTTTCTCAATCTTGGTCATTTGGATTTGGTATTGATCATGTGTTTTCCAAAAGCATATATCATACCTTCAAATTCGTGACACGCTTCTAAAGCACGATGACCGTGAATGGACTTTGATCGGTCCCAATACCTCGTGAGTGAGCTCATTTCTTCCAGTTCAGAAGTGAACCTGTATGATCTCTTTGAGAGATCATATTACTCATATGCCCTTATATGCACACCATCACGTCGGTGTATAGACCTTGGTTAGGTCATCAACCTATTGGTCTGCTGATAACGCTCCCGCACCCTATGTTAATTCGGTCAAATTAATGTCCAAACTAATGTTAAGTGTTCGTTGCAGTCGGATACGAGAGGTTAATCAAAAACCACTTAGTGATTAATGTTAAGTGATGATATTTTTTTACTTGGTGGAGTCCAAGGTCGATCTCAGGGAGGCAACTGTCTCCTTAGGTAAATTACAGCAATTTTTCAAGTGTTGATGTTCGAGAATCAATTTTTTTGGTCTTTTTAATTTTTATGCAGACATATGCGGACAAGGTGAGCCAATTTAGCGTTTAATTTGATTGATGTATCAAATGAAGTCCAAAAATAATAAAAATTGGCCAGATGATTATTTATGATGAAAATGACCTACACTAATTTTTTTGGAATTTTTCGACTCAAAATAAATTTTCTGTGAATTAAATGAACAGACAGAGTGATTTTCAGTATTTAATTTTTAATAAATATCAAATCACAATTTTTTCAAGAACTAAAATTATCCTACGTGGGTCTAATGATAAGGGACCTAGGAAAATTAACAGGACTTAAATTTACTGTGAAATGAATTAATTAAAATTAATTCAAGAAAATCACTAAACTATTTATTTAGGCCTCGATATGCGTGCAAATGCTATGAAATTTTTATGGTGTGTTAGAATTGATGTCCTTAGGCTAATGTGATTTTTTCATAATTTTTGAAGGCACAGATAATTAATTAAAAATCAAAAGGCATCACTGGGCAAAATATGTCAACAATGAACCAATTAATTCATTAATAATTCAAATAAGCCCACAAAAATCAGACACGTGTACTAACAGATGGAGGACAAAATTTCCAACAACATGTAATTTTTAGAATCTCGAAATGATGAAAAATACACTCTAGGGACACATGCAAACACAAGGGTGTAAATGCAATACTAGAAATTGAAACTTCAATAAATAAATATGCTGACAGGGACTAAAATGCAATTACCGATAACATGCAGGACTTGTATGCAATTTCTCCACGGAACATGTGCTCCTCACGTGGGGTCTGCTTCACAGGGACCTTTTTGTAATTTCCATAAGCTTCAGGGGCGTCTGTGCAAATAACCCAGGCCGCACGTGCTCCTCACGTGGGCGACCTAGGTTCGGAGGGCGTCGGAGGCTCGGAGCGAGGGTCGGGTCCTCTGGAGGTTCGGACTAGCCTCGGTGCAGCTTCGGGTCACCTGAGCCTAGGCTTGGAGGCCGAGGCTCGGACTCGTCTACGTGGCAGCCTGAAGGCCCTTGGATCAAGATGGATCCAAGGGATGTCGATGAAGTCGCGTGGCGGCTGGAGAGCCGTCTGATCCGAGGCGTGATCAACGGTCGCGGACGGGGGCGGTGAGTGGACTCGTGGCAGGGCGAGGACCGGTTCGATCGGATGATCGAACGGTTGCTGTTGCGTCGTCTCGAACGGTCCTCCGCCACCTGCGGAGGAGAAGGCGGAGCTCCGGTGGGGCTGGGCTTGCTCCGCCTCGGTCGCCAGGCGTCGATGAAGAGCTTCGTCAGCTCCCACGTAGCTCGGAAGAAGCGGGAGTGCACGGCGAAGCCTCCGGTGGCCTCAAGATCCTTGGAGATGTGCTGGAGCTCTGCGTCGATGAAGCTCGAAGGGAGCTCCGGCGAGGCTCCGGCCAATGAAGAATTTAGGATCTGCAAGGGGTTAGATGGTCTGGCGAGTAAGCTCCGGCCAAACGGCGGAGCTGTTGGTCGGAGGAAAGTGAAACGTGTCGTCGGAGTGTGCGGAAGATACCGCGAGGATCGGAGCTTCGACGCGAAGCTCGTCGAGGTGATTTAGACGCGCGAAGATGGCTGGTGACGGCGAATAAAAACGGAGAAAAAAGCAAGAAAAAGAAGAAGAAGATCGGAGTACGAATGGAGGGGGTTACCTGGGGAATGGGGCTCAACTTTGAGCTCCAGGTCGTCGCTCAAGGGATCGGTAGGGTCCCGAGCTCGAGCAGCTGCTCGAGGGAGGCTGCAGCACGGCGGTGGCGGCCGTGGATCTCGCCGGAGTTGGATCTCTGTCTTCGCTCGACAACTCCACCAATTGCTGTCACCAATAGGTAGCTTGGAGCTCGAGGAACCTTTCTAGAGTGGCGGATCGGGGTGAACGGTGCCGGTGGCTGGATATTTATAAGGAGAAGGAGGTGGTCTGGCTGGGTGAGTGGCGAGGTTGGTGGTCGTCGTGGGGCGAGTATGGTGGAGATGGTGGTGCTCGAGGGAGCTGGCGAGGGAGAGGGACGAGTGGGGAGTGTCGTGGGGAGGTCAGCGGCCGGAGGAGATGGCTGACGTGTGCCCAGAAAAGGAAAGGGGGCGCCCCTCCCGCAAGGCAAGGGACGTGGGGGAGAGGGGCGCCTGGAGGTAGGAGACGAGGTCTCCACCGTTGGATCTTGTGATCCAACGGTGGAGATCAGAGCGTGGTGAACGGGTATGATTAGATCTGGGGTGCCAAGATGAGGGGTTATGAGGGAGCCACGTGGCGCGTTGTGGCGAGGCGCGAGCGGGATGGTTCAGATGAGAGGGTGGAGTTGATCTGAGGGTCGAGACTCGCTGGAAGAGGGCGGCTGCGATGAGAGGATCGGGGACCTGATCAGGCGGCGCAGATGCGTCCACGTGGAAGGCTGAGAGCGCGGCGCTAAGGGACGGTGGAGATGAAGTGTGGGGCGAATCTGATGGCTGGGAGATGGACAGGTACGTGGAAAGCCCTGGGGCCGTTGGATCTGAAGGGAGATCCAACGGTGGAAGGCGCGGGCGGATGAGGCGAGGGGCAGCGGGCCACGTGGCGCAACCAGAGGGCGCCACGTGGCCTGCTGTGAATGGCTGGAGAAAGAAACACGTGTAGAGAGAAGAGGAAGCCGAATTTAGAAAAACTCAAAACATGAAAGTTGTAGATCTTGATGAGATCTACAAGTTTCATGTTGACCAAAGACGGAGATAAGGTCAAATATGATACATAAATACAAGGATACATAAATATACATGTGTAGTATACAAATGACCCAAAAACCCAAGTTTCTCATACAAGCTCCAATTTCAATGAAATTAGTCTCATTTTGAAGGTCTTTTAATATGTAGTAATCTAAAAGTGAGTAGACCTAATTAGGAGATTGTATGAGGGCTTTATGTGTATTTTAATGTACAAGGGTTTTCAGGATATTTTGGCTATTTTACAAGGGTGATTTTTGGCATTCTTCCCTATATTATTAAGGAATACATATGTATTATAGAGAAGAAGTTATTTTGGTGGAGTGGTATTTTACAGGGGATTTTTGGCTTCTTATTTAAATGCAGATGAGCTGCTAAAATGCATGAATTATGGATGCATGCATGAGTGTTATTTATGCAAGAAAAAAAGGAAATATGCCTCTATTTTCTCGGGAACAAGGCTCTATTTTTGACTTTTGATGTGATGAATCACAGATTCATCAACCCCCTATACTTAAACCTTGCTCGTCCCCGAGCAACTAAAATGAAATGCAAGAGTGAAATGATTTTGGGTTCCATACCAAGGTCATGAACAAAAGTTGAAAAATGGAGCCTGACTCGAACTTTGGATTAATTGTATGGCGGAACCTTATTTGGACCTGGACTTAAGACCTAACAGACTTCAAGTTCCACAAGTCTTCTATTCAAGACGCCTCAAATAGTCAGGTCAGAACAACTCCTCAAAACGCAAATTTCTGATGGACTATGATTCTTACTTGTACTGTGTAAGTGATTTGTAACTCTCCACATCAGAAATGGCTCGGAACCAGCCTCCTCTAACAAGGTAACTCAATAACCCGGTATAGTAACTCTTTCCTCGAGGAGTGGGGTATTTCCCTTCTAAGTTCAAGTACGACCAACTCAAGAGGAGGGGGTAGAGAAAAGAATGGACGGTGGCCAGTGTAGCTACCTATCCCGGGATGCCTGACCAGTGTAGCCAAGTCATCCAGCTGCATTTTCTTTGCTAATATACATACTCCGACAGGTATTATTTTTTTCTTGGACCTGTCTGATTTTTTTGGAGTTCTTTCTTGCATTTTTTTTCTTTTTCTTTTTCTTTTTTTTTTGGAACTATATACAAGGTGCAGCATGTACATCAGGAGTTTTTCCTCTTGAGCCAGTAGACTATCCCTCTTTTGAAGCATTATTGCAACCCACAGCATCCTGTCCTTAGATGTCAACACCACCAGACTAGGTTGAGATGCACTACCCTCCCTAGAGGAGGACGGATGTTTCCACCCGTGTGCTACTCCAAGCTAAAGGATTCTACCTCCTCACCACCTCATCAATGAAGAGCTACGTGCATAGTGCTTGTCCAAGTTAGGTCATTATCTAAAAGAATCCTGCGTATGCACGAGATATTCTACTTAGACTAATCAAGATGACATGTGAACATAGACTTGCGGACTCAAAGAATTAAGTCACTTGACCTGAGAAATCTTAACTCCAGTTCCTATAAGGTTCCTCTGAAATTAGGTGGATTAAGGTCAAATCAAGTCCATCCTCAATATCTACTCATAACTTGGTTCAGAACCCACTAGCTTTCCACCTTGCATATGCAAGATATGCAGATGAGATGTAGATTACATGCTATGAATGAAATGCAAGACTTTTTTTTGGAAAATGCAAGATAATATGCAAGAGTAAATAAGAAGCCTTTTTGTTTTATTTTTTGGTACACAACAATTATTCTATTATTTACAACAATTTTTAGTTGATACAATTTGTACATAGTATACACGATTTTTTGGTATACATCATGTTTTACAACAAATTTTACAAAAGTATGTTTTACAAGAATTTTACAACTTTTTATACAAGTATTATACATATAGTACATATTATACAAGTATACAAAATTTTTATTTTTTTTTTATTTTTACAAAAGGTTTTACAAGTATTATACAAGTATACAAAAAGTTTTTTTTTCGATTTTTACCCACCCACATTATTGCAAAATATATACAAAAATACGCGAAAATACGTGAAAGTACGAGCTATGGGTAAGTATATATGTAATATATACACGCCCCCCCTATACTTAGCGTGTGCTATGTCCTCAGAGCACGAAGAGCGAGGAAAAAGACATAGCTCGTGCTAAGCGTAGGAGAGCCAAAAAGGAATAGAAAGTATAGACGTCGTCTCGCCCCCCTATACTTAGGCTCTGACAGCCTAAGTGTAGAAGAAGATCAGTAATGGGGCGGACGAGGGATAGATGAGTGTACAAAGCAGGCATCGGTTCCCCCTATACTTAGGCTTTAGTCAGCCTAAGTATAGGACAGGAAATGAGTGTGAGAACCGATGTGATTTGGAGAATGTACAGTGAATCGATTCGGGTTACCCCTCCCCCCTATACTTAGGATTTGGTCATCCAAAGTGTAGTCCAAGATAATGGTTCGATGATGTGGGGATGGGTTACTAGAATCGTGGAGGTAAAGGATAGGATATACAGGAAGAATGAGGTATATACATATGAGTCGGTCTGAATCTTTTGAAGATGCTGCTGATGGCTGGAGTTCATTGCTGCAAGGTCTCATACGCGGCCTGAGATGTATCTGCTGTATCTGTCTCGCGCATGAATACAATCTCCTCCACATGGACTAACTGTTCATTGGATTCGACGAAGTGCTTCAACAGCTGTCCATTTACTAGGAATGTCGGTGCGTCATCTGCGAGATCTGAGATCTCGACACATCCACTATCATACACCGTTCGGACAACGAATGGTCCCGTCCACTTAGACTTTAATTTGCCTTGGAAAGTCTTCAGCCTGGCATTGAACAACCATACCTTTTGTCCAGGAACAAAGGTCTTTCGTCTGATATATCTATCGTGCCAACGCTTTACTTTGTCCTTGTACACCACACTGTTGTCGTATGCTCGGTTTCTGACTTCCACAAGCTCATTCAGATCCATGTCTCTCTGTTTTTGCCCCAGGTGTGTGTTCCCAGTTGACCTTTTTTATTGCCCATTCTGATTTGTGCACTAACTCTGCGGGCAAATGGCACGGCTTTCCGAATACCATTCGGAATGGGGAGGTGCCTAACGGTGTTTTGTAAGCCGTCCTATACGCCCAGAGAACTTGATCCAAGATTTGAGACCAGTCCTTCCTGTCCGGGCGGACAAGCTTTTGCAATATGGTTTTCACCTCCCTATTGGACACCTCAGCCATACCATTAGTTTGTGGGCGGTAAGGACTCGCGACATGGTGTTCGATGCCGTAGTCCTTCAGGAGTTTCTTCACCTCCCGATTCACAAAGTGGCTACCCCCGTCTGATATCATCATTTTGGGGATCCCGAACCTAGAGATTATGTTCTCTCGGATGAATTTACAGACAGTCCTGCTGTCTGCGGCTCGGGTCGGGATAGCCTCCACCCATCTGGATAGGTAGTCAACCGCAAGAAGGATGTATTCGAATCCGTGGCTGACAGGGAATGGGCCCATGAAATCGATGCCCCAGGCGTCAAAGACATCACAAATGATGACCGGCTGCATTGGCATCTCATCCTTGGAACCAACGGTTCCTCCCATTCTCTGGCAAACTGGGCACGACTTCGCGAAGGCGGTGGCATCGCGAAACAGAGTCGGCCAGTAAAAACCACACTGAAGTACCTTCCATGCGGTCCTCTTCCCGGAGTGGTGTCCTCCTGCCTCTTAAGCTATGGCATAAAGAAAGGACACTCTGGTATTCCTCCTGAGGAATAACAACGTCTCCAGACACAATCCGGTCCTTCAAAGAAAGGATCGGATCCTCCCAATGGTAGTGTCCAGCGTCCGACTTTAGTCGGTCGATTTGGCTCTTGGGCCAATCCTCGGGAACTTTCTTGGAGACAAGATAGTTTACGATATTGGCATACCATGGGAGTGAGTCGATAACAAAAATCGACTCGTCAGGGAAGGAGTCTCGAATTGGGGAAACCTCGGAAGTATTAAGATCTTCGAGACGAGAAAGATGATCGGCTACTACGTTTTTCTTTCCAGGTTTATCACGGATGTCCAAATCAAACTCCTGGATAAGTAAAATCCAACGAAGAAGACGCGCCTTCGCGTCCTTCTTCTCCATCAAGTATCGTAGTGCCGTATGGTCTGTGAACACAGTTACCTTGGATCCGATTAAATGAGATCTGAATTTGTCCAAGGCAAATACTACCGCAAGCATTTCCTTTTCGGTAACTGTATAGTTACGCTGAGCAGAATCAAGCACTTTGCTTGCGTAGTGAATTGCAAACGGGACGCCATCTCTTCTTTGTCCCAATACAGCCCCAACAGCATAATCTGAGGCGTCCGTCATGATCTCAAAAGGTAGAGACCAATCTGGGGCTTGTAAGATGGGTGCGTCCATGATCATTCCTTGTAACAGCTTAAAGGCCTCAAGACACTTGTGATCTACAATAAACTCCGTGTCTTTGCCTAAAAGCTCAGTTAGCGGTCGGACAATTTTAGAGAAATCCTTGATAAACCTTCGATAAAATCCGACATGCCCGACGAACGACCGCAACTGCCGTACGTTGGTTGGTGGCTAGAGTCGTCTGATCACGTCCACCTTGGCAGGGTCAACCTCCATTCCTCTCTTGGAGATGACATGCCCCAACACTATGCCCTCCGTCACCATGAAGTGACTTTTCTCCCAGGAGAGCACCAGATTGACCTCACAACATCTTTTGAGGACTCGGTCCAGATTCCTAAGGCAGGAATCAAAAGAGTCGCCGTGGACCGAGAAGTCATCCATGAAGACTTCCAGGAATTCGTCGACCATTTCGGCGAATACAGCAATCATGCACCTTTGAAAAGTACCTGGAGCATTGCATAGCCCAAAAGGCATGCGCCTGAAAGCATAGGTACCAAAGGGGCATGTGAACGTGGTCTTTTCCTGGTCCTCCGGAGCTATGGCTACTTGATTGTAGCCCGAGAACCCATCAAGGAAGCAGAAGAATTCTTTCCCCGCTAATCTTTCTAGGATCTGATCAATGAATGGTAGGGGGAAATGATCCTTCTTCGTCGCGGCATTCAAGCGTCTATAATCCACACAAACGCGCCACGACGTGGGTACTCTCGTCACGATCTCCTCTCCGTCCTCGTTGGTGGTCGTCTGAATTCCCGATTTCTTCGGGACAACATGGATTGGGGCCACCCATTTAGAGTCGGAGATTGGGTAAATAAAACCCGCATCGCACCATTTTTCTATCTCTTTCTTCACGACCTCTCGTAAATTTGGATTCAACCGGCGTTGGAATTCACGAGAGGGTTTGGCTTCGTTTTCCAAGTATATCTGGTGCGAACACAGAGCGGGATTTATACCGTGGAGATCGGAAATGCTCCAGCCTATTGCCTTGCGATTCTTCTCCAGGATCTCTAGTAAGCGAGATTCCTGCTCCTCGGTCAATTGCGAACTGATAATGACCGGAAATTTCTTGTCTCGGCCCGCAAGGAAGGCATACTTCAAGGTTGTGGGTAAAGGTTTGAGCTCAGGAATAGTATGATCGTCTAGAAAGTCTGGCTCAATCTGATCTGGTTTGGTGTTGGAAGTGGCTGGATCAAGTTCTGTAATAGCTGCCACCAAGCGCGGCTCTAGAGTCGGATCGTCAAAAGTTTCCATGCAATCGGCAAACACCTCGTCCGACTCGTCATCCTCATCTTCCGATTGTCCTAAGGATGTCAGGACTGACAGGCCCAACTGGGCCTCTATGTCATCGAAGATGTAGGGCGATGCAGGCTCAGAGCTGTACTCGTTCCTGAAGATCTCGCAGACTGACTCATGCACTGGATCATCTTCAACGGAGATGGACACCTCGGTGCTGGTTGGGTTCTGTCTCCATGGCCCAACTAAGTCTACATGCTCACAGTCTGTTTCGAGAGAAGAGTATTCGGTGCTGGATTCGGAGTCCGGTCTCTGCCATCTTGTCTGCTTCATCTCAAGTTCCTCATCTCCGCCTGGAGTTTGGAACTGAATTTTCCCATTCTTATAATCGAATAAGGCCCCTGCTGTTCTGAGGAAGGGCCTACCTAGTATGATCTGGGAATCTCTCCAATTACGAGGGGTGTCCATATCGAGGACAGTGAAGTCCACCATGTATTCTTGCCCCTCGACTTTGATCACAATGTTCCTTAACTCTCCTTGGGACCTCTTAGTAGATTTGTCAGCAAACTGAAGGATAGCTCTAGATTTCCTAAGAGGTCCAAGATTGAGCCGCTCATAGAGGGCTGTGGGCATCAAGTTGATCGAGGAACCATTGTCCAGGAGAGTGCGTGTAAACGCGATGTCATCAACATGACTCACTACGTAGTGTGCACCCATGTCTCTTCGTTTCCGAGGAAACGAGTTTTTTATTGCACAAGTCGTGGCTACTGATAGAACGTGTTTCTCACCACGGCTTTTGGTCTTCCTGCTAACCCTAGTAGGTGTGCATCTCACCTTAAGGTATTTTTGGAATGCAGGGGTCATTTCCACGAACTTGTCAAAGGGGATTGTGACCTTGATGTGTTTATTGCAAAACTCAGCCATCTCAGGGTCATCTTTTTGGATTTTTTTGACTTTCTTCTTCCCACCCTTGAGAGCTTGGGGGAAAGGGATTATTAACTCAGGTTCTGGAACTGAAATATCTTCATTAACTGCTGGAACTGAGTTCTGAACAAGACTCTGACTCGGACTTTTATACAGACTCTGACCCGGACTCTGACAAAAAGGAAAATGCTTAGGCGAGGCCGGTGACGCTTCTTCCGCTTCTTCTGGACGATCCTCCTCAGATGGAGGTGCGGGCTCATCGGTGTCGTCAGACTCTGGATGACTGCGGGGCTGGTGCTTCGAGGACTCAGATGTCCTCTTCTTCTGCTGGCGGTGACGGTGGTGCTCCTCCTCTTCCTCCTCCGAATTCTCCTCAGGTAGAGTTTCGGAGGTTCCTTCCTGTTGTGCCCGTGCCCGATCAGGTATGGTCACGGTCCTTCCGCTCCTGAGGGACATATGATTAACATTATCGTATGAAAGGATCTCATGTTCAGATAAATAATTATCTGAATAGTATACCTGATCTCGGGGTCGGTTCTGGCCTTGCTGTACGCTATTTGGGTTGGCCTGAACCTGTGCGGGAATTGGAGTCCTTGGCGCCATTTGTTGGTCCTGAGCACGAGAGACCCGATTGATGTCGGTTCTCATGTCTAGGTAGTCGTTTTGCATCTGCTGGACCCTATCAGACAGGGTCTGAATTGCCAAGGTGAGGGACTCCAATTCGGTGGGCTGGGCTGGCTGCTGAGTGGACGCGGTCCTGTACTGGCCCTGCTGGCCGTGTCGATACTGCTGCTGATGGGGCGGTGCTGGCCCTTGCTGGTAGGTGCGCTGCTGCGGCTGGTACCCCTGTTCTGGCCTGGACTGGTATCGCGGGATTGTGACGGGCCTGGTCTCCTGGTAGACTGGGGTTGGGCGATGTGCCTGATCCTTCCCCATCTCGATTTGCCGGACTAGCGGGTCACGGCTATACCAGAGCCCGTTGATCTCGTAAACGGGCGGAGGCTCCTCGTATTCGGTTTCCACTGGTGGGGGTGCATGATGGTTCGGCTGGGTATAAGTCTGATCCCAGCTGCTCTGAGACCCCGGTGCCTGTTCCTGTACTAGATGGACTCGATGTACAGGTACAGGTGGTGCAGAAGGGGTGGGTAGCTTAATCTTGGCTACCTTTTCAGAGAGTTCCTCCACCTTCTTGGGAAGGCTCGAAAGAGACTCCATCTCCGCGACTCTCTTGTGGATCTGCTCGACCATGGTAAGCTTGTCTGCAATCATCCCCATGCTGGGGATGAGGTCCTCAGTCAGATCTGCAACAGTCCTTCTAGTTGTCTCATTGGATAGAATCGAGGGAGACAACTGATAGGCCCTTGTGGCCTGTGACCTGCCGGTTTCTGCCATCTGCTCTAGGATTTTCCACACGGCGTGCTCGTTCTTGTTCAGATAGCTTCCTCCACAGGCGGCACTGACTAACCCCTGCATCTCTTGAGTTAGACCGCAGAACAAGGTCTGTACTAAGATTGCCTTAGAAATGCCATGGCATGGGCATTTCTGTACTAAGTCATTGAACCTGTCCCAAGCCTCATGGAACGGTTCGCAGGGTCCCTGGGCGAAGCTGGCAATCTTCGTTCGCATCTGATTGGTTCTACTGAGAGGGTAGAACTTCTTCAAGAAGAGGTCCTTGAACTGCATACAGGTAGTACATACCACCCCTAAGTTTTTTAACCAATGTGCAGCCTTATCTCCTAAGGCAAACGGGGTGGCCTTTAGCCGGATATAATCTTGGCCAACATTGGGATGGCTAAGATTGTTGCATACTAATTCGAAGTCACGGAGGAAGGTGTAAGGCTCTTCGCTGAGGTTTCCGTTAAACTTCGGCAGCAGGCTCAGGAAATGGGGCTTCAGCTCGAATGCCTGGTCGGGAACTGCAGGTGCTAGCCAATTTTGGATCTCGTTCTCCGCCGGGTTATAGGTGTCGACCATTGGTCGGTCGATCCCTTCAGCTACTATTATCTGCCCCATTCGTGCAGTGAGATCAGCATTTTTCTGTTCGGCTTCAGCAAGGCGTCTAAGAATCTGTCTCATCTGGTCCTCATCGGGCGGCATCCTTGGCGGCATTTCTCCCTCTAGTTCTGGGGAATGGAAAATAAGATCGGTGTTAGAGGGTGAATCAAGGAAGGGATTCCCGAGGCAATGGTCTTCCTCGGTAATCTCAGAGGAGATAAAAGGGTTGGTTTGAGAGTAACCACCCTGAGCATGAGGGAACCAGGACTCAAGAGGGTCATGAGTCCTGGGTGGTTCGAGGTGCGCTCGGACCGAGAAAGACGAGTTACTTGGGGGACTCATAGAGAGATCAGTGAATAGTGCGTCGAGATCTCCCCAGTCACTCATCTTGGTGAAGCAAGAAGAAGATAGGATTTTACTCCTACCTGAAGCAAGCACAAGATCAATCCAAGACCCTGGATTCACACTCACACAGTGAAGGACTCAAAGTTGAGTCCAATTTATCTTGTAGTTTTTAAGTGTGAATTTCAAGCAAATCTAGCAAGGATTACGCGGCCTAGAGGGAAGTCGGCTCAGAGCCGGATGCGTCTTCCCTGTTTATCCTGTCGTCTAAGATACCGCCGCTCCTTCCTTTCTTCGCTCCTATCCCAAGCCGATGGATTCAGTGACCACGCCCCTATCTACCTGCAAGCAGGCGGAGGCTGACAAGGCCGGAACTTCACCCCGGGGGGTTACTGGCAGCTTGTCGCGAAGTACCGCAATTTCGCCCCTATCTACCTGAGACAGGCGGAGGCTACTTGGTACTAGTCAAAGAATCTGAAAATATCCGGCTCGTGATATTTGCTAGGATCAGTTAGAGCGTGATATGGAAGACGGGGATTTGGGCTCTACCTTAGGGTGTTCACACACACTCAGGTACCCTCACTCAGCCTGAAAACAAGGTCGGGGATTAGTCTCCCGCAAACAATTTTCAGCTTTTATTCCTTTTTTTGGTCAATACTGTTAGCAGTCCCGATTTTAAGTTAAGTTATCACTTTAATTTATCCACCACAAAGCACGCCTATCGGACAGTCCCAATTTCCTTTTTAATTTAAGTGAGAAAATCAGAGGGGGAAATCGAGAAAAGCCGATGCAAGTTGAAATCAATGATGCGTATGCTAAGTAGAGAGTACTTACAGTGATCCCTTCGCTTGTTGATGCAGGATGCAATACAGAATTGAAAACTTTATTCTACATGCAAATGCAGGCGATGAAAGCCGCTCCTAGACAGGCAGTTCTATTAGCATGAAGAACGGTTTACTTTTGACTAAGTCCTGCGGTCTAGGTGCGTCTTTTAAGTGTGTTGTGTGGTCCTATTGATTACGAGCACAAACAAGTCCTAGAGTGGCTCGAGGAGCCGCTAGTGCAAGCTAAATTACCAATCACCCACACAGCACACGGGACACGGTTTCCACTATATTTACACGCGCGAGATCCCAAACGGGAACCGCTGGAAATAATGCAAAAGAAAAATAAAAAGTACAATGCCTCTCTTTCTCTCAACACAATTTAAATGCTAAGTCCTCGAAGCGTCGCCGACTCCTCGCGGTCCTCGCACAAAAAATGAAATGGAGGTCAGAGAGTGACACACAAATAATGCAAAAAGAAAATAAGAGAAATAATTTACAAGAAAAACCGGGGGTCAGACTACCCGGGGATTGGAAATCAAACACTCAGAAATATGCTACAATTAACCTAAGCCGTGCCTCCCCGGCAACGTCGCCATTTTGATAACGCTCCCGCACCCTATGTTAATTCGGTCAAATTAATGTCCAAACTAATGTTAAGTGTTCGTTGCAGTCGGATACGAGAGGTTAATCAAAAACCACTTAGTGATTAATGTTAAGTGATGATATTTTTTTACTTGGTGGAGTCCAAGGTCGATCTCAGGGAGGCAACTGTCTCCTTAGGTAAATTACAGCAATTTTTCAAGTGTTGATGTTCGAGAATCAATTTTTTTGGTCTTTTTAATTTTTATGCAGACATATGCGGACAAGGTGAGCCAATTTAGCGTTTAATTTGATTGATGTATCAAATGAAGTCCAAAAATAATAAAAATTGGCCAGATGATTATTTATGATGAAAATGACCTACACTAATTTTTTTGGAATTTTTCGACTCAAAATAAATTTTCTGTGAATTAAATGAACAGACAGAGTGATTTTCAGTATTTAATTTTTAATAAATATCAAATCACAATTTTTTCAAGAACTAAAATTATCCTAGGTGGGTCTAATGATAAGGGACCTAGGAAAATTAACAGGACTTAAATTTACTGTGAAATGAATTAATTAAAATTAATTCAAGAAAATCACTAAACTATTTATTTAGGCCTCGATATGCGTGCAAATGCTATGAAATTTTTATGGTGTGTTAGAATTGATGTCCTTAGGCTACTGTGATTTTTTCATAATTTTTGAAGGCACAGATAATTAATTAAAAATGAAAAGGCATCACTGGGCAAAATATGTCAACAATGAACCAATTAATTCATTAATAATTCAAATAAGCCCACAAAAATCAGACACGTGTACTAACAGATGGAGGACAAAATTTCCAACAACATGCAATTTTTAGAATCTCAAAATGATGAAAAATACACTCTAGGGACACGTGCAAACACAAGGGTGTAAATGCAATACTAGAAATTGAAACTTCAATAAATAAATATGCTGACAGGGACTAAAATGCAATTACCGATAACATGCAGGACTTGTATGCAATTTCTCCACGGAACATGTGCTCCTCACGTGGGGTCTGCTTCACAGGGACCTATTTGTAATTTCCATAAGCTTCAGGGGCGTCTGTGCAAATAACCCAGGCCGCACGTGCTCCTCACGTGGGCAACCTAGGTTCGGAGGGCGTCGGAGGCTCGGAGCGAGGGTCGGGTCCTCTGGAGGTTCGGACTAGCCTCGGTGCAGCTTCGGGTCACCTGAGCCTAGGCTTGGAGGCCGAGGCTCGGACTCGTCTACGTGGCAGCCTGAAGGCCCTTGGATCAAGATGGATCCAAGGGATGTCGATGAAGTCGCGTGGCGGCTGGAGAGCCGTCTGATCCGAGGCGTGATCAACGGTCGCGGACGGGGGCGGTGAGTGGACTCGTGGCAGGGCGAGGACCGTTCGATCGGATGATCGAACGGTTGCTGCTGCGTCGTCTCGAACGGTCCTCCGCCACCTGCGGAGGAGAAGGCGGAGCTCCGGTGGGGCTGGGCTTGCTCCGCCTCGGTCGCCAGGCGTCGATGAAGAGCTTCGTCAGCTCCCACGTAGCTCGGAAGAAGCGGGAGTGCACGGCGAAGCCTCCGGTGGCCTCAAGATCCTTGGAGATGTGCTGGAGCTCTGCGTCGATGAAGCTCGAAGGGAGCTCCGGCGAGGCTCCGGCCAATGAAGAATTTAGGATCTGCAAGGGGTTAGATGTATAGCCGAGGCGTGCAGGTGTCCGTGGAGGGGAGTGGAGTGATCGGCGAGGCCTGAAATGGAGTGTGATGGTCTGGCGAGTAAGCTCCGGCCAAACGGCGGAGCTGTTGGTCGGAGGAAAGTGAAACGTGTCGTCGGAGTGTGCGGAAGATACCGCGAGGATCGGAGCTTCGACGCGAAGCTCGTCGAGGTGATTTAGACGCGCGAAGGTGGCTGGTGACGGCGAATAAAAACGGAGAAAAAGCAAGAAAAAGAAGAAGAAGATCGGAGTACGAATGGAGGGGGTTACCTGGGGAATGGGGCTCAACTTTGAGCTCCAGGTCGTCTCTCAAGGGATCGGTAGGGTCCCGAGCTCGGGCAGCTGCTCGAGGGAGGCTGCAGCACGGCGGTGGCGGCCGTGGATCTCGCCGGAGTTGGATCTCTGTCTTCGCTCGACAACTCCACCAATTGCTGTCACCAATAGGTAGCTTGGAGCTCGAGGAACCTTTCTAGAGTGGCGGATCGGGGTGAACGGTGCCGGTGGCTGGATATTTATAAGGAGAAGGAGGTGGTCTGGCTGGGTGAGTGGCGAGGTTGGTGGTCGTCGTGGGGCGAGTATGGTGGAGATGGTGGTGCTCGAGGGAGCTGGCGAGGGAGAGGGACGAGTGGGGAGCGTCGTGGGGAGGTCAGCGGCCGGAGGAGATGGCTGACGTGTGCCCAGAAAAGGAAAGGGGGCGCCCCTCCTGCAAGGCAAGGGACGTGGGGGAGAGGGGCGCCTGGAGGTAGGAGACGAGGTCTCCACCGTTGGATCTTGTGATCCAACGGTGGAGATCAGAGCGTGGTGAACGGGTATGATTAGATCTGGGGTGCCAAGATGAGGGGTTATGAGGGAGCCACGTGGCGCGTTGTGGAGAGGCGCGAGCGGATGGTTCAGATGAGAGGGTGGAGTTGATCTGAGGGTCGAGACTCGCTGGAAGAGGGCGGCTGCGATGAGAGGATCGGGGACCTGATCAGGCGGCGCAGATGCGTCCACGTGGAAGGCTGAGAGCGCGGCGCTAAGGGACGGTGGAGATGAAGTGTGGGGCGGATATGATGGCTGGGAGATGGACAGGTACGTGGAAAGCCCTAGGCCGTTGGATCTGAAGGGAGATCCAACGGTGGAAGGCGCGGGCGGATGAGGCGAGGGGCAGCGGGCCGCGTGGCGCAACCAGAGGGCGCCACGTGGCCTGCTGTGAATGGCTGGAGAAAGAAACACGTGTAGAGAGAAGAGGAAGCCGAATTTGGAAAAACTCAAAACATGAAAGTTGTAGATCTTGATGAGATCTACAAGTTTCATGTTGACCAAAGACGGAGATAAGGTCAAATATGATACATAAATACAAGGATACATAAATATACATGTGTAGTATACAAAATGACCCAAAAACCCAAGTTTCTCATACAAGCTCCAATTTCAATGAAATTAGTCTCATTTTGAAGGTATTTTAATATGTAGTAATCTAAAAGTGAGTAGACCTAATTAGGAGATTGTATGAGGGCTTTATGTGTGTTTTAATGTACAAGGGTTTTCAGGATATTTTGGCTATTTTGCAAGGGTGATTTTTGGCATTCTTCCCTATATTATTAAGGAATACATATGTATTATAGAGAAGAAGTTATTTTGGTGGAGTGGTATTTTACAGGGGATTTTTGGCTTCTTATTTAAATGCAGATGAGCTACTAAAATGCATGAATTATGGATGCATGCATGAGTGTTATTTATGCAAGAAAAAAAGGAAATATGCCTCTATTTTCTCGGGAACAAGGCTCTATTTTTGACTTTTGATGTGATGTATCACACATTCATCATCTGCCAAATGTACATACTCAGACATATAGCAATACATCTATCTCCGATCAGAGGATGCGTGCCTATATCGTGACAGTATTTGATAAAGGACTTTGGTTATCTCGATCTCGTTAAGTCAACTCTTTGACCTAACTAATCTGACACCTCTGAATCTCTATTCCTATGCATGGAAGATCGTATCGTGATATATCGACGATATATCACCGATATATCAGTATCGACGGGGGTCTGATATCGATATCAGTCTGTATGTCAAAATACCAGGTGTCGGCGATATATCTCCGATATATCGCCGATATATCGAGTGTCGGCGATATATCACCCGATACTTGGCATCTTCATGACTTGGCATGCACGAAATGGATTCCTTGTGTCGGTGGAGTTCGCTTATTTAATGGGCATATCGCCCAGGTCGACCACACACAAGTTTGAGCTCCAGTTCTTCTTCCTCCAACCCCATTGCCTTCTAGTTCTAAGCATTTGAGGTATGATTTCTATTAGCCTCTCTTAAATTCTTAATTAGTGGTTAATTTTCAAATTTTGGTAGGGGTTTTGTTCTCTTAATTAGTGAGTATAGTTTGATTTTTGAAGTATGAAGTCTAATCTATGGAAATTAAAGACATGCCATCAAATTTAGAAGAGTGGCTGCTTTGCTTTTACATTTTTGTTTGATTTTTTTGCCAATCGTTTTTAATAGAAAAAGTGGTGATGTAGTTTCTTGAATCTGATATTTGTATTTGAAAAAATTGGGGTTTTGTAGAGGTTGTTAAAACTTAAAACATGGATTTTAGAGCTAATGATCAGATCTGAAATTGAGGTTTAATTCACACCAAAACCCCTAAATTTTGAGTTGTTAAAACATGGATTTAAGAGCTAATGACCAGATCTGAAACTGAGGTTCAATTCACATTAAAACCCCTAAATTTTGAGTTGTTAAAACATGGATTTAAGAGCTAATGATTAGTTTTGAAACTGCAGTTTAATTCACACCCAAACCCCCAATTTTTGAGTTGTTAAAATATGGATTTTAGAGCTAACGATCAGAGCTAAAACAATGGTTTAATTCACACCAAAACCCCCAAATTTTGAGTTATTAAAACATGGATTTTAGAGGTAATGATCAGATCTAAAATTGAGGTTCAATTCACACCAAAACCCCTAAATTTTGAGTTGTTAAAACATGGATTTAAGAGCTAATGATCAGATCTGAAACTGCGATTTAATTCACACCCAAACACCCAAATTTTGATTTGTTCAAACATGGATTTTAGATCTAATGATTAGAGCTAAAACAAGGGCTTAATTCACACCAAAACCCCCAAATTTTGAGTTGTTAAAACATGGATTTTAGAGGTAATTATCAGATCTGAAATTGAGGTTCAATTCAAACCAAAACCCCTAAATTTTGAGTTGTTAAAATATGGATTTTAGAGGTAATGATCAGATCTGAAATTGAGGTTCAATTCACACCAAAATCCCTAAATTTTGAGTTGTTACAACATGGATTTAAGAGCTAATGATCTGTTCTAAAACTGCGGTTTAATTCACACCCAAACTCCCAAATTCTGAGTTGTTAAAACATGGATTTTAGAGCTAATGATCAGATCTGAAATTGAGGTGCAATTCACACCAAAACCCCTAAATTTTGAGTTGTTAAAATATGGATTTAAGAGCTAATGATCTATTCTGAAACTGCGATTTAATTCACACCCAAACCCCCAATTTTTGAGTTGTTAAAACGTGGATTTTAGAGCTAACGATCAGAGCTAAAACAAGGGCTTAATTCACACCAAAACCCCCAAATTTTGAGTTGTTAAAACATGGATTTTAGAGGTAATAATCAGATCTGAAATTGAGGTTCAATTCACACCAAAACCCCTAAATTTTGAGTTATTAAAACATGGATTTAAGAGCTAATGATCAGATCTGAAACTACGGTTTAATTCACACCCAAACACCCAAATTAATTGGGTTCTGAAACTGAAGTTTAATTCTTGATATTATTGACTAATTTGGTGTTGAAATTGGGGATTTTGAGTTTTTTTTCTGTGTTTTTCAGCTCAAGGATTCAAGATCATGGCACACTCCGGTTCAGACTCTGATGGTTCTCGTAGACAGATGGATTTCGAGAGTAGAGAGATTGGTTGGAAGTATGCCACCGCTCCAGATGGCAATAAAGTGAAACCACAATGCAAGTTATGTGGTAAGCAACTCGGAGGAGGGGGTATTACTAGACTGAAGCATCACCTTGTTGGCAGCAATAAAAATGTTGCCAAGTGTACTCGATGTCCAAAAGATGTGAGGGACTTGGTGAAGGCCAGCATGGAGGGAAAAAAGGAGAAGGATGTGGAGAGGTCGAGACGGGATGAACAGTTCAAGGAGTTCATGTTTGAGAAGGAGTTCAATGTCCTCTCTGATTCAGACGACGAGGACTTTGTCTACCCCGATGACGTTCAGACCGAAGCGAAGAGGAGGGTGTACAGGCGGGCGACAAAAGAGTCCATGAGGAGCGAGTTTGAGAGGAGAGAACTCGTTGGTGCACGCGGCGGCTTCCCCGATGTTGGTGGCAGTGGGAGTGGCAGTGGAGGTGCACCAGTACCACCACCCACTAAGAAGCACAAGAGGAAGGGACTAGAACCATTCTTGGCGAGGAGTGGGTCCATGCAATACAAGCCAAGCAAGGATCCGAAGCAGAAGACGGTGAAGGGGATGTTCACCAATGCACGTGAAAGAGTGGGCAGGTCCATCGGCAAGCTCTTCTTTGGGGAGAGCATCCCATCCCATGTCGCTAGTGGACCTTTCTTACAACATGCCATTGATGAGATCACCGTAGCTGGAATGGGAGTGAAGGCTCCAAGTGCCAAAGAGTTGATGAACAAGTATCTTGCGCAAGAGAAGGAGGAGATGAACGAGTACATCTCGGGCATGAGGAAGAGATGGCCAGAATACGGTGTGACACTGATGTGTGATGGCTGGACAAGTTACACGAGGAAGCAGATCATCAACTTCCTCGTTTACTACGACGGTAAGATAATTTTCCTTAAATCCGTCGATGCTTCTGAACAGGTCAAGGACTACAAGTACCTGCTGACGTTGCTGAAGGACGTCATTAAGGACGTTGGGAAAGAGAACATCGTACAGATTGTGACGGACAACGGCAGCAACTTTAAGAAAGCAGGAGAAACAATAATGAAGTCCAGCAGCTACGGCATTTTTTGGACACTGTGTGCTGCGCATTGCATAGACCTGATTCTGAAGGACTTCGGCAAGAGGAAGCTCGTCGTGAAGGTGATGGAACAAGCATGGGCGATCACGACGTTCATTTACAACCATTCCAAAGTGTTGGCCTTGATGAGGTGGACATGCAATGGTGAGTTGGTGAGGCCTGGGATCACACGCTTTGCAACCAATTGTATAGCGTTGCAAAGCCTCAAACAACACAAGGCAGGGTTGAAGACCATGTGCTGCCAAGGTGAATGGTTCGAGAACCCAGAAGCTCGAACTGAAGGAGGAAGGAGAGTGGAGACAATCATCAATGATCTCTATTTCTGGGATGGCGTGACAAGGGTCACGAAAATAATTGAACCTATTGTTTCCGCATTGCGTATCGTAGATGGGGATAAGAAGCCAACTATGGGAGTCATCTACGAGGTAATGCGATGCATGAGGGAGAAGGTTAGAGAAGCAGTTGGGAGAGGATTTAAAGCATGGTTGGACATCATAGACGAACGATGGTCCAAGATGCTCTCACATCCTCTTCATAAGGCTGGTACGTTTTATTATCCATTTAGATTTTCTAATCCATTTCCGTAAGCATGTACTTTTGTTTTAAATGATTAAAATTTGTTCGTCAACAGCATACTACTTGAATCCAAAGTACCAATACAAGAACAATCTTGGTACAAATGCTGACCTTCTAGCAGCCGTACAAGTTGTGGTGGAGAAGCTCGTCAAGGACGAGAAGGCACAAACCTCGTGCATGAATGAGGTAAGACCGTAAGAACGCGTGTATAATGTACAATCTATTTTGAGGCACAAACCATGTTATGACTTACAGTTTCGATTAATGTGCAGATTAAATACTTTAGGGATGCCTTGGGTTCTTTCGGTAGGGTGACTGCGGTGAATGGACGCGACAGTACTGTTCTCGGTAAATACTAAGTCTATTGATTGACATTTGACATGTGTAACAAACAATTTGACTATTATTAATTTATGATTTATCTCTTTTGTTTTTTCCACAGCCGAATGGTGGTTACTGTATGGGATGGAAGCTCCCAACCTCTGCAAAGTGGCAGTGAAAGTATTGTCCCAAACAGCATCTGCCGGTGGTTGTGAAAGAAATTGGAGCACATTCAACTTGATCCATTCGAGGAGACAGAACAAGTTGGGAGAACAACGACTCCATGATCTTGTTTTCGTGCACTACAACTTGAGGTTGAAAATGAAACATGCAAGAGAGGGGCATGACAGAGAGGACTACATAGACCCCATCGATCTTGCATATATTTTCATGATGCACGATGACGATGCACATGAAGATGTTCTGCAGAGGTGGTTGGATTCCAACAGTGCCCTATTGCTCGATCAACCGGGAGGAAGGCTGAATGAGAATATAAGCCAACAAATGGGAGCAGATGTTGGCGACTACATGGCCAGATCTGGGCGAATCACGGACCCTCTTGGAGGGGTGGAACTTGATGCGATTGTGGACGACATCCTCTCTACTGGATCGAAATCCAAATCCAAATCAAAAGATGACAGTGGGAGTGATGATGATGATGATGATGTTGGTGGCCGTGGTGGATCAGGTGACGGGGACACATATTCAGGGGGGTCAGGTGGCTGTGAACCACGTGATGATAGAAGATTCGAGTCAGAGCGGGAATACATGGAATGACGTGGAAACATACATGGGAAGTTTGTCCCAAGTCTGAGTCCAGGACCTATGGATTACGATGCATATGGACGTCGTGGCCATCGTCCTACAGATAGCTACATGTCGGATTTGATATCATCTGTAGGTTCGTTGAGTTGCATGGATATTGACAGCCCATACCGTAGAGGAACACCAAGTCCCCTGGACGGTTATGGATCCTCCCAAGATGAGAGATCATTTGGGGTCTTCCCTGAATATTTTCCTGCTCCTCCGCCTGGACCTCCTCCTCCTCCTCCTCAGGCGTATACTCCTCCATTTTATGGATATAGCAGCTACAACAGTGGGTATGGAGGATATATCAGCTACAACGGTGAGAACTACCAAGGTAGCCAACCTGAGAAGACCCAGCTCAGCCAGGGTAGCTTCTTTGGTGATGACAGTTTCGGTTTCTTCCCAGAGTATTTCGCTCCTCCTCCAGGTCCTCCTCCTCCATAGACATCTTCTCCTACTCCGTCATCGTCGTCCCGAGGATCTCAAGCTAGTAGTTCGCGGCCTCGTCGTGTCACTCGTGATACTGGATCTAGTGCTGCTTATCCTAGTCTCTGGATATTCATAGGCATCGATGACAACCAATACAGGCAGTATGTGATGGATTACAAGGCCATGTACTCGTACATGACATGGGAGAACTACTGCAAGTTCATTGAATCTGGATGCATTATGAGAGACAACAAGGAAGTAGGGGCAATTCAGATCCACCGCGAAACTCTTGGTTTTAGCCTAGGTCATCTCATTTTACATTGTCAAATTGATTTGGATATTTCTCATTTGTTGTTGTACTTGTAGCTTTTATATAGATAAATCATAAATCTTTATGCCAATTGCCAAACAATGATTGTCTCATTATATATTCCCATCGATATGACTGATATGTGGAGTTTAAGAACCATAGTCCTCATAATTATCTATGTGTGTTATGACTTATGAGGTGTATATTTGTAGTATTTCATGTTATAAACTTATAATAACTTGAATGGAATCCATTTCCAATATTCGTAAGTCAAAAATCGACGTTAAGTGATTAACATCGACACGACCGATATGTGTGATACCAGCGATACCGATATGTGTGATATGTGGTCTATAAATGACTGATATGTGTGATATAAGTGTGTATTTGTAGGTTATTTGTTGTTCTAATATCTTGGATGATCTTAATTTCTGAAAAAATGGCAAAACAATTAGCTTTTTTGAGCTATTTTTGACATTTCCACCGATATCGTCGATATATCGTCGATATATCCCGATATATCCATTTTCGGGCGGACCGAAATGATATCGATATCGATACGGCCTTCCATGTTCCTATGCAGAGGACCTGCATCAAGAGGTCGGTTAGATATCGACCTATATGAGAAAGGATTGACATCTCCTACTCAGTTTGGAGATCATCTCTTAACAATCATTCGACGGTGTTTGATGAGTCCTCAATCTAACTCCTTAGATATTCATCCAAATACCAGCCTCTATGATTCAATTATTGAATCGACAGCTGTATGATTATTAAGATGGCCATGGTACATAACCCTAATTGTACAGAGGAACCTTATATGCAAATTAGTTATTCTTCATTTCAAATCAGGGAATGATATTTGCAATAATATTTATTGCATAATGGCTCGTCGTGGGCTCGCATGTCCAACAATCTCCCACTAGCCCAACGAGCCATTAAAGGGCTAATCTTTAAACCCACACTCATGTGACAATCATAGGCTATTTAGAAAAATAGCTAGGTAAGTTGATCAATCACTCTGTTCCCAAGAGACTATGCCAAGTCCTTTTACGGCACTTGCATATCCCATAGTAACAGTGCTCGCATCCAATGTGAATGTTGCATCTTATGCAACCAATACTCAATCTTGTCAGTTATAATATCCTTGACACTATAGTTTAACAATTATTATAATCAGTATGTCCATAATCCTTATCAGAATACCCTTATTCCTCGAGATCTCTATCTCCTAAGGTATCCACAGTTAAGACCTTTTAGATCACTATCTATAAAGTCTTAATTTCTTTAAGATAAGATTTAGGGATCACTATCTCAAAAATCTTTTCATTTTTAAAGATATTTCTATTACTGCAATCAAGTGTTTTGTCTCCTTAGTAGGATTAGTAACATTTACTACTCCTACTGCATGACAGATATCTGACTTTTGTACACATCTAGTATGCACTCGGCTTCTCATAACTGATGCACAAGGCAAGAAGTTTGAGCATTCACTTCCTCAACTCCTTGAGGTGCAATCCTTTCATATTGGTTAGTACCATATCGTAAGGGAAGTAAGCCTTTCTTGGAATTTTCCCAATTCATCTTTAACATTCGGGCCCACCATCCCTAAGGTGATGTTGACCTGTTGTTAATTGAACCAACTGTCAACAGGAATACAACTCGCTATGCGCAATCCAATATCGCCCCAATAATATGATGACCCGATATTGGGGTCACTACGTATACGTCCTTACTCTTTTGAGAAGCAAAGAGCCCGATCCAAATGGATCATATGCAGGAGCTGTCACTTCGGACAGGCGTCTCCTACATACAATATCTGGCGACGAAACCCTTCGCCTTGACAGGAGACCATGGATGTCACTTAAGTGATCCTCCACCTCATATTCAAATTTTAATTAATTATCATGAATCATATTCATGTAATTAATTCTTCCAAGGGAAATACACATCTATGCATAATAGAATGTTTCAATTGGATGTAATTAATCTAATCTCATTAAATCAATTATCAATCCAATTCAATCATCAAACTTGATTGTTACTTGAATTAGTGGTATTATCTCAAAGTACGTATTATTCGAATTTTAATAATTAGAAAATACATCATGATTTCTCAGGCATCATTCGTTCCCTACCCGATGTCATGGCCAGTACCAGAGGGAGTGGGACAGACCACACACGGTGCAACCTGCTACCCCAATGCTTTCCGACTAGACACCATATCCGCCTCAGGAAAAAATAATGCCGAGCCAATCACTTTGTACTTGAGATGATAATCGGTTTTTCAACTGAAATTATACTATATAGTAATAATCAGAACCATTTTGATTATAAGGAAATTTGCTAGACAAATTCCCAAAACCTATTCAAGAAATAAGTTTGATGAAAGTGTATCAAGTAACCAATTGGTGATCTAGATCTAATCTAAGCATTCATTGGTTGAGGCAATGTTATTTAAGAGAATAATTATTGTTCTAATATTTCCCAAATATTATCCACATTTATTCCAGAAAATTAATAATTAATTTCACAATATTCTTAAACGATAATCACAAGGTTTTGGATAAACATGTAATTTCCAGCAGTGACCCTCACTAACTTAAAATAGCATATCTCACTCATTTTAAATCCAAATTAAGAAAATCAATTTTCAGATATTGATAATTTGATTTAAAATAGAAATCATGCAATAAACATGCATTTCTAGATGTTTTAAAATAGTAATTAACATCTTAATTACGTCTCTAACCGCCATCCCGAAACAGTGGACATATGATCATTAAAACGATCATATCTTGAGCAAACGGAATCCAAATCACGCAAACTCAAATTCCACATTTTCCTTATTTAATGGGAAACATTATATAAGTGATAATTTCATTTAAACATTTTAAAGAGGGTCGAAAAAATATCACAAGACAGGGCTGCGAAAATTGAAATGCTAAAATCTTCACGAACCCAAACGAGCTTTTCGTAGGTTCATGGATCATATCCAAGACCTCCGTCAACCTGGCTCTGATACCACTTGAAGGATACGGGAGGTTCCTACGAAACCACATGATACATAAAAGATTTATGAATCATTTTGTCTAACCACATGGTAGATATAGGAATACTTGTTGTAGCGTGGTTGCGATCGAGCTTCTAAGAGAAGAAGCCTCATGTCTCAAGTCCGACCTTCGGAGGAGATGGTTGCGTGCGCGGGAATGAGTCGCAAAAATCTCGCAATCCAAGTAGTTGTCCAAGCAAGGGAACTCCCGATCTCATCACACAAGATCGTATGTCTTCTTCGAGAGCGAGAAGCACCAAAGAAGATGGAGTGCCGAGAGTCGTTGAAACACAGCGCAAGGCGACGATGAGGGCCTTCTTCCTTCTAGGATAGAGTGGACGGCCACCCAAGAGAGAGGAGGAAGAGGGCACGTGAGAATGAGAGAGGGAGTAGAGAGACTTCGTCAAGTCGGTGTCCTTCGAAGAGCAAGTCATGCCTCTTCTTATATAGGGTTTTGGGAGTCCATGGATCTCAATCCATGGACAACACACAATCAACAGATGAGATTGATTTGTGTTTCTTTCAATGGCTAGGATGTTGTTTGTAAAACACAACAAGTAATTTAATTTAAATTAATTAATATTGATAAATCAATATAATTAATCTCAAATTAAATCACTTTGACTAGAGATAGGATAATGAGAAGACCATGATCCACTCCTAAATAAGGGGGGACGGTTACTCCTCTCCATATGGAGAGTTGTAGACATCCTCTCTTATTAGATAGGACTTGGTCAATCTCTTAATATATATATCATGAGATCTCATTATCTCATCATATCTCCTATAACTCATGTCGAAAATAAATTTCACAAAAAATAATTCCAAATTATCTTTTGGAAAAAAATCAATCAAGCCATTGAAAAATTGTGTATCTCATTCACAACCCAAAACTAAATGTGATTATATTTTTCAATTAAATATTCAATGTGAATCCCATTCACATTAACAATTAATCAACAAATATAAATCACACAAGTCTCTCTCTAATGTATATTATAAATCGTATTTACAATCTACATAGATAATTGGATAGTGCTATCCACATTATCCATATCCACATTAATTAAATCACATTTAATTATATTGGATACTCATTCTCATGAATTCAGATAATGTGAATCGAATTCACATTATTCATGATAATTAAATCACTTTTAATTATCTATTTTTTAATGCTCAGATATGATTCAACCTTGGAATTATTCTTGAACTCGTTCAAGAATAATGCGCTTTCTCTGCAGATACTTGGAGATAAGGACAAGGAGATTGTATTGTTTTACGTAAAGTGACTTGGATATTGAGATCATATCTCAAATCCTGATCTCACGTATCTCTCAGAGATGGTTGATTTAATCAAGGCCGCAAAACTAATCTTCTCATTGCATCTGAATCTCATTCAGATCAATGTCCAACACTTGGACCAAGATTAGATTGCTTCTCTACTGAGCGGAGTCACTAAAATCCAGACCTGCTTCATCACTCCCTCGGAATGGAAGCGTCATGGTTATACAATCGATTATTGATCACATCACCCTCAAGTATTTCTAATACCTGTACATCCTGCATATTGTAAGACATGTGATCAACCCGAAGATATAGATCAATTTTACATTGTCATCTTCAGGGTTTCATCAACAAGTTTCTCAATCTTGGTTATTGGGATTTGGTATTAATCATATGCTTTCCAAAAGCATATATCATACCTTCAAATTTGTGTCATGATTCTAAAGCACGATGACCATGCATGGAATTCGATCGATCCTAATACCTCATGAGTGAGCTCATTTCTTCCAATTCAGAAGTGAAACAATATGATCCCTTTGAGAGATCGTATTACTCATATGCCCTTATATGCACACCAGCTCGCCGGTGTATAGACCTTGGTTAGGTCATCAACCTATTGGTCTGCCAAATGTACATACTCAGACATATAGCAATGCATCTGTCTCCGGTCAGATGATGCGTGCCTATATCATGACAGTATTCGATATAGGACTTTGGTTATCTCGATCTCGTTAAGTCAACTCTTTGACGTAACTAATCTGAAACCTCAGAATCTCTATTCCTATGCAGAGGACCTGCATCAAGAGGTCGAACAGATATCAGTCTATATGAGAAAGGATTGCCATCTCCTATTCAGGCTGGAGATCATCTCTTAACAATCATTCGACGGTGTTTGATGAGTCCTCAATTTAACTCCTTAGATATTCATCCAAACACCAACCTCTATGATTCAATTATTGAATCAACAGTTGTATGATTATTAAGATGGCCATGGTACATAACCCTAATTGTACAGAGGGACCTTATATGCAAATTAGTTATTCTTCATTTCAGATCAGGGAATGATATTCGTAATAATATTTATTGCATAATGGCTCGTCGTGGGCTCGCATGTCCAACAGAATCTCGTATTCATCATGCTAAAATTGGTCAATTATGCTTTGTTCTCCTAAATTCATACGCATTTAATAATAAATAAAGTATCATTAGCATTCATACATGTGTAAATAATATTCGTATTTCATCATGCATAATTGCATATTGTGTAAATTGGCCTAAAAAACCGCTAACTTCCCTTATTTTTAATTAATTCATCTTAACTCTGAATGATATCAAATTACTCCATTGCGTAGATATTACCAATAAGATTAAAGAAAAAAATATTAAAAAAAATTCTAACTCAAATAAGTGTCAAATAAACTCAAAATCAAATTTCACATCTGACGGACTAAAACATACATATCTCTCTCATACAATGTTTGATTTTGATCTACTCAATTTTAAATTACTTCATTTTCAAATACCTTCAAAACAAGACCAATTTCATAAAATTCAGATGTCATATGTGAAAGGTGGGTTTTGGGCCTCTTTTGCGCATTTTATCTTTTTGCTATTTTTGACCTACGTTTTTATGTACATAATTAATCCTTTTAATTTTATTTCTTCATCATTTATGTTCTTTGATGAAAGTTGTATTCAAAGGCATAAAATTCAAATCTAGATCAAGACTAAAATCAAAGAAACTGACTGAGTCCAAGTGTCTGTTCTGAGTCTGTACAAAAGTCTCGTATTTCATACTCCTTTTTTATTTTCCTATTTTCCTATTTATTAAAAATCCAAAAAATTAGATTAATGTGTAAGTAAGTGTCTTGTATTTTATTTTATTTTTTCTCTATGTTTTTGTCCACTTTTAAAACCAACAAAAAATTGCAAATCCCAAAAAGCTGGTTTTGTATACACATGGAGAACTGCCAAAATTCCACTTTGCATAGATGACCTCTTTTGCTCCTGGGTTCTTCATAAAAATTGTAGATCTTGTCGAGATGAATAACTTTTGTGAAGAAAATTTTTTGATCTGAGGTCCCCTCTATTTCTTTTCTAATTTTCTTCATCTTTTTATCTTGAAATTTTTTGGTGTGACATGTGGCAGCCCCTGGGCGTGCCACGTGGCACCCTCATTTCACTATCTCACCTCTTTCCCCGGGTCACGTGCAAGTCACGTGACCACCCTCTCCAGATGTCACGTACAAGTCATGTGACCCGTCCCCTGCCCTGCAGCGCCTCCGCTTCACGCCTTCCACCTCCGCCGGTCGTTGCACCTCCTCCCTCTCGCGTAACGCCCGCGGCCACCAGTCCCCCCCCCCTCGCCCCCCCCCCCCTCGTTACGACCTCGCACACATAATGGCCGCCACCCACCTCTCCTATAAGACACCTTCATCGACCTCCTATGATGATATCCATCGATTCACTAGCGAGCTCTTCTCCTCCAGGATCTTGAGAGGCGGTGACACGCCTCTCCCTGACGAAGTTACCTCCGCTAGGCGTGATCTGAGGTAATATGTTCCTCATCGCAGTGTCGTCGCACTTGTCTTCACTCCGAACTTCGTGCCGTCGAGCCCCGTGCCTCCAGGTACTCAACCCATCTCTACCTTCATCTCCATTTTATTTCTTCAACTCTCACCTGATCAACGCTCCACATCTTCTCCCTCTCCGCTGCTGCTCTATCCTCCAGACCTACCCCTCATCTCCGTCCTTGCACAGGCTGGAGCTCAGCTCCATTCCCATGCCTCCGCAGTCGGAAATCCTCTCCCGTTCCCTCGCTCTTTTTTGACTAACGTCTGCAGGTGCATGCTCGCGGGAAGTACTCCATCCACGTCCCACAGCCATGCCTCCGCCCCGGCCCTCAATGCTCCCCACCGCCACGAGTGGGCCACGCCTTGCCACTACTAGTAGCTTGGTTGTGTGTCGACTGAGATGCTACTCAGCCCCGCGCCTGCGCCACCCCCCCGGTCTCCTCTAGTTATTGTAGGATTGGGCCCAAGCCCTTGATCCTACAGTCTGCCAGGTGCCACGTCACCCCCCCAAAACTCCCGTCCAAGCTTGGATGTTCGGCCATCCGAAGCATACGAAGCAGCCACGTATAGGCTTAGACGCCCAAGCCTTCGACTCGGTCCACGCCTCTGCCTCATACTTCAAGCCTCTGGCTTGGACACATCGAGCCTTAGCCTCCATCGTCGTGTCTCTTTATCCACGTACGAGGCACGTGCTTGGGCGGCAAATTGCAGACCAACCCCCCTCATTCTTGTTATTCACATGCACGTTCCCGCCTGCGGAGTCACATGTGACGCGTGTGTCTTGCTAGAAATTTGCATGAAGCCCCTTGTAGTTTTTTAAAAATTACAAAAGAGCCCCCGCCTCTAAAATTCACACGCAGAGCACGTGCCCCCTAGGAAAATAATAGAAAGGCCCATGAAGGTTCTTCTTATTGCAGATAAGTCCTCAAGGGACCCAATTGAAAAGAAAACTTAACTTTTCATTGCATTTTAGTCCTTAGATCTTTGTTTTAATATATCATTCTCATACAAACTCTGTTTTTAGCGTATAATATGTCATTTTGAAGCTCTTTTCATGCTCTTTCATATTATACAAGTTATGGATAGATCTTAAGGCATTCATCGTCGATTGTTATTCAAGGATTAATTTGATCTTTGTGCAGGTTGAAAATTTACTTATTTGTGCTCTGTTAGTGAAAAAATCATTGGTCTTTCTGCAGGGACTCAATTGAAAATATTTTACAAGATTAATATTATTTCAGAGACTAGAAATCATTATTTGCATAATCTAATCTGTGCAGAGGCTCATCCAAGGAAAAAGAGTTATTGATAAGTCTTTGAGGATTGAATCATAAGGACTATTAATGATTTATTTCACATGAGTGAATTGATTAATTAATTTTATAGCTTGCATACTGGATTTCATTGCTAAATATTTCTCAAAATTATCCTTTTCATCTATGATTTCATCTCGAGGACATTGATTATTCTATTTTGGAATAAAAATCATAAATCACAAATCCTGCACCATCTGCTCTGTTTATTTTCCTTCGCATTGCATCGCATCTTCATTGCATTGTATTATAGTTTTCCGACATAAAAAATAATCAAATAAATAAATAAATAAATAAATAAATTTAAAACCACGCAACTAAAAATCATTGTTCCCTGTGTTCGACCTTGGTGGACTTGCCAAGTATAAATATTCCACAACATTCGAAGATTGTGGTTTTTGCTAAACCAATTTCATCTCCTATACTACAATTTTAGATAATTAAAGAGGCGAAATCCATGTTCGACCAACCTTCCGGAGATCCCTCTCTATAATAGGGAGAGGAATAATACTGCAGGGGGCTATGATTGAGCCCAATTTGCATCTCTTCTACTAGATTCATTTTCCTTCTTCTCCCATTTCTTCTCTTCAAACTGGCTATTACTCGTTCCCAGAGTAAATCACATACCCATTCCCCATGTTCTCCTTTATCCTCGATCTCCTTCTCTACCATGTCACCTGAGGAAATTGCAACAATAAAGCAAATCTTATCAGATGCAATACATTGATCATGGAGAAGCTGTGGAAAGAGTTCAAGTAGCATATTCCCAACTTAAAGATTAATCATCAAGTGGTATGATATGTATTTACAAAGAAGGATCATATGTAGGGTTGATGCTTGAGGTGAAGGGGAGGAAATTGGATTTTCACCTATTTGATGGTTCTACAAATCCGGCTGCTTGGAGTTATAAAGCTATGGAGAGAAAAGAAAGAATTACTTATTGATGAGGCTCTAGGGTTCTCTTATATAGGAGAGTAACATGTTGGGTAAATTACATAAAGAAGATAAAGTAAATAAATAATACATAAATAATACGAAAGATAACTAATATCTCAACACTCCCTCTTCAAGTTGGAGCATAGATATCAATCAAACCCATCTTGGAGCATCATCTCTGGTAAGGCCCTCTGGCTAAGGTCTTGGTAAGTACATCAGAACTCTGGTCTCCAGAGATGACATGAGTAATGGCAATGAGTCCCTTCTGTATCATGTAACGAGTGTAGTGACAATCTGTCTCTATGTGCTTGGTCCTCTCGCAGAATGCATGGTTGTTTGTAATGAAAAGAGCATGGTTGTCTCATTGGAGGTGCACGAGAAGATGCACCTCAATAGTCATGCCAATAAGAACAAATTTGACCCACGTCGTCTTTGTACTAGCTTATGCCATGGCCCTGTATTCTGACTCAGCACTAGATCTAGCAACCACAGTCTGCTTCTTGCTTTTCCATGACACCAAGGAATTTCCTATGAACACTGCAAAGCCTGAAGTAGACTTCATGTCCTTGGGATGCCCAACATGATCTGCATCTGCACATGTTGTAATTGCAATGGATGTACCTCTACTGAATAGAAGACCGGTGCTAGGTGAGGCCTTAAGATACCTCGGAATCATATGGACTGCATCCATATATGCTTGTCTGGGTTGCTCCATAAACTGACTCACTTTTTTCACGACAAAGGATATATCTAGCATGGTGATGGTCATATACAGATGCTTGACAACAAGCTCCATGTACCTCCTCTTGTTGACCTCCTCAGTATCATCATCGTAGAGCTTCATGCTCGAGTCCATAGGAGTAGTGGAAGGTCTGCAATTTGCCATGCTTGTCTCAGAAATAAGATCTATAACGTACTTCCTTTGGGTCATCACAAGACCTCATTGGTTCCTGGCGAACTCCAGTCCAAAGAAGTAGCGTAAACTGCTAAGCTCCTTGGCCACAAACTGTTGACCAAGGAAATCCTTAGCAACTTGAATGCTCGACATCTCATGTAACAATGATATCATTAGCATAGACAAGAGTGACAGTTGTACCTCTCCGAGACCTGTGAATAAACAGAGAGTGATCAGCAGTCGATCGCACAAACCCATGTTGCTCTATCAAGTCCGAGAGCTTCTAAAACCATGCTCATGGACTATGCTTAAGGACAGAAATAGACTTATGAAGTCATCAAACCTTCTGACACTCCCCATTAGCAGCGAACCTGGGTGGATTCTACGTGTAGACCTCCTCTTGTATATCACCATATATAAAAGCATTCTTCACATCAAGCTGATAGAGACACCAACCTTTGTCATTGCAGCTGATAGAAGGATACGCAGAGTAAAATGCCTAGTCTCTGGAGATAAAAGTATCATGATAGTCCACCCCACATGCGTGGGTGAACTCACGTGCCACAAGTCTCGCCTTGTGGCGATCTACACTGCCATCTGCTCTGTGCGTCACTATGAACATCCACTTGCACCCAACTATGGATGCACCATTTGGAGCTGGAACAAGTCTCCAAGTGCCACGCGACTATAGCATAACCATCTCCTCCTCCATGGTGAGACACCACTGATTGTCCTGAATAGCCTCCTGATATGTTCATGGTATCACTAAGGTTGATAGTGCTAAGGTAAATCTCCTAAAATCATCTGAAAGTCTGCTCAAAGAAACACGAGTTGCAAGAGGATATGTAGCACGCGTACGTCTCTGCTTTCAAAGAGCAATCATCATATCGATATCATCTGCCAAGTTCTGAAACTATAAGTTTCCCTCTTGAGAGGGTACCTGCTCATCCTGTGTAGTGCCATCAGTAGAAACAATGTGCTCATTGCCTACCTGAGGTATGTTGGATGATGGGGAAGACCTATGAGCAGGGGGGAGAGAGTGAGACCTGCGAGTAAACACACGTGGCAAAAACTGAGTCAAGGTAGGTGGTGGTCGAGGAGCTGCCGCATGAGTAGATACTGGAGATGGTGATGGAGATGACGGTGATGGTGGTGGCGGAGTGGGAGGTGGTAGAGTAAGTGGAGGTGGTGGTAAGGTTGTAGGAGGTGGAGACATATAGATCTCCTCATTAGAGTCTGATGGGACCAGTCTGTCACCACTAGGAGAGAAATACATGACACGCTCAAAGAATGTAATGTCGGTACTAACAAAGTATTTCCATCGAAGCATATCAAAGCAATAATACTCCTTTTGGGTATGAGAGTAGCCAACAAAAACATACTTGGCAGCTATGGGGGAGAGCTTGTCACGACCAGATGAAAAATCATGAACAAAGACTACATATCAAAACACATGCGGTGTAAGGGAGAACAGATCCTTCTCGAGAAATGCAATCGAGAAAGGGGTCTTCTCTCCCAAAATATAGGAAGGCATGTGGTTCACCAAGTAGAAGGCAGTGAGAACCGTATCACCCTAGTAAGTGTGATGAGCACGACTCTGAATCAGCAGGGTTTTGATCACATCGAGCAAGTGACAGTGTTTGCGCTCGGAAATACCATCTTGCTGAGATGTATATGCATACAAGGTATGGTGTACAATGCGAAGGGACCTGAGAAACTCAAATGGATGTAAGGTACAAAACTCTTCGGCATTATCGGAACGTAGATATTTGACACTGGCAGAAAAATGTTCTTTATCTCAGTTGAATGACTTGATAAGAGACCCAGCCTCAGACTTATTCTTTAAGAGGAAAACCCAAGAAGTCTAGAAAAATCATCTACAACAACCAGATAAAAATGGCATCCCTGATGATCCGAGACACAAATCAGTCCCCAAATATCTAAATGAAGGAGCTCAAACAACTAAGAACTACTTCGACTCTGATGAGAAGTAAAAGAGGAACAGTGATGCTTCCCAAGCTGAAAAGCTTCGTACTGGAAGGAAAATCACGTGAAGATCTGTAGGAGGACATGGCATAGCATCTGTATAGGAAGGTGATCAAAATGAAGGTGCCGCAAGTGCCGTGAACTGGTCCAGTAGGAATAGTGGATGCACTAGCATGAGATGGTTGGACCAGTCTATAGAGCCCCCGCTGCTCACTGTCACATCCAATCACCTTGCCCGTGAGTATGTCCCGAAACACAAGAGACGAAGGGTCAAAAACAACACGAAAATGAAGATCCTTAGTAATCTGACTAATAGAAAGTAAGTTTATCTGAAAATCAGGGGCATGCAAAGCATTATGAAGGTGCATAGATGGCGTCAAAAACACCTCCCCTTGTCATGTGATGGTAATTGAACCCCATTAGCAATAGCAACCCATCTACCATGAGGTATAGACTTGTAAGACCTGAACTGGGTACTGTCTCCACACAGATGGTTGGATGAACCAGAGTCCATGATCCACTATTTCATATCTTCACTATTACTACCATTAAAAGTGTATGCGATGTATGAGGAGCTCGAAGAGGATCTAGTTGTAGTTGGAGTATCTGTGGATCATGTAGGGGTAGTGTCGGTCATTGGAGCCATGATCTCTTGTATACGAGAGACAATGTCATCAAGGCATGGATCTTCTTGGGGAGCTATAGTCTCTTAGGCTTGATCTGATCTGCTACGCAAGCTGATGTGGGGTATCCATGCTTTTGATAGCATGTGTCCTCAAATTGCCTTGGACGACGGCAATAGGTGCAAGGACCACGATGTCGTCCACTGACTCTACCAAGGAGACTATGCCCTATGAACTGAGTAGACCCTCCTCTGCCATGAGAAGCAACCATTACGAAGGAGGGATGAGGGGTGGCAGTAGGAGTAATAAGAAGCCTGTTGAGATGATTATATGCCTCCTCCATGGGAGGTATGGTCACCCTAGTGAGGAGTTGTGCTTGTGTTGCGTCATACTCCAGGTCGAGCGCAACCAAGAAGACTCCAACCATCGTGGAGTTCATGTATGCCATATGATGCTTTGTGGATGTTGTAATAGGCATGAAGTTGTGAAGCTTCTCAAACATGCCATGAAGAGAGGAGTAGAACATGTGCAGTGGATGGTCACTCTGCTTAGCCATGCATATGTCAAACTAAAGCTGAAGAATCTTGGCCTCATTCTTCGCTTGGGCATAAGCGGATGACAGAATATATCACATCGCTTTGATGTTGGGCTGATTCACAATATCATTGGCTATCTTGTGGTGAGGGTCCCAGCACGAAGCATTGTCCCCAGTCTTATTCATCGGCTCTGGCTTTGTCAGAATGTGCTCCTCATTGTTGTACTGCATTAGGGTAAGAAACTGCAAGGACCACAATTCATAGTTGGTCTCATCCATCTTTACGATGGGAGTCAGGATCTTAAAAGCACCGGATGGAGAGAAGATATCACCCTTGTTTTCTGACATGATGTAAGAACGACCGAAAAATGGAACTCATCTGAGGAAGCAGACCGATCTGAGCGAGGCTACACAATCATATGGAGGATTGGATGTACATGTAGATTCATACAACCATCCTCGTAAATCCTCGGTACGTGTCAGGGCCAGAAAATGTGATTCATAGCTCTGAAATTACATTTTCTGGTCAAATTCAGACTATTTTCAGAGCAAATCAGATTGTTGGGTGACTTGGAGGCCCTTGCAGTTGCGAGCGGTACCATCGGAGGGTCCTAGAAGTGCTCTAACGATGCAGGTAGGGCCACGAAGGTCTAGAAAGGCCTACAAGCCCCTAAGAGGCAGCAAAGGCGACAAGAAGGCCTGGAGGCATATTGGCTGGAGCCATGGAGAGGCCTAGCAGCCTGGTGGCGGCCCTAGACTTGTCGTTGGTGGCTGGCGATGCAGTCCAGAGGCCCTAGCAACCTCCTGGTGGTGTCCTAGTGGCTGGAGGAAGCGCGCAACGAGTTTAGCAGCATGTAGAGGCTGGCAGCGATGCGCAAGGGTCGTACGCGAGAGGCCTCTAGGCACGGGGCTTGGGTCTTACTGAGTTAGGTCTTGTGGTGGTAGCGGGAATTAGGTCAAAACTCCAGTCTAGGATTGTCGCTCCGATACCATGTGAAGAGGAAAGAAAGAATTACTTATTGATTAGGTCCTAGGGTTCTCTTATATAGGAGAGTAACCTGTTGGGCAAATTACTTAAAGAAGATAAAGTAAATAAATATTACATAAATAATATAAAAGATAACTAATATCTCAACAAAAGCATAACACTATTTTCCTTCTATAACAAAACGGTGATGCTTGGTATTGGTGGTATATTAACACTAAAGGTCCCATGGATTGGGATACATTTGTCACTGCTTTATATCTCTAATTTAATCCCAATGCCTTAGAAGATCATCATGGAGCTTTGAGCAAACTAAGGCAAGATGGTTTGTTAGGTGAATATATTAAAGAATTTGAGAGACTGATAAACATAATTTAAGATATTCCTAAAGAGCATCTCGTAGGAATTTTTATTAGTGGTCTTCGAGATGATCTTGCATGTGAGGTGTACTCTTTTAAACCCATATCTTTACTGCAAGCCATAGATCTAGCTTGTCTTCAAGAAACCAAGTTGTTTCCTAAGAAGAAGCAACTCATGTTGCTGGATGATCAACGAGGGCTACTGCTTATTCCTTCCAGACCTCCATTATTAGCCATAAAATAAACTCCAGTTGTCAAGAAACTTACTCAGTCTCAATATGAGGAAAGGGTAAAGAGATGTTTATATTTTCAATGTGGAGAAAAGTGGTCCAGAGAGCATAAATGCATAACTTTGTTCACAATCCATTTAGTTTTTGAAGATCATTTCAATGAAGAGTGTGATCCGCTCAATAATCCTTCTGAAGAAAGTATTGATGATGACATGCAGTTACTGGAGATATCTTCTCATGCCATTAATGGTACAAATATCAATTCTACTATGCGAGTCATGGGGGCAATAAATGGAGTTTGCATCATTATATTGATTGATTTGGGAAGTTCCACCAATTTCTTAGATCCTAAGATTGTTACTAAGTAAGGATTAAAAATTACAGATCTAATTGAGTCAAAGGTAATGGTAGCAGATGGTCACAAAGTGATGAGCAAAGAATGTTGTATAGGAGTGCAAATGAAGGTACAAGACCTTTCAATAACTTCGAGTTTATATGTTTTACCACTAGGGGGTTGCGATGTTGTATTGGGAGATGAATGGCTAAAAACATAGGCACCATTGAGTGGAACTTTGGCAAGTTGTTTATGAATTTCACTATAGATAGAAGAAGGTATTCTTTACAAGGCATTCTTACTAAACAACCTTTCATAGTAGAAGCTAGATCTATTTCCAAGGACCTTGTTGGGGTCAAGAAAACTTTTATGATCCAAGTAATAATTGTTGAAGTTAGACATTCTGATCACAAGCTGAATGATAAATCAATGGAGTTGATAGCATTATTACAATCTTATCGTGATAATTTTTAGTTGCCTCATGGATTACCTCCTCAAAGGGATTGTGACCACAAAATTCTCCTTGATAACAAGGTTGTACCAATTTCAAAGCCTCCCTATCGACAGTCACTTGTTCATAAAGGGATTATTAAACAATAGGTCAGTGAAGCGTTGAAGGAAGGATCAATTAGACCGAGTACTAGTCCTTTTGATGCCCATGTTTTGTTGGTAAAAAAATATTACAGCTTATTATGTATATTAATTATAGAGCATTAAACTCTATAACTATCAAGGATAAATTCTCATTTCCTTTAGTGGATGATTTCTTAGATGAATTGGTGGGGTCCATATATTTTTTCAAAATTGGATATAAGGTCAGGGTACCATCAGATTCGATTTCATGAAGTGGATATGTATAAAACTGTATTTCGAACCCATGATGGCCATTATAAATATTTGGTGATGTCATTCGGCCTTACTAATGCCCCTTCCACCTTTCAACATTTAATGAATACCTTGTTCAAGTCTTTGCTTCAAAGAGTTGTGTTGGTTTTATTTGATGACATTCTGATTTACAATAAATCTTTCCAATTGCATCTCTAACAATTGATTGATGTTTTTGAGGTGCTACATAGACATTCCTTGTTCTTCAAAGAATCAAATGCTCTTTTGTAGAGGTTTTTGTTACTTACTTTGGTCATGTTATCAATAATAAGGGTGTTTCTATGGAAAGAGACAAGATAGTTGTTGTATTAGATTGGCCAGTTCTAGCTTCGCTAAAAGCTCTGAGGGGATTTCTTGGTCTTTTGGGTATTACTGAAAGTTTATTAAAAACTTTGGCATAATTTCTGTCCCATTGACATTTTTTGCTAAAAAAGATGCTTTTCATTTTTTTCGCAATCGTAGTAGGTATTTTCGATACTTAAATTAGTGCTAACTTCAAATCATGTTTTAGCCTTACTTGATTTGGATTACCTTTTATGATTGAATGCGATGCAAGTGGCCTATGCATTGGTGCTATTTTATCTCAAAATGGTAATCCAATATCTTATATTAGCAAGGCTTTCAGCCATAGGCAACAAGCTTGGTCTACTTATGAAAAAGAGCTTCATGCGGTCTTATTTGCAGTTGAGAAATGGTGCCACTACCTGGTGGGCAGCAAATTTACAACACATACATATCACCAAGGTCTCCGCCATTTATTTCAATAGAAACGGCATACCCCAGCTCAACATAAATGTCTTGGACTTTTCATTTGAGTATAAAGATGGGAAACATAATCAAGCTGCAGATACCTTATCTCGATTAGAAGAATATAAAGTATTTATGTTATTTCCAGACCTATTTCCCAGTGGTTGGATGAGGTTCGAGCAGACTATGTTGATGACCAACACTTGATTGAACTCCAACAATAATGGGATTATGGATTATTGGGACCATGGTGTTATAAGTCACACAAAGGTCTTGTATGGTATAAGAACAAGGTTATACTTTCTCCCACCACAAATTTTATTCCAAAGGCTTTACAATTAGCCCATGATTCTTGAGAAGGAGGTCACTCGAACTACCGCAAAACTCTCCATTGACTGAAGCAAAATTTCTACAGGAAAGGAATGCATGCCTCTGTTAAAAAGTATATTAGAGAATGTGATATTTGCCAACATTGTAAGGTTAATAATCAAGCACCCAGCCATTACCGATACCCAATGTCATTTGGGAGGATATTGCAATGGATTTAATTAAAGGTTTGCCACCTTCCCAGAAGAAATCCGTGACTCTGGTTGTCGTAGATAGACTTTCAAAATATGGGCACTTTATTCCTCTTAAACATCCATATTCTGCTCAAGATGTTGCCAAGCTCTTCATTACATGGCATTCCCTCTTCTATTGTGTTCGATCGAGATGCTTATCTTTCTCGGTTCTTTTTGGAAGGAATTATTTGTTGTTGTTAACACTAAACCTCGGTTCTTTTTGGAAGGAATTATTTGATGATGTTAACACTAAACCGAAGATGAGTTTTTCCTATCATTCACGGACTGATGGTTAAGCGGAAATCATTAATAATTATCTCGAGACCTACTTACGATGTTTCTATTTTCAACAAAAAAATTCATGAACAATGGTTACCTTGGGCTGAGTATTGGTACAACACAAGATACCATTCGTCCACAGGTTCCACTCCCTTCAATGTTGACATACATAAATGATACAACTTCTGCCACTGTCGTCGCTAGTGTTCTGTGAGTCCGTGACCTTATTCTAAAGGAGTTAAAGGAATATCTCCACCGTACTCAACACCGTATGAAACAACAAGCCGATTGTCTAATCTGCAGAGTTTGGGAGGCCATCGCTATTTTGTGACTTTTATTGATGATTTTTCTTGATTCACCCATGTACTTAATGAAGAGCAGAAGTGAGGTTCCAAGTATAATTCGAAGCTTTGTCAATGCGATAAAAACCTAGTATGACACCAATGTAAAAGTAATACGGTCTAACAATACTAAGGAGTATCAAGAAGATATTTGGGAGACTATGACATTCAAGTTTGAGAATATTCCAGCGAATATTACAATGATCAAATTAAAAAAAAATAATTACCTGATTTGGTTTGCGGCTATGGAAGATGCGTTAGCCTTAAGAGGTCGCAGAAGCTACATTGATGGGCGAAAAAAGGCCCTTGTTGTTACTGATAAGTTATATGATCGGTGGTACATCGAGGATAGCCAGTGCAGAAATTGGATCATAAATGTTATTTCTCTAGAAATTCAACCTTTGGTGCTCGGGAAGAAGTCTGCTCGAGAGCAGTGGCTCACTCTTGAGAGCATATATAGTCAGAAAAAATAGGATATAAGAATGTACCAGTTTAGTAGGGAAGTCTACAATATGAAACAAGGGGATATGTCTGTTGTAGGGTATTATGTTGCATTGAAAGCAAAGTGGGAAGAGATTGACTATTATTGTGATGACACGTGGACTAGTCCAGGAGATCAAAAGAAGTTTTGGGAGGAGATATGGAAACAACGGATCTTCATTTTTCTAGGTGGTCTTAACAATGATTTTGAATCTACCAGGAGTCAACTCCTCACAACAGGGGTAGGCTCCGACATTAAAGGGACCTATCATGCAGTTGAATCGGAGGAGCAATGACGTGTCATGATGAGAGACGAACATGTCTCGTCTTTTGAGAAATCTACTTTACTTAGTAAAGGGGGCAAAAGTGACTACTGGAAAGACAAAAAATATGCTTATTGTAAGAAGACTGGTCATGGAATCAATTATTGTTGGGAACTTCATCCGGAAAGGAAGGGTAATTAAGGGAAGAAACCCATTTCTATGACTGCTGACAGCAAGAAGTTGACCGAGGAGCAACTTAAAGACCTTCATACTTATGTGCAAAAAATATCTAAGAGTACTAATGATGTTGATATTGTGAATACTGCAATGGTCGTGAAGAAAACTGAAGGTAATCATTTGTTTAATAATGAACGGATTATCGATAGTGGTGCTTCTGATCATATGACAGGGAAAACTAAAATATTTCTTGATTTTAAACTTGCTTCGGGTAGAGAACGTGTAAATTTGGATGATGGGTCTTCTATTGCTTGAAAAGAGAGTATATCTATCATAGATAAATTTATGTTAAAAGATGCATTTCATGTCCTTGATTTCCCAATTAACTTACTCTCTGTGCATCGAGTTGCCAAAGATCTACACTGTCGACTAATTTTTGATGAGACGTTGTGTGTGTTGCAGGACTTGGTGACGAGGAAGCAGATTAGGATTCGTTTGGTTGTTGATGGTCTCTATCGCCTTCCTGCACGTGTGGTTACTGCTTGGGTTGCTGCAACTGATGCAAGAGAATCTGATGATAAGTTGGCCCTGGAGCGATGGCATGAGCGTCTTGGACATCCTGGTTATCCTATTCTATATAGTTTATTTCATGAATTATGCAATAAAGTTGGATCAGATATTCATTTTTGTGAAGTGTGTGAGTTCTCAAAGCACACTAGAACTGTTTATCCTATCTCTAATAGTAAAAGCAAGTCTGTTTTTGATATTGTTCATTCGGATGTTTGGGGACTGTCTAATCTGCAGAGTTTGGGAGGCCATAGCTATTTTGTGACTTTTATTGATGATTTTTCTCGATTCACACATGTGTACTTAATGAAAGAGCAAAAGTGAGGTTCCAAGTATAATTCGAAGCTTTGTCAACACGATAAAAACCTAGTATGACACCAATGTAAAAGTAATACGGTCTAACAATGCTAAGGAGTATCTGGAGGGATCCCTCAGTATATTTCTTGAAGATAATGGAATTATTCATGAAACTTCTTGTAATTACACACCCCAAAAGAATGGCATTGCTTAGCAGAAAAATCATCACATATTAGAAGTTACAAGGGCCCTTCTTTTCCAAAAGAATACTCCCAAGAATTATTGGGGAGAAGCAGTTCTCACTGCTGTTTATCTTATAAATAGGCGTCCTTCTAGTGTGGTTGGAAAGAATACTCCATTTACAATATTACATCAAGATAAAGTTCTTTTCAGCTTAGCTCCTAGGGTTTTTGGGAGTGTTTGGTATGTCCACATTTCTGGTCCTGGCATGAGAAAATTGGATCCTCGATCTGTGAAATGTATCTTTCTTGGATACTCAAGTACAAAAAAGGGGTACAAATGCTACGACCCAATTGAAAGGAAACTTCATGTTACCAGGGATGTTACTTTTCATGAGCACGATTTCTACTATGCAAAGAATTTTTCTCAGGGGGAGTGCAGTAAAATGGTTGTTGAGAAAAATAAAGATGAGCTTTACTTTATGAATGAATGTCGAAATATGATTAATGATGACATTGTTATTCCCTTTGGTCACAATACTGGCATACATGAGATTGTAGATAACAACGCTGAGAGGATGGACGATGATGACAGACGAGAGACTATGGATGACAATGGTGATGATGAGAAAAATATGACGCCAAACCACAATCCCAATCTCTCCTCAGATGATCCAAGTCATGATCGCACTGTAAGTAGTTATTCTTCCCCTGATGATTTGATTGAGAACAATAACAATTGCTTGAATGACCTGGTTAGTGATATTGAAGATGTAGAGGAGGAACTTCCTATTGCTGTGAGGAAGGCTGCAAGAACAACCAGGCCTCCTTCTCGTTATCCTATGGAAAATTATGTCTCTTACTCTCGAGTAAGCTCGAACTATAAAAGTTTTATAACTGTGCTTAATTCTCATGTTATCCCGAAGAGTTCTGATGAAGCCCAGTGTGACACCAGGTGGTCAAAAGATATGAAGGAGGACATGGAGGTTCTAGAAAAAATGATACTTGAGATATTGTGAAAATTCCAAAAGATGCTCATTTGGTCGGTTCAAAATGGATCCATACAATCAAGTATAAGGCCGATGGAAAAATTGATAGATTCAAAGCCCGATTGGTTGCAAGAGGTTACAGACAAAAATATGGCATTGATTACCTCGAGACCTTTGCTCTTGTTGCAAAAATGAACACTACCAGTGTTATTATTTGTCTAGTTGTTCAATTTTCCTAGAAAATGTATCAACTGGATGTAAAAAATACCTTTCTAAATGGAAGTCTCAAAGAGGAAGTTTACATGAAAATGCCACAAGGATATAATCAAATGGATTAATGTTGCAAGCTAAAAAAGGCTTTGTATGGTCTAAAACAGTCGCCAAGAGCTTAGTTTGAACGACTTAGGATTGTGATGATAAAAAAATAGTTACAACCAGGCTAATGGAGATCATAACCTGTTCATCAAGAGGAAGGACCATAAGAAATCTATCCTTCTTGTGTACGTTGATGATATGATCCTTACTGGAGATGACGAAGAGGAATTGTCTAGCTTAAAAAGAATTCTTTCAGCAGAATTTGAATTGAAAGACTTGGGACAACTGAAGTATTTCCTTGGTATTGAGATGACAGATGAATATGTGATTCATCACTCTTAAAGTTGAAAATAGAGCTTTGTCCCCGGGTATTTAGCAGCATATTTTCCTTTATCTTTCATAAATAGCATTCATGCATCAATCCACAATATATGCATTTTAGCATTTATATTTTGCATTAAATAAGATGCCAATTCATTTGTAAAATCCACTTGTAAAATATCCACCAATAACTCACCTAATTATTTGTATTATCCCCTCTAAAAATCAAATAACACCTTCCTTATATTGTGTACATTATTAGTTAATAATATAAGGAAGAAGGCAAAATTTCCTATCTTGTAAAATACCCAATAAAGCCCCAAACCCCTGGACCTTAGAATGCCAATATCCTTCTCTTACAAACTCCGAATTAGGTCTACTCACGTTCAGATTAATACACATCCAGAGACCTTGAAATAAGACTAATTTCATTCAATTCGGGGCTCGTATGCAAAACTTGGGATTTTGGGTCCCCTTGTATAGTACATATATGTATATGTGTACTCTTGTATTTTTGTATCATATTTGACCTCATCTTCGTTTTTGGCCAACATGAAACTTGTAGATCTCATCGAGATCTACAACTTTCATGTTTTAAGTTTTTCACATTCAGTCTCCTTCTCTCTCTAATTTTATTTTTTTTCTCAACCACTCAGAGCTGGCCACGTGGCGCCCTCTGATTGCGCCACACGGCCCGTGTCCTTGCGCGCCATGCGCCCTTGCATCTCAACTGTCAGATTGCCCTCTATCTCCCTTGATCGGAGTCGTTCATCATCGCAATGATTTCCAGCCGCCCGATCAAACTTCTGATCTCATCTGGACCGCTCGCCAGCGCCGTGCCCTCCTTGCGCCACGTGGCGATGCCTACGCCCTCCGATCGTCGCCAGATACTTCTAATCCTCGCCCTCCATCTTGCACGATGTATGGACCCTTCGATCAAACCCCAGACCTCATCGGGACCGCCCATCAGCGCCGTGCTTACTGCCCGCCACGTGGTGCGCCCTGTGCCCTTCGATTTTGCTCCCTAGATTTAATCCAAAGCGTTAACCCGCGCCTCCATCTAGGCAGTTGGATCGCCTGATCCAACGGCCAAGGCATCGTCTTCCACCTCCCGCATACCCCGCGCCCCATGTCTTCCACCGTGCGTAAGGGGTCGCCCCCTTTCTATTTTAGGTGCCACGCCGACCACCATCTCCGCCTCTTAGCACCACCACGACACAACCCACTCTTCCCTCATCCCCGCCACCCCCCTCGATCTCCATGAATACCCTCAACCTAGCTCCACGATGCCCACCAACTCCACCTCTTCGCCATCTACGCCGTCACCTCCATCCTTTAAATACATCGCCTCCGTCCACATTCACTCCTATCCGCCATCACGGAGAGTATCTACGAGCTCCCACCTTCGAGTTGGTGATAGCAATTTGACGTGAGGACGAGCGACGACCGAGATCCACCTCCGGCGAGATCCACAGCCCAAATCCACCGTGCCGCAGCTTCCCTCGTGAGTTGCACGAGCTCAGGTCCCCTGCCAGCCTTCGAGCGATGACCAGGAGCTCAGATCCGAGCTCCATTCCCAAGGTGGCCACCTCCATCTTCTCCCCGATCTTCTTCTAATTTTTCTTTCTTCTTCTCCGATTTTATTCGTCGTCCATGAGCCTCTTCCCGCTCCGCCAGCCATCCTACAAGCTCTGCAAAGGAGCTCTGATCTTCGCGTTACACTCTGTTCCCTCCGACGACGCACTTCACTTCTCACCGACGCCAGTTCCGCCACCTTGGCGGAGCTCAATCACCGGAACACCTCTCCTCTTCTCAGGCCTCTCGACGCACGCACGGTCACCCCACGAGCACATCTGCACGCCTCAGCTATACCTCTAACCTGATAAACGTCAAATTCGCCTCTTTAATAAAGATAAATAAGTCGCAGTATAGGAGGCGGATTTCGGTCATCAAAAACCACGATCTTTGAATGCCATGGACTATTTATACTTGACAAGTTTACCAAGGTCGAACACAGGGACACGGCTGCCTAATGTGTGTATTGAATTTTGATTCATGAAGGCACAATGTCAATAAATTTCTATCTCAGGTCCTCATGCAATTTACGCTAATTACAAAGCGATGCTAAGATGTATGCATTTTTTATTTTGTTTTTATGCAAGTTAAAGAGATGCATGAGCAAATATGCAGGAGAAATGATGCACAAGTTAAACACTACAATTATACCCTAAAAATGATGAGCAACAAAATATAAAATGAAGTCAGTGTCAATTTAATCACAATAATAAAGTGGTCATCCAATCAAAGCAAAATAAAGAGAGCAGGTCCCAATTACCACATAAAAATTCACTTTAATTAAAAGAGTGTCAAATGAGACAAATAAGTATGCTAAAATGTAGAGGACAAAACAAGGATCAAAAAGACACTAAAATCATGCAATTTGGACCTACGATGCTCAAGTTATGCTAAAAATAGTGCAAAGACATAATTGTAATAAAAATGCAATAAAAATAAAAGATAAATATTGCATTTAGGTCCCTGAAAGGACCTAAATACAATTTTGAAAAACCACCTGGGCCCAGTTGCAATTTCACCATTTACGTACAGGGACCTTTTTATAATTTTGATAACTTCGAGGACGTCCCTGTAATTTACCCAGGCACACACGTGAGGCACGTGCCTGGGGACCAAAATGCAAATACCAATTATTCTGGGATCCTTCATGCAAATTACTCAGGCCTTACGTGCGGTGCACGTGAGGGCCTAGGCTCGGGAGCAGGCCTCAGCTTCGGGCCACGTGGACTCTTCTGGAAATTCGGTGCGAGGCTCGGACCACCCTAGCCTGTAGGTTCAGAATGAAGGCTCGGGTGGCGTCTGGTGTCGCCACGTGGCATCATCCTAGCCGCCCGATCCTGGTGATCGGACGGTAACTGTGCATTCATCTTCCTCCGTGGGTAACCGGAGGAGGCGGGACTCCAGCGACCCGCCCTTGGCTACGTCGGGCTCCCGTTGCTTGTCTGATGATCATGGGAGCTTGTTGGAGCTCCGGCGGAAGTCTTGGACGCACGGCGAAGCTCCATGGTTGATCAGAAGGGCCGCTCGATGAAGCTTTCGCCGGAAGGAAGGAGCTCGAAGGTTCTTCGATGAGAGGTCCGGCTATTGAAGATACCTGCAGGGGTCAGTGATAGCCGAAGCGTGCGGACGTGATTTGGGAAGTGCATGAAGTGAAATGGGAGCCGGCGGAGGTGGAGAAGATGATGGTTCAGGCGAGTCCTCCGCCATGGGGACGGAGGAGTGGAGTCGGGTGCAAGGGGGTTCTGGAGGAGGGAGATGGGTGCGCGAGGATGCTGGTGGTTTGGCGAAGCTGATGGTTCGATTAGACGAAGGTGACGATGGCTGAGGGTGGTGTAATAATTCGGAGGAAATCAAGGAAAAACAAAGATGAAAATCTCCTCGCCGGAGCGAGGAGTTGGCAGGGGAATCGGCCTGGGATTGAGCTCCGATGAGCTCAGGGGTCTTCGCACAACGGGTTCGGCCTATCCCCGGTGCTCGGCGGCTCACCATAGGCTACCGCAACATGGCCGGAGGCCACGGATCACACCTGGGGGCGCTGCCATGATCGCTTCGACAACTCTGCCCTCCGCTGTCACCGGAGGGCGGACGAAGCTAGGGAGAACCTCCGTGAAATGGTAGATACCGGCTACGATGGCGGGGGAGGGGGTTATATAGGAGAGGATGGTCGGACGTTATGTGGTAGGAGGGGGGTTTCGAAGGGGGTTTTAATGGGGATGGAGTGATGGCGAGGGTGGTTAATGGTGGCGCGAGGATGGCGGAGGGAAGGGGTACGTGGGGCGACCGTTAGGAGTAGGAGAGGGTGAGTGCGGTGCCTTCCAAAATAGGAAGGGGGCGGTGGGGCAGAGAGGCGTAATGCCTGGGAAGGGAGGCAGCTGGAAAAGGACGATGAGTCACAGCCGTTGGATCGTGAGATCCAACGGCTGGGATTGGGGCACCAAGGAGCGGATCAGATCTGATCATAGATCTGATCAAACGGTTGTGGATGGAGCGGGAATGGACAGGTGAGATGGGGGCGGGCTGAGAGGATCCAGCGGTCCAGGAGGGCGTCGGGTGTCAGAAGAAGAAGCGGGCCACGTGGGTGTCCCAGGGGGCGCCACGTGGCCCTATGAGAAAATTCAGAAATTAATTACAAAGAAAAATAGAAAAGAAATAGTTAGAGGCCAAATTTGGAAAAGTCAAAACATGAAAGTTGCTCGTCTCGATGAGATCTACAACTTACATATTGGTGAAAAAGCCAAAAGAAGTTATTTGTACAAAACGTATTTTTGGGGGTATTTTTAAGGGGATAAAAATACCAATTTTGTGGTTTTGAGATGTTTTTTGTATTTTTTAGTGTTTTTAAGGGTCAGTGAACTATGGACAATTATTCTATCTAATTTTTAGGGGTTTTTGTGGCTAAAATAATTACAAGAAAAATAGAGGAAATTAAATACAAGAAAAATAGAGGAAATTAAATACAATAAATTAATAGTAAAATATATAAAATATAATACATGATAAAAACAAAGAATTAAAGGTGATTTTATTGGATTATTTACGATAGGGGTTTTAATAAGTGACTTTTATCATGATGAATACGAGATTCATCATACCCCTATACTTAAACCATGCTCGTCCTCGAGCTTCTAAAGAATGAAGGAGTCGGATTAATTCCTGACAGTGCGCGTGAAATTTTCAAGGCTTTCTCTTTCAAAGACTCTTGACCTAGGTGATCCTAAAATTCCAGGTTTATCCAAGCCTTAGTCAGAAGGAATCCAACTTCTCTGATTATCAGACTATCTTTTTGTACATATAATATAATGATATGACAATTAGTGTACTACATTTCATGAGAGCCGAGTCGATGCATCACTCAAAGTTCCACTCCCAAAGATTCTCCTCTAGACCTAATCCTCAATACTAGGGAATAAGTCTACTCTTGCTTCAGTCAACCGTCTCATTAGTTCGTCAGACTTGAAATGTTGATGGACGGCCAGATGATGGAGGGACATGGGATTGTGTCTAATTTTCTCACCCTCACATTGGAACAAGGGGCCTCTCGAGTGCCTTTTACTCAACACATGTATATTATTATTTTGTTGATCAATGTGTCCGTCAAGAGAGTTGGAGTCATCTGCACTTGTTTTTCTGGGAGTACACTGGGGTGTGTCTTTTCTGAGCATCTAAGATACCTTCGACACCCAGACTTGTATCGCTTACGATGCAGGGCCCTTTTTGTGGTGTCAGCCCGACTCCTTGGTCCTAATTAGCGCTTGGTCCAAGTGGACACTTTAAAATGTTTGGGAGCGCTCGCCATTGGTGGAAGCTCATTTGTAATTTGATTTTGGTATTCAGAGCTTTTTCTTTGACATTTCTTTTTCTTTTCTTTTGTGGGCTAGCTCCACTGCTTTTACCAAGAGATTGGCGCACACTGATCAACAAGTTCCTTTAAATTTCATCACACCCTGGCACATAGGTAAATATCAAAGAGATAGCATATGAATCTTGTTCACATACTGGCTAGGGTTTTTGCTGACACTCAGGTTTTCTGAAGCCTTCATTAACTTTCTCCCATCCTCGAATATCATTAGATCGGGTCTAAACTTAAATCTATGGTCCTAGTTCCTCAAGTGATATCTCATCTCAGCTCATCAATCATGCAGTTGTGGAAGTGACTGTGCTGATCAAATTTTCTTGAAGGTAGAGATGAAGAGTGCAATATAGCACTCAAATCTTTCAAACCAGAGGAGTGTGGATTTTTAAGTCTTGAAAACCCTAATGACTAAGGCATGTTAACTCAGACTCTCAAGATCCCAGAGATCCAGTGTCCTCAAAATCCACAAGCCTTGCGTGAGTGTGAATGTGTCAAGAATACACCAACTCCTTGGGTTAGTGAATTTTTGTGTGATTTTTGGCTTTTGCAAATTTTTATGGGTTTTAGTTTTTTTTTAATTCCTCGGAGAGACAATGACTGGCCCATGCTCAAATAAAAGTATACACTTTCAGCCAGTATGGGTGTAAGTACGGGCCGAGGCCCGTGTTACTTGAGGATCGGGTCATATACGATGTCCTCTAAACCACCCACTCTGCTAAGGGAGACCGAGGTTCCCTCACTGAAAATGCCTACTAAACCTAGTAGTCAGAGTCAACCTCCAAGAAAGATTTTTAATTTTAATTTTTTTTTCAATTTTTAATACAGGAATATTTACAAAATTAATCCCTCGATTTTTAATTTTTACAGGTTTTTACTCAGTTCCCAAGGTTACCAAAAACCTAGCCCGAAAATAATATTTAAAAACTTTTAAAAACATGAGCTAAGGCTAAAGTAAATATACAGTAATATACGGTATACCCCCCTATACTTAAAATTTGTTATGTCCTCATAGCACAATTTCCATGAAGCCAAGGCTCGGTTCAAGTACAGGGTGATATAGCGGAACTGAGGAGGAGGGTCCCCCTATACTTAGGCAAAATCGCCTAAGCACAAGAAGACAGAACAAGGGATGGATGAGCAGGCAGGTCCCCCTATACTTAGGCTACAAACAACCGAAGTAAGGTCTGCGTTAGGGGGGATGGTTCTACGATACAAGGGTGCAGGGGAGGGGTTCGTGAAATATACACACAAAGAAAGATATAGAGATAGAGAGAGAGAATGAAATATACAGGGGAAGGGGTGGGAGTGAGTATGTGCAAGTGTAGGTGTGTGTGTGGGGGGTATTTTTTTGTGTACAATATGCAAAAACTGAAAATAAATATGCAGATGCACTATATTTTTTTCTTTTTCTTTTTTTTAACATGCAATGCAATTTGACTGATAAAAAAATCCTAGAATTTCTTCACGGCTTCTTTTGCGGCCTCTTCAGCGGAAGCTCCCGACTTCGCACCTCCATGACGATCAGGCGTCCCTAATTTTCATAGGCCCAACCACAAAAGAGAAGAGTTAAAAACTCAGAGAAATTAAATCAGCAAATAATATGCAAAGAAATGATGCATGAAATGAGGTCCTAAGAAAATTTGAAATTAAAAAAAATCAAAAATCAAAAAATTAAGCAAAGCCGTATCCCCAACAACGGCGCCATTTGATGAACGTCAAAATTCGCCTCTTTAATAAAGATAAATAAGTCGTAGTATAGGAGGCGGATTTCGGTCGTCAAAACCACGATCTTTGAATGTCGTGGACTATTTATACTTGGCAAGTTTACCAAGGTCGAACACAGGGACACGGCTGCCTAATGTGTGTATTGAATTTTGATTCATGAAGGCACAATGTCAATAAAATTCTATTTCAGGTCCTCATGCAATTTACGCTAATTACAAAGCGATGCTAAGATGTATGCATTTTTATTTTGTTTTTATGCAAGTTAAAGGGATGCATGAGCAAATATGCAGGAGAAATGATGCACAGATTAAACACTACAATTATACCCTAAAAATGATGAGCAACACAATATAAAATGAAGTCAGTGTCAATTTAATCACAATAATAAAGTGGTCATCCAATCAAAGCAAAATAAGGAGAGCAGGTCCCAGTTACCACATAAAAATTCACTTTAATTAAAAGAGTGTCAAATGAGACAAATAAGTATGCTAAAATGTAGAGGACAAAACAAGGATCAAAACGACACTAAAACCATGCAATTTGGACCTACGATGCTCAAGTTATGCTAAAAACAGTGCAAGGGCATAATTGTAATAAAAATGCAATAAAAAATAAAGGATAAATATCGCATTTAGGTCCCTGGAAGGACCTAAATACAATTTTGAAAACCTCCTGGGCCCGGTTGCAATTTCACCATTTGCGCGTAGGGACCTTTTTATAATTTTGATAACCTTCGAGGACGTCCCTGTAATTTACCCAGGCACGCACGTGAGGCACGTGCATGGGGACCAAAATGCAAATACCAATTATTCTGGGGTCCTTCGTGCAAATTACCCAGGCCTCACGTGTGGTGCACGTGAGGGCTCAGGCTTGGGAGCAGGCCTCAGCTTCGGGCCACGTGGACTCTTCTAGAGATTCGGTGCGAGGCTCGGACCACCCGAGCCTATAGGTTCAGAATGAAGGCTCGGGTGACGTCTGGTGTCGCCATGTGGCATCATCCTAGCCGCCCGATCCTGGTGATCGGACGGCAACTGTGCATTCATCTTCCTCCGCGGGTAACCGGAGGAGGCAGGACTCCGGCGACCCGCCCTTGGCTCCGTCGGGCTCCCGTTGCTTGTCTGATGATCATGGGAGCTTGCTGGAGCTCCGGCGGAAGTCTTGGACGCACGGCGAAGCTCCATGGTTGATCAGAAGGGCCGCTCGATGAAGCTTTCGCCGGAAGGAAGGAGCTCGAAGGTGCTCCGATGAGAGGTCCAGCTATTGAAGATACCTGCAGGGGTCAGTGATAGCCGAAGCGTGCGGACGTGACTTGGGAAGTGCGTGAAGTGAAATGGGAGCCGGCGGAGGTGGAGAAGATGATGGCTCAAGCGAGTCCTCCGCCGTGGGGACGGAGGAGTGGAGTCGGGCGTGAGGGGGTTCTGGAGGAAAGAGATGGGTGCGCGAGGATGCTGGTGGTTTGGCGAAGCTGATGGTTCGATTAGACGAAGGTGACGATGGCTGAGGGTGGTGTAATAATTCGGAGGAAATCAAGGAAAAACAAAGATGAAAATCTCCTCGCCGGAGCGAGGAGTTGGCGGGGGAATCGGCTTGGGATTGAGCTCCGATGAGCTCAGGGGTCTTCGCACAACGGGTTCGGCCGATCCTCGGTGCTCGGCGTCTCACCATAGTCTGCCGCAACGTGGTCGGAGGCCACGGATCGCACCTGGGGGCGCTGCCATGATCGCTTCGACAACTCCACCCTCCACTGTCACCGGAGGGCGGAGGAAGCTAGGGAGAACCTCCGTGAAATGGTGGATACCGGCTACGGTGGCGGGGGAGGGGGTTATATAGGAGAGGATGGTCGGGCGTTATGTGGTAGGAGGGGGGTTTCGAAGGGGGTTTTAATGGGGATGGAGTGATGACGAGGGTGGTTAATGGTGGCGCGAGGATGGCAGAGGGAAGGGTACGCGGGGCGACCGTTAGGAGTAGGAGAGGGTGAGTGTGGTGCCTCCAAAATAGGAAGGGGCGGCGGGCGGCGAGGCGTAACGCCTGGGAAGGGAGGCAGCTGGAGGAGGACGATGAGTCACAGCCGTTGGATCTCACGATCCAACGGCTAGGATTGGGGTGCCAAGGAGCGGATCAGATCTGATCAGAGATCTGATCAAAGGGTTGTGGATGGAGCGGGAATGGACGGGTGAGATGGGGGCGGGATGAGAGGATCCAGCAGTCCAGGAGGGCGCCGGGTGTCAGAAGAAGAAGCGGGCCACGTGGGCGGCCCAGGGGGCGCCACGTGGCCCAATGACAAAATTCAGAAATTTAATTACAAAGAAAAATAGAAAAGAAATAGTGTAGAGGTCGAATTTGGAAAAAGTCAAAACAGAAAGTTAGATCTTCTCGATGAGATCTACAACTTTCATGTTGGTCAAAAAGCTAAAAGAGGTCATTTGTACAAAACGTATTTTTGGGGGTATTTTTAAGGGGATAAAAATACCGATTTTGTGGTTTTGAGATGTTTTTGTATTTTTTAGTGTTTTTAAGGGTCAGTGAGCTATGGATAATTATTCTATCTAATTTTTAGGGGTTTTTTAGGCTAAAATAATTACAAGAAAAATAGAGGAAATTAAATACAATAAATTAATGGTAAAATATATACAATATAATACATGCTAAAAACAAAGAATTAAAGGTGATTTTATTGGATTATTTACGACAGGGTTTTAATAAGTGACTTTTAGCATGATGAATACGAGATTCATCATAACCCCTGTAGGTACATCTATTTCGACTGGTCGAAACATCACCGGAGCTCCCCTCGAGTTTCTCCGCTACCGCAACCCAGAGCCGCTCAGTCGCTTCTGAGACCACCGGAGGATCCCGATACCTCCAGGAGTCTTCCCAGCTACTTGGGAGACTCCGGCGAGCTTCACCGACGCCTAGAGGATGAGGCAGAGTCAGGCCCCTTTCGCCGGAGCCCAGCCTTCTCCACCGCAGGAGGTGGCGGGCCGGTCGAGGAAGAAGAACCGCAACCATTCGATCTCCTTGATCGAACGGTCAGGAACAAGCCACGTCGCCTGATCCGAGCCTCTTCCCCGACCACTAGGCTTGGATCCCCGAAGCTACTCCGAGCCAGGTCCGAGCCTCCAGGGCCAATCGAGCCTCGATCCGAGCCTCCGAAGACCACCGAGCCTGGGACCCCCACGTGATCTGGACGTATGTCCTGGGTAAATTGTAGCGAGGCCCCTGGAGGTTTCCATATTTGCATTTCAGTCCCTGCCAGGAGATCCCCACGTGAGGAGCACGTGTTCTTCGGAAAAATTGCATCCACCCCCTCAACATTATAGGTAACTGCATATTGGTCCCTGTCAGCACGTTTTATTTTTATCAATTTTAATTCATGTAATTGCATTTATACCCCTGTCTTTACACGTATATTTAGGCACTCATTTTAAATCATTTTTCAAGTTTGAAAATTGCATTGTGTAGCTTATGTTGTCCTCTTTCATATGTGACACTTGGCACATTTTTGTAATATCAGTAGATTTTTCTATTAACTAATTGGTGGAATTTTGTCATATTTTTCTCATTTTTGCCTTTTAATTCATAGTAATTTCTCTGTGACTCCAAAAATCCCCAAAAAATACATTAGAACTAGGATAATTAGGTTCACATTGTGTAAAAAAATCATCTCATTTGCATGCATCCCGAGGCCTGAATAAATCATTTAGTGATTTCCTTAATTAACTTTTAATAGGTTCATTTCATAGAAATTTAGGTTTAATAATTTTCTTAGATTCCTCACCTTCAGATCTATCTAGGATAATTTTTATTTCTAAAAATATTATGATTTGATATTTATTAAAATTAATTTAGTTAAAATCACCATGCATTCATTTTAGTTCACAGTAAATTCATTTAGTGTCAGAAAATCTAAAAAAATTAGAGTAGCTTAATTTCATTGCACTCCATCATCTGGCAAAGTTTCATAATTTTTGGACTTGATTTGATCACTTATCTGAGTTAACTTGTAAACTGGCTGGATTGTGCATGTTCTTGCATAAAATATATTGAAAAAGAAAAAAATATCCCCTGAAAATCAGACCTTGGAATTTGCTTAAAATCTACCTAAGGAGACAGCTGCCTCCCTGAGTTCGACCTTGGGCTTGCCCAAGTAAAATAAATTTGTCACTTGTGATTAGCTTGACACTAATTAAAAGTGGTTTTTGATCTGCTCTTATTATCTGGCTGCAACGAACAACACAACGATTAATTTGACGATTAATTTGATCGAATTAACAAGGGTAGTCAGACGCTGTTCAAAATGGCGCCGTTGCCGGGGAGGCACGGCTAGGTTAATTTGCAGTAATTTCTGAGTGTTTGATTTTCTGTCCCCGGGTAGTCTGACCCCCGGTTTTCTTGTGAATAATTTCCTGTCCTTCAATTTTTGTATTTTTTGTGTCGTTCTCTATCTGACCTCAACCTCTTTTTGTGCGAGGAACGCAAGGAGTCGAAGATGCTTCGAGGAATCTGCATTTTAATTCTTTGAGTGATTTGAGAGGACTTGTATTTTTCATTTTTATTTTTTTATTTTTTGCATTATTTCCAACGGTTCCCGTTTGGGTTCTCGTGTGTGTAAAGATAGTGGAACTGTGTCCCCGTGTACTGTGTGGATTGAATTGTAGATTAGGCTTGCACTAGCAGCTCCTCGAGCCACTCTAGGATTTGCTTGTGCCCGTAAATCTTTAGGACCACACAATACACTTAAAAGACGCACCTAGACCGCAGATCTAGTCAAATCAACATGTGCTTCACTCGCTAATAGAATTGCTTGTCTAGGAGCGGATTTTGTTGTCTGCATTTGCATATAGTGTAAAAAGATTTCAATTCTATTTTGCATCCTGCATAAAAGCGAAGGGATCACTGTAAGTATTCTTCACTCAGCATACACATCATTGTTTTTCATGCATCGGCTTTTCTCGATTTCTCTCTCTCTCTCTGTTTTTCAAACTTAAGTTAAACGGAAATTGGGACTGGACGATAGGCGTGCTCTATGTGGTTGGACTAACAAGTGATAATTTAACTTAAAACCGGGACTGCTAAAATTATTGACCAAAAAAATAAATAAAATTGGAAAATCTGCTTGCGAGAGACTAATCCCTAACCTTGTTTTCAGGCTGAGTGAGGGTAATTGAGTGTATGTGAACACCTTAAGGCAGAGCCCAAATTCCCGCCTTCCATATCATGTTCCGACTAATCCTAGCAAATATCATAAGTTGAATTATTCAGGTTCACTAACTAGTATCAAGTAGCCTCTGCCTGTCTCAGGTAGATAGGGGCGAAATTGCGGTACTTCGCGACAAGTTGCCAGTAACCCTCCGGGGTGAAGTTCTGGCCTTGTCAGCCTCCACCTGCTTGCAGGTAGATAGGGGCAGGTCTTTGAATCCATCAACTTGGGATAGGAGCGAAGAAAGGAAGGATCGGTGGTATCTTAGGCGACAGGTTAAACAGGGAAGACGCATCCGGCTCTGAGCCGACTTCCCTATAGGCCGCGTAACTCCTTGCTATCTTGCTTGAAAAATCAAACTTAAAATTAACAAGATTAATTAGACTCAGTTTCGATCCTTCACTGTGTTGAGTGTGAATCTAGGGTTTTGGATTGAATTGTTGCTTCAGGTAGGAGTCAAATCCTATCTTCACTTAGAACTCCCGATTCTTCTCGTCAAACCAAGATGAGTGACTGGGGGGGTATCGACTCCTTATTCGCCAATCTCTCTCTGAGCCCCCCACGAAACTCATCTTCACCGGGCTAAGCGCAACTTCGACCACCCAGAACTCATGACCCTCTTGAGTTCTGGATCCCTCACACCCAGGGTGGTTACTCTAAAACTAACCCTTTCCTCTCCTCTAAACTTACCGAGGAAGACCATCACCTCAGTAAAAATCCCTTCCTTGATCTGACCTCTAACCCGGGCCATGTTTCATACCTAGGACTAGAGGACAAGATGCCACCTAAGCAGCCACCGGATGAGGACCCGTTGCGACAAATCCTTAATCACCTCGCCACAGCCGAACAACAGAATGCGGATCTTACAGCAAGAATGGGACAGATCATTACGGCAGAGGAATCGACCGACCAATGGTTGATGTCTATAACCCAGCAGAAAATGAGATGCACAGTTGGTCGGCACCAGTGGCTCCCCCCAAAGCATTCGAGCTCAAGCCCCACTTCCTTAGCCTGCTACCGAAGTTTAATGGAAATGCAAACGAAGAACCATATGCCTTCCTCAGAGACTTCGAGCTGGTTTGCAACAACCTTAGTCATCCCAGGGTTGGGCAGGATTACATTCGACTGAAGGCCACCCCATTTACCTTAGGAGATAAGGCAGCACATTGGCGGAAGAACCTAGGGGTGATATGTACAACCTGGGTGCAGTTCAAGGACCTATTCTTGACCTACCCTCTCAGTAGGACTAATCAAATGAGAACAAAGATTGCTAGTTTCTCCCAGGGACCCAGTAAACCATTCCATGAAGCCTGGGATAGGTTTAATGACCTAATTCAGAAATGTCCCTGCCATGGCATTTCTAAGGCGATCTTAGTCCAGACCTTGTTCTGTGGCATGACCCCGGAGATGCAAGGGTTAGTCAGTGCCGCCTGTGGAGGAAGCTATCTGAACAAGAATGAGAATGCTGTCTGGAAGATACTAGAGCAGATGGCGGAAACAGGCAGGACGCAGGACACCAGGGCCTATCAGTTGTCTTCATTAATTCTATCCAACGAGACAACTGGGAGGACTGTAGCGGATCTGACAGAGGACCTCATTCCCAGTATGGGGATGATAGCTGACAAGTTAACCATGGTCGAGCAGATCCACAAGAGGGTCACTGACCTTGAGTCTCTCTCGCGTTTGCTGAAGCAAGTGGAGGAACTTACTGAGAATGTAGCTAAGATAAAGCTACCTGCCCCTTCTGCACCACATGTTCCTGTACACCGAGTACATCTTGTACAGGAACATGCACCGGGGCCTCAGAGTGGCTGGGTAAGGAGCAGACTTACACCCAGCAGGATCAGCATGCACCCCCACAAGTGGAAACCGGATACGAGGAGCCTCCACAGGTGTTCGAGATCAACGGGTTGTGGTACAGTCATGACCCCCGTCGGTAGACAGTCGGGGATGGGGATCGGTCAGCCTCATCGACCTTCCCCAGCTTACCAGGAAACCAGCTCCGTTCCCGCATCGTGTTTTGTTCAGTCCAGGCCCGAATGAGGGTACCAGCCTCAGCAGCACCAACAGCAGCGCACGTTCTATTCGGGCCAGCAGGGCCCGTCACCATCCCATCAGCAGCAGCAGTATCAGCATGGCCAGTAGGGTCGGTACAAAACCTCATCCACAAGTCAACATCAGCCAGCCCAGCCCACCGAATTGGAGTCCCTCACCTTGGCGATCCAGAACCTGTCTTATAGGGTCCAACATATCCAGAATGACTATCTAGATATGAGAACCGATCTGAATCATGTTTCTCGTACCCAGGATCAACAAATGGCACCAAAGACCCCAATTCCCGCCCAGGTTCAGGCCAACCCGAACAGCTTAACTCAAGGCCAGAACCGACCTCGTGATGAGGTATACTAAGATAATTCCTTGTATGAACATGAGATCCTTTCGTATGATAATGTAAACCATATGTCCCTCAAGAGCAGAAGGACCGTGATCGTACCTAATCGAGCACGGGCACCGGAGGAAGAAGCCGCCAAGTCTCTACCTGAGGAGAACTTGGAGGCAGAAGAGGAGCAACACCACCATCACCATCATCGGCAGAAGAAGAGGACTTATGGGTCCTCGAAGCAGCAACAGAACAACACCAGAAGAGGGTCCACCGAAACCGATGAAGAGCCCACACCTCCATCTGAGGAGGATAGGCCAGAAGTCGTGGAAGACGCATCACCGGTTTCGTAGCAGCATTTTCCTTTTAGTCAGAGTCAGAGTCTGAGCCTGTTTCAGAGTCCGAGTCTTGTACAGAACTCAGTTCCCACTTTGAATGAAAATATTTCAGTTTCAGAATCTGAGTTGGAGTCAATAATCCCTTTCCTCCGAGCTCTTAAGGGTGGAAAGAAGAAAACTAAAAAATCCAAAAAGATGACCCTGAGATGGCAGAGTTTTGCAACAAACATATCAAGGTTGCAATCCCCTTTGACAAGTACGTGGAAATGACACATGCATTTTAGAAATACCTTAAGGTGAGATGCACACCTACTAGAGTTAGCGGGAAGACCAAAAGCTATGTTGAGAAACACGTTCTGTCAGTAGCCACGACTTGTGCAATAAAGAACTCATTTCCAAGGAGACGAAGAGAAATGGATGCACATTATGTAGTGAGTCATATCGATGACATTGCGTTTGCACGCACTCTCCTAAACAACGGCTCCTCAATTAACTTAATGCCTACAACCCTCTATGAGCGGCTTAATCTCGGACCTCTTAGGAAATCTAGAGCCCTCCTGCAGTTCGCTGATAAATCAACCAAGAGGTCCCAAGGAGAATTGAGGAATGTTGTCATCAAAGTCGAGGGTCAAGAATACATGGTGGACTTTTTTGTCCTAGATATGGAAACCCCTCGTAATTGGAGAGATTCCCAGATCATCCTAGGTAGGCCCTTCCTCAGAACAGCAGGGGCCTTGTTTGATTACAAGATCAGAAAATCCAGTTCCAAACTCCAGGCGGAGATGAGGAACTTGAGATGAAGCAAACCAGATGGCAGAGACCGGATTCCGAATCCAACACCGAGTACTCTTCAACCGAAGCAGACTGCGACCATGTAGACATAGTTGGGCCATGGAGACAGAACCCAGCCAGCACCAATGAGTCCCTCTCCGCCGGAGATGATTTTGTGCATGAGTTAGTTTATGAGGTCCTCAGAAGCGAGTACAGCTCAGAACCTGCATCCCCCTACATCTTCGATGACTTAGAGGCCCAGTTGGGCCTGTCAGTCCTTCCCTCTTTAGGACAATTGGAAGATGAGGATGACGAGTCGGACGTGGATTTGTCGATTGCATGGAGACCTTTGACGATCCGACTCCAGAGCCAAATAATTTGGTGGCAGCAATTACAGAGACAGATCCAGCCACTTTCAACACTGAACCAGATTCGATTGAGCTAGATTGCCTAGACGATCACACATTACCTGAGCTCAAGCCTTTACTCACAACACTAAAATACGCCTTCCTTGCGGGTCAGGAGAAGAAATATCTGGTCATCATCAGTTCGCGATTGACCGAGGAGCAGGAATCTCGCTTGCTAGAGATCCTGGAGAAAAATCACAAGGCAATAGGATGGAGCATTTCCGATCTCCACGGGATAAATCCAGTTCTGTGTTCACACCATATCTACTTGGAGAATGAAGCCAAACCCTCTCGTGAATTCCAACATCGTTTGAATCCAAATTTACGGGATGTGGTGAAGAAGGAGATAGAGAAATGGTGCAACGCAGGTTTCATTTATCCCATCTCCAACTCTAAATGGGTGGCCCTGATCCATGTTGTACTGAAGAAGTCGGGAATTCAGACGACCACCAACGAGGACGGAGAGGAGTTCGTGACGCGAGTGCCCACGTCGTGGTCCGTCTGTGTGGATTATAGATGCCTGAATGCTGTGACGAAGAAGGATCATTTACCCCTCCCGTTCATTGATCAGATCCTAGAGAGACTAGTGGGGAAAGAATTCTTCTATTTCTTAGATGGGTTCTCAGGCTACAACCAAGTAGCCATAACTCCGGAGGACCGGGAAAAGACCACATTCACATGCCCCTTCGGTACCTATGCTTTCAGGCGCATACCCTTTGGGTTATGCAATGCTCCAGGTTCCTTTCAAAGGTGCATGATTGTTGTATTCGCCGAAATGGTCGGTGAATTCCTGGAAGTCTTCATGGACGACTTCTTGGTCCACGGCGATTCCTTCGATTCCTATCTTAGGAATATGGATCGAGTCCTCAAACACTGTTGTGAGGTTAATCTGGTGCTCTCCTGGGAGAAAAGTCACTTCATGGTGACAGAAGGCATTGTGTTGGGAAACATCATCTCCAAGAGAGGAATGGAGTTTGACCCTGCTAAGGTGGATGTGACCAGCAACTCCAGCCACCAACCAACGTTAAGCAGTTGTGGTCGTTCCTTGGGCATGTCGGATTCTATCGGAGATTCATCAAGGATTTTTCTAAGATTGCCTGACCGCTAACTGAGCTTTTAGGCAAGGACATGGAGTTTATTGTCGATCACAAATGTCTTGAAGCCTTTAAGCTATTGCAAAAGGGACGATCATGGGCGCCCCGATCCTACAAGCCTCAGATTGGTCTCTACCTTTTGAGACCATGACGGATGCCTCAGACTTTGTTGTTGGGTTTGTGTTAGGACAAAGGAGGGATGGCGTCCCGTTTGCAATCCACTACGCAAGCAAAGTGCTTGATACCGCTCAACGTAACTATACAGTTACGGAAAAGGAGATGCTTGCGGTAGTGTTCGTCTTGGACAAGTTCAGATCTCATTTAATTGGATCCAAGATTATTGTGTTCACTGACTATACGGCGCTACGATACTTGATGGAAAAGAAGGACGCGAAGGCGCGTCTTCATCGGTGGATTTTGCTTATCCAGGAGTTTGATTTGGATATCTGTGATAAACCTGGAAAGAAGAACGTAGTATCCAATCATCTCTCTCGTCTCGAAGATCTTAATACTTCAGAGGATTCACCAATTCGAGACTCCTTCCCTGACGAGTCAATTTTTGTTGTCGACCCACTCACATGGTATGCCAACATCGTGAACTATCTTGTCTCCAAGAAGGTTCTCGAAGGTTGGCCTAAGAGCCACATCAACCGACCGAAGTCGGATGCTAGACACTACCACTGGGAGGATTCGATCCTTTTTTTTGAAGGACCATATTGTGTCTGGAGACGGTGTATTCCTCAGGAGGAATACCATAGTTTCCTTTCTTTATGCCACAGCTTGGAGGCAGGAGGACACCACTCCGGGAAGAGGACCGCATGGAAGGTACTTCAGTGTGGCTTTTATTGGCCGACTCTGTTTCACGATGCCATCACCTTTGTGAAGTCGTGCCCAGTATGCCAGAGAATGGGAGGAACCGTTGTTTCCAAGGATGAGATGCCGATGCAGCCTGTCATCATTTGTGATGTCTTTGACACATGGGGCCTCGATTTCATGGGCCCATTCCCTGTTAGCCACGGGTTCGAGTACATCCTTCTTGCGGTAGACTACCTATCCAGGTGGGTGGAGGCTATTCCCACCCGAGCCGCAGACAACAGGACTGTCTGTAAACTCATCAGAGAGCATATTATCTCTAGGTTCGGGATCCCCAAAGTATTGATATCAGATGGGGGTAGCCACTTTGTAAATCGAGAGGTGAAGAAACTCTTGAAGGACTACGGCATCGAACACCATGTCGCTAGTCCCTACCACCCATAGACTAATGGTATGGCTGAGGTGTCGAATAGGGAGGTGAAAACTATATCGCAAAAGCTTGTTCGCCCTGACAGGAAGGACTGGTCTCAGATCTTGGATCAAGTCCAATGGGCTTATAGGACAGCTTACAAGACACCATTAGGAACCTCCCCATTCCAAATGGTATTCGGAAAGCCGTGCCATTTTCCCGCAGAGTTAGTGCATAAATCAGAATGGGCAATCAAGAAGGTCAACTAGAACACGCACCTTGGGCAGAAGCAGAGAGAAATGGATCTGAATGAGCTTGTGGAAGTCAGAAACCGCGCATACGACAACAGTTTGGTGTACAAGGACAAGGTTAAGCGTTGGCACGATAGATATATTAGACGAAAGACCTTTGTTCCTTAACAGAAGGTATGGTTGTTTAATGCAAGGCTGAAGATCTTCCAAGGCAAGTTGAAGTCCAAGTGGATGGACCCATTCATGTCTGTGCGGTGCATGATCGTGGATGTGTCGAGATCTCAGATCTCGCAGATGACGCACCGATTTTTTTTCTAGTGAATGGACAACTGTTGAAGCACTTCGTCGAATCCAATGAGCAGTTAGCCCATGTTGAGGAGATTGTATTCATGCACGAGATAGATTCAGCAGATACACATCGAGCCGCGCATGAGACCTTGCAGTAGTGAGCTCTAGCCATCAGCAGCATCTTGAAAGATTCAGACCGACACCCTTGTATATACCCATCATTCCTGTACATTCTGTCCTTTTTCCCCCGCGACTCTAGTAACTCATCCCAGCTTCATTGATCACCATCTTGGACTATACTTAGGATGACCAGATCCTAAGTATAGGGGGGATGAGCCACCTGAGTCTGTTCTCTGTACATCCTCCAGACTACATTGGTCCTCATACTCACTCCAGTCCTATACTTGGGCTGACCTGAACCTCAGTATAGGGGGGACCGATGCCCACCGTGTATATGTTCATCCATTTCTCCTCTTGACCTCGTCCGCCCCATTTTTGATCTTCTTCTACACTTAGGCTGTCAGAGCCTAAGTATAGGGGGGCAGGATGACTTCTATACTTTTTCATCCTTTTGGATCTCTTACGCTTAGCACGAGCTATGTCTTCTTCCTCTCTTTCTGTGCTCTGAGGACATAGCACACGCTAAGTATAGGGGGGCGTGTATATATTACATATATACTTTACCCATAGCTCGCACTTTCACATATTCTTGTATATATTAAGCAATCATTACGGGCTGGGTAAAATTTGGAGAAATTTTTTTGTAAAATACACTTGTATAATCTGTATAATACTTATAAAACCTTTGTAAATTTTTGTAACATAGGAGGTATACCAAATTCTTGAAAAAAAAGAAAAAGAAAAAAATATTGTGAAAAATTCAAAGGCTTCTTATTTACTCTTGCATATCATCTCTGCATCAGAAAAGAAAGAAAAAGAGTCTTGCATTTCATCTACATAACATGTCACCTGCATCTCATCCGCATATCTTGCATATGCAAGGTAAAAAGCTAGTGGGTTCTGAACCAAGTTATGAGTAGATATTGAGGATGGACTTGATTTGACCTTAATCCACCTAATTTCATAGGAACCTTATAGGAACTGGAGATAAGATTTCTCAGGTCAAGTGACTTAATTCTTTGAGTCCGCAAGTCTATGTTCACATGTCATCATGATTAGTCTAAGTAGAATATCTCGTGCACACGCATGATTCTTATAGACAGTGACCTAACTTGGACAAGCACTATGCACGTAACTCTTCATTGATGAGGTGATGAGGAGGTATAATCCTTTAGCTTGGAGTAGCACACGGGTGGAAACATCTGTCCTCCTCTAGGGAGGATAGTGCATTATAACCTAGTCTGGTGGTGTTGACATCTAAGGACGGGATGTTGTGGGTTGCAATAATGCTTCAAAAGAGGGATAGTCTACTGACTCAAGAGGAAAAACTCCTGATGTACATGCTGCATTGTATATAGTTTGAAAAAAATTGCAAAAACTCAAAAAAAAATCAGACAGGTCCAAGTGAAAATAAAATACCTGTCGGAATATGTATATTAGCAAAGAAAATGCAGCTGGATGACTTGGCTACACTGGTCAGGCATCCCGGGATAGGTAGCTACACTGGCTACCGTCCATTCTTTTCTCTACCCCCTCCTCTTGAGATGGTTGCACTTGAACTTAGAAGGGAATACCCCGCTCCACGAGGAAAGAGTTACTGGACCGGGTTATTTGAGTTACCTTGTTAGAAGAGGCTATTTCTGAGCCATTTCTGATGTGAAGAGTTACATTTCACTTACACAGTACAAGTAAGAATCATAGTCATCAGAAATTTGCGTTTGAGGATTTGTTCTGACCTGACTATTGAGGAGTCTTGAATAGAAGACTTGTGGAACTTGACTGCCACACAATTAATCCAAAGATCGAGTCAAGCTCCATTTTCAACTTTTGTTCATGACCTTGGTATGGAACCCAAAATCATTTCACTCTTGCATTTCATTTTAGTTGCTCAGGGACGAGCAAGGTTTAAGTATAGGGGGTTGATGAATCTGTGATTCATCACTCTTAAAGTTGAAAATAGAGCTTTGTCCCCGGGTATTTAGCAGCATATTTCCCTTTATCTTGCATAAATAGCATTCATGCATCAATCCACAATATATGCATTTTAGCATTTATATTTGAATTAAATAAGAAGCCAATTCATTTGTAAAATCCACTTGTAAAATATCTACCAATAACTCACCTAATTATTTGTATTATCCACTCTAAAAATCAAATAACACCTTCCTTATAATGTGTACATTATTAGTTAATAATATAAGGAAAAACGCCAAAATTCCTATCTTGTAAAATACTCAATAAAGCCCCAAACCCCCTGGACCTTAGAATGCCAATATCCTTCTCTTACAAACTCCGAATTAGGTCTACTCACCTTCAGATTAATACACATCCAAATACCTTGAAAATGAGACTAATTTCATTCAATTCGGAGCCCGTATGCAAAACTTGGGTTTTTGGTCCCTTGTATACTACATATATGTATATTTGTACTCTTGTATTTTTGTATCATATTTGACCTCATCTTCATTTTTGGCCAACATGAAACTTGTAGATCTCATCGAGATCTACAACTTCATGTTTTGAGTTTTTCCAAATTCGGCCTCCTTCTCTCTCTAATTTTATTTTTCTTCTCAGCCACTCAGAGCTGGCCACGTGGCGCCCTCTGATTACGCCACGCGGACCGTGTCCTTGCTTGCCACGCGCCCTTGCATCTCAACCGTTAGATCACCCTCTCTCTCTCCCTTTATCGGAGCCGTTCATCATCGTAATGATTTCCAGCCACCCGATCAAACTTATGATCTCATCTGGACCGCTCGCCAGCGTCGCGCCATCCTTGTACCATGCGGCGATGCCTATACCCTCTGATCGTCGCCAGATACTTCTAATCCTCACCCTCCATCTCGCACGATGTCTGGACCCTTCGATCAAACCCCAGACCTCATCAAGATCACCCATCAGCACCGCGCTTGCAGCCCGCCACGTGGTGCGCCTTGCGCCCTTCGATTTCGCTCCCTAGATTTAATCCAAAGCGTTAACCCGCGCCTCCATCTGGGTCGTTGGATCGCCTGATCCAACGGCCAAGGCATCTTCTTCCACCTCTCGCATACCCCGCGCCCCACGTCTTCCACTGTGCGCAAGGGGTCGCCTCCTTTCTATTTTGGGTGCCACGTCGACCACCATCTCTGCCTCCTGGAACCACCATGACACAACCCACTCTTCCCTCATCCTCGCCACCCCCTCGATCTCCATGAATACCCTCAACCTCGCTCCACGATGCCCACCAACTCCACCTCTTTGCCATCTACGCCGTCACCTCCATCCTTTAAATACATCGCCTCCGTCCACCTTCACTCCTATCTTCCATCACGGAGAGTATCTCCGAGCTCCCACCTTCGAGTTGGTGACATCAATTTGATGTGAGGACGAGTGACGACCGAGATCCACCTCCGACGAGATCCACGGCCCAAATCCGCCGTCCCGCAGCTTCCCTCGTGAGCTGCACGAGCTCAGATCCCCTACCAGCCTTCAAGCGATGACCAGGAGCTCAGATCCGAGCTCCATTCCCCAGGTAGCCACCTCCATCTTCTCCCCGATCTTCTTCTTATTTTTCTTTCTTCTTCTCTGATTTTATTCGCCGTCCACGAGCCTCTTCTCGCTCCGCCATCCATCCTTTGAGCTCCGCAAAGGAGCTCTGATCTTCGCGCTACACTCTGTTCCCTCTGACGATGCACTTCACTTCTCACCGACGCCAGCTCTGCCACCTTGGCGGGGCTCAATCATCGGACCACCTCTCCTCTTCTCAAACCTCTCGGCGCACGCACGATCACCCCACGAGCACATCTGCATGCCTCGGCTATACCTCTAACCCCTGCAGGTACATCTATTTCGACTGGCTGGAACGTCACCGGAGCTCCCCTCGAGCTTCTCCGCCACCGCAACCCAGAGCTGCTCAGCCGCTTCTGAGACTGCCGGAGGATCCCCGACACCTCCAGGAGTCCTCCCAGCTACTTGGGAGCCTCCGACGAGCTTCACCGATGCCCAGAGGACGAGGCGGAGACAGTCCCCTTTCGTCAGAGCCCAGCCTTCTCCGCCGCAGGAGGCGGCAGGCCGGTCAAGGAAGAAGAACCGCAACCGTTCGATCTCCTTGATCGAACGGTCAGGAACAAGCCACGTCGCCTGATCCGAGCCTCTTCCCCGACCACTAGGCTCAGATCCCCGAAGCTACTCCGAGCCAAGTCAGAGCCTCCAGGGCCAACCGAGCCTCGATCCGAGCCTTCGAAGACCACCGAGCTTGGGACCCCCACGTGATCTGCACGTACGTTGGGTAAATTACAACGAGGCCCCTTGAGGTTTCCATATTTGCATTTCAGTCCCTGCCAGGAGACCCCAATGTGAGGAGCACGTGTTCTTTGGGAAAATTGCATCCACCCCCTCAACATTATAGGTAATTGCATATTGGTCCCTATCAGCACGTTTTATTTTTATCAATTTTAATTCTTGTAATTGCATTTACCCCTATCTTTGCACGCATATTTAGGCACTCATTTTAAATCATTTTTCAAGTTTGAAAATTGCATTGTGTAGCTTATGTTCTCCTCTTTCATGTGTGACACTTGGCACATTTTTGTAATATCAGTACATTTTTCTATTAATTAATTGGTGGAATTTTGCCATATTTTTCCCATTTATGCCTTTTTGTTCAGAGTAATTTCTCTGTGACTCCAAAAATCCCCAAAAAATCACATTAGATCTAGGATAATTAGTTTCATATTGTGTAAAAAATCATCTCATTTGCACGCATCCTGAGGCCTGAATAAATCATTTAGTGATTTCCTTAATTAAATTTTAATAGGTTCATTTCACATAGAAATTTAGTTTAATAATTTCCTGGATTCCTCAGCTTCAAATCTATCTAGGATAATTTTTATTTCTAAAAATATTGTGATTTGATATTTATTAAAATTAATTTAGTCAAAATCACCCTGCATTCATTTTTAATTCACAGTAAATTCATTTAGTGTTAGAAAAATCTAAAAAAATTAGAGTAGCTTAATTTCATTGCACTTCATCATCTGGCAAAGTTTCATAATGTTTGGACTTGATTTGATCTCTTATCTGAGTTAACTTGTAAACTGGCTGGATTATGCATGTGTCTTGCATAAAATATATTGAAAAATAAAAAAATATCCCCTGAAAATCAGACCTTGGAATTTGCTTAAAATTTACCTAAGAAGACAGTTGCCTCCCTGAGTTTGACCTTGGGCTTGCCCAAGTAAAATAAATTTGCCACGTGTGATTAACTTGACATTAATTAAAAGTGGTTTTTGATCTGCTCTTATTATCTGACTGCAACGAACAACACAACGATTAATTTGATCATTAATTTGATCGAATTAACAAGGGTAGTGAGACGTTGTTCAATGACTAGATCTCCATAGGGTATGTGTTTGAGTCAACGAAATTATGCTCTTAATCTTCTTCGTGACTCGGGAATGGTGGATTATAAACCTGCTTCTTACCCTGTGGAGGCTAACCATAAAATGAGTAAGAAGGATGGGAAACTTCTCGATGATGAGGAGGTAGATATCATAGGTTAGTTGGAAAATTAATCTACCTTATTCTCACAAGACCTAACATCACTTATGCGGTGAATATAGTCAGCCAGTTTATGCACGCTCCTACTACCGTCCATGTGAACGATGTTAACCGAATCTTGAGCTACATAAAGAAGTGCCCTGGCAAAGGGCTTATGTTCAAAAAACAAGGTAATGTTACTATTGAAGGATATACCGATGCTGATTGGGATGGGTCTGTTGATGATAGGAGATCTACATCTGGATATGTTGTGTACTCGTGTGGGAACCTTGTCATTTGGAGAAGCAAAAGCAGCATGTTGTTTCAAGGTCAAGTGCAGAAGCTGAATACAGGGCTCTTGCTAATGGCGTGACAGAAGTTTTATGGCTTCAGTTGCTATTAAAAGAATTAGGGACTGAAGCTTGTATTCCTATGAAGATGTTATGTGACAACAAAGCCGCTATAAATTTAGCAATCAATCCGGTGATGCACGATAGAACCAAAACACATGGAGATCGATCGACATTTCATTCGTGAAAAAATCGATGGTGGACAGTTGTGTCTACCTTACCTGAAATCTGGGTATCAGATTGCTGACCTCTTCACAAAGGGACTGCCTACGGCGCAATACGAGTTGAATGTAGGCAAGTTGGGCATGGTTGACATGTATGCCCAACTTGAGGGGGAGTGTTGAGTTATGTATTATAATTGGGCGGGTAAATGGATCTTTGGGTGAGGGACCATTTACCCCGGGCTCTTATTTATGTACTCACCCCCCTTTGTTTGACGCTAAGTTAGTGAAGAGAACCCTAATCTCGTGTTGGAGATTAGGGTTATTGTGCCCCCGTGGTTTTTTCCCAATCGAAGGGTTTTCCACGTAAATCGTCGTGTTGCTTTGATCTTCTTGTTCTTCTACAATCTCTCATTCCTATTCACGAACCAATTACTTTATTCACTATGTTAATAATACTGCACATCTATCAAACCCATCAAGCGTACTCCCACATCTTGGTCAGATATCCATGTCGAACCAATGGTTTCGTTGGGATTTTCTGATCATGGCTTCTGCACTCACACGTAATACTGGATACTCTTGAAAAGTTCAATTGTCAAGTTGGGATGATAAACAAACAGCATTTTGTAGATCCACACCCATAGGTATGTTTCTTTTCTCTGCATTTTAAATTACATTTTTTCTTCTTCTTGGCATTAGATAAGTATGGGGGTAGCCTTTTGAAAATTATAAATCCAAAAACATTAGAAAAACAATGACAATTTAAAAATAAAAATAAACAAAAACAAAAATATTATGAACTATTCATGCATCATTACTATCCCTTGATCATTTGATCCTCTTATTAATTTTTGTTTTTACCATGAGGATATGATTTCTGATAAGCATGGGGGTGTCTGCATATTTTTCAAAATTGCACATTTCTCTTGAAAATATTTTCTCAAAAAAAAATTTGATACAAAAAAAATCGAATACAAAATTGAAAAAACTCCCTCAAAATATTTTTCCAAAGACATCATAAAATCTTCTCAAAAATCACCAAAAATATGTCCTTCCTCCCTATTTTTATCCTATTTTTGAGAAATCAGCTCTTCATTGCATAGACCATAGACTGAAATTCAGTTGACCCTAACCCACTTAATTCCATCAGGATTTCACTAGACATGAGTTTTTAGCTTTCTTCATGTCCATATGGACTTTATTCTCTCAGTTCCGCTAACTGTACTAGTGAATGAACTCCTGTATCCAACTAGATCACCTAAGCAACTAGTAGCCCTCTTAAACTCTTCATTGGATATTAAGCAACTGCACATTCCACTTAGCTTGACTGAGTTTATTTTACAAGATACAGTTACAATCTAGTTGAGGTGAGGAGTTGTCCTCTTGGTCGTGTCAATGCCTGAACCTTGTCTATGGTTAATGAAGGAACTTGACTCAGGAGAAACACAATCTCTCTAGTCTAAGTGTGTCGGCAAATAAGCCAGTATTGTGCCACCAAAGTCAATATTAAGTCACAAAAAGGCATATCACAATACAAAAGAATGTCAAATACAACTAATCATGCAAAGATATGCAAAGCAAATCAATGAAAGAAGATCTATCAAATAACCCTACTCCACCAAAAGCCAAGGCAGTAGCCCAATGATGCTACCTAATCTCTTAAAAGAAGCCAAAGAGCCTAAGGTTATGCTCTGCAAAAAGAAAAGAATGAGAGCAACAGACCAAAGTGGTCTACAGAAAACCCTGAAAATTAAGTCTCATTCTCCATCCGAATTGCTTCTTATTTTTATGGTGACATACTTGGGTGAAAAGCGACTATGCATGAATTCAAGTGAGGACCAGGACTATAAACATAGGAAATCATTCGGTACCTTGATAGATTGTGTTATCATCTCGTTCTCTCGACTCGTAAAAGCTACAACATCACTAACACTGTTTATATCCATTCAAGGTCAAAGAGAATACTTGTTGATTAGAATGATCTGACTTGATTGACTTTCTGAAACCATTTCAATTTTATCAGAACTGAAAGGCTATTGAAACTACAAACTCGAGTCAAGATGATAATTCGAACAATCTTTAATCCATGGATCGACTCTATTGAAGTTTGTGTATATTGTGGTTGGGATCTGAAAACTCAAGACTTTGTGGGTGTGCCCACTGCAAACCCTCACCCGGTCCAATCTTCCCTCGTCCTTCATTATAGTTTATCTTATTCTTGCTTGAGACTAGCAAGATTTAAGTATGGGGGTGTGATGATTACATTATATACAGTTATAACATGCTTAAATTATGTGAAGAACAACCTTAATATCTGACATATAATCTCCAATTACGTACAATTAACATGTTATTTATTCCATACACGTAGAGGAGAAAATCATATTAATTACACATAATCAATTAAATCACAACATAAATTGAAAATTCAGGTTTATTTACCCAAATAAAATATTCTCTAAAATCTCTATTTGTATATTATATATGGATTATATGGTGAGACTATATTTAATACAAAGATTGATAATCATCCTTATTCATCAACAAGATATAACTTAAATAATTATCTTTATAAACTAATAACTCATATTTATTATACCAAAGTAGAAAATAAAACTTCATTAAAAATTGTATTGATACAAAAGGGGTAGCATCAAATTTAATCAACAAGAACACTGCAAATTCTCTTAACATTTTATCTTGGAAAGAAAAAGGGAGGGAGACTTGTGCAAAATTTCCATTCATTACTCCCATGCATGGAGCCCCACGTACAAACCCCTTCCCCATGAAATGAGCCCCCACGCACACACCATTCCCATGCACTATTTGTTTCTCATGCATATGTATTAACTCTCTCTCTTTATTGCAGGCCACATAGGCTCTCTATAAAAGAAGACTCTCCCCACGCCAAAAGGATCTCCCCATTTTTTCCATGCAGCACTCCCTCTTCACGTCAACACCTTCCATCATCTCCACACGTCAAGGCTCTCTCCCTTCTCCGCCCAGCAACCACCCGTGTGGTCGTCTTCCTCCGCCTAGTCGTTCCTCTTCGCGTGCGCAGCTAGCAGTGGCCACACCTCCTCCTCAACGTCCACCTCACGTGCAGCACGCAAGCAACCTCCACCGATGTGTGCGTGATCTGCTCGCATCCCCGTCGCCTCTCTCCGGCTCCATACCCGTGTGTACGATCAGCCCACACGTCTTCCCGCACACTCCCATCTTCGCGCAACCATCTTCGCAACCGTCTCCGCCACTGTCACCACCGCCATCATCTCCATTTCGAAAGCTCCAAGAGAGAAGAATCCATTTCTCATTTTTATATCTCTCGTGCATTTTGCTATATTAGTTACTCTTGTTTAAGTTAAATTTGATGAAACAATGATTTGGTAATGTCTTTTATTTACTCTAGTTTATTTTTGGATTACAACCCCCGTCTCTTTTATTATATTTTGAAATATTGCAAGTGTCATATTATTTCTTCTATATTGGTTCGTAATATAGTACCTCGTTTTCTTATTTAGCTGCACTCATACCTTCTTTCGTTTACTTCAACTTCTAACAAATATTTTCACCGTAGATTACATTTTACCGTCAAAATCTCTTTAACATAATTTTTCTTTCATCGCAATAGATTAGAATTTGAATCAAAATTGAAAGAAGAACGAAAATTGCATCATATGGCATAAATAAAATATGTTAACACATAACTTTTAATATAAAGTTGACAATAATAGTAAAATTTATCATAGTTTCGTTTGTATTTTTAACGTGCGGACAAACAAATAACTTTGCACTAATGAAAGTGGTTAATAAAAATAACTATATATATAAACATATCATAGTTCCATTATCTAATATAATTGCGATGATAGAAATCAAACGATCCTAGTAGCCATCCGCGGAAGAGATCAAATACAACGGAAGCACATGACCTTCAGTAGTAGGATGATTATGATAAAGTGAAGTATGATCTTGCATGCGAGATGATCGATGATATGGTCCGTCACCAAAATTGGGCACTCGGTTTAGCTAGTCGTGTCCAATCGAATCCCATTATATTCTATTCTTGACTCATGTTGTTCAATCTATTTTCATGTACAACCATTCTCTGTGAGGTCGTACGCGAATTGAGGTCCGGTGAAGAGCTTGGACTTCCCAGAATGCTTTCCCAACGCGTCACTCAAAGCTCACTGCCTACCCGGCCTCCTGCGGATAGTACCATTTTCTTCCCAGACCCGAAACAAGACATATTTCCCTTCTAATTCAACATAAACTCCTTATGACTCCAGTCCATATCTATAATTCTTTTCCCCCAGATGAAGCAGTAGGCATCGGTCCGTAGAACCCACAAAAAATAGATGGTTGTTGCGCTCAGTACTCTTGTGTACCTACGTCACTCGGCTCGCGCGCAACCCCTCCCATCCCCTTTTTCCGAGTCAGCAATTCGCTGCCGGATTTTGTTTTGGAAATTCTTGCTCCCATTGGACCATTTGTATCTATATGCATCAAGATCCCAATTCATGGATCTCTCGGATCGAGAAATAAGAGGATCAAACCATTTCTTCTGACTCTTTTTCAAATTCGATAAATGTCGATCAATCGTATATTTAATTATAGTTATATGATTCAAAGTATCATTTCCTATCTGATTCCTTGGAATTCCATATTTGAAGGATCTATTCATTAAAAAGAATCATTCGATACTTTTATTATGTATCCACAGATGCTATATTGGATTTGAACCAGATTTCGGATCAATTTATTTTGACATGTATGCCTTCAAATTACCATCATTTGGTCGATATTACCCTCATATTCATACATGGTATATTTTACCTACCACCACCACAATCGGCCTTTTGTTATAGGTTACTTACAGAACAAGACATGATGGCAACAACGCCGAGTCAACCTTTGACTTTCCATTAGATTCTACTAAACTTGACATCCTTGGAAGATGTTGTCCTTTAGGTCAGATATATCTCTTAAGGCCCGACAAATGGACTCTAGAAGTGGCTCTCACCAATTGTAGTGCCATAATTTATTTAATTTTATTATTCGAATTATGATCATAATTGACAATAATTAACCAAGAGGATTCATAACTTAAATTTAAGGTATAAGTAAAAATGACATTCTTTTTCCCTTATATTTATTATTATCCAATCTTGTAATATGCATACCTTAGTTTATTTAATATTGTACAATAATACCCTCGGCTCATTTTAATGATCTCTACAACAGTTTCACTTATTTGCATATATGTATAGATCGCAAGCTAATATGGTTCGTTAAGGATATGGAATAATCCTCAAGCGCATCACGGAAGCGTGAGCGTCGTATCGAATACGATGAAGAACGACTAGTCGAACTAGTTGTTCTGTGCAGCGGAATTTAAAAAATTTTCATGCGATGAAACCACATGATCCAAGAACGATTCTCGGATCGTTTCATCTAGAACCACAACAAGTATAAAGGAATACCTCTTGAAGCGTGGTTGATCGAGTCTCTACGAAAAGAGACCTCCTTTCTCAAGTCCGATCGTCGGAGAAGAAGCTTGCGAGCGCGGGGATGAGTCGTGTGATCCTCGCAATCCAACGAGTTGATCCAAGCACGGTGAACTCTAATCTCGTCGTACGAGATCGAACGTCTTCTTCGCAAGCGTAGCACTCCAAGAAGACGGAGAACCGAAGAACGTCGAAGCGGCGGCGCAGTGGCGAGGGCGACGACGGCTTTCTCCTCTATGGTTTGGTGGACGACCACCAATAGAGAGGGGAGAGAGGTCGACGTGTAGAATAAAAGAGAGAGAGAGAGAGATGTGCTTCCAAAGCATAACCCTAGAGAGCATGGTATGCCTCTCTATTTATAGGGTTTTGGGATCCATGTATCTCAATTCATAGACACATAAAATCAATGGATGAGATTGATTTATGTTTAATCCAATGGTCAAGATTGTTGTTGGTAAAAAGCCAACAACTAATAATTTAATTTAGATCAAATATATTTGATAAATCAAATATAAATCAATCCTAAATTAAATCAATCAAATAAGAAGATTAATCAACATGGAGATTGCAAATCCCATGGAATATGGTGGGCGGCCACCAATTCCATATTGGTCATGGTGGTCGTCCACTTGTTTCCAAGTGGGAGCAATCTCCATGGAAATCTTCATTATTTAATCCAACAACTTTTGTTGTGATTTATTCTTCAAAAATAATTCATAATTAATATTGAGAATATTGTAATCTTGCCATGGGAAATTTGTGAATCACATTTACAACCCAAAGCAAAATATAATTTACATTTTCAATTAATTACACAATGTGTATCCAATAAACATCAATAATTAATTAACAAATATAAATTATAATTAGCTCTCTCTAATACATTATAAATCACATTAATAATATATTATGAATAATTGGATATTTCTATCCACATTATTCTTATCCACAATAATTAAATCACATTTAATTATATTGGATAATTTCTACATACATCAAGATAATTAAATTACATTTAATTATCATTCTCTTAATGCTTAGATATATTTCAACTATGGAATTATTCTTGAACCCTTTCAATTATAATGCGATTTCTTCGCAGATACTTGGAGATAAGGACATGGTGATTGTATTATTCCACGTATAGTGACTTGGATATTGAGATCACATCTCAAATCCAGATCTCATGGAGCTCCCATAGATGCTTGATTAAATCAAGGCCGTAAACCTAATCTTCTCATTGCATATGAATCTCATTCAGATCAATGTCCAATACTTGGACTAAGATTAAGTCACTTTTCTACTGAGAGGAGTCACTAAAATCCAAACCTGTTTCATCACTCCCTCAGAATGGAAGCTTATATGATGAATCCACATTCATCATCTTTATTCTATCATTTTGGCCTCAAAAACCCTGGCAAATGCATGTAAATACCCTTAATTCTCGCATCTTAGCATTCATGCATGTGCATGTAAATAGTATATAAAATACTGTATTTAAAGCCAAAATTATAGAATAAATAAAAGAAAAGAAAAATAATAAATTATTGTAAAAATTTTATGACCCGAAACCCCGAGACCTAGGTATCTCGATGAATAGGTCGACAAGGAATAAAGTAGGGGGAGATAAGGGCCAGAAAACAATAAAGATTTTATTCATTTTGGGACCTATTTTTGGTTTCACTTTTTATACTTCAAATAAAGAAACTTTTTACAGAAAGTTGTAGATAATTAAATAAATAAAAATACAAAATTGATATCATACAAAAATAATGTACAGATAAAAAGTTATGATCCGAATAAAAATACAGAATCCCAACTTCCCAGACCTGTATCTCCCTAATAAAAACTCGAAATGCGTCAAACTCACCTTTAATTGTATATAATTCAAAATAATCTATTTAATGAAGGTGGTTTCGCATTTAGCAAAGCTATGGTTGGAAAGTTGAGTTTTGGACCCCTATTGTATACTTGTACAGATTAAAATATTCATTTTATTATTTATTCATTATTTCTATAATTTTATATTTTTTTATAATTTTGTAAATATTATTTATAATTTATGTGTATATTAAAATCAGGATAAAAACTCAAAGAAAACATAAAATAAAATACTTGTATATATTATACATAGGTATAAGACATATATGTATACCTGCATAATTAATACTTTTATTTTATTAAGCATACTAAATACTTCAGAAAAATAAAATAAAAATATTTTTAAGAGTATAAAAATATTTTACAAATTTATAAAATAATAAACAAAAATAAATAAATTAAGTATATAAAATAAAAATAAATTATTAAAATATATAGATACATGTACCTATAAAGGCTATAAAAGGTAACTTTTATTTTTACACCTCATAAAAATAATTAAAACTCATAATAAAATACTCCATTAAATAATAAACATTTTTTATTTAATAACCAAGAATTAATTAATTCATTTTCTATTTTTTATTGAATTTACAAATTATTTTCCAAGGATTTTTCCTGGTTGGTCCATGTGGACCAACCAGGAGACAGTCCACGTTGACCGGCGGGTCAACTGGCTGTCCTCCCTCCCCTGTCATGCGTCAGACCTAGTTTTTTTGTCCGACTTGGCGAATTTTTCTAGGTCAAATCTTGCATCCATTCTTGTCGACCCCTTCAGCACTTTTGGTCCTCGATCCTTGCTCTTTCACGCCCTAGGCTTTCCTAGGGCCGAGGAGCGGCGATTCGAGCTATCTTCCTCAACCTTTGGAGCGTCAGAGCCACAATGTCAAACCTTCATATTCGACCCTCTGACTTTCGAGCCCAGTTTGAACCCCTCTTCCACACGCTCCGCTCCCCTCTTCATGCCCAATCAACAGAGGAAGGTGACAGCTTCCTTTAGAGATCTTCACGCGGGTCGAGCGAGCACTGAGGCGGATCCACCACCTCCGCCTTTCACCGGCGTCGAGGTATACTTCCCTCTGGTTCTAACCATCGAGGCAGCCATCTTTCTTCATTTATTTTCTTTGCATTTTGTTCGCCTTAGCATTAGGATTGTTTCCCCCCAAGAAATTTCGAGTTCCATCCATTAAATCAGCCTAACGTTCATCCTCGCCGGAGTTCGCTCCGGCCACCCGCCGTACGTCATCGCCCCTCGCCTCATTTCCACCTCCACGGGGTCCAGGCATTTTGCCCTGGACCCTTTCACACCTTTTTGCAGGTCAACGAGCACTAACTCGAGCCTGGGGCTCATTTTGACTTTCACCGGAGTTCTGTGGAGCTTCCCAGCTCCGCCACCCTCCCCCGCGAGCCTCAGTCGTCGCCGAGGTCTTTTGGAGCCCCCAGGAGATAGAGCTGACCGCCAGGAGCCTCCAGGCCATTTTTGAAGCCCAAAGAATGCCGGAGGTCGGAGCTAGAGCTCGGGGAAGTTTGCCTCACTGGTGCTCCTCCCTTGTTCTTGCTCCGCTCCTCTGCGTCATTCGATCAGGCCGTGTCTCCAGATCAAGCAGCCGTCGTTGGATCCTCCCTTGCCTCCACCGTCAGATCAAGCCAAGGGATCTAATCGTGGCTGCTAATCCGTGAAGCGGCATCGGCCGTTCAAAACGCGCCACGTGTCAAGTGCCTCTTCATCGCCGTTGGATCGCCTTGCTCAGGGTATTTTGCATCTTTTATCCTGAGCGTTTTTGTATTTAGTTTTTAGTCCATAAACTTTCATCTGTAGTTAAAATATTTTTGTAATATTTGCATCTAGGCCCCCGAACTTTATTTATTTGCATCTAGGTCCAGTCCACGTCACCTCACGTGATCCGTGCACGTGGGGTGGTGGTGTTTTTGCACTGGACCCCCTGCGGGTTTAGTTATTTCGTTTCAGTCCAGGAAATTATTTGTAACGTGTAATATTTTTGGGTAATTTGCATATCAGCCCCTAGGTTTTTGGATATTGCATCTAGGTCCTTCCCAGGCGCGTGCTAGTCACGTGCGGGGGTGGGTAATTGCAGGCGTACCCTAGCAGCTTTGGATATTTGTATTTGGTCCTGGAAATCGATTTATTAGTTATAAAATTTTGTGGAAAATTGCACGTTGGCCCTTGGATATTTGCTTAATTACATATATGCCCCTGCCAGTAGTGTAATTTCTTTTTGTTGTTTCTATTTATTCCATACATCTTTAAATTGCTAAAAATCACAAAAAATTAGGTTAAACTCATGTTTGCTTGCTCTTTCTCACCATATTTTTGTTTTGCATTTTTCTTGCATTTTCATATTTATAAAAATTCAGAAACTTGCATTTTTGCTATTATTTGCACTAGAAAATACTAAAAAAATAGTAAAAGCCTTTTAAAAAAATTCCAAAAAAATTACCTTTTGTGTATTTCAGTGTCTTTTAGCTCCAGTCCAAAAATCATTAAAAATTTCAAAATAAAACCCTAAAAAAAAACTCTGAAAATCTTCATAAAAACCTTAAAAATTCTACAAAAATCCTAAAAATCTAATTTTTGTCTCTGAATTTTCTTAGTTGAATCATCTTTAGTTTAAAATTAATTTGGAACATTTTCTTTACTGATTTCTATCTTATTTCTTCATTTTAGTTTCAGATCTTTAATTTGTTCACTGTTTTCAGTATTTTTTATTTTAAAAATACCAAAAAAATTCAGAAAAATCTCCAAAAATCACAAAAACATTATAAAATTATAAAAAGTCCAAAAACATTTTATTTCTTGATTTTTGAGTATTTTTACTTATTTTTATAAATCCTTAATCTTCTCTTTTCTTATATTGTGTATATATTATATATAAATAAAAAGAAATTAAAATATATATATATATATAAAATATAAAAAGAAAATATAAAATCAGCAAAGTAAAAAATCAAAGTATAAAAATATGAAATCAAAAATTAAATAAAAAATTTATAAAATTAAAAACCCACAAAAATTTGCATGTTGGTAGGCATTTGATCACATTCATTTTTTGTGCATTATTCCTTGATCTATCTTGCTTGCTCCCCGTGTTCGACCTCTATACACTTGCACATTATACACATTTTTGTATAGTTATAATAAATTTTGACTCCACCTTTATTTTCATTGCTTGATTTGATTGTCGTGGGTTAATTGTTGATTAATTAGGGTTTCTTGCGGGTCGCCACAGCGACTTCGTCTCCGCCTTGTGTGAGACGTATTTAGACCTGTGAAAAACCCCAGTTATCAAATGGCACCGTTGCCGGGGAGCAACATCATATAGATCATATTTTTGTGATTGATTGTGATTATTTGTTTACCATTATTGCCTCTTTTATTTACTTTATATTTGACTTATATTTTTGAGCTATCTGACCACCTTCTTTGTATCTTTGTGCGAGGTACTGCGGATCGAGGGAGGCGGCTTTTCCTAGTCGCCTGGGCACCCACGTGAAGCCTTCTACCCGTGCACGAGGAGACTTAGAAATTTTGTAGACTAGCTCCTTACTTTCTGCATTATTTGTGTAATTAATTGTGAGAGAGAGAAACATTATTTGTAATAATACGTGTACATTCGGACTTGGACATTCTGGCCTAATTTCCAAGTATTTGTACACTTGGGGGATCACCGCGGTTTTTCATGGTTTTCATCGCATTTTTTCCCTTTGTTTTCTCAGTTTTGTTTTCCTTATTTTGTGTGATTGAGCCCTTAGCTTTAGGATTGCTTGTGATAGATTAAAGCCAAACACCTAATATATTTTCCTGTGCCTATAGTCAACGTTTGGACTTAGTCAAATTTCGAATTGCTTCTCACTTAGTCTTGGAATCACCGCGCTGCGAGAGTTCTCTATACAGCGCTTGCATGACCCATTGTGGTGGGCACCGAGGAGACTCCAACACCGGGCACTTCGGTTCCATTCTAAGTCATTAGCATCGGTTCTTCACACTAATAACAATTTTTGAAACTTAGGACGATTTCATCGGCTTGCATTTGCATATAGATATGTTTCAATTCTGCTGAGCATCTTTGCATGTAAATGCTGGAGGCAAGGTGAGCATTTCTCTTTAGCATACATCATTTATTTGTCGCTTGCATTACTCTTCCGCCTCTCTACCTCTGATTTTGATCACCTAAGTGCTTAAAGGAATTGACTCCTCAATAGGCCCGTGCATTTCTTATTAAAAATCTAAAAAAAGTGATAACAAATAAAATTGGGACTGCTAATTGAACTTGACTTCTAAAATTAAACGTAACCAATTCTCAATGTATTGGGAGAGCAACCCCCTCATTATTTGCACTTTTAATTGCTCGCGTACACACTAAGGAGTAGTGTCCAAATCCCATTCAAGCCTCCTAAGTGTTTGTACAACTTTTGTTTGATCACATAACTCTAAAATTGAAAAGATTAAAGACCAGATCTCACGGTCTTCACATTGCATAAAGTTGGTGAATTGGGGGTTTGCTTTGTATTTGAATGTCCTTGGTGTGAGTTAGTTATGTTTATCCTTTGTCATTAGCAGTCGCCTTCTCTTTCTTTCACTCTCTTCTATCCCACCCTCCCTCCCTTCATCATTCTCATATTCCTCTCTTCATGATGGGTCACACTTCATTTCAGCCGAACTTTGCGGTATCTTCGTTTCATGCCCATCATTCCCTCCCACTCTCTTGGGGGGTCGGAACTCCGACCGACTTCCCATCCTCTCCCTATCCACCATCTTTCTCGGGACATGCTGCAAATGACGCTCGAAGAGTTCAGATTGACCAGATACAAAAACCGGGTGATTACCTTGCTGAGATGAGAGTGCGTTCCATAGGAGATCAAAGGGAGCAGTTGCAAGCTTTAGATGACTTTAATCCTGAGATGATGGATGAGTACACCGATCAAGAAGCACACTCTGCTTCTACATTGAGACCCTTCGTTTTGGATTTATAGTTCATTAATCTACTGCCAAAATTCTCAGGAGGAGTGCAGGAGGAACCATATATTCATATATCTGAGTTTGAGGATTTTCGTGAATCACGATCATACCTTGATATCACTTCTGATGATCTGATGTTGATGACCTTCCCTTTCTCACTTCAGACTAGAGCTTTGAGATGGCATAGAGAGTTGGGAAGGAAGATTGCTACGTGAGGAGATTTACAATCATTATTTTTACAGAGATTTTACCCCCAGCTTAGAGCTGATATGATGCGGTCTTGCATTCTTGATTTTTTAGTTGACCCCCAAGAGCCATTGAGAGATTCGTGGTTGAGGTTACTTGATCTTTTGAGGCGATTTCCGAATCATGGATTTTCGATGACTGACTTAGTCCAGATCTCCATGAGGGGGATGACCGCAGAACAGATTGCATATGTTATTACCTCGTGTGGTGGTTCACACCATAGTCCCGACCTGGATTTATTTGAGACCATCTTGGGAACACATTCAGACATTCCATATACACGAGATGATTTATTCGAGACAACACATGAGGGAAAGATGACACATGTTGAGTGTGTGACACATCATGCAGATTTAGACATCACACACCAATCAGAGGATATGGTTGCTACTACTTTTCATATGATGGATGTGTTGACTACTACTGTGAGTTCCCAGAGCCGGACATTGGTTGAGGACCTATTGGATTTACAGTCAGATTTTGAGCCAGTCCCACTCTTTCACATAGAAGATTCTTGGATTATAGATTTATTAGGAGCCCAAGAAATAGAGGTAGAACCCACATCTCAACCATCCTTCGAGTCATTTCAGTGTCCATACTCAGTTGATTCAATGTCTTTTCTTCAGAAGATTTTCTCGGATTCAGATATAAAGTTTGATCCATCTTAGCAGAGAGAGCTTGAGGAGGGACCGATTTTTGATTTGAAAGACATAGATAGTCTTGTATTTGAGCCTTGTGTCCTCCCAGTTGATGAGATCAATATATTTTTGGAGGACTTGATATTTGGCAGCATCGATCCTCAATTTCCTGATGATTCGGCATTACTCCCCGAAGGTTATCTACGGAAGGATGCTAAGGACCCTGTGTACTCAGTTTCACTTACTGGGAGTGCATCCGGTCGGTCGGATCACGAGACCGAGTCTTCTGATATTTCTGATCATGAGTTTGATGTTTCTCTCCTCGACGACCCTCGCGAGGATGATCCGATCTTTGAGGTATTCGATGATTTCACTGATTTATCTACATTATATGCATCAGATATCAGTCTTTTTAGTGAGTCTCGTGATCTTGATCTTCCTTATCTATTTGAGACGGGATTTGACGTGGAGGATTCACTGACAGATCCTTCCTTCTCCACATTCGACTTCTTCGGCTCTTTCATTTCACTCCATTCAGATCTTGAGCTGACGATTTCTTTTGTGCTACCGGAGTCCGATTTCATCTTCCCGTATCTTTACCCGATAGCAAACACCCGCTTTATTGTTTACCTGGGTTTCATCATTTTGTCTGTTGAGTTCATTGTGATTCTCTCATTGAGACTGCAACGATAGTACGGTACTCACCTCACAGATACCGTCCTGAACCTCGATACGGAATTATCCTAGCCTTTTGACGAGTCGCTAAATACGATGACTAATTCGTGTTCGTTGTAATACGTGTACTTAGCGATTCGGTCAGAACCGAGAGAAGATCTCCGTGAAGAGTGTCTCGGCTTTAATTTATATCCCGGGCAAGTCCGGGGTCGAACTCAGGGAGGCAAAGGAACAACTTCGGTTTTAATTCAAAAACTTAGGTTTATATTTTTAAACGGTATTTTTTTAGATTTTTTAATGCAAAAAGAAATGCCAAATGCGAATGTGGTTGAATTAAGAAACTATGAAAGCATACAACTTAGCCTAATTTAATTTAATGCGAGATTAATTCAATTAAGCTAAATTATATTTTTCAAGTAAACTTAATCCAATGATGAATGCAAAACATATTTTTTTAGAATTTTCAAGGTTAAAATACAATAAATAAAAAAATGCACACTTTTTAAGGGTCTTTTTGCAATTTATCACACAAACAGAAAGCAAAAATCATGAAAAATTTACTGGAATGAAAACAAGATGACAAGAAGCTAAACTATTTTTTTGTAATTTTTTTGAAAAATTATGAATTTTTTATGGATTTTTTTAGTGAAAATAGAGTGACAGTGAGTAAATAATTTCTAATAAATCCACAATGTCAAATTAATCAGAGTGCGAATTATCTCAGAAAGATATTTAAATAAGCAATCCAGTAGAGTTGAAATTTCACAAAAAGGATATATGTGGATTTAATTAAAAATCAAATACTAAAAACACTCTACAATTTATTTCAGGCACAAGACATCTCCATTTTAGACGAAATTTGGACAGTAAGTTTATCACATATCAAGGCATCGTATGTAATTTTTGTGGAATTTTTTGAGCAACCATGTGTGAGATATAAATTTAAGAGTTCGGATTGGGTAAACTACACAGAATTTCAGTTAACTATTTTAATTAATTACCCATGAATTACAAAAATACAAATAAATAGTTAAAATGTAGACAATTAGTTTCTCATCACAGAGGAATTTTTCATTAAATAAAAAGATGCATAAATGATGTCCAAATTAAAGTGCAAACACATGGGTATTCTTGCAATTACAGAAAAAACAATATTTACAACAAAGGTATGTACAGGGACTAAATTGAAATTACGGAAACTTAAGAAGATAAACTTGCAATATTTACAATAAAAAAATAAAGAAATGAAAGGACCTCTTCTTCTCCAGGCGGATTTGGCCGAACCCAAAGGGCGGAGAGGGCGGCGCCGCCCGCGCGGCGCGCGAAGACGGCGAGGAGGAGAGGGGTGGTCGGGGCGGCGCACTAGCGGTGCGGCCACCCGCGGCTGACGCGGGAGGGGGCGCGGGGCCGGTGATGGAAGGCGGATGTGCGGCTGGCAGTGGCTGGCGGCGATTGGAGCTGCAGAAGGCGGGAGGCGTCGGCGGACGGCCGCGATGGAAGGCCGGTGCGCGGCTCCGCTGCTGGATAGGCGGAGATGGCCGCGGCGTCGGCTGTGGTCGACCGCTGCTGGCGGCGGCAGCCGCGTGATGGTTGGAAGAAGGGGCGGCGGCGGGTGCTCCCACCGCTGCTGCTTGCTGCGTTTTTTTTATTTTTTTCGATTTTTTTTATTTTGCTGTAATAAATTTTTTTTGTTTTAAAAATTTTTATTTTTTAATTTTTTAAACAGGGAATAAGATTAAAAAACAAATAAGATGGATTGGACGATGATGATTGATGAACTAAGCAAATGGGAAAAAAATGGTGTTATAATGGTGGTGATGGATGGGATGATATGTGTTATGCTAAAAAAATACAAAAAATGACAAGATAATAAAATGAAGGGAAAATTTACCTACGATGATACGGTCGCCTATGGAGTGCTCACAAGAGCACGGTCTTCGCTCGAATCGCCGGGTGCGATGAGCTCGAGCAGCGCGCGGTTGCGGCTGCGATGTTGGCCAAAAAAAACCAACGGATCTCACCGGAGAGAGGGCCGTCGTCGCTCGACCGCGGTTGCGTCGCTGTCACCGATTCAACTCAGGGAACTAGGCTCTCCTCAAATAAAGATGGATCAAAGGCAAAATTGAGAAGAATGACATGTATATAAAGATGATGGAATGAGAGGTTATTAAAGTGGTGGAGTTGAATGGGAGGTTGTATTATTAATGGAGTTGAATGGGAAGTTGAGAAAAATGGTGGAATAATGGAGTTGAATTGGTGGTTATTGTAGAGAATGGAAATTAAATAATAAATAACTAAATAAATAAAGTTGTCTACTTTAAATATAATAAAATAAAAAGAGAAGAGAAATAGTGGAGAAATTACAATGGAAGACAAACAACATGTACACATTTTTTTACTTTTCTAATATGTATTTTTTTTATCTTTTTAATAAGAGATATTTACAACAGAAAAATACAATAAAATACTACAATTAAAATACAACAAAGTATGATTTTTTTTGTATTTTTAATAGTTAAGAAAGATACCATAAAAAATGAAGAAAGTATGAATATATACATAATGTACAATGTACATATAGGTCCCAAAACCCAACTTTTGCAAATGAGCTCCGATTTTAATGAAACCACTTTTATTGGATAGATAATTTTCTAACTTGAACTTTAAAAGTGAGTTGGTGAATTTGGAGTTCATACGGAGCGGGATTTTAGCTTGGAAGTTGGAGTTTATGGCTTTTTCTCTTTGGGATCTAGGAGCATTTATTTGAGATGAAATTTGTTTTGTATTTTTGTATACATTTTTATAAACAAGTTAGAGAAAGAATTAGGCAAAAAGGAGTTGAAATGAATTTATTAAAAATATATGAAGTTTTGGCTATTTACAGGTGAAAACTCCTTTATTTTTGCAGCTTTTTATGGTTAATTTATTTTGTACAATCTAATATACAATAATTAGTATGTTTTATTTACAAGAGTTATTTTGTTAATTTATTGATTTTATGGACATTTATTTGGGATTTTACTTGGGGATTTTGCTAAGATCAAGATATTAAGATGATGAATCGTGGATTCATCACCCCCCTATACTTAAACTTTGCTAGTCCTCAAGCAAATAAAGAATGAATAAGTTGGGTTAACCCCTGATAGTGCATGTGAATACAAGACTTGATCCGTTCAAGAACTCTCGGTTTTAGAGATCCTAAAATTCTAAGCTGAACCAAGCTCTAGTCAAAAGATACCCAATTTCCCTAATCATCAGACTCTCTTTGTATACATATAAAGTAGGGATATGACTTTAAGTGCTGACCGCAGTTACAAGAGTAGAGTCACAACGTCACCCAAGGTTCCAGTCCAAGAGACTCTCCTATGGACCCGATCCTCAACACTAGGGAATAAATCATTTCTTGCATCCAATCCACCGTCTCTTTAGTTGTCAGACTTGAAAGTGTAGATGGAAGGCCAGTTGATGGAGGGCATAGGATTGTGTCATTTCTTCTCTCCCTCTCATTGGAACAAGGATCCTCTCAAGTACCTTATTACGCAACACATAATTTTGGTGTTGATCAGTGCGTCTGTCAAGAGAAGTTGGAGCCGTCTGCACTTGTTTTCCTGGGAGTACACCGGGGTGTGCCTTTTTTGAGTACCTATCGTACCTTCTACACCCAGACTTGTAGCATTTACGATGCAGGGCCCTTTTTTTTGCAAGCCCGACTCCTGGTCCTAATAGCGGTGGTCCAAGTGGACACTTTGAAATGGTTGGGAGCGCTCGCCTTTGGTGGAAGCTCTTTTGATAATTGACTTTGTGGAATGAGAGCTTTTCTTTGACATTTCATTGCTTTGTAGTATTTTTGGCTAGCTCCACTGCTTTTACCAAGAGTTGGCGCACACTGATCAACAACTTTTTTATTTTATCACACCCTAGCACATAGGTAAATGTCAAGAGATAGTACAAGAACCATGTTCTCATACTGGCTAAAGATGCTGACACTCAGGTTTCATGAAGCCTTCATTGATTTTATCCCATCCTCGAGCATCATTAAATCAAGTCCAAACTCAAATCCCTCATCCCAGTTCCTCAAGTGAAATTTCAACTCATCTCATCATAACTGCAGTCGTGTACGTGAGGTGCTGATCATATTCTTAAGGTAGAGACTAAGCATGCAATATAGCACACAAATCTTTCAAACTAGGGAAATGTGAATAATTAAGTTAAGGACCCTGATGACTAAGGCTGGTTAACTCAAAATCTCAAGACCTCATAAACCAAGTGTTCTTGAACATCACTAGTCTTGTGTGAAAGTGAATTGTGTCAGGGATTAAACCAACTTATTAGTTAGTTTTTTTTAGTTTTTTTTAGAAAAGTTTTGCTTTTTTTCAAGAGTTTTTTTTTTGAAAAACATAGGTAAATAAGAAAGAAGTTTTTTTTATATAAGAGGATTTTTTTTGAAAAGTTTTTTTTAGCAAATAAGGAAAAAGAGTTTTTTTTAGGAAAGAGTTTTTTTTGTTGTTTTGTTTTTTTTGTTGTTTTTTTACCCATCCCATAATTATTGTATAATATATACAAAAGTACGAGGTATGGGTAAAGTATATATGTAATATATACACGCCCCCTATACTTAGCTTGTGCTATGTCCTCATGGCACTAGGTGACAAAAAACATAGCTCGTACTAAGCGTAGGAAAGCTAAAATAATAAAAAAGTATAGAAGTCGATCCGCCCCCCTATACTTAGGCTCTGGTCAGCCTAAGTGTAGAAGAAGAGCAAAAATGGGGCGGACGAGGTCAAGAGGAGAAATGATGAGTAAATACACATGGCGGACATCGGTCCCCCCTATACTTAGGCTTTGGTCAACCTAAGTATAGGACAAGAGTAAGTGTGAGAACCGATGTGATCTCGAGAATATACAAAGAAGGGAGAATATGTACAAGAGTGATTGAATCTTCTAAGATGTTGAATCTTGATGCTGCATCTTCATGAAGAGTAATAAGATGTATCTGCTCTGTGCTCACTCTGTATGAAGTTGATGACCTCGACTTGGACTAACTGCTCTTTCGAATCAACAAAATGCTTCAACAGTTGTCCATTCACCACATGAGATTGTGCACCATCTGTGAGATCAGCTATCTCTACACTTCCATTCTCGTGCACTTTCTTAACCACAAAGGGATCCGTCCATTTAGATTTGAGCTTCCCATGGAACATCTTCAACCTGGCATTGAACAACCATACCTTTTGTCCAGGGATAAAGTCTTTGCACCTAATGTGCTGATCATGCCATCTCTTTACTTTGTCCTTATAAATCAAGTTGTTGTCATATGCTCTGTTTCGGATTTCCACAAGCTCGTTCAAGTTCAAGTCTCGGCAAAGCTTCCCTAGGTGACAACTCCAATTAATCTTCTTAATTGCCCATTCGGATTTATGAATCAATTCTGCGGGCAAATGGCATGGCTTGCCATAGATCATTCTAAATGGTGAAGTACCCAATGGTGTCTTGTAGGCTGTCCTATAGGCCCACAGAACTTGGTCCAAAAGCTGAGACCAGTTCTTCCTATCGAGACGAACCAATTTCTGCAAAATACTCTTCACCTCTCTGTTCGAAACCTCTGCCATGTCGTTGGACTGTGGGTGGTAAGGACTAGTAACTCTATGATCAAATCCATAGTCCTTAGCAAAAGATCTCATATCTCGGTTCACAAAGTGGCTACCCCCATCATATATCAAAACTTTTGGCACCCCGAACCTAGCAATAATATGGTCTCTCACAAACTTACCGACAGTCTTGCTGTCTGCGGTTCGGGTTGGGATAGCCTCCACCCACCTGGATAAATAATCAACCGCCAACAATATGTACTCATGTCCTTGGCTGTTGGGAAAGGGACCCATAAAATCTATGCCCCATGCAACAAAAACATCACATATAATCATCGGTTGCATAGGCATCTCATCTCTCTGTCCAACTGTCCCTCCCATCCTTTGACAAATCGGGCACGACCGTACAAAATCAATGGCATCTCTAAACAAGGTCGGCCAATACAATCCACATTGAAGTATTTTGTGAGCGGTTCTCTTTCCCAAATGGTGTCCTCCAGCCTCAAGTGAATGATAATATGTGAGGACACTATGGTATTCCTCCTGAGGAATACACCTTCTCCAAACACAATCCGATCCTTCGAAGAAAAGGAAAGGATCGTCCCAGTGGTATCTCCTCGAATCCAACTTCAGTCGATCAATGTTGCTCCTAGTCCAACCATGGGGAACCTGCTTGGAGACAAGATAGTTCACCATGTTGGCATACCACGGGAGTGAGTCAATAACACAAATTGACTCATCTGGGAAGGTCTCTCTAATTCGCTCATGATCAGGAGAATCCTTAAGTTCAATCCGAGAAAGGTGATCAGCCACAACATTCTTCACTCCAGGTTTATCTTTTATCTCCAAATCAAATTCCTGGAGGAGTAAAATCCACCTAAGAAGACGCGCCTTCGCGTCCTTCTTTTCCATTAAGTATCGAATGGCTGTGTGATTAGTATAAATTGTCACTTTAGAGCCCAAAATATATGATCTGAACTTTTCGAGGGCCCATACTACCGCGAGCATTTCCTTTTCAGTCACTGTATAATTTTTCTGTGTAGGATCTAAAACTTTGCTCGCATAGTGAATCGCAAATAGAATCCCCTCTCGTCGTTGTCCTAACACAGCTCCTATAGCGAAATCTGAAGCGTCAGTCATGATCTCAAAGGGAAGAGACCAGTCAGGAGCTTGTAGGATAGGCGAGGCACAAATCTTCCTTTTCAAGAGCTCAAAGGCCTCCAGACACCTGTGATCTACAACAAACTCTGTGTCTTTCCCTAAGAGCTCAGTCAGTGGGCGGGCGATCTTTGAAAAATCTTGAATGAATCTCCTATAGAATCCAACATGCCCTAAGAATGACCGCACTGACTTCACGTTGGTAGGTGGATCGAGTTTCTTGATCGCCTCCACCTTGGCAGGGTCAACCTCCATTCCCCTTTTGGAGATGACATGCCCCGACACGATACCCTCCGTTACCATAAAGTGGCTCTTCTCCCAGGAGAGTACCAGATTCACCTCTCTACACCTCATGAGGACTCGGTCCAAGTGCGCTAACATGTATCAAAAGAATCACCATGGACCGAGAAGTCATCCATGAACACTTCTAGGAAATCTCCCACCATCTCTGCAAATATGGCTATCATGCACCGCTGAAATGTGCCCGGGGCATTGCAGAGCCCGAATGGCATGCGCCTGAAAGCATAAGTACCGAATGGACATGTGAATGTGGTCTTTTCCTGGTCCTCAGGGGCTATGGCCACCTGGTTGTAGCCTGAGTACCCGTCAAGAAAACAGAAGAACTCTTTCCCTGCGAGTCTCTCCAAGATCTGATCAATAAAAGGTAAGGGAAAGTGATCTTTCTTGGTCGCAGCATTCAGGCGCATGTAGTCGACACAGACGCGCCACGACGTGGGTACTCGTGTCGCGATCTCTACCCCCTCCTCGTTGGTGACCATCTGAATTCCCGACTTCTTCGGGACAACATGAAGTGGGGCCACCCACTTGGAGTCAGAAATAGGGTATATAAACCCTGCTTTGCACCATTTCTCAATTTCATTCTTCACCACTTCCCGTAGATTGGGGTTAAGTCTCCTCTGAAACTCACGAGAAGATCTCATGTTATCCTCAGTAAAAATGTGGTGCGAGCAGAGAGCGGGGTTGATGCCCACGAGATCCGACACTGTCCAGCATATTGCTTTGCGGTTCCTCTCTAAGACCTCTAACAACCTAGACTCATGTTCTAAAGTCAAGTCTGAGCTAATGATGACAGGATATCTATTTTTGGGTCCCGCAAGAAAGGCATACTTAAGTGTAGGAGGTAGTGATTTCAGTTCTGGCAATGTGGTATCATCAAGCAGATCTGGCTGAACTAAATCTGAATCTGGTTCCGTGTTGCATGAAGGTGGGCTAATCTGAGTAGTACTCGCCACCAAATCAGAAGTATCGGGAGTCGGATCGTCAAAAGTTTCCAAACAATCGGCAAAAGCCACGTCCGACTCGTCATCTATATCCCATGATTGTTCCGAAGAGGATGGAACTGACAGATCCGGATGGATCTCTATGTCATCATGAGAATAGGTTGATTCATCTCTAGTAAGATCAGACAACACCTGGCAAACTGCATCATGCACTATATCCTCTCCATATGAAAGGGTCTCGCTCTGTCCTGAAGGATTCTGTCCCCAAATCCCAACTGTGCTAATCAAACTGCAGTCTGCCTCTGAAGATGAGTACTCTGTGCTACTCTCTGAATCGGGTCGCTGACACTTGGTTTGCTTCATCTCAAGGTTCACTTCTCCGCCTGGAGAACGGAACTTCATCATTCCTGTACCATAATCGAAAGCTGCGCCTGCGGTCCTAAGGAAAGGTCGCCCGAGAATGATCTGAGATTCTCTCCAATGATTGGGGGTCTCCATGTCCAAGACTGTGAAGTCCACCTGATAGTTCTGCCCCTCAATCGAGATAACGATGTTCTTCACTTCTCCCTTAGGTCTCTTCATTGAACGATCTGCGAATTGGAGTAAAGCTCTAGATTTGCGAAGTGGTCCCAACTCCAATTTCTGATATAATGCTAAGGGAAGTAAGTTGATCGAAGAACCGTTATCTAAGAGTGTGCGTACAAACGCAATGTCGTCAATACGACTCTCCACATAGTGAGCACCCATGTCTCTATTTTTCTTTGGCAAAGTCTGATTCTTGAGACAATAGGTTGTGGCTACTGATAAGACATGTGTCTTTATATTTCGGTTATCTTTCTTCCTGCTAACCCTTCTAGGTATGCATCTCACCTTAAGGTATTTTTGGAAGGCAGGATGGTTAGCCACATATTCATCAAATGGCACCTTAACTGTGATGTTTTCTTTACAAAACCGTGCCATATCGGGGTCATCTTTCTGAATATTTTTGGTGCGCTTTCCTGCCGTAAGAGCACGGGGGAAAGGGATTGAAGCTAGGGAAACAGAGGATGAAGAATCTGAATCATGAACTGAAAGATCATTCTTTGCATTAACGGAAACAAAGTTCTTCATACAAGAATCTTTTTGATGCAACATGGACTCAAAATCTAAACTATCTACTACAGGTTGTGGAATAGAAGATGGAGTGGTATCCGCCACAACCGGAGATGCAAGGTCCTCCGTAGATTCAGAAGAATATCCATGCTGACGATGCTGCATACGTGCTCTCCTCCTCCTCTCGGCTCCCTGAGTAGAAATCCTCGAATGATGCTGATGGGTCTCCGAAATATGATGCCTCTCCTCCTCGTCCTCTGAAGACTCCTCAGGTAGAGCTCCAGAGATGCCCCTCCTCGTGTCCCTCGCCCGGTCAGGTACGACCACGATCCTTCCGCTCCTGAGTGACATGTGGTTAGCCTCGTCACACGAAAGAATCTCATGTTCAGATTTAGGAGATATTGAATAGTATACCTGACCAAAGTGTTGCTGAGAACTAGAACGGTTCAGGCTATTTGGGTTAGTAGCCTGAACTTGGGCTGGGATAGAGGTAGAGGGTGCAGTCTGCTCGTCTCGCCATCTGGACAGGCGGTTGACATCCACCCGTAAGTCTTGAATCTCGTTCCTGTAGGAACGTAGCTCGTCGAGTATCTGCTGCTGAATATCCACGGGACTAGACGATAAAGGAAGTGGATAAGACTGGGAAGAAAGAACGGGAAGACTGGCCCTGTTGGCCAGTGTACTGCCTCTGCTGCTGCTGCTGCTAGGGTTGCGGGCCCTGCTGGCCCGTCTGGTACTGGCCCTGTCGGCCATACTGCTGGTACTGCTGCCTCTGCTGCTGGGGTGGATGGAATCCAGGGATCTGCTGTGAAGGAGGTGGTACGGAGGTGAATGCGGTGTTGTGAAAGGTCGGGGGACGCTGATAGGTCTGTCGGTCTCCCGTACTTCCTTGCCTGGCAGGCTCCTGAGTATACCATATCCCATTCACCTCCCAAACTGGTGGAGGCTCCTCCTGGACTGTCTCTGCTACTGGAGGTGGCTGCTGGAAAGAGTGGGTGTAGGATTGGTCCTGCTCCCATGGCTGAGGTTGCCCTGACACCAACTACTCCTGAACATGGTGAACTCGGTATACGGGAGCAGAGGGTGCAGTCACGACGGGTATCCTTATCTTAGATACCTTCTCAGTCAACTCCTCCATCTGTTTTGGAAGTTTGGAGACGCTCCGGTCTAACTCATCAATCCTCCTGTCGATCTTCTCGACTACAGTAAGCTTGTCTGCAAGAAGTCCCATGCTAGGGATCACGTCCTGAGAGAGATCGACTATAGCTGATTTTCCTCCTCCAAATGAGAGTGAACTGGGGGATGGTGTATAGGCCTTGCTGGCCATCTGTGAGTGGCTAGTTTCAGCCATCTGCTCGAATACCCTCCAGACGGTATCCGCTCCTCGTGATGTATAGCTGCCTCCACAAGCAGCGCTCACTAAACCCTGCATCTCAGGGTTGAGACCAATGAAGAAGGATTGGACTAAGATGTTGTCATCTAATCCATGACAAGGACACTTCTGCAGGATGTCCTTGAATATTTCCCAAGCATCACAGAAGGCTTCATGGGGTAACTGGGAAAAACTCGTAATTCGCGTCCTCATCATGTTAGTTCTACTCAAAGGGTAGAACTTCTTTAGGAATAGGTCCTTGAACTGGGCATAAGTGGTGACGATGATTCCAAGATTCTTTACCCAGTAATCGGCTTTTCCACCCAAGGCAAATGGAAGGGCTTTGAGCCTAATATAATCCTGGCTAACATTATTATGTTTGAGGTTAGCACAGATGAGCTCAAAGTCCCTTAGGAATGCATATGGCTCCTCAGAAGCATTCCCATCAAAATGTGGCAGCAAGTTCAGAAAATGCGGCTTCAATTCAAAGTCAACAGTGGGTTCGGCCGGACTCAAGTAGTTATGAATTTGATATTGTCCGGGGTTATACGCCGCATCCATTGGTAGTTGGACCCCAACATTTAACTGTCCTAACTGAGCTCTCAGTAATGCATGTTGCTGCTCAGATGCAGCTAATCGGGCAAGTATCATTCTCATCAGGTCTTCATGGTTCTCTTTTTCCTCTTCTTTCTTCTTTGGCATTTTACTTGAATCTTCTTTATGTCCTGAATCAGCAATGTTTTCTTGATTAGAAGAGGATTTATGAATCATGATATTCTCACCGAGGCGATGGTTTTCTTCGGTGAGGTGAGAGGAGAGAAAGGGAATGGTTTGAGGGTAACCATCCCAAGAGTGAGTGATCTTGGGCTCAAGAGGGTCATGAGTCCAGGTTGGTCCAAGTTGCACTTGGACCTTTGAAGACATACTTTTTGAAGGGTTCAACGAGAGATTCGCAAAGTCCGAATAAATATCCCCCCAATCAGTCATCTTCGATGTCAAAAGAACTGATTAGATCACGATAGTCAATGAGGCAATAGTTCTACAGTGCACGTAAATGTGCGGAGTGAACTCACACAATACAAACGCAATTCAAACCCTCAATTTCACCAACTCAACACATGATGGCCGTAAGAGTTCGGCCGAATTATCTGGTCAGTTTTAGTTGGCGAGAATACAATCTTGGAAAGATTAACGAGCTGTTAGGTGCCCGTATTTTCCTACAGACTGGCACGGTTCTTACAACTAGTTTGACCTACTTTCAGCCAGTATAGGAGTAAGTACGGACCGTATAAATACGGCTACCCGTTCCTTGAGGACTAAGGCGTCCTCTAAACCTCCCACTCTGCTAAGGAAGTCCGGACCGTTTACCGGCTACCTGTATTCCTCACTGAAAAGTAGCTAATCGCCTAAAAAGAATGAACCAGTAGTAAGTAAGAAATCCAGACTTGGCTCTATCCTAGGGTCGTCTCTCTCTCACTTGCAATTAAAACAAACAATGAGGGCTTTATGCACCCGAGAACAAGGGTTCTTTTTATTCCAATTAATTAAATCGACCTGCTCAATTCAGTCCCAATTTTAGAGTTAGGATATCACTTGAATTTTATGTGAACACACAAGCACGTCTACCGTTCAGTCCCAATCTCCTTTTGACCTTAAGTTGTAAAACAAGAGGGGAATCGGAAATCAGAATGCAAACGAGAAACTATGATGCATGCTTAGAAGAAGGTATACTTACAGTGAATCCCAACACTCTTCATGCGTTATGCATAACAGAATTTATAAATATTACACTAAATGCATGCAGATCGAGAAAACCGCACCTAAACAGTATACTATTAGCGGGGAAGAATTGATTGAATTTGAGAAAAGTAGTACGTGTCTATGTGCGTCTCATTATGAATCTTATCAGATAAGTGAATCTTCTAAGATATGTGTGGCCTAATTTACGATGGGCACAAACAAATTTGATTTTATACTACCGTATGCCTGATCCTAAATTTCGCCACTCAAGTCGAGACCCCACCCTCACCGGAGAGTGAAACAGGCTCGACACACCACGAATAAAGTCCAAGTCTTTTTACACGCGTGAGCTCTCAAACAAGAGCCGCTATAAATGAGCAACTACCTAAATAATTACAACAATTATTACAAAAAGTTCTCTCAAAAATAAATAGTTCTCCTCGCACTTCAGCAATCAACTCGCGTCGCGTCCGTCGACCTCCGATAAACTCCAAGTCCACCGGGCCCTCGCAAGGAAAATGAGATTTATGTTAGAGAGATAAACAACAAGATATATACAAAAATATGAAGAGAAATAATTGCAAAAAAATGAAATGAATACAAGTGACTCGGGGATCAGACTACCCGAGTAAATGGAAAACTAAATCCAAATTTTTAAACTAATCCCTAAGTCGTTTGCCTCCCCGGCAATGGCGCCATCTGATGAGTCGCTAAATACGATGACTAATTCATGTTCGTTGTAATACGTGTACTTAGCGATTCGGTCAGAACCGAGAGAAGATCTCCGTGAAGAGTGTCTCGGCTTTAATTTATATCCCGGGCAAGTCCGGGGTCGAACTCAAGGAGGCAAAGGAACAACTTCGGTTTTAATTCAAAAACTTAGGTTTAGATTTCCAAACGGTATTTTTTTAGATTTTTTTAATGCAAAAAGAAATGCCAAATGCGAATGTGGTTGAATTAAGAAACTATGAAAGCATACAACTTAGCCTAATTTAATTTAATGCGAGATTAATTCAATTAAGCCAAATTATATTTTTCAAGTAAACATAATCCAATGATGAATGCAAAACATATTTTTTTTAGAATTTTCAGGGTTAAAATGCAATAAAAAATACACACTTTTTAAGGGTCTTTTTGCAATTTATCACACAAACAGAAAGCAACAATCATGAAAAATTTACTAGAATGAAAACAAGATGACAAGAAGCTACACTAATTTTTTTGTAGTTTTTTGAAAAATTATGAATTTTTTATAGATTTTTAGTGAAAATAGAGTGACAGTGAGTAAATAATTTCTAATAAATCCACAATGTCAAATTAATCAGAGTGCGAATTATCTCAGAAAGATATTTAGATAAGCAATCCAGTAGAGTTGAAATTTCACAAAAAGGATATATGTGGATTTAATTAAAAAATCAAATACTAAAAACACTCTATAATTTATTTCAGGCACAAGACATCTCCATTTTAAACGAAATTTGGACAGTAAGTTCATCACATATCAAGGCATCACATATAATTTTTGTGGAATTTTTAGAGCAACCGTATGTGAGATATAAATTTAAGAGTTCAGATTAGGTAAACTACACAGAATTTCAGTTAAATATTTTTAATTAATTACCCATGAATCACAAAAATACAAATAAATAGTCAAAATGTAGGTAATTAGTTGCTCATCACAGAGGAATTTTTCATTGAATAAAAAGATGCATAAATGATGTCCAAATTAAAGTGCAAATACAGGGGTATTCTTGCAATTACAGAAAAAATAATATTTACAACAAAAGTATGTACAGGGACTAAATTGAAATTACGGAAACTTAAGAAGATAAACTTGCAATATTTACAATAAAAAAATAAAGAAACGAAAGGACCTCTTCTTCTCCAGGCGAATTTGGCCGAACCCAAAGGGCGGAGAGGGCGGCGCCGCCCGCACGGCGCGCGAAGACGATGAGGAGGAGAGGGGTGGTCGGGGCGGCGCATTAACGGTGCGGCCACCCGCGGCTGACGCGGGAGGGGGCGCGGGGCCGGTGATGGAAGGCGGATGTGCGGCTGGCAGTGGCTGGCGGCAATTGGAGCTGCAGAAGGCGGGAGGCGTCGGCGGACGACCGCAATGGAAGGCCGGCGCGCGGCTCCGCTGCTGGATAGGCGGAGATGGCCGCGGCTAGCGGCGGCAGCCGCGTGATGGTTGGAAGAAGGGGCGGCGGCGGTGGGTGCTCCCACCGCTGCTGCTTGCTGCGTTTTTTTTATTTTTTTTTGAATTTTTTTATTTTGCTGTAATAAAATTTTTTTGTTTTAAAAATTTTTATTTTTTTAATTTTTTAAGCAGGGAATAAGATTAAAAAACAAATAAGATGGATTGAAGGATGATGATTGATGAACTAAGCAAATGGGAAAAAATGGTGTTATAATGGTGGTGATGGATGGGATGATATGTGTTATGCTAAAAAAATTGCAAAAAATGACAAGATAATAAAATGAAGGGAAAATTTACCTACGATGATACGGTCGCCTATGGAGTGCTCACGAGAGCACGGTCTTCGCTCGAATCGCCGGCGTGCGATGAGCTCGAGCAGCGCGCGGTTGCGGCTGCGATGTTGGCCAAAAAAAACCAACGGATCTCACCGGAGAGAGGGCCGTCGTCGCTCGACCGCGGTTGCGTCGCTGTCACCGATTCAACTCGGGGAACTAGGCTCTCCTCACATAAAGATGGATCAAAGGCAAAATTGAGGAGAATGACATGTATATAAAGATGATGGAATGAGAGGTTATTAAAGTGGTGGAGTTGAATGGGAGGTTGTATTATTAGTGGAGTTGAATGGGAAGTTGGGAAAAATGGTGGAATAATGGAGTTGAATTGGTGGTTATTGTAGAGAATGGAAATTAAATAATAAATAAATAAATAAATAAAGTTGTCTACTTTAAATACAATAAAATAAAAAGAGAAGAGAAATAGTGGAGAAATTACAATGGAAGACAAACAACATGTACACATTTTTTTACTTTTCTAATAAGTAATTTTTTTATCTTTTTAATAAGAGATATTTACAACAGAAAAATACAATAAAATACTACAATTAAAATACAACACAAGTATGATTTTTTTGTATTTTTAATAATTAAGAAAGATACAATAAAAAATGAAGAAAGTATGAATATATACATAATGTACAATGTACATCTAGGTCCCAAAACCCAACTTTTGCAAATGAGCTCCGATTTTAATGAAACCACTTCCATTGGATAGATAATTTTCTAACTTGAACTTTAAAAGTGAGTTTGGTGAATTTGGAGTTCATACGGAGCGGGAATTTAGCTTGGAAGTTGGACTTTACGGCTTTTTCTCTTTGGGATCTAGGAGCATTTATTTGAGATGAAATTTGATTTGTATTTTTGTATTTTTAAATACATTTTTATAAACAAATTAGAGAAAGAATTAGGCAAAAAGGAGTTGAAATGAATTTATTAAAAATATACGAAGTTTTAGACTATTTACAGGTGAAAACTCCTTTATTTTTGCAACTTTTTATTGTTAATTTATTTTGTACAATCTAATATACAATAATTAGTATATTTTATTTACAAGAGTTATTTTGTTAATTTATTGATTTTATGGACATTTATTTGGGATTTTACTTGGGGATTTTGCTAAGATCAAGATATTAAGATGATGAATCGTGGATTCATCACCTTTGCGTCTAGCTAGGGGCGTAAACTCTAGCGCTTGTTGAGAGGCACCTCAACATTGATCACCTCTGTATAGATCCATATGTCCATATCATTCATTCATTCTTTATGTCTGCCACCCCATCGTTATCTTATGATTTTGTTATACTTAGGATACACCTTATCCTTAGTATAGGGGGGTGTACACCCCGAGTATCTTCTATTCTTTGATCCTCTCCATTGTCTCCTCTTCTTGTCTATACTTAGGGATACTTTACCCTAAGTATAGGGGGAGACAGTCTGAGTACGATCTGTTCATCCCCACCCTTGACCCCCCATGTTTTGTGTATAGTCTTTTATACTTAGGATTATTTGATCCTAAGTATAGAGGGGACGGTCAACTTCTTATTCATTCATTCATTTCTTATTCATGTATTCTTTAGACTTTTCTATACTCAGTACGAGTTATGTCTTCTCTTTTCTCTCTGATCTATGAGGACATAGCTCAAGCTGAGTATAGGGGGGTCGTATATAATGCGTATATACTTTAGCCATAACTCGTACTTTTGTATTTTTACTAATAAATATGGGTAATTATACTTAAAAGTCATTAAAAATCTTAATAAAAAGATGTTGATTATTCCTCAAATTCTTTTTAAAATTACCGATTAGTAAATCAGGTGAAAATATTTTTTGCAAAATGCTTGAAAAATAGTTTGAAAATCCTTTTGAAAAATCTTTTGAAAACTATTTGGAAAACATTTTGTTACATGTTTTCAACCTTTGTAAATTGTTTTGTTTGTAAAATTTATTTTCTTTGTGTGAAATAAAAATATTTGAAAAATGATTTACAAAATGGTTTGAAAAATGGTTGCCAAAATATTTGAAAAATCTATATATACTGTTTGAAAAACCTTTGCAAAATGATTTTCAAATGTGTGTACATGTTTGTGAAAATATTTGTAAAAATTATTTTGGACTATAGTTTTCAAAATTATTTTAAAAACCTGTGTTAAATAAGTTTGAGGAATACTTTCATCTCACCTAAAATTCTCTATGTGTATACTTATGAAATTGATCACTTACCCTTGTAAATTCTTAAAATCCACTTCTTGTAAATACAAGATGCATCCTCGTGTAAATGTTTTTACCCTAGTTTTTATCCAAAAACTTTTTGTTTTCAAAAATCCCAAAAACATTTGCGAAATTAAAATCCAAACCATTTGAAAAATCTTTTTGAAAAATACAAAAAATGCATATGCATCATCATCTCTTCGAAAATCCATAAAAAGTTCAAATTCTTGAAAATTGCATCACAAAAATATTTTCTGCATTTGCATATCATTAACATTTTTCGGATTGAGTTTGACAGTTGAACGAGTCTAAGTAAAATCCGAAGATTGGAGCTTGATTGGACCTTAAAATCTACCTAATAACAGGAACCTTATAGGAACTGGGTTTGAGGTACTTCAGGTCTAGTTGACTTAATTCTTTGAGGATCACGAGACTTGGTTCAATGGATTCTTGACTGCCTAAGTAGAGTATTTCGGAGCACACGCACGACTCTTGTTGATAATGGCCTAACTTGGACACCTGCACCTTTCACATTCCTCAACTCAGTTGGAGTGATGAGGGGACTGGATTTGCCGGTATGAGACGCACACAAGTAGAAACATTGTCCTCCTCTAGGGAGGGAAGTGCACCCCAACCTGTCCAGTGATGAGAAAGTCTAAAGACAGGAGAGTGTGGGTTGCAATAAAGCTTCAAAAGAGGGATAGTCTACTGGCTCAAGAGGAAAAACTCCTTATATAAATGATGATGTAAATAGTATTAAAAAATGGACAGGCCTGTACAAAAATAAATGCCTGCAAAGTATGTGAATATGTTGTATAGCCAATAAGCAAGCTTGAGTTCCAAAGTCAAATCATGTGAGCCTGCAGTTGGATGACTGGACTACACTGGTCTTGTATCCTAGGATAGGTAGCTACACTGGCTACGTCCATTCTTCTCTTCACCCCCTCCTCTTGAGCTGGTTGCCACTTGAACTTAGAAGGGAATACCCCGCTCCTCGAGGAAGGAGTTATTGGATTGGGGAATCATTGAGTTGTCATACTAGAGAAGTCAGTCTCTTTGTCATTTCAGTTGGGGAGAGCCACCATCACTTACACTGTACGAGTCAGATTCATAGTCATAAGGGTTTGCGTATGAGTTGAGATATTTCTGACCTGGCTAATGAGGAGACTTGAGCAGAGTTTTGGGATTCTCAGGGACTGTTGAATTTCAAATCTGGTTCTCATTAAGGTTACGCCCACACTAAAATTCCAGTGGTTCAACTTGAGCTCCAAACTTGGATTTTATGAAGACAAGATTAATAATTAAACTAAATCCACTTTCTTCTTTTTCTTTTCTTTATTTTTCTTTCTGCGCTTATTGCATCAGTGTTTGCTAGGGACTAGCAAAGGCAAAGTATAGGGGAATGATGAATCCACATTTCATCATCTTTATTCTATCATTTTGGCCTCAAAAACCCTGACAAATGCATGTAAATACCCTTAATTCCCGCATCTTAGCATTCATGCATGTGCATGTAAATAGTGTATAAAATACTGTATTTAAAGACAAAATTATAGAATAAATAAAAGAAAAGAAAAGAATAAAATATTGTAAATATTTTTTGACCCGAAACCCCGAGACCTAGGCATCTTGATGAGTAGGTCGATAAGGAATAAAGTAGGGGGAGATAAGGGCTAGAATACAATAAAGATTTTATTCATTTTGGGACCTATTTTTGGTTTCACTTTTTATACTTCAAATAAAGAAACTTTATACATAAAAGTTGTAGATAATTAAATAAATAAAAATACAAAATTAATTTCATACAAAAATAATATATAGATAAAAAGTTATGATCTGAATAAAAATCCAGAATCCCAACTTCCCAGACATGTATCTCCCTAATAAAAACTCGAAATACGTCAAACTCACCTTTAATTGTATATAATTCAAAATAATCTATTTAATGAAGTTGGTTTCGCATTTAGCGGAGCTACGGTTGGAAAGTTGAGTTTTGGACCCATATTGTATACTTGTACAGATTAAAATATTCATTTTATTATTTATTCATTAATTATTATAATTTTATATTTTTATAATATTGTAAATATTATTTATAATTTATGTGTGTATTAAAATCAGAATACAAACTCAAAGAAAACATAAAATAAAATACTTGTATATATAATATATAGGTATAAGACCTATATGTATACCTGCATAATTAATACTTTTATTTTATTAAGCATACTAAATACTTCAGAAAAATAAAATAAAAATATTTTTAAGTGTATAAAAATATTTTATAAATTTATAAAATAATAAACAAAATAAATAAATAAAATATACAAAATAAAAATAAATTATTAAAATATATAAATACATGTACCTATAAAGGTTATAAAAGGTAACTCTTATTTTTACACCTCATAACAATAATTAAAAATCATAATAAAATACTTCATTAAATAATAAACATTTTTTATTTAATAACCAAGAATTAATTAATTCATTTTCTATTTTTATTGAAATTACCAATTATTTTCCAAGGATTTTTCCTGGTTGGTCCACGTGGACCAACCAGGAGATAGTCCACGTTGACCGACGGGTCAACTGGCTGTCCTCCCTCCCCTATCATGCGTCAGACCTAGTTTTTTTGTCCGATTTGGCGGATTTTTCTAGGTCAAATCTTGCATCCATTCTTGTCGACCCCTTCATCATTTTTTGTCCTCGATCCTTGCTCTTTCACGCCCTAGGCTTTCCTAGGGCCAAGGAGCGACGATTCGAGCCATCTTCCTCGACCTTTGTAGCGTCAGAGCCACAATGTCAAACCTTCATATTCGACCCTTCGACTTTCGAGCCCAGTTTGAACCCCTCTTCCACACGCTCCGCTCCCCTCTTCGTGCCCAATCAACAGAGGAAGGTGACAACTTCCTTTGGAGATCTTCAGGCGGGTCAAGCGAGCACCGAGGCGGCTCCACCACCTCCGCCTTTCTCCGGCGTCGAGGTATACTTCCCCATGGTTCTAACCATCGAGTCAGCCATCTTTCTTCATTTATTTTCTTTGCATTTTGTTTGCCTTAGCATTAGGATCGTTTCCCCCCAAGAAATTTCGAGTTCCATCCATTAAATCGCCCTAACGTTCATCCTCGCCGAAGTTCGCTCCGGCCACCCACCGTGCGTCATCGCCCCTCACCTCGTTTCCACCTCCGCGGAGTCCAGGCATTTTGCCCTGGACCCTTTCACACCTTTTTGCAGGTCAACGAGCACTGACTTGAGCCTGGGGCTCATTTTGACTCTCGCCGGAGTTCTGCGCCCTCCCCCGCGAGCCTCAGCCGTCGCCGAGGTCTTTTGGAGCCCCCAGGAGATAGAGCTGACCGCCAGGAGCGTCCAGGACATTTTTGAATCCCAAAGAATGCCGGAGGTCGGAGCTAAAGCTCGGGGAAGTTCGCCTCGCCGGTGCTCCTCCCTTGTTCTTGCTCCGCTCCTCTGCGTCGTCCGATCAGGCCGCGTCTCCAGATCCAGCAGCCGCCGTTGGATCCTCCTGCACCTCCACCATCAGATCAAGCCAAGGGATCTAATCCTGGCCACTCATCCACAAAGCGTCATCGACCGTTCAGAACGCCCCACGTGTCAAGTTCCTCTTCATCGTCGTTGGATCCCTTGCTTAGGGTATTTTGAATCTTTTACCCTGAGCGTTTTTGTATTTAGTTTTTAGTCCACAAAATTTTGTCTATAGTTTAAATATTTTTGTAATATTTGCATCTAAGCCCCCGAACTTTATTTATTTGCATCTAGGTCCAGTCCACATCACCTCACGTGATCTGTGCACGTGGGGTGGTGGTGTTTTTACACTAGACCCCCTGTGGGTTTAGTTATTTCGTTTCAGTCTAGGAAATATTTTGTAACGTGTAATATTTTTAGGTAGTTTGCACATCAGCCCCTGGGTTTTTGGATATTGCATCTAGGTCCTTCCCAAGCGCGTGCTAGTCATGCGTGGGGGTGGGTAAATTGCAGGCGTACCCTAGCAACTTTGGATATTTGTATTTGGTCCTAGAAATCAATTTATTAGTTATAAAATTTTGTGGAAAATTGCACGTTGGCCCTTCGATATTTGCTCAATTACATATATGCCCCTGTTAGTAGTGTAATTTCTTTTTGTTGTTTCTATTTATTCCATACACCTCTAAATTGCTAAAAATCACAAAAAAATAGGTTAAGCTCATGTTTGCTTGCTCTTTCTCGTCATATTTTTGTTTTGCATTTTTCTTGCATTTTCATATTTATAAAAATTTAAAAAACATGCATTTTTGCTACTGTTTGCACTAGAAAATACTAAAAAATAGTAAAAGCCTTTTAAAAATTCCCAAAAAAAATACCTTTTGTTTATTTCAGTGTCTTTTAGCTCTACACCAAAAATCATTAAAAATTTCAAAACAAAAACCCTAAAAAATATAAAACTCTGAAAATCTTCATAAAAACCTTAAAAATTCTACAAAATCCTAAAAATCTAATTTTTGTCTCTGAATTTTCTTGGTTGAATCATCTTTAATTTAAAATTAATTTGGAAAATTTTCATTACTATTTTCTATCTTATTTCTTCATTCTAGTTTCATATCTTTATTTTATTCACTATTTTCAGTATTTTTTATTTTAAAAATACCTAAAAACTTCAGAAAAATCTCCAAAAATCACAAAAATATTATAAAATTATAAAAAGTCCAAAAACATTCATTTCCTGATTTTTGAGTATTTTTTACTTATTTTTTTAAATCCTTAATCTTCTCTTTTCTTATATTGTGTATATATTCTATATAAATAAAAAGAAAATAAAAAATATATATAATATAAAAAGAAAATATAAAATTATCAAAGTAAAAATAAAAGTATAAAAATATGAAATCAAAAATTAAATAAAAAAATTATAAAATTAAAAACCCACAAAATTTTGCATGCTGGTAGGCATTTGATCACATTCATTTTTTGTGCATTATTCCTTGATCTATCTTGCTTGCTCCCTGTGTTCGACCTCTACACACTTCCACACTATACACATTTTGTAGAGTTATAATAAATTTTGACTCCACCTCTATTTTCATTGCTTGATTTGATTGTCGTGGGTTAATTGTTGATTAATTAGGGTTTCTTGCGGGTCGCCACAACGACTTCGTCTCCGCCTTGTGTGAGACGTATTTAGACTGTGAAAAACCCCAGTTATCATTATACAATCGTTTATGATCACATCACCCTCAGGTATTCTCAACACCTATACATCCTGCATACTGGAAGACCTATGATCATCCTGAAGATATAGATCACTTTTACATTGTCATCTTCAGGGTTTGATCACTAAGTTTCTCAATCTTGGTCTTTGGGATTTGGTTAGATCATATGCTTTCACAAAGCATATATCTTACCTTCAAATTCATGTCATGCTTCCAAAGCATGATGACCATGCATGGAATTTGATCAGTCCCAATACCTCATGAGTGAGCTCATGTCTCCCGGTTTACAAGCGAACATGTATGATCCCTTCGAGAGATCGTATTACTCATATGTCCTTACATGCACACCAGCTCGCCGGTGTATAGACCTTGGTTAGGTCATCAACCTATTGGTCTGCCAAATGTACATACTCAGACATATAGTAACACATCTGTCTCTGGTCAGAAGATGCATGCCTATGCTGTGACAGTATTCAACATAGGTCTTTGGTTATCTCGATCTCGTTAAGTCATCCCATTGACTCAACTAATCTGACACCTCCGAATCACTATTCCCATGTAGAGGACCTGCATCAAGAGGTCGGTCAGATATCGACCAAATGAGAAAGGATTGACATCTCCTACTCAGACTGGAGATCATCACTTAATAATCATTTGATGATGCTTGATGAGTCCTCTATCTAACTCCTTAGATATTCATTCAAGCATCAACCTCTATGATTCAATTAATGAATCAACAGTTATATGATTATCAAGTTGGCCATGGTACATAACCCTTAGTGTATAGAAGGGACCTTATAATGCATTCATTCATTCAATCTTAGAAAGGGAGTGAAAAACAATCAATAACTTTTACTGGTAAATCATTTATTACAATAACATTTATTGCAGGAATGGTTCACCTCGAGCTCACATTGCTAACAGTTCGATTATATACAGTCTGAATTTTATTGAACCAGCATGATGTAAATCATAGATCAAAATGCCTTCAAGGTTGATGTTTAGCATACCACATCTATATGAATTATGCAATTACATAAGCATAACTATCTTGTCATCATAGAATATCTTGCATAATTAACATAATTGAACTAATGAATAAAATAATTGCACGATTGTGAACTAAATTTGGAAGATGAAGGTATAAAAACGATAGCCATACATGTGAATCTCTATATTTTTGTCTTAAAATTTGGAGTATCTTTAACATTCAAAAAAAAATAAATGTACTATTTTGTAGAACTCATCGAGACCTTTCCAATGAGCCCAATAACATCAGATTCTTAGCTTCATAACCCAAAATATCGATGTTTTAAGTTGAATGATCAAGATCCACATATGAAATCGAACATGATTTGAATTAGATCCGAATTTGGATTCAAATTCACTTCTTCTTCTAAAAATAGGAGATGGTAGATCACCTTCTCAAAAACCTAGCCACCATCATTTTTCCCTTATTGGAGCACCGCCATCTTGGCTGGATTTAGTCGTTGGAGGGTTGCCATCGATGCCAGAGAAGGTGCTTTGATCAAATATTAGCGACCACCATCTCGTAAGGGAGCTCAAGATCACTGTTGTGCGTACATTTGCGTTGCGATCGAGTGAAGCAAATATCGTTTCCAACCGTGAGGAGATCCTGACGGAACATCATCGGAGGTAACAAAGTTTTATATCATCGTAGTATGCTTTTTTTTGGTTCCCGATGCCTTGCTTGTTCTGATCATATTTTCATTAATATCCCCATATGGTTATTGACATTAGTCTAATTCAAACGCAATGTGTAAATTAGTGACACCAAAACTCCATGCACGCTATGTACTCACAATTTCTTTGCTTTCCATAGGGAACGATATTGATAGGAATGATGTTAACATTCATAACATCCAATATACTATCATATATTTTGATTAAACTACTCAAAGTTAACAATTGTACGGGAAACTGGACACTGAAATCAAGTGTATGATTTTCTATTGAGAAGTTCGATTATTTTGGACCTTAAGCTTTTTTTAGCATATCTAGTACTTCAATTTAGTAGTAAATTCGTGCCTTAAAATAGTTGCATAACATCATACGTTACATAAATTACAAAAGAAATGTCAATCTTTAATTATAATTTTAATAACAATATGCATTAAGGTTTTGTTTCAAAAATAGGGAAAAGGGAGAATCGTGGAACAAGGGAATTAAATCAAGTGCATATATGCTAATTTTTTCTGTAAATGCAAGAATCAATCCAGAGCCTTTTTTTGTTGAAACTACAAGATGATTGGATTGGATATGACATCTTAATTTCGATAGCACAATAACCATTAAATGTTATCGTACATAGTTATGTGAAAAAAGAGGCAACTTTGATTTCTTTGTTACCTGTTGAGTTTTGCATGTATAAGTTAACATCATCCAGGTAAATGTTAACGCCATCTTGGTAAATATTTTCAATTGGGGTATAATTAATTAGTAATTAAAAGAACATGATACAAATGGATATACATTGATTATCATTTATCATTCTTTATCGGGATCGTATCTCATAACAAGCAGTGATTTCCTTTATTCCATGTAAATTATCAAGCGATAAAATTATTTTAGCAAGTGGTAGTTCATATTTCACCATCAACCCCAACTTTGTATATGATTTATTAATTTTCCTTTTATCAGGCAATAAATAAATTTTGCTCTATTGATTAAATGATTTTGAAACGTCCCCCTTTTAATGGATGGTTGCATATCATGTTAAATGGAGTCATGATCTATAGTTCTTTGCAATCTAATAATCTCGTTGGTGGAATCTTCCAATGATCGGGTAGATGGAGTAGGCACCGTAAGGGGGTGTTTAGTTTGGGAATAAGCATGAATAAGGTAGTGGAATAAGGAGAATAAGGGTTTATTCTCTGTTTGACTGACAAGACATGAATAAGGAGAATATTGTGGAATAACTGTAGGTAAGGTGGATTAAATATAGGAACAAGGGTGGAATAAGGTGAAGTAATGGGATGTGAATGGGAATTTAGCCGCATTTTTGGGAACCGCGTCGGGTAGGGAATTGACACCTTATTCCAATGCTTATTCTTCAAATGAACATGACCTAAGGGATTGTGCATGCACCCCAGGTATATGCCACGAAGGTCGCAGCCCCAACAAATGAGTTGGGCCAACAGATGAGTTGGGTGATATTGCACCTAGCAGCCCTATTGTATCCGGAGTCACTCGACGGAATACACAGGTAGCATGGTTGTCGTTCTTGATTTTGCACTTATACATGATATTAAGACTCATAGTAGTAGAATTAGTAAATGTGGTCGCATCAAATTCTATTTCGAGTATTATTATCGTGAAAGGTATTTGGGGATGTGAGTTAAAGATGTAGAAGTCGTGGTTATGATCTTTTCCTGTTTAGTTGAATAGAGGTCCTTGAAAGTTACTCAAGATGACTATCAAGTTTCCGCGCAGTAGAGGCATGCAAATTGCATACTTGTGTGTGCTAAAATAATACGAGAAATGATTCATGATTGGGTATCGGTGTTTGCAATAGTATACCATTCTGAACTCTAATCAACGAGTGAAACTATCAAGATCAATGTGGTAGTCCTCAAATAATGATTAAATTAATAAATAAAGTTATTTAATATGTGATCTCTTAAAAATCAGAATAACTTGGAAGTTCAATCTTCACCATATATGCAGGGGCGAAACTAGTATATAACTTAGGGGGTCGTGGCCCCTCCTTAATTATCACATTTCACTTATATAATGTTGTTAATTTTTGATATGACCCTTGCTAGAAATTTAAATATACAACAAACAATTTTGAATAATATCATTGAGTGCTTGGTGGCTTATTGGTAAAGTGTTGAGTTCCTTAATAATTGAACTAGGGTTCAATTCCCATTGTTGTAATTTTTGTTTAAAAAATTATCTCTATTCTCTCTCTCCATTCTTTCTTTTGTTTTAAAAAATTAATTCCGTCCTTTCTTTGTTAAAAAATATTATTTCTACTCACTTTTAATATATTAATATTATAAGAATAGTTTGATATAAAATGAGATTAGAGCTCATTTATCTCTCTCATTATTTTTTAATTCTCTTTGTAATGAAATAAATTTTGTTATTTCCTTTCAAATATGAATTTTTTTTATTAAAACTATTAAAAAATCACTAATGGAAAAATAGTCTATACCTGATTAAAAAATTCAAATAACATTGAAATGGTAAGTTTATCAAATTTTAAAATTACATTTGAAATTGTTGTCTCTACTTAAAAAATACCATTTGAAAATATATTTTTTTATTTTGTACTTACATATGATAGATATATACTTGACCCCTCCTTGATAAAATTCTTGGTTTCGTCCCTGCATATATGCATATGTCACTATATAGAGTTAAGTATACATGCCTTGCTTAGCCTACATTAGTTATTATAGTGTTTATATCATTACTGGACAATTGCTTATAACATTACCCTCATGTGAACCCCACATGTGTAACTGGGCAGTAGCTGCAAAAGTAGCGATTTTTGAGGAGATCATACTTTCTACATCACATTTGCACAAGATAGGGTGTGTTTTCCTTTTGGTAATTTTATTTGCTTTCGTTTTATTTTCTGTTCTATTTGAGAGATAATGTAATTGGAAATTTGGAGAGCTTTTATTACACATTTTATAGTTATGTATTGTATTTCATTACATGTGCATGAGCTTGTTGGATAGTATTAATGAGTTTGAATGGATGTTGTAGTTACATATTATTTTATATTATTCTCCTGTTACTATATGTATTTCAAATATTAATCAAATGTGCATTAGTTGGTTTGCTGAGTATCAGAGATCATTAACATATTTGAACAGTAGGTCTGATGCTCCCGTCTCGTCGATTGCAGAAGCCCGAGGGGTGGATCATAATACATATTTAAGCAAGATGTAATTAATTGCTCCTCTCTTTCTCTTTTTTGTGGTTTGCGCGTTCTATTTCTCTCTCTCTCTCTCTCCATTCCCTCTTCTTGCCTAGAATTAGGGATGAGCATGGGTCGGGCAAGGTCGGGCCCTTAAGGGCCCAGGCCCAAGCCTATTTAAAAACTTTGGGCCTTGGACCGGGTCTAGGCCCGCAAAAATTTCTTTGGTTCGATCCAAGCCCATACCTGACCCAATTCCTATGGGTTGGGCTGGGCTTGTGCTTGGCCGGCCCATCTCTACCCATTATAGATTATTAACTTTGAGTTTTTGTTTAAAGTCAATATCAATTAAAATTAGACGAGCCAAAATTGTTTAGAACATATGCCATAATAACTGTGAAACAACTAAAATTCAATTCTACCGGAGATGATTTCTCATTTTATACAAGTGCACTCAATGTTAGATACCATAAACGTCTCTCGTTACAGAAATTGAAAGAGTGAACCAAACTTATACAGTTAACAATAATAGGTGCACCATGCACTACATGTTAAAAAATGGACATAATGCCTATATTGACTAAAGGTTCAATAATAGAAAATATTCCAATGGAAAAAATAAACACCAACAAATTTAAGAATAACCAACAGAATTTAAACCATAAACTAACTAAGGAAAATTAATTCCGAATCAAAATACTATGATCATCAACTCATATGTCCCATCTCAGACTTTCTTGATTTATAAATATTTTATAAAGACAAGATACATGAAAAGAGTGTGCATGCAATAGGTGAAAGTTTCTAGGCATGTAGAATATGGGAAGGGTTCGAGCTCTCTTCGGACCGGACCTTAGGGTCAGGTTGGGCTGGGCCCAGCCAAGTCCGAGCCCGGTCCAAAAAATTTTTAGGCCTAAATGTTGAATCCAAGCCCGACCCTATGTTCGTTCGGACTTGGATCGGGCCAGGTTTTTTGGGCTGGGCTTAGCCCAATGTTCATCCCTACCTAGAGTGAGTTTTCACTAAGTCAGCCATCTTATCCTCCCATGCACGTTGCTTTTTTTTATGTCTTGAGTGTTACTTTTTTTTTAATATTATTTGTGCTGTTACAATTACAGTTGTTAACAATTTCAACAAAGTTCTTAACAAATTTCAACAATACTTAATCCTTCGTAAGTATTGTCTTAACAAACTAAAGTTCATCATATACAATATCGAAGCTTTTGTTCGTTATGCACATCATATAAGATGCCTTTTGAAAATGTGGTTTCCTTGCATATTTTCACTGGTAATGATCGGGAAAGCTGTATATGGATGAGCATGGACCGGACTACTCCATTAAATGTTTGGATATCGGTTGGACTTGGACCGTCCTAATTTTTATAGATCTGGGCTGGGCCTGTTCATATTTTTATACAATTTTCATTCCTACATACCTGCTCGATTTTTGAGTGTATGTTTCATTATGAATTGTAGTTTTATAAGTCTCTATCTCTTTATTGTTGGATAATCCATGTGTTTTTCATGAATTTGGATGTCTCTTTATTGTCGAATATCTCTTGATTGTTAGATTTGAGCCCCTTATTTGGACAGGGCTCGTGGGCCTAATTCGGGCTCCATTTTGGGCCAGGCTTTCGGCCTAATGGGCTGAGCCGAGCCAAGCTAACAAATGAGACCTAAATGATTTGGGGTATGAGCTGGGCCGAGTTTGGTGGGCTGGCCGTCCCAATGCTCATACATAAAGTCGTCCCTGGAAAACATTCGTGGATTTCTTTGTATGGAAAGTATAAAATAAAAGTCATCTCTTGAAGAGACGACTTATCTATGATATATAACAAAATTCTAACTGTCTGCGAGAATTTCAGCTTGCACATACGGTAGCTACAAAATTTCCTCATGTAAACATCTGATATCACAGAATTACCATTGGGATTTTTACCCGACAGACCCTATAATCTTTGTCAATTACCTCTACGACCTTTGAAACATTCTAATTCCTCCCTCGACCTCGTAAACTTGCTCCGTCTTACCCCGCAAACCCTGTCGTTAGTTTTAACTTTATTTGAGTTGATTGCTTGGGTCAGTCTTTAGTTAATCTAACCAATAGAAATCCAACAGCGGATATTCCACCTCCATGTTCTTTCCAAAGGTCATACTCTCCACCTTTGCTAGGGACAACCGTCAGAGCATTGGAATCGCGCCGATCGCCAAGGTCTCGAACCTCGTGTCGGACCTGGAGGTGGCCATCGTGAAGGCCACGAGCCACAACGAGGAGCCCGCCTCGGAGCGCCACGTCCGGGACCCTCCGGCTGCTACAACTCCACACGACCACCTTTGTTTTTCACGCTGCCAACTTCCCCAGCGTGCCTTCTCTTCTCGACCAACGCCCAGTCTGTGTGCTGCAAACCTCCAGGCACCATTTCCCTCCCTTGCGGGCACTCCCCTTCCCATTTCCGCCGCCAAATTCGTATGCGCACCATTCTCTCCCTTTTTTTCTTGACTCTCCCCCACACCCCTCTGTTACGTTTCCTCGCCGTCAAAGAATGGCATATTCCTTTCCCTAAGAGCCTCTAACTCCTCTGCAACATACATCTTTGGATTGAAACGTATGCCATAATCTAGAGTTAGACCTTGCTTAGGTCGTCCAAGGTTCTGAGAATGCAACGCCTGTTGTGAAACTACTGGATGCTACTGGATTCTCAAGGGTTTGAAACTTCTCTAGTGCCAATGGCAACTTCTCTGCTCCCCAGTTCCACAAGTACTTGGCTAAGATTCTAGAATCCACGATAGACAGATTGGTGCTCCACGAGCCGATAGTCCTTGCTTAGATTTGGGCTTCTCCCTCTCCACGGCATGGTCGAGCCCGCGGTCACGCAACCACTGGACCTTGACGTCCACGAACATGCGCTCTGCTAGAAAATGGAATGGAGGCGTCACCTCCTGCAACAAGCTCCTGCAAGGCGGAGAGGAAGTGGCAATCGAGGACGGAATGGGGGAGGGGGAGGGGAGGAGGGGATGTCGTAGAGGAGGCGTGAGGGAGAAAGAATGCCATTTTTTGTAATTTTGAGAAACAAAATGGGTATTATGGAAAAGGAATTCACGGAATCGGGTTAATTTTAACAACCAAATGGATGGGAGTTAACCGCATGATTTATACGGTAAGAGTTATCAAGTATACAAGGTCGAGGGGGAATTACGATATTTCAAAAGTCGTAGAGGTCATTTAACAAGTTTATAGGGTCTGTCCGGTAAAAATCTCATTACCATTTTGTCTACGTAACACTATAATATTCTCTTGCAAAACATTTATCTAACAAATTATAGTTTGACGTCAATGTTTGGAAAATTTACGACTTAAATTAATAAATTCCAGTCCTACTTCCTAGCTATTGGATTATAACGTCCTAAAAGTGAAAGCTTCAGACACACGTTGGCATAACCTATTGAATTTCAGTTATGTTGCTACTAAGAAGATAATCATGGTAGGACTAACATTAATAGGCATACAGCTATCCATTATCACTGACTCCATAAAAACAGAAGTAATGATTTCTGTCAAATAATAAGAGGGAACACATTTTCACGAACTAATGTGTGAAAGAATTATCACATTTTGGAGGACTATCCATGCGAAAGTTCCTTATCCCTTTACAAAGCTTTATAAATCATGGTGTATGAGAAATTCCAAAATTAGCAAGTAGATTTTTTTAAACAGTTCAATTTCAATTTTAATTTAATTGCAATTAGGCGTGGGCAGAGAAGGTGAGCAAAACCTAAAGCCTACACGCGGCTTACGCGTCAGCACGGCGACCGGCAAAGGAAAGAAATCCTCGAGTCCCCTCCGGTCTCCGCTGGAACCATAGAATTCTAGTCCTCAAGCCATCATGAGGGGCGGCGGAGGCCGCCAGATATTAGCTCTGGCGGCGTCGAGGTTCCTCGGCCCCTCTTCGCCCTCGTCCTCTATCGCCGCCGCTACGCTCTTCACCTTCAGATCTTCTTCGTCCATTGTCGCCCCCTCCTCCGCAGTTGCCGACAAGGCTAGGGAAGTAGCCGCCTCCGCCCGGCACTATGGTCGCTGCTATTTCGAGCTATCTAAAGCTCGTTTGAGGTTTCATGGATTTTTCTCTGCAGAAGATCTATGCTTTCCATTTCGATTTCAAATATCGGAAGATCATGTCGACTGCAGTAGTTTTGGTTGATTGATATGTATTCTATTAAACGTCTTTTCTTCAGAAGTCGGAATCTTGAAGACTGCAGTATTTGCCGTTGATAAATATATGTGATTTGATATCTTTTGCAGTATGCTGGTTGTTGCGACATCCGGTACTGGGTACATTCTCGGCAGCGGCAACATCATAGACATTGCCGGTCTGTGCTATACTTGTGCAGGTACCATGATGGTTGCTGCTTCGGCAAACTCCTTGAATCAGGTAGGACCTCCTATTTATATAGTTTTGAATGGAGTTTGCTCTTTGTTGAAGCGTTCATTCGGTAAATTTTGGTTTCTGCTATCTCCGTGTGGAAGGAATGAGTTTACTTCACTTTCACGCTGATCAAACAGAAATCTCGCAATACTAAAAGGGGGAATGATCTTTGTATCTAGAGATCCTTATGGTTAAACTAAGGAAATCTTAATGTCATAGTGTCTTTTATATCCACCTGGCCATTATCCTATTTTACCATGACTAGATGAGTTTGGCGTTCATCGTGTGGCAACATATATTGATTTGATGCTTGTTGTAGAGCTTGAACTAAAACTTGTGCGGTTTTTCTAGTAGTGTTTTTTTATTATAAAGCTCAAATGCTGCTCAGTGGCCTGTTGGGGACCTTACCCAAGTGCAACAGCATAGATCAAAATATGCAGTGCGGCGTCAATAATCACTGTCATCAATAATCTAATTACGGACACTGATATCTCTAATTATTTGATGGCTTCGTCTGTTTTCACTAATTATCTTAAATCTCCTTTATTGTCATGCTATGGAAGGACAAGTGATGTGCTCTCCAGGACATGTTTACATTATCAACTGTACTTTTCTGTTTGGCAAAACATATTTATTATCTTCGAAAATAAATTTTGGAGGGAGTTTTGTACTGTTTGTAAATTGACTACATCGAAAATTTTGTGAACTTGTTTTTATATTAACAACAACAAAGCTTTTTCTTACATTAAGTAGGGTTAACTACAAGGATTCTTTGCCTCTATTCAGATTTATCTTGGGTCATTTTTGGACTTAGATTCAAAAAACTAAGATCCCTTCGGATAGTTTCATTCTAACACTTGGTGGGCCTTCCTTGCCCTCTCTTAACCGGCTCAAGGTCCCAAAACTCGTATCTTTTTAGTTTTTAAGTGGTGCTTCATCCAAACTCCTTTGTAAATGGATAAACCATCTTAAGTGATTTTCTCTCATCTTATCCTCTATTGGGGCTATACCGACTTTCCTTTTGATCGCATTATTCCGAATCCAATCTTTACGTGTATAACCACACATCCACCTTAGCATTTTCATTTCTTCTATTGTCATTCTCTGCACACGTCTATTGTTCATATGCCACCATTCATATCCATAGAGCATAGCATGTCTCATGCCTACTTTGTAAAACTTTCCTTGATTTTCAAAGGATTTTTCTTATCACATTAAACAATAGAGGCTCCTCTCTACTTTAACCAACCTGCGTTTATTCTACGAGTAACATCTCCATCGATTTCCCCATCATGTTGCAAAATATATCTCAAATATCTCAAAGAATCTTTCTTGTAGATGTTATCGTCACCTCGATTCCTTTTGCACTCCATAGATTCAGTCTTAGACCTAATTATATGAAATCATTTAGTTTCTAAGGTATGTCTCCATAGCTCAAGCTTCTCATCTACTCTGTCTCTAGTCTCATCAATCAATACAATATCATTAGCGAATAACATATATCAATATATCATTGTATCTCATCCTGGATGTGACTAATTAACTTGTCTACAATCAAAATGAAAAGGAATGTACTCAAAGCTGAACCTTGATGCAGAACAATGTTGATGTCAAAATAGTCAGTCTTCCTAGATTGAATCCTTATACAAGATGAAGCCCCATCATACATATACTTTATAATGTTAATATATTGGACATGTACTTGTCTCTTCTCCAAAACTTTTCACAATATCTCTCGTGGGACAGAATCATAAGCCTTCTCCAAATCAATAAAAATTATATGGAGGTTCTTTCTTTTAGATCTATGAATCTCAATTGTTCTCCTCAACAAGTGGATAGCTTCAATAGTTGAGTGACTTGGTATGAATCCGAATTGATTTTCTTTTACTTTGGAAACTTGCCTCAACCTTCTTTCGATCATACATTTCCAAAATTTCATAGTATGACTCATCGGCTTGATACCTCTGTAATTCAAACAAATTTGAACGTCTCCTTTATTCTTATAAGTAGGCATCACTATACTCCTCCATTCTTCAGGCATTTTCTTGCTTTACCAAATAATATTGAATAAATTCGTTAGCCATGTCAAACCATGTTCACCTAAAACTCTCCATTTATCTATAGGAATGTCACCAGGTCCACCTTTCCTAAGTTTCACAACCTTGCTTTGGCCAATCTGAATATATCCTTCTGGTCCTCATTAGAGTCAAGCTTTTTGTACAAAACTTTATAAGTTTTAGACTTCGCTCTACTTATATCATTGTTTGCTTCCTTCTTCATTATTTTGTTGTTTTTAAATTGGATTTAGGTCTTATTATTGTATTTCTCTTTTTAAATCAAAGTTTACAAAAATTCATATGAGTAAGAAAGATAGACGATAATTACCATGTTGATTGTAAGACAATTTCGAGCATATAAATGAGTGCAATTTAAATTTATCACAGAGATATTTTTTGTAATAACAAAACAAAGAGACATTTAACAAATAAACCAATTCAATAGATTAAAACACTGTTGTAAAAATCGGTCGACTAGGTTAACTAGTCAGTTCGACTAGTTGAGTTGGGGGGGGTGTAGCCGATGCGACTATGCCTAATCGACCATTAGTCGACCAATCCGACTAATCGGGCCGACTAGTTGACCGACTACTCGGCCGACTTTTACATAGAGTTTTTTTTTATATTTTTACTTTTTTTTCTAAAAAAACTTATTCTATTATGCATAATCTTATATTTAAAGTCAATTATTTCATTTGTTTCATTATGATAGCATAGAAAGTGTATAAATATTCTTTAAAAAAAGAAAATGTACAAATTTATGCAAATATATAAGAATATATGTATAAAAATGATTTATATATTTAAAATAATTAAAAAAAATCAAAACTGACTAGTGATCAACTAAATTTGATTAGTCGCTCGACTGCATATTAATCCTTAGTCAGTGACCCCACCGTCCGAGTACCGACTACTGATTTCTGCAACCTTGGATTAAAACGTGTATGGGGCTTGCAGAGATTTGTCGGAGTATATTAGTTATATAAAACTGAAGCCAAATAAGAGAATATAGAAGAAAATTGTTAATAGAGAGACAAAAGTGTTTTCTTATGTGAAATATGGGAGTATAGAGAGGATGATGGCTTTGTCAGTGACTAATTGCGACCATGGTTACGAGATCATTGCATAATGGATCACACTGTAGGGGATTGACGTGCGATAGTCGGAGGTGGATGTTATTGGAAAGTTGTAGCCAAGGTCGCAGCCTGTGATGTTGGTTGCCGAGCTGGGATGTGTTGGAGGCATAAAAGATGGACAATGGCACTCAAGAATATCCAATGGTGGCTCATGGATGACTTACTCCCTAGGTTGATGTTGAATGCATAGAGGAAGTTGTTAGGAAGAAAAAGGAATGTGTGACAAGCTGAGGGGGGAGAGGTGTATGGGGGAAACAGATGGGGTGGTGGGGGTAGGTGATATATGGGTTCCTAACCCTATTGGGTTTGAGGGTTGAGAAAACTTATCCAGGTTCTCATATGTCATATGGGGGCCTTATGGTAATGTGATATTAACAACAATTGTAGGGATACTAAGTAAATCTTTAACAAAGTAACATGGTAATTCCCTCCGCATGGGTGCAAAGCATTGACATCTCTCTTTGATTTTGTTGGGACGTTCCCTACTAGCGACGTGTTGCATCGTCCGAATGCAATGAAAAGTTGGCAAGGGCAACTACATCGCTGCTCGGATGTAATTCAAAATTTGCAAGGGTTCTCGCATGAGGAATGCATTCGCGTAAATAAGCTAGTTCCTCTGCATCGTCGCCTGGATGCAGTCCAAAATTTGCAAGGATTCTCGCATAATGGACGTATGCGAGTAAAGAAGTCAGTCCAAAGGAGGCTGCAAATGAAGTTGCGGATAGGTAGTTGCAATATTGACACTTTGACTGGCAAATCGATGGAGATAGTAGATATGATGGAGAGAAGGAAGATTCAGATACTACGTCTCCAAGAGACAAAATTGGTTGGAGAGAAAGCAAGGGAGATTAAGAAGACATGCTTTAAACTTTGGTATTTAGGTAAAATACGGACATAAATGGTGTTTGAGTGGTTGTTCATAAGGATTTTAAGGATAGTTTGGTTGAGGTGTAAAGATTCGGGGATCGGATTATTTTGCTAAAATTGGTGCTCGGAAAAGAAATTATTAATATCATCTCAGTTTATGCACCACAAATTGGTTTAGATGAAGGGACTAAACAAGCTTTTTGGGAAGATTTAGATAAGATTATGTAAGGAATCCCATAAAGAGAGATGATTTGCATAGGTGGGAATTTTAATGGACATGTGGGAAAGGATTCTTCCGGGTATGCTAGTGTCAATGGAGGCCATGGCTTCGGAGATAGAAATGAAGAGGAAAAAGTCATTCTAGATTTTGTAACAGCTTATGATCTTTTCATAGCAAACACTCTCTTCAAGAAGACAGATGAGCATTTAATTACTTATAAGAGTGGCCCGACTAGAACACAGATAAATTGCTTTGCAATGAGAAGAGATCGGTTGTCTTGCAAAGACTGCAAAGTACACTTTAAGAAAATGCAGTTTTTGCGAGTACAACTGTGGTAGTAATGTGGTGATTCCGTGGTACCAAAGTGGTTGCAACAAAGGTTTGCGACCACATGCAGTAGCAAAATGTGTGGTCAGGCCAAGATGGTCGGTAATTTTTAGCGATCGCATTGTAGTCGTTGGGTAGGCGTATGTGTAGTCGCTGCGAGTCGAGATATAGTCGCGCTTTAGCCATCTGTTGTCATCTATGTCGCGACTATGGGGCGACCAAATTATCACCACAATCTCCGACCACGTAAAGACCACAAGACCACTACGATTTTATTATTAACGACCAGCTTACGACTACATTGCTAACACGGTAGTAATACCACTAAATATGTGACCACATGACTACCACGTTGCTACTACATTGGTAGCAAAACAGTAGCAATGTAGTCGTAAACTCTGTTGTCCAAATAAAAAAAATAAAAGTAACCACCTGCATTGTATGATTCTCCCGTAGAATGATACAAGCTAATATAGTAGAAACTAATATAATCATCCAAACCTCTTGAGATCTTCCAACCTGCAGTTACAATCATGGCTCCTATGGTCTTTTGGGGAGGGAGAGAGGGAAGATTCTACTTTAGATTCGAGAAATGCTGGCTCCTCGAGACTTGCTTCAGGGATTTGGTAGCTGAATCATGGAATGCGGAGCAGGTGGAAGGTTCCGCCGTTGCCAGGTTCGCGACCAATCTACGTCATTTGCGTTCCATACTCATGGCCTTCGGGAGGAAGGTCAGGGCGAGGAGAAGGGCTTCAAGAGTTGAGGCTCAGGCGGTCGTTTCCCACTTGGAGTCGGTTGATGATGAGAGGGGTCTCTCTCCGGAGGAGAGAGCGGAGAGGAACTCCTGTTTGGCTGCCTTGCTCCTGGAGGATAAAAAGGAGGAGGTGGAGTGGTGCCAACGCTCTCGGCAGCGCTGGCTAAGGGAAGGCGACACTAACACGCGTTTTTTCCATACCGTAGCCTCGGGGAGAAGGCGAAAGAATTTCTTGCATGAATTAGAGGTGGGAGGGGTGCGCGTTTCGGGGGAGGCGGAGATCGGGAAGGCACTGAGGGATCACTTCGCCGCGGTCTCTCGGCGGAAGAGCGGGAGTGGCTGGGGGTGGCTCGGGAGAGGGGTGAAGACCCTTCCGGTCGAGCAGGCGAGATCGTTGATCTCTCATTTCGGGATGGAGGAGGTTAAGGAGGCGGTATGGAGTTTAAACGTGGACGGGGCCCCTGGGCCGGATGGATTCTCTGTTCTCTTCTACCGCGAATTCTGGGACATGATGAAGTTAGATATCATGGAGGTAATCGATGAATTCAGTGGGGGCAACAGTGGTTTTGAGAAGGTTAACCGCGCTATGCTTTTCTTACTGCCGAAGAAAGACACACCCACATGTATTGATGATTTCAGGCCCATCGCCCTCTCTAACGCCATATACCTCATCATTCCGAAGATGTTTGCTAACCGCCTTAAGTCCGTCTTGGGTTCCGTCTTGTTGGATGGGCAATCAGCCTTCATTCCTGGAAGGCAGATGGCTGATGGGCTTGTCATGGCTTCTGAGATTTGCATGGATTGGAAAAGGTCCAGAGGGAGGGGCGCTCTTTGGAAGATAGATTATGCAAAGGCTTATGACACCATTGATTGGAAGTTCCTCTGGGTCTCGCTCCGCCGGAGGGGTTTCCCGGAGATGTGGATCGAATGGATCAGGCGGTGTGTCACCACCTCCTCTTTCTCGGTATTGGTGAATGGAAAACCGGAGGGTGGGTTCTTCCAACCTCAAAGGGGAGTCAGGCAGGGATGCCCTTTGGCCTCGATGTTGTTCGTGCTGATCTCAGACGCGCTGGGTGTCTTGTTCAGGGAGGCGGTCGACTCGGGCTGGTGTGGGATATCGTAGGGAGGAAATATCCATCCCCATTCTTCAGTATGCGGATGACACGATCCTCTTTGTCGGGGGCAATGAAGAGCAATCCGCCAATGCGGTTCAACCGGTCAACATCTTTGGGGATATGGCGGGGTTGGAGATCAATAAGCACAAATCTGTGGTAATTTCTTTTGGGTTGACGGGAGCTGAACGGATTGCATTGGCGAGTTGATTGCCCCTTAGGGACCCTACCAATACACTACCTTGGGCTACCGCTGGTATCCGGTAGGCTGAAGTTGGCTGACTGGGATGATGTCATCAGAAGGTTGGAGCGAAAGCTGGTGGGATGGAAGGCGGTCACCTTGTCCAAAGGTGGCAAACTCGTACTGCTTAGACATGTGCTCGCGGCGATTCCTGTTTTCTTCTACTCTACGAGGTTGCTGCCGGTGGGCGTCAGAAGGAAGATAGAGTCCATCATGAAGAATTTCTTTTGGTCTGATGGGAGGCAACAGAGGAAAGGCATTCATTTGATCGGCTGGGAGGAGATGACAAAGAATCGTGAGGATAGGGGGCTGGGGATCAGAGATGAGCAAAATATGAACAACACGCTGATCGTGAAGTGGATCATTTCTATTTGGGGCTCCTCCTCCACCCGGGTGGTAAGGTTGATTCGGTCAATCTATGGGATTTCTGGTCACTTGATTGCGAGTAGGGTCCGTCACGAGTCCCCTCTCTGGTCAGGCATTCGTATCGTTCTCCCGCTGATGATGGATCGGTTGCGCTCATCGATTGGGGATGGCAACCTCTTCCGGTTCTCGAGGGATGGCTGGTCGTCTACAGGGATTCTCGTTGAACGTTTCCCTCGGCTATTCACGCTCGCTGAATCGAAGGATATCTCTCTTGTGCAGACCGGGGCTACGGGTAGCTGGGCCCCTTCGTTCCTCTCGAAACTCTCCAACCAGCGGCCGGGCAAGTTTATGCAGATGCGGGAATGTCTACCCCTAACGAGTGTCTTGTCTGGGGGTAGAGATCATTTCAAGTGGTCGGACGGGACATTCTCGGTGAGAAGAGCTTACGACGCGCTGAGCAAGCATGAACAGGTCCATGATCGGGAGCTGTTAGATGACGTCAAAATCGTGTGGGAAGCAAAAATTCCGAGCAGAATTAAGGTTTTCCTCTAGTATCTTCGTAGAGGCTGGCTGGTTGATAAGGAGTGCCGTGGCCGTCTCTTGGGTTTGGACGAAACTAAATGTGACCGCTGCGAGGAGGCGACGGAGGAGTCAACCCATCTACTCTTGAGGTACCCGGATTACGTCTATATGTGGTAGACCCTCCAAATTCCTTGGCTCCAGACTGGGGGGTTATTGGAGTTCTGAACATCGATTAGGAGCGCCCGCAGGAATGCCTCAACTGACTATTGGAAGCCCTTCGCTACCCTGTGAGCTATCTGGTTGGGGCGGAACGAAAAGATTTTCAACAATCAGAGGTTCTCCGAGGAAAATATTGTAGCACATTGTCACGCTTTATCTAGCCTCCGGGCTTCATGACTCTTGTAAATCTCTTAAATCCGATTAATTAAAATGATACAGGCGGTGGCCCCCGCGATGGGGGTGCACCCAGTTTTCAATAAAAAACCTTGTAGTTACAACCTAATACAATCGTCTTAAAGAAGAATCAATCATACTTGTAAAAAGCCAAAGTTCAACATGCACTTTAATATATATATATATATATATATATATAAAAGCAAAATGATAAAAGTGCAAACATATTTAGAAAGTTACATGTTCAAGACAATAGAAAGTTAAAGTTCAAAACAATACAAAGGTAACATCTAGACACTAAAGTTCTTGACATTACAAGTTTTGGCATTAAAACTTCTTTTTCCTCAATTTTGAAAAAGCTCCTTCCTTTTCTTTTTCCTTTATTTCCTTTCTCCTTGTCCTTCCTTTCTTTGTCATTTTTTGGATTCCTTTTTATTACGGGTCCCGTATTGTTGATGGAAGCCCAGACATTCCAACGTGAAGTTCAAGAGAGCTCCACTATTTATGCATTAATGGGACGTGAAGTGAGCAAACATGAGACAACTACACCCGAAGTCCCGCCTGAGGTAAAGCCCATCATCCAGGAGTTTGCTGACATTATGCCTGAAGAGTTGCCTGAAGGACTACCCCCGTTGCGAGACATTCAACATCACATTGACCTAGTCCCTGGAGCCAGCCTACCCCACTTACCACATTATCGGATGAGCCCAAGTGAACACGAAGAAATGAACAAGCATGTCACTGATCTTCTACGTCGTGGATATGTTCGAGAGAGTATGAGTCTCGTGGCGGTCCCTGCTCTGCTTACCCCAAAAAAGGATGGCACATGGAGGATGTGCGTGGACAGTCGTGCTATCAACAAGATCACGATCAAGTATCGTTTTCCGATTCCACGCCTTGATGACATGCTCGACATGCTATCGGGTGACAAATTATTTTCCAAAATGGACCTTCGCAGTGGGTACCATCAGATTCGCCTCCGACCTGGAGACGAGTGGAAGACTGCCTTTAAGACCAAAGAGGGCCTTTACGAATGGACAGTAATGCCCTTCGGCCTGTCTAATGCACCCAGCACATTTATGCGAACCATGAATCATGTACTGTGACCCTTCATCGGTAAGTTTGTGGTTGTGTACTTTGATGACATATTGATCTACAGCTTGACCAAAGACGACCACTTATCCCACTTACGACAAGTCTTGGAAACCCTGAGAGCCCAACAACTGTATGTCCACCTCAAGAAATGCTATTTCATGTCTGACACGGTCCTCTTTTTGGGATACATTGTCACTGCCGATGGACTTAAAGTTGAACCCTCCAAGATTCATGCCATTCAGAGCTGGCCCATGCCCAAAACCCTCACTGAGATTCACAGCTTTCTAGGATTGGCTTCTTTTTACCGGCGCTTCATCCGGAACTTTAGCACTTGTACGGCTCCGTTGGTAGATTGCACGCGCAAAGGCGCACCCGCTTGGTCTCTTGAAGCAGAAACCAACTTTCAAAGGCTAAAACATCAATTGACCCATGCCTCTGTCTTGGCACTTCCTGACTTCACCCAGGTTTTCATAGTCGATTGCGATGCCTCACATGTCGGTATTGGTGCCGTCTTGATTCAAGAAGGACGACCTGTAGCATTATACAATGAGAAATTGAATGAAGCTCGATCACGGTACTCCACTTATGATGTCGAATTCTATGCCGTAGTGCAAGGTCTCAAGCATTGGAGACATTACCTGATCCAACGTGAATTTGTCCTTAACTCTGATCATGAAGCCTTAAGATATCTGAACTCACAGAAAACCCTTAACAAGCGTCAGGCAAAATGGGTTAGTTTCCTCTAAGAATACACGTTCCATCTCAAGCACAAGGTTGGCACTCTGAATCGCGTGGCCGACGCGTTAAGCCGACGAGCACATGCCCTGACCACGATGACCGTCAACACAACGGAATTTGACACGTTCAAGGATCTCTACCCCACTGATCTTGACTTCGGACAAGCTTATGCAGAATGTGTTGATACTGGGCAAGATCCGGCAACCACTTATGTCCTTCATGAGGGATTCCTGTTCAAGGCCCACCGACTATGCATTCCTGCCACCTCCCTTCGAGAGAACCTAATTTCAGAACTGCATAACGGTAGTTTAGCTGGACACTTTGGAAGGGACAAGACCTTAACTCTTCTCCAAGAGCGATTTTATTGACCGGAATTGCGAAAGGATGTTACAAAGTTTGTACAAAAATGCCAAACATGTCAGAGATTCAAAGGTCATAGGCAGAACACTGGGTTGTATACACCTCTACCGATTCCTCTGCGACCCTGGGAAGACATCACTATGGATTTTGTGCTAGGCTTACCCCTCACGATACAGAAAGTTGACTATTTTTGTGGTTGTGGACAGATTTTCTAAAATGGCACATTTCATTGCATGCAAAAAAACCTCAGTTGCATCTCATGTCGTTGATTTGTTTTTTCGTGATGTTATTCGATCACATGGTGTTCCTCGTTCTTTCACTTCGGATCGTGATACCAGGTTTTGAGTCATTTTTGGCGCACGCTTTGGTCTCGTCTTGGTACTCGTTTGCAATACAGCACTGCTTATCATCCACAAACAGATGGGCAAATCGAAGTAGTTAACAGATCATTAGGAAATTTATTGTGATGTCTTGCAGGGGACTCTCCGTCCAAATGGGATCTAATTCTTCCCCAAGCCGAATTCGCGTATAACAGTTCCACTACTAGGTCCACCGGAAAATCGCCATTTGAGAGCGTGTACGGCTTTCCACTCACCCCTCTAGTGATCTCCTCGTGATAACGAGCCCCGGCTTCAACCCCCAGGCGGAACTCCCGTAGCGGCACCATCATTAGGGTGGCATCACCTACACAGCTTCAGGCCTCAAGATTGCATCTTTGTTGTACCCATAATCTATCGAAGCCCTTTACTCGACTCAGGCAATCACCAGAGAATCCTATCGCATCTTATTCGAGCTTCAGGCAATCCATATGAGGCAATCACCTTCATCCTTACGCGATATTTACGCGCAATAGATTCAAGCGATGGTAACCGATCCAGGCGATGGCTAAATCACTCTCTTCTCCTCAGCGTGATCTAGCAGCGGGCTCCCTCTCGAGCCCCCCTTCCTCTACTCAGGAGGCGGCGAGATTGTTGGAGGCGCCACCAGAGGTTTCCCCCGATGGGAACCCTAATGTTTATAGGGGGCGTTTCATTTTTCACCCCCAAGTGGGCCGGAAATGTTAAAAAATTTAATTATTATGTATGTTGCTACAAATGTGCCCTTTGGGTTGTTTTTGAAAAAAAAAGGAGAGAGATCATGCCAAATTGGGCCTTATTTGCCAAAAAAGGGAGGCAAGAAGAGGAAGAAAGGCCTGAAAAAAATAAATTGACCTTATTTGCAAAAAAAGGAAGAGAAAGAAAAAGGGTGCATATAAAGAAACAGTACGCGGAAAAAAAGGGGAGGAAAAGCCGTAAAAAATGAAATGGCTTTAAAAAAATTTGTTCAAAAAAATGATTTGAAAAGCCGAAAAAATTTGAAATCGGCTTATTGGTTTTGTTTCTACCCATCTTCATGTGTCTTCTCCCAACTTGGTCGATGTCTTCATTCCGACCAGTCTGGGAGGAAGGGAGAGTATTGTATAGAGTCATAGGCTACAGTTTCAGATTCTCCAGTCCAGAAGCCAGTGAGATTTCCAAACTCCACAATTTTGCAGATGAAGATTCTCCATGCGCAGTTTCAGACTCGATGATCAGATTCCGAGTCCACAGTGTGATGCGCATATTCAAACTCAACGATTGGTTCCGAGTTCGTTAGTTTCAGACACATACATGTATGCGGTCTTCTTTTCAGATGTGCACATGTTTGCCATCATTGTTTGTAGTTCCCATCTTTTGTGTTTCGGACAGAGTTTTCATGTATTCCATAGGGACTCCAGAGTAGAGATCCCATTCCCTATGCCATGTTGGCTAGGGTTTTCATGTGGTTTCATAGGGACTCCAGACTAGAGTACCATTCTCTGTGCCAGATGGGAGAGACCCAATTCTCCAACGAATATACTTTTTCAGACTCCATTCTCCAGCGACTGTGGACTCCAACGAGGATTGCACTCCATGGTTTTTCAGTTTAGCCCTTTCAGAGATAGAGCAATTGTCCACATGTTGTGGCGGGCCAGAGTACTCCGATGAGGAAACTCATTTTCAGTTCCAATGACTCTGACATGCGCAATGCAGAGGACATGCTCTCAGGCAAGGAGATTCAATTGACTCAAACTCCAGCTCATTCGTCCTCCTCACCTGCACGACATGAAAAGCAACATCCTCGACACCCGACAGTTGTGCGCGTTGAGTTGATATTGTATGTAGTGTCATGTATTGTGAGTTGAGATTTCTTTCCGTTTGTCCAAGCTGAGCATTGCATGCTCCATTTTAAGGGGGATTGTTGGAGTATTTGTAATATGTGTCACTTGAGTAGATGTCACATCCATGAGTTTAGTTCCACATCTACCAGTTGTGGGATGTGGAGACTCAGTAAGGGCTATATAAGAAGTCCATCACCCCTTCATCCAGTGAGAAAAGCAATAGACTATTAGCCCTTTGTGGCGTTCTCCCGTGGTTTCATCCCGCTCCTTAGGAAGTAGGGTTCCACGTTAAATCTCATGTTCTTCCAAGTTTTATTATTTTATTCTGATACGTTTCCGCATTCCTATTTTCTAACACTTCCACTAGAAGTGTTTCTTGCAAGTATCTTACTTCATCACAATAGCCCAGTTAGTCGGATCGTAGCCATCACAGTTATTACAGTTTTTTGTTGGAAAAACGCAATAGTACAGCTTTTATTTAAAATTCCCCAGTCATATGCAGAAATGAAAACATGACAATCGAAAGAACATTTATCAACAACAAAAAACAGTTAATCTATCATTCTTCAGGGACAACCGAAGGTCTTAAATTTTAAATGTTCTTCTAATGTATGTTTGGAAATTTTGTTTAAAGAAGAAAATTTGAAACGTGGCCTCTTGACCCTGCTCCCATGCAGATATCAAAAAAAATGTTTTAGTAAACCAGTTTCTTAGAAGTCAAATATTAAATGCTTCCCAAAATAAGTATAAAACTTCACAACAGTAAAGCCATAATCCTATTTGATAAGGTATACACGCAATATCCATGACAACCATCTCCAGATAGGCAAAATACCTCCAGGTTCTCCGTCTGGGGCCATATTAAAAAATCTTCCCCAAATCGAGACCCGACGATGGTTAGACCAAGTCTTCGACAAACTTCAATATAAATGATGCTGAGCATAATGGCTGGTACCAAAAATGTGAGAGGTATCATCAAATTTCAGACATCCCATGGAGAGGAGTAATTGAGAGTATTATTGGAGGTACTATAGAAACAAATCAAAACTATTTGTCCAAAAACTCCAAACAATATAGTTATGCAAGGATATATGTATGTAGCAAGTTCGGAAACTTTACCACTGCCACAGCCAGAGTGCAGGACATTATGCAGATATGAAAACTTTGAATCTAAGTATACAGGGAATCTTTTGAAGCCCCTTGATTCAAATAGCACTGCATTTACAGCATCAAGTACTTCGATCAAATGGCAGCTAATGTCTCTGCTCACCAACTCAGCTTCAACATCTTTTGCTATTTGGTCCAACTCCTCCAACCAGCCAGATATGCTTTTACCAACTAAAGGAACCGCTTCCAGAGAATCACATTCAGTATGAGAATCAAGTATTAAAGACTCATCCCCCATTTCCTTGAGGCGAAAACGCGCATCAATATCTCTGTTATGAGCCATAAGTGCTTCATCTTCTAAGGCAACATATAAAAGAGCCTACAACAACATAGTAGTCAAAAATTAAGTAGGGATCTTAAGTAAGAATTTCTGAGTGGGTGTTAAATAAGGATAATGCATACTGAAACAACTTCGCAATCGAGTTGGCGATGTGATTCAGAAAATAAGCAAGCCGGCACAGAATGTAAAGCAGCAGAATTCAAAAAGTTGATGCCAGTCAAAGGGCTAGATCGCTCGAAATAAAAATTTTGAGTAAATATTTTTTCCCATCGTAGTCGTAGGTCTTTCAGTCACCAACTTATTTGGAAGTTTATAATGTATACTCAATCATTGAAATAAATCAAGGGTAGAACAACCATGCACATCCCAGTGCTGAACGACACTATGCTCCCTGGTAACACATTAACACTTGCAGAATCTGTAGAGTTGACACCACACCTTCCACACATGCACTCTGGTTCCTCCTTTTTTTCCAGAAAAAATCATTTATGCAATTTAATACCTTGCTACAAACAAGCTTCTTTCACGAAAAAGCGAATCCATTTGTTGATCTATTTGCGCACCTCTATCACGTTATTTGCAGCTTAAATCCTAAAATACAACTAAAAGGAAAAGAAGGCATTTTCTGTTGGAAATAGCAAAACCATCCATAATTCAAGTTGTCAGACCATCCCACCCTACGGAAAAAGACAGAAAAGTAAATAAAGATATGGTTTTTCCAAACAATCTGTGTGCTGGCGAAACCACAGATCACAGGTACAATTGTCCCGTAATAATTATCTAATTCACCTTGAAATCAAAACCAGGAGGAAGGTGACGAACAGACAAAAAAAAAAACAAACAACAGAAAAGATGGGTAAAAAATGATGAACCAACTCCCATGCATCGCAAGAACAAGAACGAGCAAAAAACAAACCTTGGCGATGGAGATGTCCTTGTCCTTGGACCTAAAGGAGATCTCCTGTATGAACTTGCTCCTCGCCATCTTAATCACCTGCTCCCAGGAATCCAATCAAAACCAACAAATCTTTATGACCAACAAAAAAAGATCCCAGATCAAGAAGAGAGGAAAGATCGACCTCGAGATGGCAGCAATGGGCAGAGACAGAGAGGTGGCGAGGACGGCAACCCACCGGCGCTGCCATCGCCATTTGGGTGTGATGGGAGAAGGCGTCAGCAGCAGCAAGGAGGTGGAGAGGCATCTAGGCCGTGGTCTTGCTCCCTTCTTCTTCTCCTATTGCTCGTCCTTTTCGTTTCCTCGTCGTTGGGCATACGCATAACGATATGGAGGGGAGCTGGTGATTCTTTGTTTTCCTCTTCGTCTCCTCCTCCTTAACAAAGCAAAAACCCTCCTCCCTCACTGAGCTGTTTTCTACCTATTCATTTATTAGTCTTAATACTTCTGTCTTCTTCCTAATTATGGTGTGGCCCCCACTAATTATCAGTTAGGGGAAAAACCATGAGCATGGTTTTCTGGGCTGGTTTTGTTGAGGGTATATTCTTTGTGGGATTTCTCAAAATAGATTTTAATGGAAGGAAATTTTTGGGTTTGTTTTCAGTGCTCAAGCAAAAGTGAATGAATTCTATGTTTATTTTTTTTGTAAAAGTATTATCATATGAGAACAGCTTTAATGTGTTGGGATTAAGTCAAAATGTGGGCTGGCCCATGAGCCGGGTCGAGGATCAAAAACTTCTGTCCGAAGTCTGCCATTGGCCAATCCATGAGCCATTTTATTATTTTTTCATTGAATTTTTTAATGGTATTTAATAAGTATAAATGAATTTATTAATACCATTTATACTTTTTATAATTAGTATAAGTAGTTTACATGTTAATTGACATGTAAACTATTATATTTTATTTAAAACTAGTGTTATATATGAAAAACTTGAAGTATATCATATTAATACATGTATTATTCAGCTTATATTTATTTTTTTATTTTTTGTAGGTCGGGTCGGACCAGTCGATGCCTCAAATCTCCTAATCCAAATTCGGCTCATGAGTAGGCTGGGCGGGTGGGCCCCCAGCTCGTCGACCATGTGTAGTTGGGATACCTCCTTCCATTGTTTTTTAAAAGTAATTCCTGAAGTTTAAGTTATTGGTGTGAATTAGTTGGACTATTATTTGGATTATGATAGTAGAACTTAGTTGTTGGTTAAATAATCAATGTTTGAGGCTTGATTGGAGGAGTTAGTGGAGATTAAGTTGGTGGTGCTTAACTCCTCCTTGTCATTGATTTAATACCTCTGAGTTACCTCCAAATCTAAATAGATCCTTAGTATACACAGGTGAGAAGTGTTCATACTTTTATTGATCTTGAAGGGTTAGACTATTCTTTGAACGATCATTTTCTACACATGATAGAAAAATGCAACCACTTCGCATTGATATGTTGCATTGCATACTCTGGCATCTTTCTCATGTTCGCTATCCTTTTTTCACAACATGAACCACCTAGGAAATGTTCATCCTCAAATAAAAGGGCCCTATGAGTGGATTTGTTTTATTTCACTCTAGTAATGAATTTACTATTCTACAAGCCACTGATTTAGTCATAAACACTCTGGGGCCTTTTGCACTTGTACTCCTCTAAACTTTGCCAATGGCAATTGCACTCATATATATTTTGTACTAACATATATGCTCCAAGAAAACATCTCAAATGACATATGTGCCCTTGTCGCTACCCAACATTGGTCAAAGTATTAGAGATGATGATCAAGAAAGTAAAATAACTAAAGTTATTCAACTATCTACCAACCATACTGAATTTGTTTTTGTCTTCACCTCATCTTCTTTCGCCCTCCCACATAGCCGGTGAACTTTGTTCATCCACCAAACGAGCGGTGGCACACCTGCCCCCTCCCAATGCGAGTTGCCCCCTTCCCATGTGTCAAACTCACCCTACCATCGGTCGCGAACCACCCACCTACCCAACCTGCCTAACATTTATGCAACCTATTGCACCGATCTACATGGAAGAGAGATTGACCTAGTTAGCGCTCAAAGGGACCCATGAATGCGAAGAGGTGAAGGCACGAGGGAATCCGACGTGGTAGAAGTGATGGTCCTCGTCAAGCATGTTGGGCATCCTCGAGGGAAAAGGAATCCTCTGGTGTAAAGAGGATTACAACAATCCTATCTAATTTTTTTCATAATTTAGATTCCAAAATCTAACCTTATAGATTGAATCTTGGATTAATCCTCTTCTTATCTCCAAAATTTCGCTCAGATCTGAGCTTATTTGTTATTTTATCTTAATAGTCAAATATTCGGTCAAGATATAAGCAACTTAAATTCCATTTAAAAAAGATCCGAATCTTAAACCATTAAGATAAAATAGTAAATAAGCTCGGATTTGAGCGAAATTTGAAGAATACATAGAGCATTAATCTAAGATTCAATCTATAAGGTTAGATTTTGGAATCAAAATCAGATTGGGGTGTTTTTTTTTTTCATTTTAGTCCTTTACCTGTCATTTCTTGCAGTTTGACCAACAGAAGTTAAAAGCAAGGACACAAATTATTTAAAACGTTTTCAGGGACAAATGCTATTATAACATATTGATCGTCATCTTTGATATTTTGACCAGCGGAAGTTAAAAGCAAGGATATAAATATTATTGAAAAAATATATTTTTTTGCTATTACAAAATAAGTAAAGGAGCGCGCACGTGTCATTGACAATTTTGAAGAGGAGCGCAAAAATATCCCAAATATCTAAAAAAAGCGGCTTTCTCTTTCTGCGTGAAATGTGCCCCAAATGAATAATTTCTCCTCACGGGAAGGAAGAGCTAATAGATACCAAATCCCAACAAAAACAGCGAATATTCCTTTTTTAAAAACAACGGCGGATATTCCTTCTCTATGGAAGTGGTATTCTGTACGCCATTGCTTCTTTGTTTAACCGAAGAAGCTAATGATTCTACTACATGTACACATGTTACAAACTAGCAATAAAATATAATATAATCTCAAGTTGCATCAAGGTACAAAGAGAAAGAAAAAAAGGACGGACATGCATAAGCAGCAAAAGATTCAGGATTCGCTCGCTTGTAACTTATATGTATGTTTAGCATTATATGGGAATTGGGATGGATGTAAGCAACTGTTAGATATAAGAATAACGTTTACTTGCATTAATTAAAGCTATCAGTTGCTTTTTTTTAACATTATTATGAGCGGGGCCGATGATCTGACGTTGGAACAGAAACAAACGGACGGTCTCTTTTCTCTCCATGTCAGATAGGCGTGTCATGCTCATCGTCATTGAATGAAAAACAAAGATTGTCTTAAAGAATATTCGATTTCGCTTCGTTTCCACGCTATATTAAAATCAAATGAAAAAGACCTTACATGCACGTGGGAATTCATGTGATATTAAAATAGAACTGATCAGTTCGATTAACCAGTTTTTCAACTCTAATGATATCAATTTTGGTCAAACCATCGATTCAATTGATTACGTGAGCTTCAATATCGATAACCATGTTCGATCAAAATTGAACACTCCCGTGACTGTTGGTTGTTATCCATTACATAGGACTAACTAAATACTCCTCTGCACCTTCTTAAAAAAAGATTCAATCATTATTAAACCATTATTTCAAGTATAATGGAGCGTGCATTTTATATAAATTTAATTCATTCTAATTTAACCAGCCAGTTCAACCACCTTTTCCTATCGATACATTTTAATCTAGTTTTAAAGAAAATCATTGTCGGTGGAACCGATTTGATTCCATAATATATCTCGTTGTGACATTTTCTATCTAAAGAAGGTAATATGATACCCCACAAATAGGGATGAAAACGAATGTGAATATATTCGAATTCGATCCGCTATCGTATTCGTTTTAGACATATTTTGGCATTCGTATTTGTTTTAAAATGGATGTGAATTTGAATATCATCCGTTAATATTCGTATTCATATTCGTATATTCATTTTTGTACATAAGTATAGTTATAAATTTATTTATAACTACGCGTAACAACATTTTATGCTATATCTATTTTATGTGTAAATCATCATAGACATATATATTTTAATCAATCTATTAAATATTTATATTATTATTCTTATCCGATTCGTTTTACATTCGCATTCGTTTTTAAGGATATGATAACATATTTTTCACATCTATCAATATTCCTATCCACATATTCATACTTTAAAATATATAAGAATATGATAATATATATATATATATATATTCGTATCCGATTGTTTTCATCCCTACCCACAGATGTAGTCAGACGAGACAGTTTGGGTGCAATGTTGCGTTATGTAGGCCTCCTCTCCTCATCCACCACAGAAACGGGAATTGGATAAGATTAACGACGTCAATATCATGGAGGACGTAGGATGAGAAAATACACTTTATGGGATCAAATTTAATCAAATTTCGATTTCGGTAAGTGACGAAATTCGACCGAAATAGTCTATATCGACCGAATTTTGGGGGCATCGGTTCAAAAAACGAACCGAAATGATGGAAATTTCGATCCAGCCAAAATTCATTTCAATTGGTCACCGAAATGGTGACCGAAATCCAAATTTGAAGCATTGCTGAAAGATACGAAAAAACAGTATCTCAACCATGCATCGGTCTAAATTTTCGGGTCTCTCTTTTTATTCCAATTCACAGATCACCCAGAAGAGCCCAATAGTTAAAGATTTTACCCAATTTGAAAGAAAAAAAAAACAGTCGATCTAAAAAAGCTTCAAGACCTGCCAGGTCTGCCTCCATTATGGTCACCCCATACCTCAAAAATCCGATTCTACAGAAATCAAAATATTATATAGAGATGGTTCCACTTGATCAACACACGAACCCCTGCTAAATCTAACTGAATTTATAGATATCAAAAAGGTAGCAGTATGTTGCAGTAAGTCAAGGAGGGAAGCAGTCGATATCACTCAGAAAATTGCTTTTGTTGCGGAATCGCAAACCATGCCCGATAAAGTTTAACCACAGGCCTGAACAGCATAACTACTCTATGCTACGCAACCGAAGCATATCTAAACTTGTACTGCGGAAAGTTAAAAATAAAACAGTACGCTGATCAAATTCTTCAGAAGTTGAAGCATAAGTACAGAACAAAAGCCAAAAATCAGCATACCATGAAGATATATCCTGTGATGGTTTTCACGTCCTCGAGAATAATCCAAACATAACATGCCATGGAGAGAATTATCGTAACATAATATGGAGACAATTAACTTCAATTCATGGAATTCTGAACCCTGCGCCTGGTACAACTTGTCATAGCAGTCTATTAGTCGTGGGACAGCTTTCTCAACCCATTCACTAGACATATCTGGGAGTTCTGCCAGCACCCAGGAGCTGACAATTACCATCATGCAATTTATGCACTAGTGCATTGATAGGAACTCTTTCAAACAAAATAAGTGCATTGATGGGAGGCTTGTGCCCCTTAAGAAACATTAATTGCAAAAAATCAGCATCATTCCATCATAAAATCAAGGCACAAGCACCAGGTTAATCCAGTCCCTTCCAAAAACAAAAGTGAAAGGCGATCAAAATGATCCAGACCATGTACGTGGGGTAAAGATATGGATAAGCATATCTGTCGTCATCCAAAACATGGCCTCAAATTTCAGCGAAATTCGATCGAATTTCTGTCGAATATCAATATCCAGTCGAAATCGAAATTCGACCGAAATGACCGAAATATGGGGGTCCTAGTACAAAAAATGACCGAAATGACCGAAATTTCGGTCGAAATTCCACCGAAAATCCATCGAAATTCTGTTTTGGTCGATACCGAAATGTTGACCGAAACCGACATTTAAGGCCTTGATCCAAAATGCATTAATAATTGATAAAAAGTATAAACCTGCACTTACAAAAATCCCCTCAAAATCATGCTTGAACCTACAATCTCCGCACATTATCATTTAAATTCAGAAGCTACAGATAAAGTGCAACCACATGTTAGTGTCACACAGAAAGGACGCCTCACTGTTTGCATTTCTTTCTTTAGAAGATCCTAAGAGGCCAAAGCTTCCTTGTTTGAACAACCAGCTGCGAATTTCAATCTTGACTCTGTCCTGGAGTGCGCAGATAATCTACTGGCCACCAAACAGATGTTCAATTCCTAATTTCCTTGAAGTCTGCCTCCCTTAATAGTCAAGTCTTTTCCACCGAGAATGGACCCTATTTCCAACCACAACATCTAGAAATCCAGCAATGGAACCCTTGAAATAAAACACTGACTAACCGAATGTTACAATATTTCTAAACATTGACCTTTAACAAGTTGGAATATTCCCAGGCAGGAAAAATAGTAAAGAAAAACATAACGCCACTGTTGATGTATATTAGAAGGACGAGATGTCATAAATATAATGATGGAGCCGAAAATGCTATAAGAAAAAGATGAGATGGAATAAACCCAGCCGAGTAAAGAGGTAATCCTCGGATTCTGAACACTGGAGATTCAACATCCAGATCATATTGGACCTCCCGCAGGACCTCCATCCCAATCATCAATTTGATGCACTAAACCATTGTAAGAAAAATCCAACCAAGGTCCCGATACTATCCAAACAATTTTAAAAATCCAAGGTTGCCTTTGATATGGAGATTGGACTCGTTTTCTTTGGAGGCTAAAGGATGATACTGGATGTTAAAAGTCACCTATTTAATTAAATGTGAAGGAAAAAAACAAAGTTTACGAGGTAGAAGTCAGCATATCAATATTCTCATGTCAACACCCAAACTAAACTCCAAGGGTTCGAGCAACGCTCTTGACATCATTTATTTAAATATCACAATATATTCAATGATATATCACACAAAATACCGTTTTTTAGGAAAAAGATGGTGTGACATAGAGGAGACGCCCACCATAAGTTTCCATGTATTCACATTATATATCAAAAATAGTTACAAAGGCTAAAAGGTCTTTAGATATGTCGCATGCTCTGTATAACATTTTTCATGTGCATTCTCTTTCTACGAAAGAAATTCCCATTCCGTGCAAGCTTATATGGACCAAAAAAATGGTCGCCACCCAAACCTTGGTATGACTTCCAACTGCAAAAAACGATGCCTCAACGTAAAGAAGAAATTATCATAATCACATTATAAGATACAGTAAACTAAAAATACTTGTCATCAATTAGAGTTTGAATAGATTTAAAATTGCTAACTTTAGATATGATATATACGTATTTATATGAATTTGACAAAATAAATTTATTATGTCCTTTTCAAGTTTTTCTAATAACATTATACACCTAACTTTTTAGCAATTAAACTTGGACCCCTATATTATGAAACAATCACAATATTGTGCTTATGTTGGTATAATATAGAAAGCACAAGGGTGCTAATAAAAGGTCACTACTACAAGTTTTATAAAAATATAGGGGCGCACATGTAATTGTACAAAAATAGGGGTATAAATGTTAGGGTTTTTATCACTTGTGCCCCTCTAAGATATCACAATACCAGGTATACCCTCCCTTTTTGGAATATCAGTTGTGCCCCCGACTTCTTCCATAGTTATCACTTGTACCCCTCCGTTAATTTGGTCGCCAATGAGTTGAACTAAACCATGGTTTATTTGAACCATGGTCTGGCTAAAAGGGGTATAGTTGTCCAATCCTCCCCCACCGTCATCCTCCACTTCCACCCCATCCTTCGCCCACACCACCTGCAGCCCCTCCTCCTCCGACCCCCTCCTCCATTGTTCTCGCTTCTCCTTCTGTCGCCTCTCCTCCGATCCCTCCAGTCCCTTCCTCAGCCTTGCTTTTAGCTTTTGATCTTATCTCCAAGTGGTGAATTGGGTCTCCAAATGCTATTGTGGATTGCAAATAATGAAAACAAAGGTCGTATCTCTTCTATACCTGGTGGTTCTTGAGCAATGAAGACCTAAAGATAAATCAAAGGGCTCGAGGTCAGGGGGCGATGGAGGTAAAGGGGGAGGGTGATGCTGAGGTCGTGGGATGGGATGGAGGAGGTAGGGACCAATGCTAGATGTCATGGGAAGGGATAGAGGAGGTAGGGGTAGGCGCTGGAGGTCGGGGGAGGGGCGACAAAGATGGGGACGACACTAGAGGTCTAGGGAGGGGTGAAGGAGGTCGGGGACTGAAGGTCGAGGGAGGGGGACCGAAGGTCGGGGTTGGAGATCAGGTCACGGGCAGAGATGGGGATGGCGTTGGAGGTCGAGGGAGGGGTCAGAGGAGATGTGGATTGGTGATGGAGGTCAAGGGTGGGGCGGAGGAGGTGGGAGCAGTGTTGGAGCTGGGGGAGGAGGCGTGAAGGCTTGCGTCGGAGCAGAGGCCGATGCTGGAGGTCGAGGGAGGGGACGGTACAGGTAGGGGTCGGCGCTAGAGGTTGTGAGAGGAGGCAAGAGGGCTTGCGTCAGAGCAGAGGTCGGAGGAGGAGTCAGAGGAAGTGGTGTAAGTGGCAGTTGAGAAAGAGGAAGGTTTATAGAGGAGGATAAGGATGAATAAAAAAACATATCTACCCAAGTTATTAATATAATTACCTTTGTGTCCCAGAAATTAAACATGTTTGGGATGCAGATGGACGGCAACTAACCCTAAGGCACAAGCGATAATTATGGAAAAAGACGACGGCATAATTGATATTCAAAAAACAGGAGGGGTATAGCTGATATTACAATATCTTAGAGGGGCGCAAGTGATAAAAACCCTAAATGTTATTAGAAGAACTTGAAGGAACAAGTGTAAAAAGCCCATAAATATATGATGCGAGATTATTTATATTAATTTATAGGGATTTTATCAGTTGTGCCCCTCCGAGATATCGCAATATCAGTTATGCCCCTATCTTTTTGGTAATATCAGTTGTGCCCCCGACTTCTTGCCAATATTTCACTTGTGCCCCTCAGAGGGGCATAACTGATAAAAATCTTTTATCAGTTATGCCCCTCTGAGGGGCACAAGTGAAATATTGGCAAGAAGTCGGGGGCACAACTGATATTACCAAAAAGATAGGGGCATAACTGATATTGCGATATCTCGGAGGGGCACAACTGATAAAAATTATATATATCGTCTAAGTCGGTTTGACCCGATTGGACCATGCAAACCAAATTAACAATACAACGGTTTCATTTTTCTGGTTCCTATGAATTGCTATTGTCATCACTGTTTCGATTGCTCACCTTAATTGGTCGAACCATAAAAACTCAAAATCGATACATGCCCGATTTGATCTCCAGTTCTATTTTGAAACCTTGACAAGCTATCTAAGAAAAGTTGCTCAACATCCCAACCAGCTGCAAGACATTGCTGGCATATACTACCAACTCCAAGGAATAACTTGGCTCTTCGCTCGATAGTCAACAAGTGATCCCTTCTTAATAACTAAATAGAGATAAAGATCCCAACTTGTAAAGTGAACTTACACCTCCAAACCAATCTGAAGCGCTTGATGGATCAAAGACTATCATAATATAGAAGGCCTTGTAAGCCTTATGTACAGTAAAATGTACATTAGCCCAAAGACCAATGGTCTGTGATGTCATGAGAAGTCTAGCAAGATGTCAATTCCTCCAGAAGATGCAAAAATTCTGCAAAACAATGGTTGGAAAGCTCATAAGGGAACATTGGAAGCCAGCTTCCAGTCTCCCAACAATCCTTCACAAAAGCCCCTACAAAAGTTGCCAGAGCAGACAAACGGATGAAACAAGCACACATCCCCTAGCATGTCCAATCATCAGTCCAAAGCCAAAAGCCATCAATATCTCCAAGAACATGTCGCAAGAGCATAATCATCAGTGGAAACGAGACAAGATATTGTATCAATGGGTCTCAGGTATCTATCACCATTGATTTTCGCTTTTCAAGATATCGATCAATATATCTTGTCATATTGACAACATATCATCTCATACTGTAGATATAAACAAACTTAGAAGTTTTCAATGTAAACTTCCCATCCTTTCGATTGATATGGCCAATGTCGATGCTCTTAAATCAAAATTGCCTCTATTGCTTGTTATTACTTGTGTTGCAAGAAAAGAAGCTAAAAAAATAAGCTTTGAATACGCTTTTAAAGGTTAATTTGTTCGTGATTTTGGATGGCCACCCTCAAAATTAACACAATCAAATACAAATTCAACAAAAATAAACAACTTGATTCTTTTTTTGAGAGAGAGAAGCGACACTTACTCCATCATCCCCCCCCCCCAAGCTCATTGGCATGACAATGAGATCCTTGATTTAGTACAGGGGATTGCACCCCCACTTCTAAAAAAGGAGATTAAACATTTCAACAACTAATCATGGCATATCTGCCAACATAGTCATACATGTTAGTATATTATTGTAATAAAAATCATTTAATTAATTCTAATTGTTATTTTATTTTACGCCCTTCGTTTCCTTTTGATTTTATGATTATTATGAATGGTGTAAATAATTATATGTTATTGCATTTGCTTTTCTATTTTATGATATTGCACAAGCTATTGTCAGTGCATAGCATACAATGTAATATACCGTTAATGTACTAAATATACCTCCATGCCTATAAGAGTATATTTTAATGTTAAATTTTGTTTAAAAATTAAAATGATGTTAAATTGGGAGAAAATTACCTTTTTAGCAATTTCCGATGTTTCTACTGATATCTATGATATATTCCCGATTTAGCCCCCTCCAACCCTGCGAATAAGAGATTGATATCGATATTTCAAACCTTGCTTGACACCGAGATGTGTCCCCAAAACACAACTGCAAAAGTTTGAATCCTAACTAGAACCCCTTAGTAAAAACTAGTTCTAATAATCAACATGTTATTTCATAAATGATTGTCAACACATTATTCCAACAAGACCTCACAAAATTCTTAAAAATGGAAGGATGTTCTCCGCTCCATGGTATAAAAAGACGTAGATTAAGATAACCTATGACAAGACATTAATATGAAGTAGATGATTGAGTTATCGTGAGATGGTTGTTTTTTAAACATTCATCTGTTATCGGAAATGATAAATTGAAAATTATCATGTAAAATTTGGCATGAGTTCGATAATTGTAATAACTTATGATGCAATAATTGATTAAAATGCACCAGCAGGCAGCGGGCAATTATAGTTGTGTGCTGGTGCTGCATGATAAGTTATTAAAGAAAACATTGAATTCCTTAAAAAATACCATCAGAGTTAATTGCTGGAATAAATAAACATGTTTAGATCAAGGTGTCATTTAATTCAATATTCATTTTGTAACTAAAAACTTTTACAATATTCAACTAAATTTTGGGGTATAAATGCCACTCAACACTTCCAATGTGTAGCTTAACTGCACTCTAACCACACATGAATGATAATCTACCCAGCTTATCTCAAACCTACACAGGTTACTAAATAGAAACTCTGGTTAACCACACTGCATGAAAACTAACTCCCAAAAAATCCAGGTATATATTCCGAGACAACAGTTGGGACGGGGCACTCAGAGAAGGTGGCATATAAGTGATCATGTGAGGATCCATCAGAGGCCATGGAACACATCTCTGCCAAATTGCTAGTGTGACAGATGAAACAAAAGAGGACTTTCAAAAGCAAGAGAATGGGTCAATACAATTAACCTACATTATTAAAGGGTAACATATTCTATTGGCTTCATAATCAAGATTGTCACAGACTCCTGTCACAAACTCCTATATCAAAAACAGACTTTTTTATACACGTCATCTGAGGATGGGTATCATTGATCGCTTCTTTAACCAAACTTGAGTTATTAAGAGTTTTACCTGGGCATTTATGCATTTCAGACTAGTGCTCAATCCATTACCAGCATATTGAAAGAAGGAAGCAATGGATAGGTCTCTGCATAATTGCATAAAGATATGCTCCTCCGAACAAAGCAAAACCAAGTGGCATCTTCGCAGAAAAAGCAGTTGATGCCACACATATCAAAGGAGTTCAAGAGCAAAAGCAGTAATCTCTCTGCATGCATCCAGGTCCAACAATGCATATCAATAAACAATAGCAACTCTACCAGCACCATAAGTAGCCTAACTAACATCAACATCAACTACGAGCAACATGGTCATGCACAAAGAAGACTATAGAAAAGCACAAACTCCCCAATCTTCCACAAGCACGCCTATGAAAAGTCAAGCACGCTAGAATGCAAGACAAGGAGCACGAGCAATCCATTCACATCATGCGTATACCATACATCTAGTTATAGAGTAGTAATAGCAACAGCAGAAGCAGCATCGTAATTAACCGACACGGCGACAATGACATCGATAGCATCAACTAATAGGACGAATAAGACGAGAAGCATAAGCATACTGTTGGCTCGGCTCCCGGAGGTGGAAAAGGAAAGACGGCATCTTTTTTTCATGGCCTTCTTATTTCTTAAAGCTGCCGCGGATTCCAGGCTTGGGCTTGCTGGTGTCAACGGGGATGGATGCGTGGAGGTTGACGACCTTGTCCTCCTCGAACGGGATCTTAGGATGCTTGGCTTCGTGGTGGATCTGCATCGACTTGATGTCCGGCGCCGTGACCTTGCAGTGCGGGCACTCGAACTTGGCGTGCCCCCCCTTCTCCTGCCCCGTCCGATCCGCCAGACCGGCCTTCCCTCCTCCCCTATTGGTCGTCGCCGCGTCCACCTTCAACGCTATCTCCTTCGCCGTGTGCTTCTTTGGCTTCGCCTTCCCCGTCATCTTCTTCCTCCGACTGATCAGAGATTCGTAGGATGCCCCCAAATCCCGTTTAAGGAAAACCCTAGAGACGAGGAGGGAAAGAGATGGAGGGATAATATGGTGGTGGTGTGGTGGGCCAATTCCGTGTGCACCACTATTGCCATTATACCATGTGGTATTGGCCCATTCCCACTCACTTCAATGTTCATCCAAGAAATCTCCCATGGGCCAGTTTAAAGGTGCCCTTGGTTAGGCAAAATCATAAATTCCTTTGTTTATCATGTAGAAAGGTTATTGAATTTGACTAACATTTTCTTTGTGCTTCTCAAGTAATGAATGTGTTTTTAAGGAGATATTATGATAACGACGAGTCGATCATCGGTAAAATTGCTCGCAATGTGAATGCTAGTTGTACGAACATGTACAAGCTCGTAATGAATCGTTAATCGGCTAATTTAATATGGAAATATTGTAATACGATCAATTAACAACTAGTCATAACCAAGAAATAAATCTCCATGAAGAGGGCTTGATTTAACTTAACCTGATTAAGTTCAAGGTCGAACACAAGGACAAGAGCACTTAGCATGTGCAACTAAGACCTAATACCTATATTAAGTGAAATCTAATGATATCATGTCAAATGCGAAATATGATACACATGCATGATTTTAATATAGTTTTACTAGATTAATATATTGTTACAAAATGCTATGCAATATAGTTCAATAAATACATGCACAATCACAATCTCCTAAATCAATGACTTAATATATTGCTCACAGTATGAAGTAAATTTACCTTGAATTGATCATTTAAAACTCCGCTTATAAAATAAAATACAGACAATTTCTTTCAGCAAATAATACTCAAGGAATCATTGAACTTCTCTAATTTTTTATTTGAAAATGATCAAATAAGAGACTTTATCGTGCCTTTAAATAGTATATAAACAAGGCTTTCAAATGAGACTTATTTTATTAAATTTGGACAAATAATGCAAGAGTTATTAATGTTTCAAAACCAGGGGTATAAGTGCAATAAAAACATACAAAATAAAAAGAGGAGCATCACGGTTAGGTCAAATAAGGACTAGAATGTAATAATGAAAACCCTCTAGGCCTTATCTTATAAAATATCATCGTGCTGGGGTATATCTACAAATACGAAAACCTAGTGAGGCACAAACGCATATCCCAAGGGAACATGTGATGGGAGCGTGTGTCAGTAGTTTGGGGCATGACTCGGAGCTTGGACCACGTGGCAGGTGATGGCGTTTTGGTTCTCGACTCAGAGGATCCGAGGTTGCAGGTCATTAGTGGAAGCTCGGGACTTATCAGGATTGTTCAATCACTACGATTGGACAGTACTTGTACTCCACTGCTCGACCTTCTCCTCCGTGTATGGCATCTCGAAAGCGGAGCTCCGGTAAGGATGCTCCTCCTCCTCCTCCTCCTTGTTCCTCTAGTGTCGATGAATGTCAAAATATCTCCGTAGCGGGTTGGCGAAGATGACGATGGATCAGGGAAGAGCTAGAGCTATCTAGAGAGGCGAGTCGGTGTATACTCATCAGAGGTAGTGGATGAAAATGAATCCCCTTCGAATTTCCAAGTAATAATAGGTTCTTGATACCTACATAGTTAGAGCCTCTAGTAGAAATAAATGGAATACACATGGGATGAAATGCGGGCTCAATCGAAGGTGGAGGAACGAAACCTAATGGGTTCATCTCCTTTGTGAGAAGATGAAAAGGATCCATCGAGGAGAGGATCTGGAGAAGTGGAATATGAATTCAAAGTGGTCGACGTGAATCAGCGAAGTGTCATAAATGGGAGGGAGTCCGTGTGAATGTGTGCGCGCGCGCGTGAATCACTGAAGTGTCATAAGGGGGGTGTCAGTGTGTGTGCGTGTGTGTGTTGTGTGTGTGCGTGCGTGCATGCGTTTGTGCGTACACGCACACGCGCGCGCGCGTGCGTGCGGGCGTGCGGGCGGGCGTGCGGGCGGGCGCGTGCGTGTGCGTGTGCGGGTGTGTGTGTGTGTGTGTGTGTGTGTGCGTGTGCGTGTGTGTGTGTGGTGTGTGTGTGTGCACTGTGTGGTGTGCGTGTGGTGTGCGTGTGCGTGTGCGTGTGTGTACGTGTGTGTGTGTGTGCGGGTGCGTGCGGGTGTGTGCGGGTGCGTGCGAGTGCGTGTGCGTGCGTGTGCGTGTGTGTGCGTGCGTGTGCGTGTGCGTGCGTGTGCGTGCATGGGCGTGGGCGTGGGCGTGTACGTGCATGTGGGCGTGTGGGCGTGTGTGGGCTATGTGGGCGTGTGTGTGCGTGCGTGCGTGCGTGCGTGCTTTCGCGTGCGCGTGCGTGCGTGCGTGTGTGCGTGTGTGCGTGTGTGTGCGTGTGTGCGTGCGTGTGTGTGTGTAGAGATAATAAAGGGAAGGGTATGTTTCAATGAATAAACCCACGAAATAAAGGGAGCACCTAGAATGTGAAGAAGGACAAATAATGGAGGAGTTGGCCTAAAATCGAAGATCCAAAGGGCTTCAAGTCCTCGCTTGACGTACTTGACCTTAGTACGAAGTTCAAGCAGCAATGGTTCACTGCAACTTGTTCTAGATACCAAGGATCTCGTCGGAGTATGCCTTCGATCTTGGATTCTACTCTCACCCTCTCTCTGTCACTCAAAGGTAGATGATGCATGAAAGGTACTCACATAAGGGGCGAATAACGCAGATAGTAGGAGAAGGGTTTTATGTGGCGGCACCAGGTGGTTGAATGGGTAGTTTCAACCACCTATAAATTGGTCTAGGTTGGAGGAGGTTGAAGGTAGAAGTTTTGGCGTGTATGAGGGTTGGAAGGTGACCATCGTGGTACCTTAGGAGAGGAGGGGTAGTTATGAGGGAGGAGGCAGTGGTGTAGTGGGGGAGCGGAGGTGACGGAGGCATTAAGATGAGCGGGAGGAGCAGCTACGGGGAGGAAGGGGAGAAGACAGAGGTCACATGCGCATCATGTTCCTGGGAGGAGGGAGGATGACATGCGCGGCGTACGTGCCATGGGAGAGTGAGGATATGTGTGGGTCACGTGCTAGACACGTGTCCTGACTGAGAAGAGGGAGAGAAGAAGAGAGAGGAGAAAGAAAGAAAAGAGAGAGAGGAAAGAGGGAATAAAAGAAAGAGAGAGAAAGAAAATACAATTACAAATAAAAATAAAGATAGAATAAAGATAGAATAAAGATAAAATAATAATAATAATAAAGCTAACTAAAATAAAAATAAAAATAAAAATAAGAAATAAGAAAATAAGTTAAATTAAATAGTGTCATCGTGAAAGTTGCTCGTCTCGACGAGATCTACAACTTTCGTGAAGGGTCTGATGACTGGGAATTTGCCAAGGTCGTATCTTTTCACAAAGCGGAGAGACAGTCGCTGAGTTAACCTCAGACAGACTCCCAAATCGATCAACAATTAACCCACAATAAAAGTATGCAATGAATATCCAAAAATGTGGAGTTAAAATTTATTATAACTCTACATGCAAATGTGTATAGGTGTAAGCACAGGTAGAGGTCGAACACTGGGAGGCGAAGGGATGTATGTGAGGTATAATTATTCAATTCATTGATCATGTCCAATCCTTATTATTTTTGTGGGTTTTTAATTTTATATTTTTTTATATTTTTGTCTTTATAATTTATATTTTGTTTTTTTATATTTTATATTTTTTTATTATTTTCTTTTTATATTTTAAATTATATAATATAGATATGTATACATATTTATATATAAAGAGATATATATATAAGAAGAGAGAGAGGAGCAGTATCTGGTTAAATATTTATATAAATACTCAATATATATAATATTTCTTGGCTTTTTATATTTTTGTATATTTTTTAGTTATTTTTTTATGGAATTTTTCTAATTTTTTTTGTATTTTAAATTTCAAAAATGTCCCTTATATGGGACTAATTAAAGAGTCAAATATAATTTGGGTCTTAAAAATATAGAATAAGTTCAAAAATTACCTAAAATTAATTTTAATACATTAGTAATAATATATAGATAATTATAAAAGAGAAAAATGTATTTTTGGTATTTTTTTAAAGGTTTTTCTATTTTTTATTGGATTTTGGAGCTTTCTGATTTTTTTATTTTTCTTTTTCTTGTTTTTAGGTTTTTTCATTTTCTGGACTCAATATATTTATAAATATACCATATATAATTTTTTTTGGAATTTTTCAAAAACATTTTATAATTTTTTTATATTTTCTAATTTAAACAGTACAAAGGGGTTCCTTTTTCATTTTTAATAATTAGGAAAAATGTAAAAAATGCAAAATAAAATATAGGCATGAAAGAACACTACATGAAGCATCTATCCTAATTTTTGTGAAATTTTAGGAGCAACATAGGTATTTTTAATAAATACATAAAAGACACAGAAATAATAAAGCCTGGCGGGGGCATTTTTGCAAATAAAATAAGTAGCATGGGCATCAGTGCAAAAATACCAACAGAAATAAACATTTATTTAAAGATTTGGGGCACATTTACAATATACAAAAATCGCCTGGGTGTACATGCAAATTTCACGCGCCTTACGTGGGACTGCACGTGAGGCACGGAAGGATCAAAATGCAATTAAGGAAAGTACAAGGATCCTACTGCAAAATTTACAATTATTTTCTAACGTGAAAATTTATTTACAGCATTAAACATTAAATAAAACAAAAAGCAGGGGTATAAGTGAAAATTACCCCCTCAGGCACGTGATCCAACGGTTGGGCGTTCATCACTTGATACGCGTCGCCTCCTCCTCGCTCGATGACGCTTCGCCGATGAAGGGCTGAGATTAGATCAGCCGAGCTGATCTGACGGTCGATGAAGAGCTCCATCCAACAGCTGGCTTCCGATCTGGGCTGGGACCACGATCGGACGGTGAAGACGAAGGCATGAAGAACAGGGAAGAACTCCCCCTTCCTGATGAATCCCGTATTCATCATGCTAAAATTAGTCATTTAGGCTCTGTCCCCCATCATCCACTTGCAATTAATCATTAATAGAGCATTATTAGCATTCATACATGTGTAAATAATATCTGCATTTCATCATGCATTATTGCATTTAAAATCCCCAGTGTAAATTAGCCCAAAAAGCCGCTAACTTCTCTTATTTTTAATTGATTCATTCTAACTCCGATTGACCTGAAACCACCTCCATTGTGTAGATATTACTAACTTTATTAAATAAAAAATACAAAAAAATTACTAACCCCAATAAGTGTCAAATAATCCCAAAGTCAAATTTCACATCTGACAGACTAAAATGAGCATATCTCCCACATACAGTGTCCGATTTTGGTCTACTCACTTTTAAAGTACTCCATTTTCAAATACCTTCAAAACAAGACCAATTTCATAAAATTCGGAGCTCATTTGTGAAAGTTGGGTTTTGGGCCTCTTTTGCGCATTTTAACTTTTTGCCAATTTTGACCTGAGTTTTTATGTGCATAATTAACTCTTTTAATTTTATTTCTTTTTCTTTTGTGTCCTTTGATGAAAGTTTTAATAAGAAGCGTAAAGATTCAAATCCAGATTAAAACGGAGATCAAAGAAATTGACCAAGTCCAAGTGTCGGTTGCCAGTCTGTGCAAAAGTTGAGTGTTTCTTACTTTTATTTTATTCTCCTAATTTCTTATCCTTTAAAATTACAAAAAAAAATAGATTAATGTGTAAATAATTTTCTTCTATTTTATCGTATTTTTTCTAGAGTTTTTATCCTCTTTAAAACCACCAAAAAAATTACAAAACTAAAAAAAAACGGTTTTTCGTACACAAGGAAAGCCGCCAAAAATACCACTTCTCACAGGTGACCTCTTTTGCTCCCGAGTCCTTCATGAAAGTTGTAGATCTCGTCGAGACAAGCAACTTTCGTGAAGAAATTTTTTCAATCCGAGGTCTCCTGCTATTTCTTTTCTATTTTTATTTGTCTACAAATTTTGAAATTTTTTTTGGGGGCGCCACGTGGCAGCTCATGGGTGTGCCACGTGGCACCCCCACTCTCTCTCCGGTCACACCTACCACCAGCCCCACCCCAGGTCACGTGCCCAGCACGTGACCTGTGCTTCTTCCCCACAGAGCTGTTTCCTCCACCCCTTCGATAACCGCCGCCGTCGCTTCATGTGGCAACGCCCCCCACCCCCGCTCTCTCCGGCCTTTATGAGGCCATCCACCATTACGCCTCCGCCATGCACGGCCTCAGCCGTAACGCCCTGCCGCATCCTCCTATAAAGAACCCATCCTCGCCAGCCGTAAACCCCATCCGTCATCTCCAAGGAGTGAAGAAGAATCCACTAAATAGGGGCGGTGACAGCGTCCCCATTTTCTCATTGTTGAAGCTTCACCTCCAGGCGTGATCCAAGGCCCTCCGCCTTGCGCCATCAGCTCCGCACCTTGCTCCGGCATCCTTCGCCGTCGAGCTTTAACCCCCAAGTACCCCCTTGCTCTCTGCCCGATCCCAACTCTCCTCCTCCTCTCTGCATACACCTCCGGCCTTGCACAGGCTGGACCCCCTTATCCTTCTTCGATCACCAGCTTGCCGTCAGTCCCCTCCCTATTTTTTGTGTTGCCTTACTTCTTGCAGGATCGAGCGTCGCCTCGGCTGCACAGCACCGCCCTCCAACGCCCAGCTCCGGCTGCTCCGCCTTGCGCGGTGGCCGCCTCCGCCTCCGCGTCGACCTCCTCCACCCCTCGGTCGCCTGCGTCTTCCAGGCGCTTCGGCCGAGCCGCTCGCCCACTAACGCACAGCTACCGTCGGATTTGGGCTAATAGCCCTTGATCCGACGGTCCAAGGCCATCCACGTGGCCCCGGCCGAGCCTCGAGGCTCGGGAGCCACGAGCCAGCCACGAACCATAGGCTCGGAAGCCCGAGCCTCCTGCTCTGGCCCGAGCCTCGAGCCTCCCCAACCGAGCCTCAGCCCCGGGCCCTCCGAGCCTCCGCCTCGTGTCCAAACCTCCAGGCGCACGTGCAACGCACGTGCGTGGCTGGAGAAATTGCAGTGAAGCCCCCGCTTGTTTCAAAAATTATATTTATACCCCCGCCTGGGGTAAATTGCTGAGGAAGCCCTCCGACTTTCCAAAATTACAGATAAGCCCCTCCAGGGACCTTTTTGAAAAGAAAACTTTATTTAAATTGCATTTTAGTCCCTGAAAATTCATTTTATCATATCTTTGTCATACGAACTCCGATTTTATCATATAATATGTCATTTTGAAGCTAATTCCATGCTCTATCACTTAGCATATTTTGTGATCAGATCTGAGGGTGTTTGTTATCAATTATTAATTGAAGATCATCATTGACTATTGTAGGCTTATTTTGACATACTTGTTCTTGAAAAATTAACGATAAATCTGTTGCAGGAGTCCGGTCGAAGATTTCAATTTGATTGATCCATTGTGATCATTGCTGATTATTCTCAATCTTTACAGGGGTTAAATCGAGGATCAATTATGTAACTTTCTTTTTGGCTGATCGATAGCTTTTTTTTACATGAAATTTTTGACAGGGTTATTCGCTGATTAATATCTTTACCTGCAACTTGGAGTTGATAGATCTTTTTGGGTGTTAATATTATTCGATCTGTGATAATATTTGAGGAATAATTGACTTTATTAATTGATGATTTAGATACGATCCAAATCACAGATCCTGGGCATAAATTCTGTTTAATTTTCTTTGCATCGCATCTCCATCATTGCATCGTATATATTTTTCGACACAGAAATTCATCGACCATTGATTGATTATTTAATTTGATTCAAAACCGCGCAACTAAAAATCATCGTTCCCTGTGTTCGACCTTGGTAAACTTGCCAAGTAAAATATTCCACAACATTCAAAGCTTGTGGTATTTTGACGACCGAAATCCGCCTCCTATACTACAATTCATCTTTATTAAAGAGGTGGATTTCGCGCTCATCAAATGGCGCTGTTGCCGGGGAACGGTGACTTTTAGGGTTTTAAATCATTTTTTGTGATTAATTTTTATAAGATTAATTTTTGTGCAATTTTTTTTCTTCTGCATTTTATTTTGCATTTCTCTCTTACTTCTGCTACTAACCGCAAAATCTCTCTTCGCAGACTTCTGGGAGCTGGATTTTTATATTAAATCAAGGATCTGCATGAAGACTGAATTTTAATTTTGTGAGAGAGAGTTAGTATAGATTTAATTTTCTGCAATATTCTCAGGGTCCCTCTCTTTGAACCCTTGTAATAATTAAGACTGAACATTCATGTGGTGTGTCGGGTCTGTTTCAACCCCTTCTGTGTGGTTGGGACCCGACTTGAGTGGCGTAGGACTTAGGCACATATACGCTTGCTTGTTTATTATTGATTGTGCTCGTAATCTCTAGGCCACACTTTTTCACCAATTAAACGCACGATAGATCGTTCAACATTAGCCAAATTTTAAATCAATTCTTCCCGCTAATAGAACTATCTGTTTAGGGCGTTTTTCATCTGTGCATATCATTTAGTGTAAATTTTAAATTCCTTGTCTTGCATCCCGCATGAAGAACGCGAGGATTCACTGTAAGTCCTTCTCTTAAGCATGCATCATTGATTTACGCTTGCATTGGCTTTTTCAATTCTCTCTCCTCGAGTTTTACAACTTAGGAATTAACGGAATTGGGACTGCTCGTTAGGCGTGAATTTATGTGCTCTCATTAACTTCAGTGATAACCTAAACTTAAAACCGGGACTGCTAATCAAGGTGACTGCAAATAAACTGACCTAAAATTAACTCTTGTTTTGTGGAGAGAATCCCACTCATTGTTTGTTTAAGGACAAGATCGCACACCTTAGGGTAGAGCCAAAAACCGAAATACTTCATTCAGACTACTGATTTTAAAAATAATTAGCTACGTTTCAGTGAGGGTCTCGGGTAGCCGTTTACGGTCCGACTTCCCTTAGCAGAGTAGGTGGTTTAGAGGACACCGCGGAAGGCACCGTCCTCAAGTAACACGGGTAGCCGTTTATACGGTCCGTACTTACACCTATACTGGCTGAAAGTGGGTGCAACTAGTTGTATGAACTCGGGACAGTCTTTATAAAATATTTCGGCACCTAACAGCTCCGCTTAATTTGCAAGATTGTCTTGTCATTAAATTAAAACTGAAAAGATAAGCGGCCGAACCCTGACGTGCCTTCATCTGTGTTGAGTGGTGAACTTGAAAATTGGCTTGTGTTTGCTTTGTGTCTGCTTCCTCGTAGAGATTCTCTCCATCCTCCTTGTCTTGTTCTTTTCACTCCTTTGCTAAGGAATCTCTTATCCTTATCAAAAACCTCATTCAATTCCGGCACTTAACACTTAACTCTTCCTTTCTGAAGGTGAATCACAATGCCTCCAAAGAAGAACCCGGGTGACGATGAGAACAACAATGACCCCATCCATGCCCTCTTGGCTAGGATAACCACTGCCGAACAAACCAATGAACTACTTAGGATGCAGTTGGCAATAATACAACAAGGCGAGGCTGCTATGGAAGACACGTATCTCCCAGAATTAGATGAAGATTATAATTTGTTGAGACCTGTCCCCCTGAGGATGCGTTCGAACACAAACTGCATTTCCTGGCACTATTGCCAAAGTTCGGAGGAAATAACCATGAAGAACCATATATCTTCCTCCGCGACTTCGAGTTAGTCTGTGCTAACCTCTGCCACCCTAAAGTTAGCCAGGACTACATAAGGTTGAGAGCTGTCCCCTTCGCCTTGACTGATAAGGCATCTTATTGGCTAAAAAATCTAGGGGAAATAGTCACGACATGGGCCACATTCAAGATTCTGTTCTTAAAGAAATTCTACCCAGTTAGTAGAATTAATCAAATGAGGATAAAGCTCACGAGTTTCACCCAACACCCGAGTGAACCATTTCATGAAACCTGGGAAAGATTCACAGACTTAGTACAGAAATGCCCAGGACACGGGATAAGTAAAATGATGCTGGTCCAAAGTCTTGTGAGCGGGCTGAACCCTGAGACTCAAGGGTTGGTTAGTGCATCCTGTGGAGGAAGCTACATGGGGCGCCACGAGGACACAGTTTACAGGGTGTTTGAGAGACTTGCTGAATCTAGTCGTGCACAAACCACCAGCCGGGCTTACATAGCCGACTCCAAAAAGATGGTGAATAATCTGACGACCGATCACAATGCTGACATGGGAATTATAGCTGATAACCTAACTATGGTTGAGCAGATTTATAAAAAGGTGGATGAGATCCATAAATCATCTGATATGGAGAAATTAGCCAAATTGCCTAAACAAATGGAGGAATTGGCTGACAGGGTATCAAAGATTGCACCCCCCGCACCCATACACCAAATTCACTACATTCAAGGTCAAGGGGTAGGGCAACATAGCCATTGGGGTGGAGACCAAGTCTTGTCCTCTCAAACTGATGAAACCTCCGCTCAGACTGATTTTGAGGAACCTCCACAGGTCATGGAGATAAACGGAGTCTGGTACAATTTGGAACCAGTCAATCGCTCAGGCCAAAACTCTACTCCAAACCCTCGTCCACCGCAAGCCCAGCCCACCTACCAGCCTCAACTACAGCAGAGGCAGCAATATCGCACAGGTTATCAGAACCCGCAACCTCAGCCACAGCAGAACTAACGCCAAAGCCAACAAGGGCAATATCAGCGACCTCAGGCCAGGCAGGGCCAAGGGTCCTCCTCCTCTTCTGCTATCTCTCCAGAACTCCAGCGAGTGCTGGATGAGCTTCATGACATGAGAGTCGACATAAATCGACTCTCTCGTTGGAGAGATGAGGTGACAGCACCCCAGACCGTGATTCCAGCTCAAGTCCAGGCTAACCCAAATAGCCTTGGACACAATCAGGTATTAATCTCTGACTATTCCATACCTGAGCTTAAGCCCTCCTCAAATAATGACTCTTATCATATCTCTCTTAGGAGCGGAAGGACCGTAACCATGCCTGATCGAGCAAAGGAACACGAAGACATAGCCCCAGTGTCCACCAATTCACACAACCCTGAGGGAATTGACAAAGGAAGACAAGAGGAGAAAGAACAAGTACCACCCACACCACCCGGATATAATGGAGAGTCTGAGTCTGAGTCAGACAAAGATATGCCACCAAAATTTCCCTTTTTTAGTCTGAGTCAGAGTCCTGTACGAACTTTTTCATTCAATAAAAGTGATGATGTTGATCTCAACAAATCTATTCCTTTCCCCCGTGCTCTTACGGCGGGGAAGAAGAAAAACATAAAAAACCAAAAAAATGATGAAGAGATGGCCCGCATATGTAAGGAAAATATTAAGGTCACTCTGTCCCTTGACGAGATGATAGAAAGAGACTCGGCTTTTCGAAAATACCTGAAGGTGAGATGCACACCAACTAGGGCCAGCAAACAAACTCCTAGCCGAACAAAGAAACACATTCTCTCAGTAGCCACATCTCGTCTTATAAAAAATGAGCTGCCAAGAAAGAAGAGAGACATGGGTGCTCACTTTGTCACTAGCTACATTAAGGAAATCAAGTTTGCAAGAACATTGTTAGACAATGGATAATCCATCAATCTCATGCCCACAACCCTATATGAGCATCTAAATCTAGGTCCTCTTAAACAATCTGCAGCTGTACTTCAATTCGCAGACACATCAACTAAGCGACCTAGGGGCGAGATTCGAAACATTGTCATCAACATAGAGGGACAAAACCACCCAGTGGATTTTACAATTCTTGACATGGATGTCCCTAGAAATTGGAAAGATTCTCAGATGATACTAGGGCGACCCTTCCTTAGGACCGCAGGAGCTATATTTGATTACACATCTGGGAGAATCCAATTTGGAAAAGTTGAACTTAAAATGCAGCAAACTAGGTTCCAAAGACCTGACACTGAGTCGAGCACCGACTCTGAAAAATCAGAAACTGAGACTGAAATTGCATAAACAACAGTTGGGTCCTGGAGACAAAACCCAACCGCAATGATAGAATCAACCTCATCTGGTGAGGAAATTGTTGATGACAGTCTGTCAGCTCATTCATGCATCTACCTATACTCTAGGAGACTCAGAGGCCACTCTGGACCTGTTAGTCCATTCTCCTTATGGACAATCCTTGAGTAAGGTACACAGATCGGACGCGGCGATTGCCACACCTCATTCCAACATTAGCGATCCGAGCCCTGATACAACCACGATGGTGGCCAACATTGATACACTACAACTGTCCAAATCACAAAAACAAACATCACAGACAGAACCAGATTCGAGAAATATCATTGACTTACCTGAACTCAAACCATTACCCCCTACACTTAAGTATGCCTTCCTTGCAGGACAAAAAGGACAATTTCCGGTCATTATCAGCTCACAACTGACCGAAGAGCAGGAGATCCGCCTGCTTAATGTTTTGGAGAAAAACCGTAAGGCTATAGGCTGGAGATTGTCTGATCTTCCAGGGATTAACCCAGCCCTGTGCTCACACCATATTTACTTGGAAGATAATGCTAAACCCTCCCGTGAATGCCAACGTAGATTGAATCCAAACTTACGGGAAGTGGTTAAGACTGAGATCGAAAAATGGTGTAAAGCTGGGTTCATATATCCCATCTCCGACTCCAAATGGGTGTCACCTTTGCATGTAGTCCCGAAAAAGTCAGGACTCCAGATTATCACCAATGAGGAGGGAGAAGAGATTACGACACGGGTACCTACGTCGTGGCGTGTCTGTGTGGATTACAGGCGCCTGAATGCCGCAACGAAGAAGGATCACTTTCCGCTGCCTTTTATTGATCAAATCCTGGAGAGATTGGTAGGGAGAGAATACTTATGTTTCTTAGACAGGTACTCAGGCTACAATCAGGTAGCCATCGCCCCCGAGGACCAGGAAAAGACTACTTTCACATGTCCCTTCGGCACATACGCATTCAAGCGAATGCCTTTTGGTCTTTGCAATGCCCCCGGAACCTTTCAACGATGCATGATTGCAATTTTTGCCGACATGGTTGGGGATTTCCTGGAAGTCTTCATGGACGACTTCTCGGTCCATGGTGATTCATTCGATGATTGTCTAGCGCACCTGGATCGAGTCCTCCAAAAGTGCAGGGAAGTGAATCTGGTGCTCTCTTGGGAGAAAAGCCATTTCATGGTGAAAGAGGGCATTGTACTGGGGCATGTCATCTCCAAGAAGGGAATGGAGGTTGACCCTGCCAAAGTAGATGTCATTAAAAAGCTTGAGCCACCCACAAATGTGAAACAAGTACGGTCTTTTCTAGGGCATGTCGGATTTTACAGGAGATTTATCAAAGACTTTTCAAAAATTGCCAGACCGTTAACAGACCTTCTTGGGAAAGACACTGAATTCCTAGTAGATCATAAGTGTCTAGAGGCCTTCGAATTACTCAAGAAAAGAATTATTGAGACACCCGTCCTACAAGCTCCCGACTGGTCTCTTCCCTTCGAGATCATGACAGACGCATCTGATTTCGCTGTAGGGGCCGTTTTAGAACAATGAAAAGATGGAATCCCGTATGCTATTCACTACGCAAGCAAAGTTTTAGACCCTGCTCAGAAAAATTACACTGTGACCGAAAAAGAAATGCTTGCTGTGGTTTTTGCCTTGGAAAAATTTCGATCAATACTTCTAGGATCTAAGGTGACAGTTTACACAGACCATTCTGCCATTCGCTATTTAATGGCCAAAAAGGACGCAAAAGCACGACTTCTGAGATGGATTCTACTACTTCAAGAATTTGATTTGGACATTAAGGACAAACCTGGCGTGAAGAATGTCGTGGCTGATCATTTATCACGGATTGAACATAACAAAATTCCGGAATCTGAATCCATCCGTGAAACCTTCCCAGACGAGTCAATCTCTGCTATTGACTCACTCCCTTGGTATGCAGACACAGTGAATTATCTCGTCACCAATGAAGTTCCTCAAGGTTGGCCCAGAAACAAAATTGATCGACTCATATCTGAAGCGAGACACTATCATTGGGAAGATCCTTTCCTTTTCTTTGAAGGACCAGATTGCATATGGAGAAGATGTATTCCTCAAGAGGAATATCAAAGTATCCTCAATTTATGCCACACCTTGGAGGCGGGAGGACATCACTCTGGGAAGAGGACCGCTGAGAAGATATTGCAATGCGGATTTTGCTGGCCGACCTTGTTTAAGGATGCTTACAATTTTGTGAGGTCGTGCCCCGTCTGTCAGAGAATGGGAGGAACCATTGGTTCCAAAGATGCCATGCCTATGCAACCAGTGACCATCTGTGACGTATTCGATGCATGGGGCATTGACTTTATGGGCCCATTCCCCAATAGTCAAGGATTTGAATATATTCTTCTCGCGGTAGATTATTTATCTAGATGGGTGGAGGCTATCCCTACTCGAGTTGCAGATAGCAAAACTGTTTGCAAGTTTTTGAAAGATCATATTATTTCGAGGTTTGGAATTCCAAAAGTTTTAATATCTGATGGGGGAAGCCACTTTGTCAACCGGGAGGTGAAGAAGTTAACTAAGGAATACGGCATCGAGCACCGTGTCGCTACTCCTTACCACCCACAATCCAATGGCATGGCCGAGGTGTCAAACAGGGAGGTTAAAGGAATTTTACAGAAGCTCATTCGCCCTGACAGGAAGAACTGGTCCCAACTCCTGGACCAAGTTCTATGGGCTTACCGAACGGCTTATAAGACCCCATTGGGCACCTCCCCGTTTAGAATGGTACATGGAAAACCATGCCATTTGCCCGCAGAACTCGTGCATAAATCAGAATGGGCAATCAAAAAGATTAATTGGAACTGTCACCAAGGAAAGAAGAAGCGAGACATGAATTTGAATGAACTGTCTGAAATTAGAAATCATGCATATGAAAATAGCACCATTTACAAGGACAAGGTAAAGAGATGGCATGACAAGAACATTCGAACAAAGATCTTTGTCCCTGGGCAGAAAGTTTGGCTATTTAATGCAAAGTTGAAAATTTTCCAAGGGAAATTGAAATCGAAATGGACGGGACCCTTCATTGTAAGAGAGGTACACAATAATGGGAGTGTTGAGATCTCAGAGACCGCAGATAGCGCGCAAACATCTATGGTCAACGGTCAGCTGCTGAAACATTTTGTCGAATCCAATGAGCAATTAGTACAAGTTGAACAGATCTCCTTCACTCAGTGCATAAATTTTGACGAAAAATTTGATCTGCCCAGATAGCACACCTCTCCGGAACCTACACTCTCTTGGACATCCGAAATTCTTCCCGGTGCCCCATCTGTAATTATCCGATTATACTTAGGCTGACCTGAGCCTAAGTATAGGGGGACCGCTACCATTGTTTCTACATCACTTCTCTTCTTTTGTTTTTAAATCTCTCTATATTTAGTTCGAGCTATGTCAACATTTCACTTTGTGCCATGGGGACATAGCACACGCTAAGTATAGGGGGGTGTATTTGTATATATCTTATCTACTTTATCCATAGCTCGTACTTTAATCTAACATCGGGGATGGGTACAAGTAGTGTGTATAATACCTGTTTTCCAAAAAAACACCAAAAAAATCAAAAAAAAAAAGAAAAAAAAGAGAAAAAAACTTTTTGCATTAAAAAAAATCATCACTCATGGTCTTGCATTTCATCAAGCATTTCATGCATTCCTTGGTTGATATATTCCTGACACATTCACCATCACTCAAGGCTTGAGAATTTTTTAGGACACTTGATTTCTGAGATCTTGAGATTCTGAGTTAGCCTGCCTTACTCATTAGGGTTTTTAGAACTTAATAATCCACACTTCCCTAGTTTGAAAGATTTGAGCGCTATATTGCACTCTTCATCTCTACCTACAAAAAGAATATGATCAGCACAACCACTCCCACAACTGCATGATTGATGAGATGAGTTGAGATATCACTTGAGGAACTAGGACTAGAGATTTGAGTTTAGACCCGATCTGATGATATTCGAGGATGGGATAAAGTTAATGAAGGCTTCAGAAAACCTGAGTGTCAGCAAAAACCTAGCCAGTATGTGAACAAGTTCATATGCTATCTTTTTGATATTGACCTAAGTGCCAGGGTGTGATGAAACTTAATGAAAATTGTTGATCAGTGTGCGTCAACTTTTGGTAAAAGCAGTGGAGCTAGCCAACAAAAGAAAAGAAAAATAAATGTCAAAGAAAATCTCTATCATCCAAAGTCAAATTCCAAATGAGCTTCCACCAATGGCAAGCGCTCCCAAAATTTTCAAAGAGTCCACTTGGACCAAACGCTAATTAGGACCAAGGAGTCGGGCTGACACCATAAAAGGGCTCTGCATCGTAAGCGATACAAGTCTGGGTGTCGAAGGTATCTTAGATACTCAAAAGAGACACACCCCGGTGTACTCCCAGAAAAACAAGTGCAGACGACTCCAAATTCTCTTGACGGACACATTGATCAACAAAATAAAATATATTTGTGTTGAGTAAGAAGGCACTCGAGAGGCACCTTGTTCCAATGAAAGGGAGAGAAAATCAGACACAATCCTATGCCCTCCATCAACTGGCCGTCCATCTACAATTTCAAGTCTGACAGACTAATGAGACGGTTGACTGAAGCAAGAATATACTTATTCCCTAGGGTTGAGGGTCAGGTCTAGAGGAGAGTCTCTTGGATTGGAACTTTGGGTGATGTCTCGACTTGACTCTCATGAAATGCAGTACACTAAGAATCATATCCTTATACTATATGTACAAAAAGAGAGTCTGAAAATTAGAGAAGTTGGGTTCCTTTTGATTAAAGCTTGGTTGAGCACGGAATTTTATGATCACTCAAATTAAGGGTCTTCTCTGAATTGAGCCTTGTAAATTCAGATACACAGTCAGGGATGTATTCAACTAAGTTATTCATTCATTCATGATCGAGGACGAGCATGGTCTAAGTATAGGGGTATGATGAATCCCGTATTCATCATGCTAAAATTGGTCATTTAGGCTCTGTCCCCCATCATCCACTTGCAATTAATCATTAATAGAGCATTATTAGCATTCATACATGTGTAAATAATATCTGCATTTCATCATGCATAATTGCATTTAAAATCCCCAATGTAAATTAGCCCAAAAAGCCGCTAACTTCTCTTATTTTTAATTGATTCATTCTAACTCCGATTGACCTGAAACCACCTCCATTGTGTAGATATTACTAACTTTATTAAATAAAAAATACAAAAAAATTACTAACCCCAATAAGTGTCAAATAATCCCAAAGTCAAATTTCACATCTGAAAGACTAAAATGAGCATATCTCCCACATACAGTGTCCGATTTTGGTCTACTCACTTTTAAAGTACTCCATTTTCAAATACCTTCAAAACAAGACCAATTTCATAAAATTTGGAGCTCATTTGTGAAAGTTGGGTTTTGGGCCTCTTTTGCGCATTTTAACTTTTTGCCAATTTTGACCTGAGTTTTTATGTGCATAATTAACTCTTTTAATTTTATTTCTTTTTCTTTTGTGTCCTTTAATGAAAGTTTTAATAAGAAGCGTAAAGATTCAAATCCAGATTAAAACAAAGATCAAAGAAATTGACCAAGTCCAAGTGTCGGTTGTCAGTCTGTGCAAAAGTTGAGCGTTTCTTACTTTTATTTTATTCTCCTAATTTCTTATCTTTAAAATTCCAAAAAAATAGATTAATGTGTAAATAATTTTCTTCTATTTTATCGTATTTTTTCTAGAATTTTTATCCTCTTTAAAACCACCAAAAAAATTACAAAACTCCAAAAAAACGGTTTTTCGTACACAAGGAAAGCCGCCAAAAATACCACTTCTCACAGGTGACCTCTTTTGCTCCCGAGTCCTTCATGAAAGTTGTAGATCTCGTCGAGACGAGCAACTTTCGTGAAGAAATTTTTTTGATCCGAGGTCTCCTGCTATTTCTTTTCTATTTTTATTTGTCTACAAATTTTGAAATTTTTTTTGGGGGCGCCACGTGGCAGCTCATGGGCGTGCCACGTGGCACCCCCACTCTCTCTCCAGTCACACCTACCACCAGCCCCACCCCAGGTCACGTGCCCAGCACGTGACCTGAGCTTCTTCCCCACAGAGCCGTTTCCTCCTCCCCTTCGATAACTGCCGTCGTCGCTTCATGTGGCAACGCCCCCCACCCCCGCTCTCTCCGGCCTTTATGAGGCCATCCACCATTACGCCTCCGCCATGCACGGCCTCGGCCGTAATGCCCTGCCGCATCCTCCTATAAAGAACCCATCCTCGCCAGCCGTAAACCCCATCCGCCATCTCCAAGGAGTGAAGAAGAAAGCCACTAAATAGGGGCGGTGACAGCGTCCCCATTTTCTCATCGTTGAAGCTTCACCTCCAGGCGTGATCCAAGGCCCTCCGCCTTGCGCCATCAGCTCCGCACCTTGCTCCGGCATCCTTCGCCGTCGAGCTTTAACCCCCAAGTACCCCCTTGCTCTCTGCCCGATCCCAACTCTCCTCCTCCTCTCTGCATACACCTCCGGCCTTGCACAGGCTGGACCCCCTTATCCTTCTTCGATCACCAGCTTGCCGTCAGTCCCCTCCCTATTTTTTGTGTTGCCTTACTTCTTGCAGGATCGAGCGCCGCCTCGGCTGCACAGCACCGCCCTCCAACGCCCAGCTCCGGCTGCTCCGCCTTGCGCGGTGGCCGCCTCCGCCTCCGCGTCGACCTCCTCCGCCCCTCGGTCGCCTGCGTCTTCCAGGTGCTTCGGCCGAGCCGCTCGCCCACTAACGCACAGCTACCGTCGGATTTGGGCTAATAGCCCTTGATCCGACGGTCCAAGGCCATCCACGTGGCCCCGGCCGAGCCTCGAGGCTCGGGAGCCACGAGCCAGCCACGAACCATAGGCTCGGAAGCCCGAGCCTCCTGCTCTGGCCCGAGCCTCGAGCCTCCCCAACCGAGCCTCAGCCCCGGGCCCTCCGAGCCTCCGCCTCGTGTCCAAACCTCCAGGCGCACGTGCAACGCACGTGTGTGGCTGGAGAAATTGCAGTGAAGCCCCCGCTTGTTTCAAAAATTATATTTATACCCCCGCCTGGGGTAAATTGCTGAGGAAGCCCTCCGACTTTCCAAAATTTCAGATAAGCCCCTCTAGGGACCTTTTTGAAAAGAAAACTTTATTTAAATTGCATTTTAGTCCCTGAAAATTCATTTTATCATATCTTTGTCATACGAACTCCGATTTTATCATATAATATGTCATTTTGAAGCTAATTCCATGCTCTATCACTTAGCATAGTTTGTGATCAGATCTGAGGGTGTTTGTTATCAATTATTAATTGAAGATCATCATTGACTATTGTAGGCTTATTTTGACATACTTGTTCTTGAAAAATTAACGATAAATCTGTTGTAGGAGTCCGGTCGAAGATTTCAATTTGATTGATCCATTGTGATCATTGCTGATTATTCTCAATCTTTACAGGGGTTAAATCGAGGATCAATTATGTAACTTTCTTTTTGGCTGATCGATAGCTTTTTTTTTACATGAAATTTTTGACAGGGTTATTCGCTGATTAATATCTTTACCTGCAACTTGGAGTTGATAGATCTTTTTGGGTGTTAATATTATTCGATCTGTGATAATATTTGAGGAATAATTGACTTTATTAATTGATGATTTAGATACGATCCAAATCACAGATCCTGGGCATAAATTCTGTTTAATTTTCTTTGCATCGCATCTCCATCATTGCATCGTATATATTTTTCGACACAGAAATTCATCGACCATTGATTGATTATTTAATTTGATTCAAAACCGCGCAACTAAAAATCACTGTTCTCTATGTTCGACCTTGGTAAACTTGCCAAGTAAAATATTCCACAACATTCAAAGCTTGTGGTATTTTGACGACCGAAATCCGCCTCCTATACTACAATTCATCTTTACTAAAGAGGTGGATTTCGCGCTCATCACTTCACCGACCTTCGATCCGGTGCTGCACTCTCGTCCGCCGCTCCCTCGGGCTTCTGATGCTCCAAAAATCTTCCTGGGGGCCTACTCTGTCGATTGAGGTGCTCAGGAGAGCCGGAGGCTCACCGGAGCAGTCCAGCGGAGTCGGTGAAGGTCGAGGCTCTCAGGTACCTGTAAAAGAATCAAAATCGACCCCAACGGGGGTCCTTTGGCCTCCCAGCACCTGCAAGAAATCAGGGCACAAAGACAAGGGACTGGGGGTCTTATTTGGGTCAAATGAGCGAAGGGGGTTGGGTCAAATGAGAGAAGGGGGACGCGGGGCGGTGATCTCCGACGAAGGGCGAAGGAAGAGATCAGATCTCCGGATCGGATGAGGATCTGGGTGAATGAAAATGCCTGGGACGTAGGAAAATGGAAGGGTAAGGAGATGGAGGTGAGAGGGTGGTCGGAACACGGCGGGGGTACTGTGAATGGGTTCGCCGGAGCGTAGCTCCGGCGAACTACGGGTAACCAAATCTATGCTAGTTCTAACAGCTAAACATTAATCTAAAGACAGAAATGAAATACTAAAACTAAAACCTATCTAAAATAAGTAAAAGCGCAGCTCTTAAACCTGGGGGCCTCCAGGGAGCAGGACAGATGCCGGAGCTCCGCCGCGACAAAACTCTCCTCCTCCTTGGGTCGAACCGAGGTGCTGGGAAGCGCCTCCTGTCACGAGGGCTACTCCAGGAACTGATTCAAGCTTATTGGGAGGATGAAATTGGCCAAATTCGGCCAAGGAAGAAGAAGCACTTATTTATAGACATCCCTGGAGACCTTTATTGACTGGCTAATATCTAGGAATCGGTGTATGTACAAGGGATCCAAGATCTCGGCGAGAATCTCGGATGATCAGAGAGAAAAATCCGTGAAGAGATCGACGGTGACGGAGCACTGAGTCGAGCGGGAAAAATGCAAGAAATCGGGGGAAGCGACATGTCTGACGGGAGTCAGTGGCGCAGGGGGAGTTGACCGGAGGTCAACACTCCCTGGCCCCTGATTGGCCCACATCAGCCCAAACTTGACCCATTTATTTAACATAATAAACGAAATAATTAGATTTTACTTATAAAATAAAAAATGTTTATAAATTAATGTAGTATTTATCTATGATTTTTATTTATTTTTTTTGAAGTATTTTATTACGGATTTATTTTAATAATGTATTTATAAGTATATTTATAAATATTTATTTTTATTTTGTTTATTTTATTTTATTATTTTATTTTCTTATTTTATAAATTTATAACTTATTTTTGTGAGTATAAATATATTTTTATTTAATTTTTATGAGTTTTTTTACATTTTTAAATAAATAAGTATGTGTATATGTAGGTATACTTATAGGTATTTTACCTATATATTATATACATTTTATTTATTTAATAAATTTTATTGGTTTTTATTTTGGACTTGTATTTTTAGTAAATTATATGTAATATTTACATTATTATAAAAATATAGATGAATAAATAATAAAAGAATAAAATCCCTTTTTATTTATTTACATATAGATAGCATAAGTATTTTGCCTATGTATTACATAAGCTTATTTAATTTTACAAATTCTTTTTTTTGGTTATATTCTAATTTCAATATGTACATGTATTGTATACATTATTTACAAATTTCTAAAATTATCAATTCATAAAAATAATAAATAATGAATAGAATGAATATTTTAATCAGTACTATATACAATGAGGGCCAAAAACCTAACTTTCACAGATGAACTCCAAAAATTATGAAACCGATTTTATTAAATAGTTCTTGAAAAGATATATACAATTAAAGGTGAGTTTGAGTGATTTGGATTTTTTATTTGCAAGATATGGGTCTGTGAAGTTGAGATTTTGGCTTTTTATTCTGGGTATAAAATGTACACTGAGTATTATTTTTACACAAACTAAATTTTGTATTTTTATTTACATTATTATCTACAACTTTCATGTACAAAATATTTTTTTGATGAATAAATAATTAAATACAAAATAGGTGTCAAAAATACATGAATTAATGAATAAATAAATGAGGTATTTTATGTATTATTGGCCCTTATCTAACCTACTTTATTCCTTGTCGACCAATTCCATTCTGGACTTGGTCTCGGGGTTAGGGTCATAAAATATTTTCAATATTTTATTCCTTTTTCTTTTCTTCTCTTTATTCTATAATTTTGGCATTAAAAACCTTATTTTATGTACAATAAATACAATAAATATTGAATGCTATTATGTACAAATTGATGCTATTTACATGCATTTGCTGGGGTTTTTAAGGCCAAAATGATAGAATAAAGGTGATGAATTGGAGATTCATCAGGGTCCAAAATCAAAAGAGGTCAATTGTACAAAAAATATTTTTTGAGGTACTCTAGAGATAATAAAAATACCGAATTTTGCATTTTTATGATTTTCTGTATTTTAAATTTGATTTTAATTTGTGGCTTAATTTATAAATAATATATACATAATTAATCTAATTTTTATGGATTTTTTATAGGTTAGAAAAAGAGAAAATAAAAACAATGAAGAGAAAGTATGCGTAAAATATACAATGTCAGATATTTTTATTTCTTTTAATTTTGCTCTTTTTATGTATTTTAATTCTTGATGCCATGTTAGTTAATTAATCAAAGAAAAATTTAGAGAAAGAATTAGGTTAAAATATCGAAAATAATAAGTTTAAAAGCACAAGTTATTTATTTGCACAATTAACCATGTTGTTAATAGTTGATAATTTACACAATTTAGGGGATTTTATTGGTGAATTATTAAGGGGATTTTGTTAAAACATCCATATAGAGTAGATGAATCATGGATTCATCACACCCCTATACTAAGCCCTTTGCTTGTCCCCAAGCAAATTTTAATGAGTTAGAAGGTCGAATCCCTGACTGTGCATGTGTGAATTTCAAGACTTCTATTATTAAGAATATTTGATTTTAATGATCCTAAAATCCTAAGTTGTGCTAAGCTCAAAAGGAATCCAACTTCTCTAATTATCAGACTCTCTGTTCATGCATATAGCATAAGGATATGATATTTAAAGTGTACTATAATCATGAGCGTCGAGTTGAAATGTCACTCGAAGTCCTAATCCAAGAGACTCTCCTCTAGACCCAATCCTCAATACTAGAGAATAAATCTATTCTTGCATTCAATCTATTGTCTTAGTAGTTTGTCAGACTTGAAAGTGTATATGACATGCCAAATGATGGAGGATTTAGGTTAGTGTATTTTCTCCTCTTCTTTTTATTGGAATAAGGGTCCTTTCGAGTGCCTTATTACTCAACACATGTATTTCTGATTGTTGACCAGTGCATCCGTCAAAATTCGTTGAGTCGTCTGTACTTATTTTTCCTGAGAGTACACTGGTCAACAACCAAAAATACAAATCCCTTTATATTAGGATCGGGGTGTGTCTTCTTTAAGTATCTAATATACTTATACCCGGACTTGTATCGTTTACGATACAAAGTCCTTTTTGAGGTACTATCCCCGGTCATTGCTCCTAATTAGCTTTGGTCTAATTCGACACTTTGAAAATGGTTGTGAGCGCTCACCTTTGATAGAAGCTCTTTGTAATTTTGACTTTGTGTCTGAGAGCTCTCTTCTTTCAATATTTCTTTCTTTTCTTTTCTTTATGGCTAGCTCCACTATTTTTACCAAAAGTTGGCGCACACTAATAAACAATTATTTAGTTTAATCACACCCTAGCACAGAGGTCAATATCAAAAGATAGCATGAGAACTTGTTCACATACTGGCTAGGGTTTGCTCATACACAGGTTTCATGAAGCTTTATCGACTTTATCCCATCCTCGAGTATCATAAAATCAGGTCTAGACTCGAATCTCAAGTCTCAGGCCCTCAAGTGAAATATCAACTCATACTATCATTTATGCAGTCGTGTATGTGATGTGCTGATCATATTCTTCAAGGAAGAGATTAAGCGCGCAATATAGCACTCACATCTTTCAAACTAGGGAAGTGTGGATTACTAAGTCTAAAACTCTAATGACTAAGGCCAGTTAACTCTAAATCAAAGGACCTTAAAAACCCGAGTTTCTTTCATTCCTCAAGTCTTGAGTAATAGTGAAAATGTCAAGGATAAAATCTTAATTTAGTTCTGCTTGTTATACCCCTTAATTTTCAAAACATGTATTATTTACACAAAGAATTTATTGTAGTATACACAATATACACAACTTGTACCCATACCCGATTTTAGATGAAAATAATTAAAGTAAGAGCTATGGATAAAGTATATAGGATATATAAACACCCCTCGTACTTTGCTTGTGGTATGTCCTCATGGCACAAGTGAAATGCAAACATAGCTCGTACTAAGTATAATCGAGTGGAAAGAAAAGGAAGTCAACTCATCCTCCTATACATAGGCTTTTAAGGCCTAAGCATATCAGAAGAGCAAGGAATGGGGCGATCGAGGGTAAGAAGAAAGAATATAAATGATCTATACACAATGATATCAGCCCCGCTATGCTTAGGCTCAGGTCAGCCTAAGTATGATCGAGCAATCGCATGTAGAGGACCGAGTGGATCAAGGGTGGATATACAAGTGATCAGCTGAAACTTCTAGCTACAATGAAGAGGATGGCTTCATTATCAAGATTTCATATGGGCCTAGGGGGTCTTTCATCTGATTCCGCGCTGTATTTGAAGGAGATATGCTCAACATGTACCAACTGCTCATGTGATTCGACGAAGTAGCCATCCATTGACTAGGGAAGTTTGTGTATTGTCTTTTGTCTCGGAGATTGTAACACTGCCATTATTGTGTACTTCTCTAACGATGAAAGGTCTCATCCATTTTGATTCATGTTTGCCTTGCAAAATTTTCAATCTTGCATTAAACAACCATACTTTCTGCCCTAGGATGAAGTTCTTTGTTGTAATGTGCTTGTCATGCCATTTCTTTATTTTGTCCTTGTAGATGGCGTTGTTCTCATATGCATGGTTTATGATTTCTGAAAGTTCATTTAAATACATATTTCTATTCTTCTTTCCTTGGTGACAGTTCCAGATGATCTTTTTCTCATTTTGATTTATGCACTAATTTTGCGGGCAAATGACATGGTTTTCCAAATACTATTCTAAATAGGGAGGTACCCAATGGAGTCTTGTAAGCCATCCTGTAAGCCCATAGAACTTGGTCCGGGAGTTGGGACCAATTCTTCCTATCAGGTCGGACTAGCTTTTGTAAAATTCCTTTGATCTCCCTGTTTGACATCTCTGCCATGCCATTAGATTGTGGGTGGTAAGGGTTAACGACATAGTGCTCGATGCCATAGTCCTCAGTCAATTTCTTCACCTCCTGGTTAACAAAGTGGCTACCCCGGTCAGATATCAGAACCTTGGGGATCCCGAACCTCGAAATAATACGATCTTTTAGAAATTACAAATGGTTCTACTGTCTGCGGCTCGGGTAGGGATAGCATCCACCCACCTTGATAAATATTCTACTGCGATAAGAATATATTCAAATCCACGACTATTAGGGAATGAGCCCATAAAGTCAATGCCCCATGCATCAATTACATCGTAAATGATCACTGGTTGCATAGGCATGGCATCTAAGGGACCAATGGTCCCTCCCATTCTCTGACATACCGGACACAACCTAGCAAAATTGTAGGCATCCTTAAACAAGGTCGGCCATTAAAATTCACATTGTAATATTTTCTCAACGGTCCTTTCCCCGGAGTGGCGTCCTCCTGCATTCAAGGTGTGACACAGAGTGAGGACACTTCGGTATTCCTCACGAGGAATACATTTTCTCCATATACAATCTGGTCCTTAAGAGAAAAGGAACAGATCCTCCCAATGATACTGTCTGGATTCTGACTTTAGCCGGTCAATTCTGCTCTTGGGAACCCTGGGGAACTTTCTTAGAGACAAGATAGTTAACCATGTCGGCATAGCATGAGAGGGAGTCACTAGCATAAATTGACTAGTCTGGGAAGGATTCACGGATCGACACTGAATCGGGGATTTTATCTTGTTAGATCTGAGATAGATGGTCAGCCACCACGTTCTTTACTCTAGGTTTATACTTAACCTCCAAATCAAATTCTTGAAGTAGAAGTATCCATCTGAGAAGATATGCCTTTGCGTCTTTCTTTGCCATTAAGTATTGGATGGCTGAATGATCAGTGTACACTATCACCTTAGATCCTAAAAGTAGAGATCTGATTTTTTCTAAGGCAAAGACTACATCAAGCATTTCCTTTTCTGTCACAGTATAATTTTTCTGAGATGGATCCAAAACTTCGCTTGCGTAGTGAATAGCATAAGGGATCCCATCTCTCCTCTATCTTAGCACAACCCCCACTGCAAAATCAGAGGTGTCGCTCATGATCTCAAAGGGAAGAGACCAGTAAGGGCCTTGTAGGATAGGAGATTCCATGATCTTTCTTTTGAGCAGCTCGAAGGCCTCAAGACACATGATCTACAATGAACTCGATGTCTTTTCTTAATAGCTCGGTCAGCGGGCGGGCAATTTTGGCAAAAACTTTAATAAATCTTCTATAAAATCCGATATGCCCTAGAAAAGACCGCACTTGCTTGATGTTGGTTGGTAGTTCGAGCTTTTTGATCGCATCCACCTTGGCTGGGTCAACCTACATTCCCTTATTGGAGATGACGTACCCCAACACAATGCCCTCCTTTACTATGAAATGACTTTTCTCATAGGAAAGCACCAGAACCTCCCTGTATTTCTTGAGGCCTCAATCTAGGTGCGCGAGACAATCATTGAATGAATTATCATGGATTGAGAAGTCATCCAAAAATACTTCCAGGAAATCTCCAACCATTTCGGTGAAAACCGCAAATCACGCGCTGCTGAAAAGTGACGGGGGCGTTGCATAGCTCGAAAGGCATGCGCTTGAAAGTGTAAGCAGCGAAGGAACAAGTGAATGCTATCTTTCCCTGGTCCTAAGGGGCGATGGCTACTTGATTGTAGCTCGAGTACCCATATAGAAAGAAAAAGTATTATCTTCCCTACAATCTCTCCAAAATCTGATCAATAAAAGGTAGTGGGAAGTGATTTTTTTATTGCAACATTCAAGCATATGTAATTCACACAAACATGCCACAACGTGGGTATTCGTGTCGTGATCTCCTCTTCCTCTTTGGTGATAATTTGGAGTCCCGGCTTCTTTGAGACTATGTGTAAAGGTGACACCCACTTGGAGTCTGAATGAACCCTGCTCCGCACCATTTTCTATCTCAATCTTCACCACTTCTCGTAATTTTGGATTCAGCCTACGCTGGAATTCACGGGAGGGTTTAACATTGTCCTTAAGGTAAATATGTTGTGAGCAAAGAGCTGGGTTAATCCCCAGGAGATCCGACAACCTCCAACGTATTGCCTTGCATTTCTCTAGTAATTAGCAGGTGGATTTCCTTCTCTTTAGTCAGATGTGAGCTGATGATGACCGGAAACTTTCCCTTAGGTACGCAAGGAAGGCGTATTTGAGAGTAGGGGCAATGGTTTGAGTTCGGGTATATCAATATTGTCCAAGAAATCTGGCTCTATTACTGTTGAATATGGTTGTGATGTGGATGGGTCATGTGTAATATCATCTGCTACCAACTGAATGGCTCCGGAGGTCGGATCACCAAATATGTGTCATATTTCAGCAAACGCCGCGTCCGACCCGTCTTCCTCATTTCAGGAGTGTCCTAAAAGAGATTGGACTAACATGTCTACATAGACCTTTGAGTCTCTAGGAGGGTAGGATGATGCACAGAGAGTGTCTTCCTGAATGAGCTAGCAAACTAATTAATCGACAATGTCCTTTGAAGATGAGAGTGATTCTATGATTGTGGTTGGGTTCTGTTTCCAAGGCCCAACTATCATTATTGAGCTGTAATTTGCCTCTGACTCAAAATTTCCTGACTCAGTGTCAGATTCTATATCAGGTCTCTGGAATCTAGTCTGATTCATTCTAGTTCAATATCTCCGAATTGGATTTTTCCCGAAGTATAGTCAAATAGGGCTCCAGCGATCCTAAGGAAGGGTCGCCCTGAGATCATGTGGAAATCTTTCCAATTCCTAGGGACATCCATGTCAAGAACTGTGAAATCCACTGGATAATTCTATCCCTCGATATTGATTACAACTTTCCTAATCTTGCCCCTTGGTCTCTTAGTTGATGTACCAGCTATTTGAAGTACGACTCTTGACTTCCTAAGAGGTCCCAGATTAAGATGTTCATAAAGTATGGTGAGCATGAGATTGATAGAGGAACCGTTGTCTAATAAAGTTCTAGCAAACTTGATTTCATTGATCTAGCTAGTAACAAAGTGGGCACCCATGTCTCTCTTGTTCCTTGGAAGTTCATTTATGATTAAACGAGATGTAGCTATCGAGAGGATATGCTTCCTTGTTCAGCTTGAGTTCTTTTTATTGACCCTTGTCGGTGTGCATCTCACCTTGAGGTATTTTTTCTAAAAGTTGAATCTCTTTCTATCATCTCATCTGGAGATTAAGTGACCTTGATATTTTTTAATAAAGAACAGACCATCTCTTCCTCAATTTTTTGGTTTTTTTATGTTTTCTTCTTTCCAGTCGTTAGAGCATGAGGGAAAGGAATTGAGTGATCGTGATCGGGAACTGAATCATCACTTTTATTGAAAATGTAAGTCTGTACATGACTCAGATTGATATTGACACTAGGACTCTGACTTGAACTAGGAAAAGAAAGTGAAGCTTGTGGTTGTGGGGAGTGTTGTTGCTGTGGTGAGTCTTCCTTGTCTGCTTCAGACTCGTTTGATTCTGAGGTGTTGTGGTACTCAGATGTGGGGTTTAGTGGTCTCTACTCCTCTTCTTCCCCAGGTGTATGCATCGGTGTGGATACTGGGGCTATGCCACCATGTTCCTTAGCTCGATCAAGCATAGTTACAGTCTTTCTGCTCTTGAGAGAAATATGATTGGTAACATCACGTAAAAAGATATCGTATTCAGGTAAAGAATATTCTAAGATTGGTACATGATCTTTATGTCTAAGATTATTACGGTTGGCTTGGACTTGAGCTAGAATAGCGGTTTGGGGTACAATGCACTCATCTCTCCCCCTGGAGAGCTGATTGACATCAACTCTCATGTCATGAAGTTCATCCAACACTCCTTGGAGTTCGGGAGAGATCGAAGAAGAAGACCTCTGGCCTTGTTTGGCATGTGGCTTATGTACTGCTGGTATTGGCCCTAGTGTTGGTACTGCTACTGTTGTCGTGGTTGCGGGTTCTGAAAACCCGAACGGTACTACTGGAATTGACATTGTTGATGATGTTACTGTTGAGGCTGATAGTCTGGTCACGAGTGTGGTGGATGAGGGTTCGTAATAGAGTTGGGTTCCGATCAATTGACTGGATCCAGATCTTACCAGACTCCGTTTATCTCCATGACTTGTGGAGGTTCCTCGTAAACTGTTTGTGCATGGGCTTTTTTTGTTTGTTGGGCGAAGATTTGATCTCCATCCTAGTGGATCTGTTGCCCTGCCCCTTGCCCTTTGATGTGGTGAATTTAGTGAATGGGGGCAGGGGTGTAGTCAGAGCAGGTATCTTAGATACCATGTCAGCCAGTTCTTCCATCTGCTTGGGCAGTTTGGCCCGTTTCTCCGTATTAGTTGACTTATGGAGTTCACCCACCTTCTTATAAATCTGTTCGATTATAGTTAATTTGTCATCTATTATTCTAATATCTGCATTTTGGTCAGTCGATAGATTGTTCACAGTCTTCTTAGCTCCCTCCTTATATAATAGTGAAAGGGAGCTGGTCGTGTAGGCCTGGCTAGTGGTATGTACTCGACTAGATTCTTCTAATTTCTCAAACATTTTGTAAACGGTGTCCTCGTGATGTCCCATGTAGATTCCTCCGTGGGAGGAACTGATAAGTCTCCCGCTACCCTTGTTAATTCGAGCAAACTAATGTTCAAATTAATAACTAATGTTCGTTGCAGTCGGATAATGAGAGCGAATCAAAAACCACTTTTAATTAAAGCAAGTTAATCTCGAGCGGCAAAATTTTTTTTTACCTGGGCAAGCCCAAGTCGAACTCAGGGAGGCAGCTGTCTCCTTAGGTGAATTTTTAGCAAATTTCCAGTGTTCGATTTTCAGAGGGAATATTTTTGGTCTTTTTTCGGTTTTTTTATGCAAGACTTATGCAAAATCAGGCCAGTTTTAAAGTTGAATCAGAAATATGACAAATTAATTCCAAAAATTATGAAACTTGGCCAGATTATGAAATGGGGTGAAATTAAGCTACTCTAATTTTTTTAGAATTTTTTGACACTAAATGAATTAACTATGAATTAAACATGAATGCAGGGTGATTTTGACTGATTTAATTTTAATAAATATCATATCACAGTATTTTTTGGAATATAAATTATCCTAGATAGATCTAAAGATGAAGAATCCAGAAAAATTATCAGACCTTAATTTTGATGTGAAATGAACCTATTAAAAATAAATCAAGGAAATCACCAATTAATTTATTTAGGCCTCGAAATGCGTGCAAATGAGATGTAATTTTTATGCAAAGTGAAGCTAATTATCCTAGATCTAATGTGATTTTTTGGGAATTTTTGGAATCACAGAGAAATTACTACTAATTAAAAGGTTAAATTGGGCAAAATATGACACAAATGAACCAATTAATTAATTAATTAAAAATTCCACTGATATCACAAAAATATGACACATGTCACATAAAATAAAGGACAAGTTAAACTACAACATGCAGTTTTTGGAATTTAAAAATGATGAAATATAGACACCTAAATATGCGTGTAAAGACAGGGGTATAACTGTAATACATGAATTAAAAATTGCTCAAAATAAAATATGCTGACAGGGACCTTTATGCAATTACTTAGAATGCAGGGGGTGGATTGCAAATTCTCCACAGACGCATGTGCTCCACGTGGGTACGCTTCGCAGGGACTGAATTGTAATTTTAGAAACCTTCTAGGCCTCAGTGCAATTTGCCCAGGCCGCACGTGCTCCTCACGTGGGGTGCCCTAGGCTCGGTGGACGTCGGAGGCTCGGAGCGAGGCTCGGCTACTCTGGAGGTTCGGATGGAGGGTCGGAGAAGCTTCAAGTGATCCGAGCCTAGAGGTCGGGGAAGAGGCTCGGATCGGGCTACGTAGCACGATCTAGTCTGTGGATCAAGTGATGATCCAACGATCAATGGATGCTGAGGCATGGCGCGTCTGGATCCGTCAGATCATCGATTGATCCAACGGCGGTGGTCTCTCTCCTGTTGATGGCGACGTGGACGATGAGTGGCCGTTGGATCTAGATTGATCCAACGGCACCTGGAGCGCGATGAAGCGGTGACGTGGCTGATCTATCGCCGCTGGATCGTGATAAATCCAACGGCTCTCTGCTGCTCCGGCGCTTGGCGACGTGGCTCGAGGGGGACCATTCGATCAAAGAGAGATCCAACGGCCTTGGACTGCTCCGGATGATGGCGACGTGGCTTAACTCTGATCGTTCGATCAAGATGATCGAACGGCTGTGGGATGTCGTCCCCAAGGCGGGGCTCCGGCGTAGCTGGGCTTGCTCCGCCCTGTCCTTCAGGTATCGATGAAGCTCGCCGGAGGCTCTGGGGAAGCTCGGAAGATGCGTCGAACCTTCGGAGAGTCTCCGGTGGTCTCAGGAGTGGTGGAGAAGCTCTGGGGCACGGTGGCGAAGGAGCTCGAAGGGAGCTCCGACGAGCTTCCGACCAGTGAAATGGATGTACCTGCAAGGGGTTAGAGGATATAGCCAAAGCGTGTGCGTGCTCGTGGAGTTGTGCTGGGTGAAATGAGAGGCATATGGCGGAGCGAGGGTGGTCCGGTGATCGGGCTTCGCCCAAGTGGCGGAGCTGGCGTCGAGCGAAGGTGGGGTACGGTGTTTGAGGAAAGTAAGGGGAGCGCGAAGATCAGAGCTCCGTCGCGGAGCTCAGCGTGATGATGGTGAAGCGAGAAGACGATGATGGAAGGCGAATTAAATCGGAGAAAAATAAAGAAAAGACAAGAAGAGATCGGGAGAGAACGTAGAGGTGGCTACCTGGGGTCAGAAGCTCCGATGAAGCTTCTAGGTACTCGCTCAAGGGGTCGGTAGAGTCCCGAGCTCGTGCAGCACCTTGGAGGAGCTGGGACACGGAGGAGTTTGCCGTGGATCTCGCCAGAGAAGACACCCCTTCTTCGCTCAATGATTCGTCTAATCGCTGTCACCAATTGGAAGGTCGGAGCTCAGGGAGGCTCTCTGGAATGGCGGATGGGCGTGAATGTGGCCGGAGGGCGATGCTTTATAGGGTGAAGGTGATGGGTTAGTTGGTGACGAGGTGAGGTTCGTGGTCGTTGATGGGCGACTCTGGTGGAAGTCGTTGGAAGTGAGGGAGCTGGCGAGGATGAGGGGAGAGTGGTGATGATCGTGGTGGCGTTGGTGGTCGAAGAGGGTGGCTGAGGTGGAGACGAAAATAGAAAGGGGGTGAGGGGTCGGCGCAGTGGAGATCGTGGGAGAGAGAAGCGCCGGTGGTAGAATACGATATGCTGGCCGTTGGATCTTGAGATCCAACGGCTAGAATTTGGGTGCTCACGAGCGGATAAGATGAGATCGGGGCGGAGCGATCTAAGGGCTGTGGATCTACCACATGTTGTGATATGGGAGCGGTGCTGGCGAATGGCTTGGATGTGAAGAAGTCGTTGATCGAAGGGCTGAGGTTGGTTGCGGGACTAGCGGCTCAGATGGCAAGATCGAAGGCTTGACCGAAGGGCTTCGGAGCTGCCACGTGGCAGGCTATGGTTACGGCGCGAACGGACGGTGATGATCAAAGATGGGAAGTGATCTGACGGCAGGGGAGTATGGCGCACGTGGAGAAGGCGAATCCGTTGGATCAGAAGTGGATCCAATGGCCAAAAGCACGGGCGGAAAGAGCTAAGGGGAGCGGGCTGCATGGCGCAATCAGAGGGCGCCACGTGGCCAGCTATGAGTGGCTGCGAGAAGAAATGAGTTTAGAGAGAGAAGGAGGCCGAATTTGGAAAAACTCAAAACATGAAAGTTGTAGATCTTGATGAGATCTACAAGCTTCATGTTGACCAAAACGGAGATGAGGTCAAATATGATACAAAAATACAGGAATACAAATATACACATATATAGTATACATAGAGGCCCAAAAACCCAACTTCTTCCTAGGAGCTCCAAATTGGATGAAATTAGTCTCATTTTAAAGGTCTTTGAATGTGTAATCATCTGAAAGTGAGTAGACTTATTTTGGAGTTGGTACAAGAGAACTATGGGCTTTTTATGGTCCAGGGGTTCTAGGGCTTATTGGATGTTCTTTTCAAAGGAGATTTCTGGCTTTCTTCCTTGTATTATTAACTAAAGGTGTATATATTATAAGGGGGGTGTTATTTTATAGGTGGATATTTTACAAGAGGAACTGGCTTCTTATTTAATGCAACTATGAGTGCTAAAATGCATATATTATGAATGCTTGTATGAATGCTAGTTGTGCAAGATAAAGGGAAATATGCTGCTATTTACTCGGGAACAAGACTCTATTTTCAACTTTTAGAGTGATGAATCACAGATTCATCAACCCCCTATACTTAAACCTTGCTCGTCCCCGAGCAACTAAATGAAATGCAAGAGTGAAATGATTTTGGGTTCCATACCAAGGTCATGAACAAAAGTTGAAAATGGAGCTTGACTCGACCATTGGTTGTGTGGCAGAACCTTATTGGGACCTGAACTTAAGACCTAACAGACTTCAAGTTCCACAAGTCTTCTATTCAAGACTCCTAAATAGTCAGGTCAGAACAAATCCTCAAATGCAAATTTCTGATGACTATGATTCTTACTTGTACTGTGTAAGTGAGATGTAACTCTCCACATCAGAAATGGCTCAGAAACAATCTCCTCTAACAAGGTAACTCAATAACCCGGTCCAGTAACTCTTTCCTCGAGGAGCGGGGTATTCCCTTCTAAGTGCAAGTGCGACCAGCTCAAGAGGAGGGGGTGGAGAAAAGAATGGACGGTAGCCAGTGTAGCTACCTATCCCGGGATGCCTGACCAGTGTAGCCAAGTCATCCAGCTGCAGACTACTTGCTAATATACATACTTCGACAGGTATTTTATTTTCACTTGGTCCTGTCTGATTTTTTGGAGTTTTTGCTTTTTTTTTGAACTATATACAAGGTGCAGCATGTACATCAGGAGTTTTGCCTCTTGAGCCAGTAGACTATCCCTCTTTTGAAGTATTATTGCAACCCACAACATCATGTCCTTAGATGTCAACACCACCAGACTAGATTGAGATGCACTACCCTCCCTAGAGGAGGACGGATGTTTCCATCCGTGTGCTACTCCAAGCTAAAGGATTCTACCTCCTCACCACCTCATCAATGAAGAGCTATGTGCATTGTGCTTGTCCAAGTTAGGTCACTGTCTATAAGAATCATGCGTATGTACGAGATATTCTACTTAGACTAATCAAGATGACATGTGAACATAGACTTGCGGACTCAAAGAATTAAGTCACTTGACATGAGAAATCTTAACTCCGGTTCCTATAAGGTTCCTCTGAAATCAGGTGTATTAAGGTCAAATCAAGTCCATCCTCAATATCTACTCATAACTTGGTTCAAAACCTACTAGCTTTTCACTTTGCATATGCAAGATATGCATATGAAGTGCAGATGGCATGCTATGTAGATGAATGAAATGCAAGACTCTTTTTCTTTTCTTTTCAGATGCAGAGATGATATTCAAGAGTAAATAAGAAGCCTATTGTTTTCATTTTCATTTTTTTTTCAATTTTTACCCCACCCGTAATTATTACAAAATATATACAAAAGTACGTGAAAATACGAGCTATGGGTAAAGTATATATGTAATTTATTGCACGCCCTCCTATACTTAGCGTGTGCTATGTCCTCAGAGCATGAAAAGCGAGGAAAAAGACATAGCTCGTGCTAAGCGTAGGATAGCAAAAAAGAATGGAAAATGTATAGAAATCGACCACCCCCCCTATACTTAGGCTCTGGCAGCCTAAGTGTAGAAAAAAGTCAAAAAGTGGGGTGGACGAGGTCAAGAAGAGAAGTGGATGAATATACAATGCGGGCATCGGTCCCCCCTATACTTAGGCTCAGGTCAGCCTAAGTATAGGATGGAGGTGAGTATGAGGACCAATGTGGTCGGGAGATTTACAGTGAACCGACTCAGGTGGCTCATCTCCCCTATATTTAGGATCTGGTCATCCTAAGTATAGTCCAAGATAGTGATTTAATGAGGTGGGGATGGGTTAGTAGAGTTGCGGGGGAGAAAGGACAGAATGTACATGAATGATGACATATACAAGTGAGTCGGTCTGAATCTTTCGAGATGCTGCTGATGGCTAGAGGTCACTGCTGCAAGGTCTCATATGCGGCTCGAGGCGTATCTCCTGAATCTGTCTCGCGCATGAATACAATCTCCTCAACATGGACTAACTGCTCATTGGATTCAACGAAGTGCTTCAACAGTTGTCCATTCACTAGGAATGTCGGTGCGTCATCTGCGAGATCTGAGATCTCGACACATCCACTATCATGCACTGTACGGACGATAAATGGGCATGTCCACTTGGACTTCAACTTTCCTTGGAATATCTTCAGCCTAGCATTAAACAACCATACCTTCTGTCCAGGAACAAAGGTCTTTCGTCTGATATATCTATCATGCTAGCGCTTCACCTTGTCCTTGTACACCAAACTGTTGTCATATGTGCGGTTTCTGACTTCCACAAGCTCATTCAGATCCATTTCTCTCTGCTTCTGCCCAAGGTGTGTGTTACAGTTGACCTTCTTGATTGCCCATTCTGATTTATGCACTAACTCTGCGGGCAAATGGCACGGCTTTCCGAATACCATTCGGAATGGGGAGGTTCCTAACGGTGTCTTGTAAGTTGTCCTATACGCCCATAGGACCTGATCCAAAATCTTAGACCAGTCCTTCCTGTCTGGGCGGACAAGCTTTTGCAATATAGTCTTCACCTCCCGATTCGACACCTCAACCATACCATTAGTTTGTGGGTGGTAAGGACTAGCGACACGGTGTTCGATGCCGTAGTCCTTCAGGAGTTTCTTCACCTCTCGATTTACAAAGTGGCTACCCCCGTCTGATATCATCATTTTGGGGATCCCGAACCTAGATATTATGTGTTCTCTGATGAATTTACAGACATTCCTGTTGTCTGCGGCTCGGGTCGGGATAGCCTCCACCCACCTGGATAGATAATCTACCGCAAGAAGGATGTACTCGAATCCGTGGCTAACAGGTTATGAGCCCATGAAATCGATTCCCCAGGCGTCAAAGACATCACAAATGATGACAGGCTACATAGGCATATCATCCTTGGAACCAACGGTTCCTCCCATTCTCTGGCATACTGGGCACGACTTCGCAAAGGTGATGGCATCGCGAAACAGAGTCGGCCAGTAAAAGCCACACTGAAGTACCTTCCATGCGGTTCTCTTCCTGGAGTGGTGTCCTCCTGCCTCTAAGCTGTGGCATAAAGAAAGGACACTCTGGTATTCCTACTGAGGAATACACCGTCTCCAGACACAATCCGGTCCTTCGAAGAAAAGGATTGGATCCTCCCAATGGTAGTGTCTAGCATCCGACTTCAGTCGGTCGATGTGGCTCTTGGGCCAATCTTCGGGAACTTTCTTGGAGACAAGATAGTTCACGATGTTGGCGTACCATGGGAGTGAGTCGACAACAAAAATCGACTCATCAGGGAAGGAGTCTCGAATAGGTGAATCCTCGGAAGTATTAAGATCTTCGAGACGAGAGAGATGATCGGCTACTACATTCTTCTTTCCAAGTTTATCACAGATATCCAAATCAAACTCCTAGATAAGTAAAATCCACTGAAGAAGACGCGCCTTCGCGTCCTTCTTCTCCATCAAATATCGCAGTGTCGTGTGGTCAGTGAACACAATTACCTTGGATCCAATTAAATGAGATCTGAACTTGTCCAAGGCAAACACTACTGCAAGCATCTCCTTTTCCATAACTGTATAGTTACGCTGAGCGGTACCAAGTACTTTTCTTGCATAGTGAATTGCGAACGGGACACCGCCACTTCTCTGTCCTAACACAGCTCAACAGCAAAGTCTGAGCGTCCGTCATGATCTCAAAAGGTAGAGACCAATCTGGGGCTTGTAGGATAGGTACGTCCATAATCATTCCTTGTAATAGCTTAAAGGCCTCAAGACATTTGTGATCAACAACAAACTCCATGTCTTTGCCTAAAAGCTCAGTTAGCGGTCGGGCAATCTTAGAAAAATCCTTAATGAATCTCCGATAAAATCTGACATGCCCGAGGAACGTCCGCAACTGTTTGACGTTGGTTGGTGGATGGAGTCGTCTGATCACATCCACCTTGGCAGGGTCAACCTCCATTCCTCTCTTGGAGATGACGTGCCCCAACACAATGCCCTCCGTCACCATGAAGTGACTTTTCTCCCAGGAGAGCACTAGATTGACCTCACAACATCGTTTGAGGACTCGGTCCAGATTCCCAAGACATAAATCGAAGGAATCGCCATGTACCGAAAAGTCATCCATGAAGACTTCCATAAATTCGCCGACCATTTCAGCGAATACATCAATCATGTACATTTAGAAAGTACATGGAGCATTGCATAACCCAAAGGGCGTGCGCCTGAAAGCATATGTACCAAAGGGGAATGTGAACGTGGTCTTTTCCCGGTCCTCCGGAGCTATGGCTACTTGATTGTAGCCCGAGAACCCATCCAAGAAACAGAAGAACTCTTTCCCCGCTAGTCTCTCTAGGATCTGATCAATGAACGGCCGGGGGAAATGATCCTTCTTCGTCGCGGCATTCAAGCGTCTGTAATCCACACAGACGCGCCACGACGTGGGCACTCGCGTCACAATCTCCTCTCCGTCCTCATTGGTGGTCGTTTGAATTCCCGACTTTTTCGGGACCACATGGATTGGGGCCACCCATTTAGAGTCAGAGATGGGATAAATAAAACCCGCGTTACACCATTTCTCTATCTCCTTCTTCACGACCTCTCGTAAATTTGGATTCAAACGACGTTGGAATTCACGAGAGGGTTTGGCTTCATTCTCCAAGTAGATATGGTGTGAACATAGAGCGGGATTTATCCCGTGGAGATCGGAAATGCTCCAGCCTATCGCCTTGTGGTTTTTCTCCAGGATCTCTAGCAAGCGAGATTCCTGCTCCTCGGTCAATCGCGAACTGATGATGACCGGAAATTTCTTGTCCTGACCCGCAAGGAAGGCGTATTTCAGTGTTGTGGGTAAGGGCTTGAGCTCAGGTATGGTGTGATCGTCTAGGAAATCTGGCTCAATTGAATCTGGCTCGGTGTTGGAAGTGGCTGGATCTTTCTCTGTAATTGCTGCCACCAAGTTATTCGGCTCTGGAGTTGGATCGTCAAAGTTTTCCATACAATCGGCAAAAGCCTCGTCTGACTCGTCATCCTCATCTTCTGATTGTCCTAAAGAAGTAAGGACTGACAGGTCCAGTTGGGCCTCTAAGTCATCGAAGATGTAGGGCGATGCAGGTTCTGAGCTGAACTCATCTATGAGGACCTCGCAAACTGACTCATGCACGGGATCATCTCCAGAAGGGAGGGACTCATCGATACTGGCTGGGTTCTGTCTCCATGGCCCAACTATGTCTACATGATCGCAGTCTGCTTCAGTTGAAGAGTACTCGGTGCTGGATTCGGAATCTGGTCTCTACCATCTGATCTGCTTCATCTCAAGTTCCTCATCTCCGCATGGAGTTTGGAACTGGATCTTCCCGATCTTATAATCAAACAAGGCCCCTGCTGTTCTGAGGAAGGGCCTGCCTAAGATGATCTGGGAGTCTCTCCAATTACGAGGGGTTTCCATATATAGGACAATGAAGTCCACCATATATTCCTGGCCCTCGACTTTGATCACAACATTCCTCAATTCTCCTTGGGACCTCTTGGTTGATTTATCAGCGAACTGTAGGAGGGCTCTAGATTTCCTAAGAGGTCCGAGATTAAGCCGCTCGTAGAGGGTTGTAGGCATTAAGTTAATTGAGGAACCGTTATCTAGGAGAGTGCGTGCAAACGCGATGTCATCAACATGACTCACCACATAGTGTGCACCATGTCTCTTCGTTCCCTTGGAAACGAGTTCTTTATTGCACAAGTTGTGGCTACTGATAGAACGTGTTTCTCAACACGGCTTTTGGTCTTCCTGCTAACTCTAGTAGGTATGCATCTCACCTTAAGTTATTTTTGAAATGCATGAGTCATTTCCACGTACTTGTCAAAGGGGATTGTGACCTTGATGTGTTTGTTGCAGAACTCTGTCATCTCAGGGTCATCTTTTTGGATTTTTTAGTTTTCTTCTTTCCACCCTTGAGATCTCGGGGAAAGGGATTATTGACTCCAACTCATGTTCTGAAACTGAAAGGTTTTCATTGAAATCTGGAACTGAGTTCTGTACATGACTCGGACTTTTAAACAGACTCGGACTCTTACTCTGACTCTGACTGAAAGGAAAATGATGAGGCGAAACCGGTGATGCGTCTTCCGCGACTTCTTGACGGTCCTCCTCATATGGAGGTACGGGCTCTTCATCGGTTCCGTCGGACTCTCTGCTGGTGCGGGGTTGCTGCTACGAGGACTCAGACGTCCTCTTCTTCTTCCGGTGGTGATGATGGTGCTGCTCCTCTTCTTCCTCCAAGTTATCCTCAGATAGAGACTTGGCGGCTCCTTCCTTCGGTGCCTGAGCCCGATCAGGCATGCTTACGGTCCTTTCGCTCCTGAGGGACATATGATTCACATTATTATACGAAAGGATCTCATGCTCAGATAAATAATTATCTGAATAATATACCAGATCATGAGGTCGGTTCTGGCCATGGGTTACGCTGTTCGAGTTGGCCTGAACCTGTGCGTGAATTGGGATCTTTGGCGCCATCTGTTGATCCTGGGTACGAGAGACACGATTCAGATCGGTTCTCATATCCAGATAGTCATTCTGGATTTGTTGGACCCTATCAGGCATGGTCTGGACTGCCAAGGTGAGGGACTCCAATTCGGTGGGATGGGCTGGCTGATGCTGACTTGCGGATGAGGTCCTGTACTGGCCCTGCTGGCCATGCCGATAATGCTGCTGCTGGTGGGACGGTGCCGGGCCCTGCTGAAATGTGTGTTGCTGCTGCTGGTGCTGTTGAGGCTGGTACCCTTGTTCGGACCTGGACTGAACAAAGCACGGTGCGGGGACGGAGCTGGTTCCTTGGTAAGCTGGGGCCGGTCGGTGAGGTTGACCGTTCCCCATCCCCGACTGTCTGCTGACGGGGTCACGGCTGTACCACAACCCGTTGATCTCGAACACCTGCGGAGGCTCCTCGTATCCGGTCTCCACTTGTGGGGGTGCATGCTTGTCCTGCTGGGTGTAAGTCTGATCCTCCAACCAGCCACTCTGAGGCCCTGGTGCTTGTTCCTGTACAAGATGGACTCGGTGTACAGGTACAGGTGGTGCAGAAGGGGTAGGTAGCTTCATCTTAGCTACCTTCTCAGTAAGTTCCCTCCACTTGCTTCGGTAGACGTGAGAGAGACTCAAGGTCAGTGACCCTCTTGTGGATCTGCTCGTCCATGGTTAACTTATCAGCAATCATCCCCATGCTGGGGATGAGGTCCTCGGTTAGATCCGCTACAGTCCTCCGGGTTGTCTCGTTGGATAGGATTGAGGGAGACAACTGATAGGCCCTGGTGGCCTGCGGTCTGCCGGTTTCCGCCATCTGCTCTAGGATCTTCCATACGATGTTCTCGTTCTTGTTCAGATAGCTTCCTCCACAGGCAGCACTGACTAACCCCTGCATCTCTGGGGTTAAACCACAGAACAAGGTCTGGACTAAGATTGCCTTAGAAATGATGTGGCAGGGACATTTCTGAACTAAGTCATTGAACCTATGGTTCTTCGTGGGCATTTCCGTTGAACTTCGGTAGCAGGCTAAGGAAATGGGGCTTGAGCTCAAATGCTTCAGCGGGAACCGCTGGTGCCAACCAACTTTGAATCTCATTTTCTGCTGGGTTGTAGGTATTAACCATTGGTCGGTCGATTCCTCCTGCTGTAATAATCTGTCCCATTCTAGCCGTGAGATCTGCATTTTGTTGTTCGGCTATGGCAAGGCGATTAAGAATTTGTCGCAATTGATCCTCATCCGGTGGATGCTTAGGCGACATCTTGTCCTTTATTCCTGGGTATGAAACAAGGTCGGTGTCAGAGGACAAATCAAGGAAGGGATTCTTACCGAAGCGATGGTCTTCCTCGGTAAGCTCAGAGGAGAGGAAAGGGTTGGTTTGAGAGTAACCACCCTGGGTGTGAGGGAACCAGAACTCAAGAGGGTCATGAGTCCTGGGTAGTCCAAGGTGCGCTTGGGCCGATGAAGAGGAGTTTCGTGGGGGGATCAAAGAGAGATTGGTGAATAAAGAGCCGATATCCCCCCAGCCACTCATCTTGATTTGGCGAGAAGAAATGGGAGTTCTAAGTGAAGATAGGATTTGACTCCTACCTGAAGCAAACAATTCAATCCAAGACCCTGGGTTCACACTCAACACAGTGAAGGACTCGAAATCGAGTCCAATTAATCTTGTATATTTTAAGTGTGATTTTTCAAGCAAGATAGCAAGGATTACGCAGCCTAAAGGGAAGTCAGCTCAGAGCCGGATGCGTCTTCCCTGTTTAACCTGTCGCCTAAGATACCGTCGGTCCTTCCTTTCTTCACTCCTATCCCAAGTTGATGGATTCAAAGAACACACCCCTATCTACATGTAAGTAGGCGGAGGCTGACAAGGCCGGAACTTCACCCTGGGGGGTTACTGGCAACTTGTCACGAAGTACCGCAATTTCGCCCCTATCTACCTGAGACAGGCGGAGGCTACTTGGTACTAGTCAGTGAACCTTAAAAATTCAACTTGTGATATTTGCTAGGATTAGTCGGAACGTGATATGGAAGGCGGGGATTTGGGCTCTGCCTTAAGGTGTTCACACACACTCAAGTACCCTCACTCAACCTGAAAACAAGGTCGGGGATTAATCTTCCGCAAACAGATTTTCCAATTTTATTTATTTTTTTGGTCAATAATATTTAGCAGTCCCGATTTTAAGTTTAGTTCTCACTTGTTAGTCCAACCACACAGCACGCCTATCATCCAGTCCCAATTTCCATCCAAATTAAATGTGAAAAACATATGGGGAAATCAAGAAAAGCCGATGCACGAAAAACAATGATGTGGATGCCGAGTTAAGAAGACTTACAGTGATCCCTTCGCTTTTATGCAGGATGCAAAACAGAATTGAGAACTTTTTTACACTATATGCAAATGCAAGCGATAAAATCCGCTCCTAGACAAGAAGTTCTATTAGCGAGTGAAGAACAAGTTGATTTGGCTAGATCTGCGGTCTATGTGCGTCTTTTAAGTGGTTGTGTGGTCCTAAAAATTTACGAGCACAAGCAAATCCTTGGCTCGAGGAGCCGCTAGTGCAAGCCTAAATTACCATTCAAACCATACAGCACACGGGAACACAGTTTCACTATTTTTACACGCGCGAGAACCCAAACGGGAACCGCTGGAAATGATGCGAAAAAAAATAAAGAAAAATAAAGGTACAAATTCTCTCAAATTATTCAAAAAATTAAATTCCGAAGCTTCGAAGCGTCTTCGACTCCTCGCGTTCCTCGCACAGAAATAAATTGAGGTCAGGGAATGACACAAAAAATGTAAAAATTAAAAGACAGAAAATATTCACAAGAAAACCGGGGGTCAGACTACCCAGGGAGAGAAAATCAAACACTTAGAAATTACTGCAAATTAACCTAAGCCGTGCCTCCCCGGCAACGGCGCCATTTTGATAAGTCTCCCGCTACCCTTGTTAATTCGAGCAAACTAATGTTCAAATTAATAACTAATGTTCGTTGCAGTCGGATAACGAGAGCGAATCAAAAACCACTTTTAATTAAAGCAAGTTAATCACGAGCGGCAAATTTTTTTTACTTGGGCAAGCCCAAGGTCGAACTCAGGGAGGCAGATGTCTCCTTAGGTGAATTTTTAGCAAATTTCCAGTGTTCGATTTTCAGAGGGAATATTTTTGGTCTTTTTCGGTTTTTTTCATGCAAGACTTATGCAAAATCAGGCCAGTTTTAAAGTTGAATCAGAAATATGATCAAATTAATTCCAAAAATTATGAAACTTGGCCATATAATGAAATGGGGTGAAATTAAGCTACTCTATTTTTTTAGAATTTTCTGACACTAAATGAATTAACTATGAATTAAACATGAATGTAGGGTGATTTTGACTAATTTAATTTTAATAAATATCAAATCACAATATTTTTGGGAATAAAAATTATCCTAGATAGATCTAAAGATGAAGAATTCAAGAAAATTATCAGATCTTAATTTTGATGTGAAATGAACCTATTAAAAATAAATCATGGAAATCGCCAAATAATTTATTTAGGCCTCTAAATGCGTGCAAATGAAATGAAATTTTTTTGCAAGGTGAAGCTAATTATATTAGATCTAATGTGATTTTTTGGGAATTTTTGGAGTCACGGAGAAATTACTACTAATTAAAAGGTTAAATTGGGAAAAATATGACACAAATAAACCAATTAATTAATTAAAAATTCCACTGATATCACAAAAATATGACACGTCACATAAGATAAAGGACAAGTTAAACTACAACATGAAATTTTTGGAATTTAAAAATGATGAAGTATGGACACCTAAATATGCGTGCAAAGACAGGGGTATAAATACAATACATGAATTAAAAATTGCTCAAAATAAAATATGCTGACAGGTCCTTTATGCAATTACCTTGAATGCAGGGGGGTGGATTGCAAATTCTCCACACACGCGCGTGCTCCTCACGTGGGTACGCTTCGCAGGGACTGAATTGTAATTTTAGAAACCTTCAGGGGCCTCAGTGCAATTTGCCCAGGCCACACGTGCTCCTCACGTGGGGTGCCCTAGGCTCGGTGGACATCGTAGGCTCGGAGTGAGGCTCGGCTGCTCTGGAGGTTCGGATGGAGGGTCGGAGAAGCTTCGGGTGATCCGAGCCTAGAGGTCGGGGAAGAGGATCAGATCGGGCTATGTGGCACGATCTGGTACGTGGATCAAGTGACGATCCAACAGTCAATGGATGATGAGGCGTGGCACGTCTGGATCCGTCAGATCATCGATTTATCCAACGGCGGTGGTCTCGCTCCTGCTGATGGCGACGTGGACGATGAGTGGTCGTTGGATCTAGATTGATCCAATGGCACCTGGAGCGCGATGAAGCGGTGACGTGGTTGATCTATCACCGCTGGATCGTGGTAAATCCAACGGCTCTCTGCTGCTCCGATGTTTGGCGACATGGCTCGAGGGGGGCCGTTCGATCAAAGAGAGATCCAATGGCCTTGGGCTGCTCCGAATGATGGCGATGTGGCTTAACTCTGACCGTTCGATCAAGATGATCGAACGGTTGTGGGATGTCATCCCCAACGGCCCTCCGCCTCCTGCGGAGGAGAAGGCAGGGCTCCGGCGTAGCTGGGCTTGCTCCGCCCTGTCCTCCAGGTGTCGATGAAGCTCGCCGGAGGCTCTGGAAAAGCTCGGAAGATGCGTCGAACCTTCGGGGAGTCTCCGATGGTCTCAAGAGTGGTGGAGAAGCTCTGGGGCACGGTGGCGAAGGAGCTCGAAGGGAGCTCCGACAAGCTTCCGACCAGTGAAATGGATGTACCTGCAAGGGGTTAGAGGATATAGCCGAAGCGTGTGCGTGCTCGTGGAGTTGTGCTGGGTGAAATGAGAGGCCTATGGCGGAGCGAGGGTGGTCCGGTGATCGGGCTCCGCCCAAGTGGCGGAGCTGGCGTCGAGCAAAGGTGGGGTACGGTGTTTGAGGAAAGTAAGGGGAGCGCGAAGATCAGAGCTCTATCGCAGAGCTCGGCGTGATGATGGTGAAGCGAGAAGACGATGATGGAAGGCGAATTAAATCGGAGAAAAATAAAGAAAAGACAAGAAGAGATCGGGAGAGAACGTGGAGGTGGCTACCTGGTGTCAGAAGCTCCGATGAAGCTTCTAGGTCCTCGCTCAAGGGGTCGGTAGAGTCCCGAGCTCATGCAGCACCTTGGAGGAGCTGCAACACGACGGAGTTGGCCATGGATCTCGCCGGAGAAGACACCCCTTCTTCGCTAAACGATTCGTCTAATCGCTGTCACCAATTGGAAGGTCGGAGCTCAGGGAGGCTCTCTGGAATGGCGGATGGGCGTGAATGTGGCCGGAGGGCGATGCTTTATAGGGTGAAGGTGATGGGTTAGCTGGTGACGAGGTGAGGTTCGTGGTCATCGTGGGGCGACTCTGGTGGAAGTCGTGGGAAGTGAGGGAGCTGGCGAGGATGAGGGGAGAGTGGTGATGATCGTGGTGGCGTTGGTGGTCGAAGTGTTGGACATGCGAGCCCACGACGAGCCATTATGCAATAAATGTTATTGCAATTCAGTCCTTAATCTGAAATAAAGAGTACATAGTTTGCATAATAGGTCCCTTAGTACAATTAGGGTTATGTACCATGGCCATCTTAATGATCATACAACTGTTGATTCAATTATTGAATCATAGAGGCTGGTGCTTAGATGAATATCTAATGAGTTAGATTGAGGACTCATCAAGCACCGTCAAATGATTATTAAGAGATGATCTCCAGCCTGAGTAGGAGATGGCAATCCTTTCTCAGTGAGGCTGATATCTGACCGACTTCTTGATGTAGGTCCTCTGCATAGGAATAGAAATTCGGAGGTGTCAGATTAGTTAGGTCAAAGAGTTGACTTAACGAGATCGAAATAACCAAAGTCCTATATCATATGCTGTCATGATATAGGCACACGTCCTCTGACCGGAGATAGATGTGTTACTATATGTCTGAGTATGTACATTTGGCAGACCAATAGGTTGATGACCTAATCAAGGTCTATACACCGGCGCGCGGGTGTGCATATAAGGGCATATGAGTAATACGATCTCTCAAAGGGATCATACAGGTTCACTACTGAACCGGAAGACATGAGCTCACTCATGAGATATTGGGAAGAATCAAATTCCGTGCGCACGGTCGTCTCGCTTTGGAAGCTTGACTGAATTTGTAGGTTTGATATATACTTTTGGAAAGTATATGATCAAGACCTAGGTATGATATATGCTTTTGGAAAGTATATGATCAATACCGACTCCCAATGATTGAATGAGAAACTTACTGATAAAACCATGAAGTAGACAGTATAAAGTTGATCCAATACTTCGGGTTTATTCTGAGTCTTCCAGTATGCAGGATGTACAGGTATTAGGAATACCTGAGGGTGATGTGATCATAAATGATTGTATAATCATGACGCTTCCATTCCTAGGGAGTGATGAAACGGGTCTGGATTTTAGTGACTCCTCTCAGTAGAGAAGTAATCTAATCTTAGTCCGAATATTGGACATTGATCTGAATGTGATTCAGATGCAATGAGAAGATTAGATTTGCGGTCTTGATTTAATCAAGCATCTATGGGAGGCCCGCGATCTGGATTTGAGATATGATCTCAATATCCATGTCACTATACGTGGAACAATACAATCGACCTGTCCTTATCTCCAAGTATTCGTGGAGAAAGCGCATTATCCTTGAAAGAGTTCATGGATAATTCTATTGTTGATATATGTATCCGAGCAATGAGAAAATGGATAATTGAATATGATTTAATTCTCATGAATAATATGAATTTGATTCATATTATAAGGAGAGTTATCTTAGATAATTAAATGTGATTTGATTATCAAAGATGTAAATAATGTGAATGTGATTCATATTATTTGAGCACAAGAGAATAAGTTATCCAATATAATTAATTGTGATTTAATTATTATTATGGATAAGAATAATGTGGATAGTAATATCCAATTATTCATAATATATTATAAATGTGATTTATAATGTATTAGAGAGAGTTAAATATAATTTATATTAGTAGATTAATTATTAATGTGTATTGGATACACATTGTCTAATTAATTGAAAATGTAAATTACATTTTGTTTTGGGTTGTGAATATGATTCACAATATTCCAATGTCAAGATTGCAATATTCCCATATTTAATTGAGAATTATTTTGGTGAATAAAAATCCCAACAAATAGTTGTTGGAAAATAAGTAGAGAGAAAATCAAGGAGATGTGCAATCTCATGGGAATCCATGAGATTGCCCTCTAAAGGGGAAGGTTGATCTCCTTTGTATTTTCTCTCCTTATTTGATTGATTTAATTTGGTATTAATATTTATTTGATTTATCAAATATATTTTATCAAAATTAAATCACAAGTTGTTGGTTTTTACCAACAATAATCTTGACCATTGGATTGACATAAATCAATCTCATCCATTGATTTTATATGTCACATGGATTGAGATCCATGGATCCCAAAATCCTATAAATAGAGAGGCATACCATGCTCTCTATTTTACACACAATGCTTGAGAAGCATCTCTCTCTCTTTCTCTCTAGGCGTCAGCCCTCTCTCTCTCCCTCTCATGGCCGTCCACCATGGATGCCATGGAGAGGTTCTCCATCGCCGCAGCATCGTCGTTATGCTGCCCGTTCTTCTGCTCGTGGATCTCCGTCTCCTTCAGTGCGCCTCGCTCGTGAAGAAGACGTTGGATCTCGTGTATTGATGAATCCACATTTCATCATCTTTATTCTATCATTTTGGTACCAAAAACCCTAGCAAATGCCTGTAAATACCCTTAAATAGAGCATCTTAGCATTCATGCATGTGCATCTACATAGTGTATAAAATACTGTAATTAAGGCTAAAATTATAGAATAAATAAAAGAAAAAGAAAAAGAATAAAATATTGTAAATATTTTATGACCCAAAACCCCCGAGACCTAGGCATCTTGATGAATAGGTCGACAAGGAATAAAGTAGGGGGAGATAAGGTCAAAAACACAGATAAAATACCTATACATTCTATTCATTCTTTATTCATTTTGGGACCTATTTTTGGTTCCACTTTTTATACATCAAATAAAGAAACTTTGTACATGAAAGTTGTAGATAATTTTACAAAGAAAAATACAAAATTGATTTCACAGAAAAATAGTATACAGACAAAAAGTTATGGTCTGAATAAAGATCCAGAATCCCAACTTCCCAGACCCGTATCTCACAACTGACAACTCCAAATGCAGGATATTCACCTTTAATTGTATATAGAATAAAATAACATATCCAATGGTGGTGGATTCGCATTTGGCGGAGCTACGGGTTGAAAGTTGAGTTTTGGACCCTCATTGTATACTTGTACATATTAAAATATTCAATTTATTATTTAATCATTATTTTTATATTTTTATAATGTTGTAAATATTCCTTATAATCATTATGTACATTAAAATTGGAATAAAAACCTAAATAAAACTCAAAACAAAATACATACATATTTGATACATAGGTATTAGACCTATATGTATACCTATACCTTCTATACTTATAATTTATTAAATATACAAAACATATCAGAAAAATAAACTAAAAATATATTTGTGTATATAAAAGTATCTTATAATTTTAGAAAATAAGAAATGAAAGTAATAAAAATAAAATACACAAAACAAAAATAAAATACTAAAATACATAGGTATTATACCTATATAGGGCTAAAAAGGTAACTTGTAAAAATATATCTCATAAAAATAATTAAAAATCAAAATAAAATACTACATAAAATTTTAAACATTTTTCATTTTATAACTATTAATTAATTCGACCTAATTCTATTTTTTATCGATTTTACAAATGATTTTTTCAGGGTTTTTTCTGGTTGGTCCACGTGGACCAACCAGGAGGGGTCAACAGTTGACCGCGGTCAACTGGACGCCCTACCCCCTGTAGCTTTGTCAGAGGCTCATTTTTGGGCCGTTTTCTCAATTTTTTCGAGGGCGCTTGGTGCATCATCTCGTGCTAGCGCCTTCTTGACTTTTGTTCGTCGATGATCGAGGAGGCTCGCCCATATCTCTCCTCGGGCCAAGGATCACTGAGGCGCTCCAGAATCGTCGACCTTCGAGCTCCTGCAACTCGAGGTCAAACCAAATATAACGAGCCCCCATCTTTCCTTTTGATTTTGAACACCTTCGGTCCACACTTCCTTGCTCTTCTTGTGCTCCAAGCACTCGTGGAGGTGACAGCTCCCACGCCGTGCGTTCAGCCAGGGCAGAGGAAGTCGGAGGCGCTTCCACCACCTCCCGCAAAGTCGCCGGTCGAGGTACTTTTTCCCCTCTGGCTCCGACCATTGAGGGCCCTTTCCCCCTTTTATTTCTCGTGCATTAGCTTAGTCTTAGGCTTAGGAACATTAACCCTCAAGAAATTTCGAGTTTCATCGACTCCTTCGCCAAATCGCATCCCTTCGCCGGAGCGCATCTCCGGCCACCCATCGCCACTCCGCCATTCGCTTCTATTAGGTCCACCCAAGGTCCAGGCAATTTTCCCTGGACCTCCTAACTATTTTTGCAGGGTCAAAGGACGTTGACTCGCGCCTGGGCGCGTTTTTGATGCTCGTCGGAGCTCAGCCGAGCTCCCTAGCTCCGTCGATCACCTGTGAGCACTACGGCCATCGCCGTGCCCTTTTGGTGCCCCCAGGAGAAAGAGAAGGCCCCCAGGAAGCTCCAGCCACATTTTGAAGCCAAGAAGCCCGCCGGAGACGGAGCTTGACCTCGGAGAACCTCGGCTCGCCGGAGTTCGTCGTTGTTCTTGCTCCGGCCTTCGCCACCGTTGGATCGAGGTGGAGTTCCAGATCGCGCATCGACCGTCGGATCCTCCGCGCCCAGACACCGTTGGATCACATTCTGAGATCTAATCTCAGACGTCGAAGCAAACCATCATCGGCCGTCCCCGTGCTGCCACGTGGATAAGTGGCATGTTCCCTGCCGCTGGATCGCGCTCAGCTGTCAGCCGTTGGATTCGCGCCACGCGTCACCTGCGGATCATCCCAGCGAGGGTATTTTGCATCCCAACCCTCGTACGTTTTGTATTTATATTTTAGTACTGAAACTTTTGTCTGTAGTATAATATTTTGGTAATATTTGCAAAAAGAGCCTCGGGTTTTTAGTATTTACATATAGGTCCTCCGCCACGTCACCTCACGTGACCTGTACACGTGAGGTGCGGGCTTTTTGCACCGGGACCCTCGGCTTTGTTTGTATTTTATTTTAGTACCAAAACTGTGACATCACGTGTTAAATTTTTGGATATATTGCAAGTAAGCCCCCCAGGGTTTGGAATAATGTATTTTAGTCCTCGCCAGGCGCGTGCAAGTCACGCGCCCTGGTGGGAAAATTGCTAGGATACCCAGGCAGGTTTTGTAATTGTATTTTGGTGCTATAAATTGAATACTCAGTTCAAACTTTTGTGGAAATTTGCATGTATGCCCCTGGATGTTTGAGAAATTGCACATATACCCCTGCTAGGCCTGTTTATTTATTGGATGCTTGATGTAATTATTTGACCTATCATTTTAAATCCAAAATTCCACAAAAATAGAGTTAAGCTCCTGGATACTTGTATTTTGACGCCCTAATTTTAGTTTTTGATTTTCTTCCTTTTTTATATTTATTAAAGATCAAAAACATGCTTTTTCTTTACTGTCTAGCTTAGAAAATACCAAAAAAATATTAAAACACTTCGAAAAATTCTAAAAAAAAGTACCTAGTGTCTATTTTATCATATTTTAGTGTCAGTCCAAAAATCATTAAAAATCTCAAAAGAAAAACACTAAAAATTTAAAAAGACTACAAAACTTCAAAAAAATCTATAAAATCAAAGAAAACTCTAAAAAATACAAAGTAAGTTTCTGTTTGTTCTAGATTTTATCCTATATATTTTAAAATTAGTGTGAAAAATTTTGGTTGCTGTTTGCTAATTTTAATTTGCATTTTATTCACAGCCAACACTTATTTCACTGTTTTACTTTATTTCAATCTTTAAAAAATACCAAAAACACTTTGAAAAATCCCCAAAAATCACAAAAATAGTAAAAAATTATAAAAATACTAAAAACATTTCATTTTTGATTTTTTGGTTATTTTTGCACATTTCTATAAATATTTTATCTTGCTTTTCATTACATTGTTTTTATTTTCCAATATTGAAAAAGAAATATATATATAATATAAATTATAAAAATCAGAAAATTAAAAATCAAAATACAAAATTAAAAATTAAATTAAAATAAAAAAATTAAAAAAATAAAAACCCACAAAAATTTATTTGCTTGATTGCTTAGTGTAGACAATTGACACATACACACTCACTTGTGCACATTTTTGAATTACCCTGTTTGCTCCCTGTGTTCGAACTCTCTGCATACTTGTCACTATACACCATTTGTGCAGAGTTAAAAATAAATTTTAACTCCACATTATTTCTAATTTATTGATCTTTAGTGTGGGTTAATTGTTGATTTTAGTTCAGAGTTCATCGTGAGTCATCACAGCGACGGTTGTCTCCGCCTTGTGTGAGACACCACTTTTAGACTCCGTGAATTTTGGCTAAATCAAATGGCGTCGTTGCCGGGGAGCAACAGCGCGTAGTTCGGGTCTTGTTTGTGTTTGTGATTTATTGTCTATTTCGCGGCTTTCATTTTTGCTATTTTATTTTCTCTATTTTTGATATATCTATTGAGCTGTCTAACCTTCTCTTTTGTTGACTTTGTGCGAGGAACCGCGGATCGAGGGAGGCGCTCCACCCTAGGCGCCTACGCACCCACGTGAAGCCGGCATCTGCCAGCCGAGCACCGAGGAGACGAAGAGGATTTTTGTAGACCGAGCTCCACAGTGGTTGTTGCATTTATTTCCTTGTGTTTGTTTTTGTAATTTAAGTGAGAGAGCAACATATATTTGTAATAATACAAGTACCCTCGGACACTTGGACATTCGAGCCTAATTTCCAAGTGATTATTCACTTGGGGGCTCGCCGTGCTTTTCGCGGCTTTTTCGTGTTTTCTCGCATTCTTTTTATTTTGTTTTGTTTTTCGATTTTATTTATTTTGTGTGATTGAGCCCCTAGTTCTAGGATTGCTTACGATAGACTAAGGCCAAACACCTAATACTTTGCATGCACCTATAGTCTCGTTTGGACTTAGTCAAATCTTAAACAGTTGATCATTTAGCTTTTGATCCACGCGCCGCGAGCTCATTCCCACACAAGCGCTTTCTCCTAACTCAAATGTGTTGAGCAGAGGAGGGGTGAGCCTAGACCGGACATTAGGATTGAGGGTTGGTGGTCAGCTTGTGGTTCTTCACGATAATAGCAATTTCTGAAACTTAGGGCGGTTTCATCGGCTTTTGCATTTGCATATAGATAGGTTTCAATTCTGTTGAGCATCCTTGCATGTAGAGTGCTGGAGGCAAGGTGAGCATTTACGCTTTAGCATCCATCATCGTTTTGATCGCTTGCATTGCTTTCCCGCCTCTCTACCTCTGATTTTGCCAACCTAGGATCATAAAGGAATTGAATCCTCGTTAGGCACGTGCATTTCTTATTAAAAATCCAAAAAAGTGATAATCAATAAAATTGGGACTGCTAATTTTACTTGACCCTAAAACCGATCAAAAGGAAAATCTTGTATTGGGGCGAGTAATCCCCTCATTGTCTTCGCTTTTATTTGCTCGCGCACACCTTAAGGATTAGTGCCCAAATCCCATCAAGCCCCCTAAGTGTGTGTGAAATTCTTTGACTTCTCACCTAACTCTAAAACAGACAAGATTAAAAGACCGCATTTTACGGTCTCTACCGAGTTGAGTAGGTGAATTGAGGGTTTGTCTTATATTCATTTCTGTCTGTGATTGTTTTTGTGTGTCCTAGATCTCCTCTGCGCATTTGCGCCTTTTTCTTCACTCTCTTGACTTGACCTTCGTGCTCCCCCGAATCACTTCCTTTTGTTTTCAAGATGGACCCCTGGAGTGTATTTTATCCGGACTTTGCGGACCCCTCGCTCGCTCCAGCCGATCCACCTCCCTTTTATCAGGAGGATCCTCCTCCTATTTTTTCTGATTTTTGTACATACCCGCCTCAGCCACAGTATCACGACTCGGACTTCTACCCACATCCACCCCCGCCTGTGTATTATCCATCTCCACCTTCACATCCACCCGAGTCTGACCTGATGAAGTCACCTCCCTCGATCTCTATGAGCGATATCTTGAATCGGATGACCAAGCGCATTGATTTGTTGAATGATAATCTTGCTATCTTGAGGAATAATCAGATTAATGCTCCTTCCGTCAGGGATTCGGATTTACTTGTAGGTGATCATGGGAGCTTGCAATCGCCAAAAATACAAAAAAATGAGAAAAATTTAAAAATCCAAAAAGATTTCGGGAGACATTTGGTTGATCAAGATTTTGAGGAGAGAGTCCACTTGCCAGAGCCCTGGACCACACATGCATTCACATCCAGTCCCACCTTTGACTCCGAGGATGCCGTTGTACAGACTGCTCTTGGCATGCCTCGTGTATACGTTGATTCCGACTTCCTCCCTTATATGGAGGAAGTCCAAAAATTCAAAAAAATGTTATCTGAACCCGAAGTGGTGGCTGCTATTCATGAGATTATCCGTGCCCCACTTCAGCAGGCCATGACCCACATGTCTGCTCCTCTTCCCAAGAAGAGAAAGCGGAGGAGAAGATCTGAGCGTCACATTCTGACCATGGCCACTGCCCTCGCCATCACACACCGTCTCATTCCCAAGAAGAAGAACACAGCTACACCTTTCATCACTTGCACCATCTCTGACTATACTTGTGATCGCACTCTCCTGGACGGCGGTGCTTCGATTAGCATATTACCCTTCTCATTGGTATAGTCTCTTCACTTAGGGCCTCTCAAGAAGACCAGGATGATCGTTCAGTTTGCTGATGCATCTATCAAGAGGCCAAAGGGTATCCTTGAAACGTCGTCATTTCTATTCAGGGCACGAGCCACAATGTTGATTTTGTCGTGTTGCCCATGGAGAACTCCACAGGGGAGCCATCTCCAATCATCCTGGGACGACCATTCCTCGCCTCTGCGAGGGTCGTTATTGACTATGGATCAGGAGAGGTTCGCTTCCGTCCTGTTGACGAAAGCGAAGTGATGATCGCCGCACCCACAGATGACCAGAGACCTGCACCTGATGCACCTTCACCGATCATAGCTAACTCTGAGGCCCGTGACCTACCTGATGCTACTAGAGATACTTCCTTAGCGATCCCTGATGAGACCCGACGAATCCCCCGAAAGGGGAGGAAGTCGGAAAGCATGGACCTCACTAATCCTCCTCCTGGTGTGTGGCGATGTGTTGATGAGATCCAGAGTATTTATGTGATTGAACCATTTGAGCAGGGGCAGATGACAAGATAATTGAGAATGTTTATGATGTTGCCCATTACTTTGAGAGACCTCATAAGGCAACAAATGACCCAGGTAAGACTAGACAGGACGGACCTAGTTTGACTACTTCCACTGATAAGTCCGTTCCTGGCCCTTCACAGGTCAAGATGATTGAGGTCGGTTATGATGCTGCCATTTATTTTGATAAATTCAGACCTCTTGTTGAAGACAAGGATTCAGGTGAGAGTCTTGAGGACGATCTGAGTTCGTATACTTCCACAGATGATTTCGTTCCTTTTGATTTTGACCTGGACGAGGACTCGCAGGACGACTCCGATTACACTTCTTCCGAGGATGATGAGTTTGTCCCATTTCACTTTGACATCTGCGAGACTTCCAAGGCCGGACCTAGTCATACTTCTTCCACTCGCCCGTCTGTGCCTTCACACCATAGGACCACCAAGGGAGAACCTAGCCATACTGCTTCCATCGATCAGTTCGTCCCTTTCCGTTTTGATTCCACTGAGGGCCTTCACCGTGTCGACCCTGATCGGCCTCCATCCACTGTGGACCCCGATGTCGACATACACCATATCCGATTTATCCCTCAGCGGTCCCACAAGAAGGTTTGCTTTCCACCTTCTGATGATCACCCTTTTATGTTGTAGATTCTCTCTTGTGACTCTTTCTATCTCCCGTTTTTGCTCGTCTACCCATTTCTCGTGTTTTCCTTGCTTAGGATGTGCTTTGTCCTACGTATAGGAGGGGTAGACAAGTTGAGTATTCATTCTTCGTTTCGTGTCATCACTCCTGTTGTTGCCTATACTTAGGTCTTCTTTTACCCTAAGTATAGGGGGAGTGGTGTGTACATCCTCATGATCTCTTCATCCATTGTCAGATATCTTTTCTTCTTTTCTTCTTTTCCTTTTCTATCTTCTTTATCTATCAAAAAGGTGCCGTCCTTGTAGACAGTTTTCTATACTTAGGACGTACTTTGTCCTAAGTATAGGGGGGTTGGCACCCCGAGTTTCTCTATTCTTTTCGATCCTCTCCATTGTCTCCTCTTCTTGTCTATACTTAGGGATATTTTACCCTAAGTATAGGGGGAGACAATCTGAGTACGATCTGTTCATTCCCACCCTTGACCCTCCCTGCGTTGTGTACAGTCTGCTATACTTAGGATTATTTGATCTTAAGTATAGGGGGGACGGTCAACTTCTCATTCATTGATTCATTCATTTATTTCTTCATTCTTTAGACTTGCCTATACTTAGTACGAGTTATGTCTTCTCTTTTCTCTCCGATCTATGAGGACATAGCTCAAGCTAAGTATAGGGGGGTCGTATATACTATGTATATACTTTAGCCATAACTCGTACTTTCGTATTTTCTTAATAATATGGCTAATTATTCTGTAAAATTCATTAAAATCCTTAATAAAAAGGTGTTTTGTTCCTCAAATTCTTTTTGTATTTACTGATTAATAAATCAGGTGAAAATGTTTTTTGCAAAATGTTTGAAAAATAGTTTGAAAATCCTTGTGAACATTTATTGAAAACTATTTTGAAAATGTTTTGTTACATGTTTTCAACCTGTGTAAAAGTGTGTGGTTTGTAAAATTTATTTTCTTTGTGTGAAATAAAATGTTTGAAAAATGATTTGCAAATGGTTTGAAAAATGGTTGCAAAAAGCCTTTGCAAAATGATTTTCAAAATGTGTGTACATGTTTGCCAAAATGTTTGTAAAAATTATTTTGGACTATAGTTTTCAAAAATTGTGTGAAAAGCTTGTGTCAAATAAGTTTGAGGAATAATGACATCACACCAAAATCCACTATATGTATATATGTATAAAATTGACCACTTACCCTATAAATTCTGAAAAGCCACTTCTTGTAAATATAAGAAGCACTCCCGTGTACATATTTTAACCTAGTTTTCAGCCAAAACTTTTTGTTTTCAAAAATCCCAAAAACATTTGCAAAAGTAAAATCCAAAAACATTTGAAAAAGCTTTTTGAAAAATACAAAAAAATGCATCTGCACATGCATCATCATCATATTTTCAAAAATCCCTAAAAAGTTCAAAACCTTTGAAAATTGCATCACAAAAATATTTTCTGCATTGCATTGCATAGCATGAGCATTTTTCGGATTGAGTTTGATAGTTGAACAAGTATAAGTAAAATCCGGAGATTGAAGCTTGATTGGACCTTAAAATCTACCTAATAACAGGAACCTTATAGGAACTGGGTTTGAGGTACTTCAGGTCTAGTTGACTTAATTCTTTGAGGATCACGGGACTTGGTTCAATGGATTCTTGATTGCCTAAGTAGAGTATTTCGGAGTACACGCACGATTCTTGTTGATAATGACCTACTTGGAAACCTGCACCTTTCACATGGCTCGACTCAGTTGGAGTGGTGAGGGGATTGGATTTGCCGGTATGAGACGCACACAAGTGGAAACACTTGTCCTCCTCTAGGGAGGGAAGTGCACCCCAACCCGTCCAGTGATTAGGAAGTCTAAAGACAGGAGGTTGTGGGTTGCGATAAAGCTTCAAAAGAGGGATAGTCTACTGGCTCGAGGAAAAACTCCTTATGTAAATGCTGCTGTGAATAGTATTTCAAAAAAAAAAGGGTTCAGGCATGTACAAAAATAAAAAGCCTGCAAGTATGTGCAAAGTCAATAAGCAAGATTGAGTTCCAAAGTCAAATATGTGAGCCTGCAGCAGGATGACTTGACTACACTGGTCTTGCATCCCGGGATAGGTAGCTACACTGGCTACCGTCCATTCTTCTCTTCACCCCCTCCTCTTGAGCTGGTTGCCACTTGAACTTAGAAGGGAATACCCCGCTCCTCGAGGATGGAGTTGCTGGATTGGGGAATCATTGGGTTGTCATACTGGAGAAGTCAGTCTCTTTGTCATTCTAGTTGGGGAGAGCCACCATCACTTACACTGTACAAGTCAGATTCATAGTCGTAAGGGTTTGCGTATGAATTGAAGTATTTATGACCTGGATATTGAGGAGACTTGAGCAGGGTTTTGGGATTCTCAAGGACTGTTGAATTTCAACTTTGGTTCTCATTAAGGTTCCGCCCGCACTAAAATTCCAAAGGTCCTACTTAAGCTCCAAACTTTGATTTTGTGAAGACGAGTTTGATAATCAAATAAAATCCAAGTTCTTCTTTTTCTTTTCGTTCTTTATCTTTTTTGCACTTATTGCATAAGTGTTTGCTAGGGACTAGCAAAGGTAAAGTATAGGTGGATGATGAATCCACATTTCATCATCTTTATTCTATCATTTTGGCACAAAAAACCCTAGCAAATGCATGTAAATACCCTTAAATAGAGCATCTTAGCATTCATGCATGTGCATCTACATAGTGTATAAAATACTGTAATTAAGGCCAAAATTATAGAATAAATAAAAGAAAAGAAAAAGAATAAAATATTGTAAATATTTTATGACCCAAAACCCCCGAGACCTAGGCATCTTGATGAATAGGTCGACAAGGAATAAAGTAGGGGGAGATAAGGTCAAAAACACAGATAAAATACCTATACATTCTATTCATTCTTTATTCATTTTGGGACCTATTTTTGGTTCCACTTTTTATACATCAAATAAAGAAACTTTGTACATGAAAGTTGTATATAATTTTACAAAGAAAAATACAAAATTGATTTCACAGAAAAATAGTATACAGACAAAAAGTTATGGTCTGAATAAAGATCCAGAATCCCAATTTCCCAGACCCGTATCTCACAACTGACAACTCCAAATGCAGTATACTCACCTTTAATTGTATATAGAATAAAATAACCTATCCAATGGTGGTGGATTCGCATTTGGCGGAGCTACGGTTTGAAAGTTGAGTTTTGGACCCTCATTGTATACTTCTACATATTAAAATATTCAATTTATTATTTAATCATTATTTTTATATTTTTATAATGTTGTAAATATTCCTTATAATCATTATGTACATTAAAATTGGAATAAAAACCTAAATAAAACTCAAAACAAAATACATACATATTTGATACATAGGTATTAGACCTATATGTATACCTATACCTTCTATACTTATAATTTATTAAATATACAAAACATATCAGAAAAATAAACTAAAAATATATTTGTGTATATAAAAGTATCTTATAATTTTAGAAAATAAGAAATGAAAGTAATAAAAATAAAATACACAAAACAAAAATAAAATACTAAAATACATAGGTATTATACCTATATAGGGCTAAAAAGGTAACTTGTAAAAATATATCTCATAAAAATAATTAAAAATCAAAATAAAATACTACATAAAATTTTAAACATTTTTCATTTTATAACTATTAATTAATTCGACCTAATTCTATTTTTTATCGATTTTACAAATGAATTTTTCAGGGTTTTTTCTGGTTGGTCCACGTAGACCAACCAGGAGGGGTCAACAGTTGACCGCGGTCAACTGGACGCCCTACCCCCTGTAGCTTTGTCAGAGGCTCATTTTTGGGCCGTTTTCTCGATTTTTTCGAGGGTGCTTGGTGCATCATCTCGTGCTAGCGCCTTCTTGACTTTTGTTCGTCGATGATCGAGGAGGCTCGCCCATATCTCTCCTCGGCCAAGGATCACTGAGGCGCTCCAGAATCGTCGATCTTCGAGCTCCTGCAACTCGAGGTCAAACCAAATATAATGAGCCCCCATCTTTCCTTTTGATTTTGAACACCTTCGGTCCACCCTTCCTTGCTCTTCTTGTGCTCCAAGCACTCGTGGAGGTGACAGCTCCCACGTCGTGCGTTCAGCCAGGGCAGAGGAAGTCGAGGCGCTTCCACCACCTCCCGCAAAGTCGCCGGTCGAGGTACTTTTTCCCCTCTGGCTCCGGCCATTGAGGGCCCTTTCCCCCTTTTATTTCTTACGCATTAGCTTAGTCTTAGGCTTAGGAACATTAACCCTCAAGAAATTTCGAGTTTCATCGACTCCTTCGCCAAATCGCATCCCTTCGCCGGAGCGCATCTCCGGCCACCCATCGCCACTCCGCCATTCGCTTCTATTAGGTCCACCCAAGGTCCAGGCAATTTGCCCTGGACCTCCTAACTATTTTTGCAGGGTCAAAGGACGTTGACTCGCGCCTGGGCGCGTTTTTGATGCTCGCCGGAGCTCAGCCGAGCTCCCTAGCTCCGCCGATCACCTGTGAGCACTACGGCCATCGCTGTGCCCTTTTGGTGCCCCCAGGAGAAAGAGAAGGCCCCCAGGAAGCTCCAGCCGCATTTTGAAGCCAAGAAGCCCGCCGGAGATGGAGCTTGACCTCGGAGAACCTCGGATCGCCGGAGTTCGTCGCTGTTCTTGCTCCGGCCTTCGCCACCGTTGGATCGAGGTGGAGTTCCAGATCGCGCATCGACCGTCGGATCCTCCGCGCCCAGACACCGTTGGATCACATTCTGAGATCTAATCTCAGACGTCGAAGCGAACCGTCATCGGTCGTCCCCGTGCTACCACGTGGATAAGTGGCACGTTCCCTGCCGCTGGATCGCGCTCAGCTGCCAGCCGTTGGATTCGCACCACGCATCACCTGCGGATCGTCCCAGCGAGGGTATTTTGCATCCCAACCCTCACACGTTTTGTATTTATATTTTAGTACTGAAACTTTTGTCTGTAGTATAATATTTTGGTAATATTTGCAAAAAGAGCCTCGGGTTTTTAGTATTTACATATAGGTCGTTCGCCACGTCACCTCACGTGACCTGTACACGTGAGGTGCGGGCTTTTTGCACCGGGACCCTCGGCTTTGTTTGTATTTTATTTTAGTACCAAAACTGTGACATCACGTGTTAAATTTTTGGATATATTGCAAGTAAGCCCCCCAGGGTTTGGAATATTGCATTTTAGTCCTCGCCAGGCACGTGCAAGTCATGCGCCCTGGTGGGAAAATTGCTAGGATACCCAGGCGGGTTTTGTAATTGTATTTTGATGCTATAAATTGAATACTCAGTTCAAACTTTTTTGGAAATTTGCATGTATGCCCCTGGATGTTTGAGAAATTGCACATATACCCCTGCCAGGCCTGTTTATTTATTGGATGCTTGATGTAATTATTTGACCTATCATTTTAAATCCAAAAATTCCACAAAAATAGAATTAAGCTCCTGGATACTTGTATTTTGATGCCCTAATTTTAGTTTTTGATTTTCTTCCTTTTTTATATTTATTAAAGATCAAAAACATGCTTTTTCTTTACTGTCTAGCTTAGAAAATACCAAAAAATATTAAAACACTTCGAAAAATTCTAAAAAAAATTAGCTAGTGTCTATTTTATCATATTTTAGTGTCAGTCCAAAAATCATTAAAAATCTCAAAAGAAAAACACTAAAAATTTAAAAAGACTCCAAAACTTCAAAAAAATCTATAAAATCAAAGAAAACTCTAAAAAATACAAACTAAGTTTCTGTTTGTTCTAGATTTTATCCTATTTATTTTAAAATTAGTGTGAAAAATTTTGGTTGCTGTTTGCTAATTTTAATTTGCATTTTATTCACAGCCAGCACTTATTTCATTGTTTTACTTTATTTCAGTCTTTAAAAAATACCAAAAACACTTTGAAAAATCCCCAAAAATCACAAAAACAGTAAAAAATTATAAAAATACTAAAAACATTTCATTTTTGAATTTTTGGTTATTTTTGCACATTTCTATAAATATTTTATCTTGCTTTTCATTACATTGTTTTTAATTTCCAATATTGAAAAAGGAAAATATATATCTATATATATATAATATAAAATATGAAAATCAGAAAATTAAAAATCAAAATACAAAATTGAAAATTAAATTAAAATAAAAAAATTAAAAAAATTAAAAACCCACAAAAATTTATTTGCTTGATTGCTTAATGTAGACACTTGACACATACACACTCACTTGTGCACATTTTTGAATTACCCTGTTTGCTCCTTGTGTTCGAACTCTCTGCATGCTTGTCACTCTACACCATTTGTGCAGAGTTAAAAATAAATTTTAACTCCACATTATTTCTAATTTATTGATCTTTAGTGTGGGTTAATTGTTGATTTTAGTTCAGAGTTCATCGTGAGTCGTCACAGCGACGGTTGTCTCCGCCTTGTGTGAGACACCACTTTTAGACTCCGTGAATTTTGGCTAAATCATGTATCGAGATCAGGAGATCCTCCGCTTGGATCATCAACATGGATTGCGAGAAGCACGCGGTTCATCCCCGCGCTTGCAAGCGTCTCATCCGTCGGATCGGACTTGAGATAGGAGGTCTCTTCGTTTAGAGACTCGATCGCAACCACGCTTCAAGAGGTAATCCTATTACTTGTTTGTGGTTTAGACGAAACGATCCGAGAAGTGTTCTTGGATCATATGGTTTCGTCGTGAGAAATTTTTTTAAATTCCGCTGCATCGAGCAACTAGTCCGACTAGTCGCTCCTCGTCGTATTCGATACGACGCTCACGCTTCCGTGATGCGCTTGAGGATCTAACCATATCCTTCAAGTGGTATCAGAGCCTTAGGTCGATGGTTTCGAATATGATTCGCTAACCGAGGACGACTTGGGTTCGTTAAGGTCGCGAAAGTTTTTTATCGCATTTGATTTCGCAGATCTGTTTAGTGTAATTTTTCGGCCATGTTTAAATTGTTTAAACACGAAAATAGCACTTGGATTTTGTTCCTCATTAAATAAGGAAACCATAGGATCTGAGTTTGCGTAAATTGGATTTCATATGCTCTAGATATGATTGTTTTAATGAACATGTATGCACTGTTGCGGGAACTGTGAATATGAACGTGATTAAAATGTTAATTACTGTTTAGACTTGCCTCGAAATGCGTGAAACATCATTTAGGTTCTGTCCTAAATCAAATTAGCAAACTTTAGAAATTGACTTTGCTTAATTTGGATTTAATATGATTGAGATATGCCAATTTTAGTAAGTAGGGGTCACTGCTGAAATTGCTTTCCTAATCAAGAACCATGTGATTGTCAATTAATGAAATTAATTGTTAATTTCGAGAAATAATTATGAAAAATATTTGTGAAATATTAGATAATGATTATTTCCTTAGTTGACTTGGCCCCAACCAATTAGCTGATTAGATTTGATCTAAACCATAATTGGAATTACAATCATCAAACTTCTTGCTTGAATAGGACTTGGGAATTTGCCTAGCAAATTTTCTTAAAATCAGAATTGTTTTGATTACTATATGGTATAATTTCGGTTGAAGAACCGATGATCATCTCAAGTACAAAATAATCAATTTGGCATTATCCTTTCCCGAGGCGGATATGGTGTCTAGTCGGGGATCGCTGGGTCAGCGGGTTGCAACGTATGTGGTCCGCCCCACTCCCGTCGGTACTGGCCATGACAGCGGGTAGGGCCGGGATAATGTCCGAGGGATTATGATGTATTTTTCTAATTATTAAAATATGAATTAATACGTACTTTGAGAATAATACCATATATTCAAGTAAAATCAAGTTTGTTGATTGAATTGGATTGAAAATTAATTTAATATGATTAAGTTAATTATATCCAATTAAGAACACTCTATTATGAATAGAGTTATTATTTCCCTTGGAAGAATTAATCGTAATGAATGTGATTCATAATGATTAATTATAATTTGAATACGATATGGAGGATCACAAAAGTGACATCCATGGTCTCCCGTCAAGGCGAAGGGTTTCGTCGCCAGATATTATATGTGGGAGACGCCTGTCCGAAGTGACAGCTCCTGCATATGATCCATTTGGATCGGGCTCGTCGCTTCTCGAAAGAGTAAGGACGTATGCGTAGTGACCCCAATATCGGGTCCTCATATTATTGGGGCGATATTGGATTGCGCATAGCGAGTTGTATTCCTGTTGACGGTTGGTTCAATTAATGACGGGTCAACATCACCTTAGGGGTGGTGGGCCCGGGTGTTAAAGACCGAATTGGGAGATGCAAGTTGGACTTGCAAGGCGGAATGTGTTCCCGCTTCTTTTTATCCGAGTTGTAGGTTCTCATATTATTGGGATGCAACAAAGATAAGGAAGGAGATCCAGATCTTGCTTGAGATATAATGGTAAGTATATCTCTTACATTGAAAGTGATCAAGGGAATGAACTTTCATTGTTGACATGGCAAGACAACTTTGATATAAAATTCCTAATTCAAAGTAAAACATGTATATATATAAATATATACCCTTATGCAAATTACTTATTTCAGATAATCCTTCATTAAACCCACTCAATGGTATACTCATTAATAACCAGTAGAATATCATGGATTGGACCCTTGATCCAGATATTGTACATGCGATTGGACACATAATGTATGTGGTTGCAATGTGCAAGTTTCCTCATAATAATGAGAAGTGATAATTAAATAAGACAATAGGACTAAAACCCTAGGGTTTGTATGTCTCTATAAGTCTTGATCTCATTGAATGTACTTTGGAAGTGACATGTCGATGATGATCGTAATTATCAAATAATCCTTATAAAATCAATAAAGATTTTCTGGCATACATATGTGCTCTTGACATTTAATCATGAATGACATGGTTCTCTGCATCATGTAGAATGGTAGCTCTATAAGAGATGATGTATTCAAATTATTTGAATACCTACCTGAACCTATGTTTTAAGAGTTTAGATGGATGTAGATGATGAGTGTCATCATTCTACTGTCTATACTCTAGTCATTCATGAAGCTTCATAATATTCATATTATATGAATTGGATGAAGCATGTATAAATGTTGAAATACTCTTACATTAAAATCTTTTGAATTTAACATAAGAGATCCTTAGTCTTGAGTAATGGTTGCTTATAGATAAAGGGAGCGCAGTGGAAGCATGGGTTGGACCCAAGCAAGAAATATAGTCAAAAGGTTGACTGTATTTCTGTAACTTCCATATGACATTCAAAGAGTTGAATGAATGCCAATACTGCAATAAGTTGATAGTATGACTATCAAATCTATCTAGAATCCTTAGAGAAGGAATCAGATAGTGCATCAGATTAATCTACATATAATCATTGATATTGACTTACTTATTTGATAAGATAAGGTCTAATAATTGTATCTCAATTTTCTAATGACACTTGCAATTGGTTGCATATGTATTAGAAATTTGATCTTAAGGTTTATTAGTCATCCATGTTGAAAGTGATGCAAGTGTTGCAACAATTTCCATGAGATCAATAGACTTCATATTTTCAGTGGGAGCCCTTAGTTTTAGAGAATGTCTCTATTACCTAGATATTAGAATACACTCATTGTTTATTTCTAAATGTTGGGAATAAACATGAAATCTGGAATAGACCTATCATAAAGAGTTATGATGGAGATATTTCAGATAGTAATCTTACATCTAGTAGACTCCACTAAATTAGAAAATTAATGAATTGTTCATTAAGATTTCTAATACTGAAAATTAAACCTTTAAAGATCAATAGGAGGATAAAGATCATTTGACAATGATCTGACATAATGTTTTGGACATATGTCTGTTGATGAGAGCAATGGACAAGTAAGAGATGAAACTTTAGAATGTCTAAAATTTCAAAACTTGCATACTTATGAATATTGTATTCAAAGTAAAATGTCCAATACACCCTTCTTTTGGAATGGTGTAAGATGTTAAGGTATTCAAGATCTCATACATATTGATGTATGTGAATCATCTATATCAGAATAAACATTTTGGATATGTGATATCTATTAATGATTATTTGTGATGTGAAATTTCTTCTCTTCAAATAGAAAACTTTGAAATGTTCAAAGATTTCACAATTTTGGTTTAGAACCAAAGTTTGAAGGAAGATGAAATGAATTTGATCTAATCAAGGTAGCTTGTACCTATTAGATGAATTCAAGGAATACCTTATGGAGATGTGAATATCATTTCTATCTCACCCCTCCTAATGAGCCTTAACTCAATAGAGTTGTAGGGAGATGCAATTGATCATGTGTGACATGATTTGATCAATGATTAATCATAGCATAATTATCTCTTAGTTTCCAGGTATATATATGTGGTAGAGACTACATTATATATCCTTAATAAGGTTCCATGTGATTAAGCTGGAATCTGGCACTAGAGAGTGCTACTTCATTAGAAAAATAAAGGATGGTATTGGATACCTACTTTATGACCTTGAGATTCTTAAAAGATCTAATCTTTGAGAATATGATTCTTATAGGATGACTTTCTTGAGAATCAAGGTGAAAATGAAGTAAAGGAACTCATTTAATCTTGAAAAGATAATGAGGCTCTTGAAATTGGAAACTAAAATAGATAATTAAAGATGAAATATTAATACCTCTTCAAATAAGTTTGAGGATGGATTCCATGTGTCAGTTAAATCTGAAAATGATCGGACTTCATGTGATGAAGCTCCTGAGGATCATGACATGAAAAGATGGATGTTAGCAATAAAAGTCTAATGTAGACTTCATATACAAGTGTTGTATATGGACCCTCGAGGATCCACCTATATGGGTCAGACCCATTAAGGTGTAAATGGATCTTCAAGAGAAAGAGGGAACCTGATGAGAAGGTATAGACCTTCAAAGCACGGTTCGTAGCCATGAGCTACACACCAAAGAGAAGACATCGCTTGCGATGAGACTTCCTCTCCAGTGACCTTGCTTCAACCCATCAGAACATTGCTAACTATAGCTACACAACTTGACTATAACATCTTCATGATGTGAGTCAAGATTGCATTCCTCTATGAATACCTCTCTGAGGATATTCATATGAAGTAGCCCCAGGGCTTCATGGTTGAGGAAAGCAAGGTGTGCTAGCTAAAGAACTCCATCTTTGGACTCCAATAAGTTTCTTGTAGTTGGAACATAAGATTTGATGAAATTATAAATGTTGTGATTTCAGATAAAATCTTGATGAACCATGTGAAGCTTAGTGGGAGTGCCATTGTGTTCATTGTGCTAAATGTAGATATTATTCTAATCAATTAGAATGATATAAATAATAATAAGTGTTTTATATTTTGGTTGTTCCATACCTTGAGATACGATTTCAAGGATACCTCTTAGATCTTAATTCTGAAGTCGTTCAGAAGCAAAGAGAAGAGGGTATTGGGACTGTCGCATTAGTAGTACACCTTGGACTTATTCCATTTTCTGGACAATTCCAAGAAAAGCTTCCTTCCCTTAAGATGTGGTAGTGACCTGTCTAGAGGGATAGCACCTCAAAGAGTTGAGGAAGTGAATGCTAGAACTGCTTGCACTTGTGCATCAGTTATGAGAAGCTGAATGTATGCTAGATGTGTACAAGAACCAGATATCTACCATGCAGTGGGAGTAGTAAACTGTTACTAATCCTACTATGGAGATAAAATACTTGATTGCAGTAATAACAATATCTTCAAAGATGATGAAACTTAGAGATAGTGATCTCAAAGTCTTATCTTCAAAAGTTTAAGATCTTGTAGATAGTGATCTATAAGGGTCTTGACTATAGATGCCTTAGGAGATAGAGATCTCCAGGAATGAAGGTATTCTAATAAGGATTATGGGAATACTGGTTATGATAATTAATAAGATGTAGTGTCAAGGACACTATAACCAACAAAATTGAGTATCGGTTGCATGAGATGCAACATTCGCATTGGATGCGAGCACTGTTACTAGGAGATATGCAAGTGCCGTAAAAGGACTTGGCGTAGTCTTTTGGGAACAGAGTGACCGATCAGCTTACCTAGCTATTTTCTAAATAGCCTCTGATTGTCACATGAGTGTGGGTTTAAATGATTAGCCCATTAATGGCTCTTTGGGCTAGTGGGAGATTGTTGGACATGCGAGCCCACGGCGAGTCATTATGCAATAAATGTTATTGCAATTCACTCCTTAATCTGAAATAAAGAGTACATAGTTTGCATAATAGGTCCCTTAGTACAATTAGGGTTATGTACCATGGCCATCTTAATGATCATACAACTGTTGATTCAATTATTGAATCATAGAGGCTGGTGCTTAGATGAATATCTAATGAGTTAGATTGAGGACTCATCAAGCACCGTCAAATGATTATTAAGAGATGATCTCCAGCCTGAGTAGGAGATGGCAATCCTTTCTCAGTGAGGCTGATATCTGACCGACTTCTTGATGTAGGTCCTCTGCATAGGAATAGAGATTCGGAGGTGTCAGATTAGTTAGGTCAAAGAGTTGACTTAACGAGATCGAGATAACCAAAGTCCTATATCATATGCTGTCATGATATAGGCACACATCCTCTGATCGGAGACAGATGTGTTACTATATGTCTGAGTATGTACATTTGGCAGACCAATATGTTGATGACCTAATCAAGATCTATACACCGGCGCGCTGGTGTGCATATAAGGGCATATGAGTAATACGATCTCTCAAAGAGATCATACAGGTTCACTACTGAACCGGAAGACATGAGCTCACTCATGAGATATTGGGAAGAATCAAATTCCGTGCGCACGGTCGTCTCACTTTGGAAGCTTGACTGAATTTGTAGGTTTGATATATACTTTTGGAAAGTATATGATCAAGACCTAGGTATGATATATGCTTTTGGAAAGTATATGATCAATACCGACTCCCAATGATCGAATGAGAAACTTACTGATAAAACCATGAAGTAGACAGTATAAAGTTGATCCAATACTTCGGGTTTATTCTAAGTCTTCCAGTATGCAGGATGTACAGGTATTAAGAATACCTGAGGGTGATGTGATCATAAACGATTGTATAACCATGACGCTTCCATTCCTAGGGAGTGATGAAACGGGTCTGGATTTTAGTGACTCCTCTCAGTAGAGAAGTAATCTAATCTTAGTCCGAATATTGGACATTGATCTGAATGTGATTCAGATGCAATGAGAAGATTAGATTTGCGGTCTTGATTTAATCAAGCATCTATGGGAGGCTCGCGATCTGGATTTGAGATATGATCTCAATATCCATGTCACTATACGTGGAACAATACAATCGCCCTGTCCTTATCTCCAAGTATTCGCGGAGAAAGCGCATTATCCTTGAAAGAGTTCATGGATAATTCTATTGTTGATATATGTATCCGAGCAATGAGAAAATGGATAATTGAATATGATTTAATTATCATGAATAATATGAATTTGATTCATATTATAAGGAGAGTTATCTTAGATAATTAAATGTGATTTGATTATCAAAGATGTAAATAATGTGAATGTGATTCATATTATTTGAGCACAAGAGAATAAGTTATCCAATATAATTAAATGTGATTTAATTATTATTATGGATAAGAATAATGTGGATAGTAATATCCAATTATTCATAATATATTATAAATGTGATTTATAATGTATTAGAGAGAGTTAAATATAATTTATATTAGTAGATTAATTATTAATGTGTATTGGATACACATTGTCTAATTAATTGAAAATGTAAATTACATTTTGTATTTGGGTTGTGAATATGATTCACAATATTCCAATGTCAAGATTGCAATATTCCCATATTTAATTGAGAATTATTTTGGTGAATAAAAATCCCAACAAATAGTTGTTGGAAAATAAGTAGAGAGAAAATCAAGGAGATGTGCAATCTCATGGGAATCCATGAGATTGCCCTCTAAAGGGGAAGGTTGACCTCCTTTGTATTTTCTCTCCTTATTTGATTGATTTAATTTGGTATTAATATTTATTTGATTTATCAAATATATTTTATCAAAATTAAATCACAAGTTGGTTTTTACCAACAATAATCTTGACCATTGGATTGACATAAATCAATCTCATCCATTGATATGTCACATGGATTGAGATCCATGGATCCCAAAACCCTATAAATAGAGAGGCATACCATGCTCTCTATTTTACACACAATGCTTGAGAAGCATCTCTCTCTCTTTCTCTCTAGGCGTCAGCCCTCTCTCTCTCCCTCTCATGGCCGTCCACCATGGATGCCATGGAGAGGTTCTCCATATCCGCAGCATCGTCGTTATGCTGCCCGTTCTTCTGCTCGTGGATCTCTGTCTCCTTCGGTGCGCCTCGCTCGTGAAGAAGACGTTGGATCTCGTGTGTCGAGATCAGGAGATCCGCCGCTTGGATCATCAACATGGATTGCGAGAAGCACGCGATTCATCCCCGCGCTCGCAAGCGTCTCCTCCGTCGGATCGGACTTGAGACAGGAGGTCTCTTCGTTTAGAGACTCGATCGCAACCACGCTTCAAGAGGCAATCCTATTACTTGTTTGTGGTTTAGATGAAACGATCCGAGAAGTGTTCTTGGATCATATGGTTTCGTCGTGAGAAATTTTTTTAAATTCCGCTGCATCGAGCAACTAGTCCGACTAGTCGCTCCTCGTCGTATTCGATACGACGCTCACGCTTCCGTGATGCGCTTGAGGATCTAACCATATCCTTCACGAAGAGGGTGGCTGAGGTGGAGATGAAAATAGAAAGGGGGCGAGGGGTCGGCGCAGTGGAGATCGTGGGAGAGAGAAGCGCCGGAGGTGGAAGAAGATATGCTGGTCGTTGGATCTTGAGATCCAACGGCTAGAATTTGGGCGCTCACGAGCGGATAAGATGAGATCGGGGCGGAGCGATCTAAGGGTTGTGGATCTGCCACGTGGTGTGATATGGGAGCGGTGCTGGCGAACGACTTGGATATAAAGAAGTCGTTGATCGAAGGGCTGAGGTTGGTTGCGGGACTAGCGGCTCAGATGGCAAGATCGAAGGCTTGAGCGAAGGGCTTCGGAGCTGCCACGTGGCAGGCTATGGTTACGGCGCAAACGGACGGTGATGATCAAAGATGGGAAGTGATCTGACGGCAGGGGAGTATGGCGCACGTGGAGAAGGCGAATCCGTTGGATCAGAAGTGAATCCAACGACCAAAAGCGCGGGCGGAAAGAGCTAAGGGGAGCGGGCCACGTGGCGCAATTAGAGGGCGCCACGTGGCCAGCTGTGAGTGGATGTGAGAACAAATGAGTTTAGAGAGAGAAGGAGGCCGAATTTGAAAAAACTCAAAACATGAAAGTTGTAGATGTTGATGAGATCTACAAGTTTCATGTTGAACAAAGACGGAGATGAGGTCAAAAATGATACAAAAATACAGGAATACAAATATACACATATATAGTATACACAGAGGCCCAAAAACCCAACTTCTTCCTACGAGCTCCAAATTGGATGAAATTAGTCTCATTTTAAAGGTCTTTGAATGTGTAATCATCTGAAAGTGAGTAGACCTATTTTGGAGTTGGTACAAGAGAACTATGGGCTTTTTATGGTCCAGGGGTTCTAGGGCTTATTGGATGTTCTTTTCAAAGGAGATTTCTGGCTTTCTTCCTTGTATTATTAACTAAAGGTGTATATATTATAAGGGAGGTGTTATTTTATAGGTGGATATTTTATAAGAGGAAATGGCTTCTTATTTAATGCAACTATGAGTGCTAAAATGCATATATTATGAATGCATGTATGAATGCTAGTTGTGTGAGATAAAGGGAAATATGTTGCTATTTACTCGGGAAAAAGACTCTATTTTCAACTTTTAGAGTGATGAATCACATATTCATCAGGCACTCACTAACCACTGCATCTCAAAGTTCAGCCCACTAATAAGACTCTGGCCCAGCATCATCTTGCTTATGCCATGCCCTGGGCATTTTTGTATTAGGTATGTAATCCTCTTCTAGGTCTCATAGAATGGTTCATTAGGGAGCTGAGTGAAGCTTGTGAGCTTGATCCTCATTTGGTTAATTTTACTTACTGGTATAATTTCTTTAAAAACAAAGTCTTGAAGGTAGCCCATGTGATGACCACCTCCCCTATATTTTTCAGCTAATAAGTCACCTTATCAATCAAGGCGAAGGGGACAACTCTCAACCTTATATAGTCTTGACTAACCCTGGGATGGGAAAGGTTGCCATAGACTAGCTCAATGTCCCGGAGAAAAGCATATGGTTCTTCCTAATTGTTTCCTCCAAACTTAAGAAGCGGCGTGAGGAAATGTGGTTTGTTCTCAAACGCATCTGCAGGGGGTAAATGCCTCAACCAATTATAATCTTCATCTAATTCAGAGAGGTATGTGTCTTCCATAGCAGCTTCTCCTCGTTGCAGTTCCGCCATCTGAGATCTAAGCATTGCAATGTGTTGCTCGGCTGCGACACCCCTAGACAAAAGTGCACGCAGCGGGTCATTGTCCTCGTCTTCACTAGGGTTCTTCTTGGGAGGCATCTTGACTTCCTTTTTACCTTCAGATGCATAAAGGTATGGGTTAGATACATGGATAGAAGGTTATGAGTTCTACCAGAGATAAAGTTTCTCCAGCATAAGGAGAGTAGAAAAGAGGGTTAGTTCGGGATTGACCGAACCTTGAAGGGGACTTGGGAAGAGGGTAATCCCAAGACTAAGTAGGTTCGAGAAGAGGGTCGTCTCGAATCCGAGGAGACATAAAATCCAAGGAGTTCCGTGAAGTGTTCACAAGGTCCGAATAAAAATCTACGGAGACATCCATCTTTGATGTCAAGAGAATCGATAAGAGCACGAGGGTCCAATCAAAGGATAGAGAATAAACACACAAAGTAAACACAATTCAAACTTGTAGATACACCACTTAACACTTGTCAAGGCACATTAGAGTTCGACCGCTCATCTTTTCAATTTTAATTTAGTGATAGAACAATCTTTGAGCTGATTAAGTGGAGCTTTTAGGTTCAGGAGTTTGTCACAGAGACTGGCCCGAATTTATATGACTAGTTGCACCTACTTTCATCTAGTATGGGAGTAAGTACGGACCGTAGAACGACTACCCATATTACTTCAGGGCACTGCCTTACATGGTGTCTTTTAACCACCCAATCTATTAAGGGAGACCGTAGTTCCCTCACTGAGAAGTAGTTAGTCGATTTTAAATTCAGTAGTCAGAATGAATCCTCCAAAATTTGTCTCTACCCAAAGTGTGTGATTCTTGTCCTTAGAAAAATAATGAGTGGATTTCTCTCCACCAGACACAAGGGTTAATTTTATGTCAATTATATATATAGTCGCCTTGATTAGTAGTCCCGATTTTAGATTTGGGTTATGATGACCAGGGATTTTTGGCGGGTCTAAAATATGTCTCACACGAGATGGAGACACAGTCGTTGTGGCGACCCACGAAGAATCCCTAATCAATCAACAATTAACCCGTAATATAAATAAAGCAACAAATATAAAAATGTGGAGTTAAAATTTATTATAACTCTATAAAAAATGTGTATAGGTGTAAGCATGTGTAGAGGTCGAACCCAGGGAGCAAACGGTAGATTGTGCAAAATGATGCGCAAACGTTATTCTTTATCCTCTTGTCCTTTTTATTGTTTTTGTGGTTTTTTTATTTTTTAAAATTTTTCATTTTATTTTATTTTTTTGTCTTTATACATTTTTTATTTTGTTTTTATTTTTTATTTTTATATTTTCCTTTTGTTTCTATTTTAAAATATATAATATAGTTATATATATGATATATATAATGTAAGTAATTGTTGATATAAATATAATAAAAATAACCAAAATTTACATAATTAAATATTTTTTTGATTTTAGATAATTTTTTTATCATTTTTTATGATTTTTTGGATAATTTTTCTAATTTTTTTATATATTTTTAAAGTCAAAAATAGCTTAAAATAGGGATAAAATAATATGAAGAGATTAAAATGGAATTTAAAAATAGAAAAATGAATCTAAAATTTTCCAAATCAATTTTAATAGATAAATATTTATAGAAAATTATAAAATAGAAAAACGTATTTATTGGATTTTTTGGGAATCTTATACATTTTTATCAAGGTTTTTGGGATTTTTCAATTTTTAGGGATTTTTTCCATTTTTAGTAATTTTTGGTCTTAATTAAATATAATAAAATAAATAACATATATTTTTTTAATTTTTTCAAAATGTTTTTCTATTTTTGGTATTTTATAAGTTAGACATAATAAAAATGTATTCCTTCTGATTTTTAATAAATGGTTAAAATGTCCAAAAATGCAAAATAAAATTTTGACGTGAAAGTACATGCTACCAGGCATCTAACCCTATTTTTGCTTAATTTTTAGAGTAAGGGTGTTATTTTAAATAAATGAAATCCAAGTACCAACATGCATAAACTAGTATGGGCTTAATTGTAAATAAAATAAAGTCCAGGGGCTCAAGTGCAATTTTACCAAAAGTAATTTTATTGGACTAAATAAAAATACAAGAAGTCGCAGGGGTATCCCTACAATTTACCCATTTTACGTGAAATGGCACGCGAGCTGACCTGGACTGGACCTAGATGTAATTGAAATAAGTACAAGGACCTCTCTACAAAATGTAAGGCACGTGTATTGGGGGTAAATGGCAGAAAGGCCCCCGTACATTTTTGAAATTACGCACAGGTCCCTATCTAGCAAGGTCACGTGCCCCGCATATGCGGGCGTGGGAAAATTACACAGGAACCCCTGTGGGTTTTAATAACTGTAGATAAGTCCCGAGGGAACTCTTTAAGACAAAACTATTTATTTTTATTGCATATTAGTCCTTGAATATTCATTTTAGCATAACTTTTCCATATGAACCCTGATATTAGCGCACAATATTTATTTTGGAGCTTATTTTATGCTCTTTCATTTCACATATCTTGTGGACAGATTTGAAGTTGTTTATTTATGATTATTATTTGATGAATCTCTTAATCTGTGTAGGTTGGTTATTGATATATTTGTGTTACTTTATTGAGAAAATTTGATCTAATCTGCAGGGACCCATTTGAGGAGATTTTCATTTAATCATCTTGTGATAGTTGATCATATTGAATTGAGGGATTCATTTTTGCATGGCCTTAACTTAGGATAATTTGTCGTATTAGTCGATCATTCATTGAGGAATATATCATAGGAAAGTTATTGTTGATCTGACATTTTGCAAGGAAATAGGAATTAATCTATAGTCTGCACTTTGGATTTGATATATATATATATATATATATATTTCTTGACCTCATTTATTTTGATCTATGATAAATCTTGAGGAATAATTGATCTTAATTTTATTAGATTGAAATTACCAAATACATATCATGTGTTTTTGTCCACTCTGTTTTTTTTCTTCGCATTGCATCTCATCTCATTGCATTTCTTTTTTTACATTATTTCCTACCATAGAAATTAACTTAGTAATTAATTAATTATTTAAATTAATTTGAAATTATGCAACTAAAAATCATCGTACCTGTGTTCGACCTCGGTACTCTTACGAAGTAAAAATTCTCCACATCATTAAAAGATTGTAATTTTTGATAGATCATTTTTCATGTCCTATACTACAATTATCACTTATTTAAGAGGTGAAAATACTGGTTCATCAAATGGCGTTATTGTTGGGGAACGATGAATTTTTAGGGTTTTAAATTATTTACTGTAATTAATTTGTTTGAAATTAATTTATGTGTCATCTTTGAATTACATTTTTGCATTCTGTTTCTGCAGCCTCGAGGCTTGGGTCGAGACTCGGTGGAAGTGACATGGCAGCTTGTGGATGCTTCGGTCGACCCGAGCCTCGAGGTTGGGGTCGAGGCTCGAGGAGGGGGCACATAGTGATCATGCAACTGTTAGATCAAAGGCTTGGGCCTGATCTAACTGTCTGGAGTCATGACGGGCGATAACGTCAGGCAATAGTGGAACGAAGCTGCCGGTTGTCGAGGGAGGTCAAGGGTCACAGCTGGAGGGCTGACGAAGGATATGGGATAATCCTCAAGCGCATCACGGAAGCGTGAGCGTCGCATCGAATACGATGGGAAACGACTAGTCACACTAGTTTTTCTATGCATCAAAAATAATTTTTTTTCATGTGACGAAACCACATGATCCAAGAACACTTCTCGGATCATTTCGTCTAAACTACAAACAAGTAATAGGATTACCTCTTGAAGTGTGGTTGCGATCGGGTCTCTAAACGAAGAGACCTTCTGTCTCAAGTCCGATCCGACGGAGGAGACGCTTGCGAGCGTGTTGATGAAACGTGTGCTTCTCGCAATCCATGTTGATGATCCAAGCAGCGGATCTCCTGATCTCGATACACGAGATCCGACATCTTCTTCACGAGCGAGGCGCATCGAAGGAGACATAGATCCACGAGCAAACGATCGGGCAGCATAACGACAACGCTGCGGTGATGGAGACTCTCTATAGGGCATCCATGGTGGACGACCATGAGAGAGGAAGAGAGAGGGATGACGTGTAGAGGGAAAGAGAGAGAGAGACTTATGTTCTCTTGTGTGTAAAGAATAGCAAAGGGGTGCCTCTCCTTTTATAATATTTTGGGATCCATGGATCTCAATCCATGGACAACACAAATCCAATGGCTCACATTGATTTGTGTTTCTTTCAATGGTCAAGATTTGTGTTGGTAAAAACCAACAACAAGTAATTTAATAAAATCAAATATATACTCAATATAGTTTGATTTACATTAAATTAATCTTCATTGGAGAAATAGAAAGGAGGCAAGCCTCCTTCCATAATAGGGGTGGACGACTACCATATTCCATAGTGGGATTGTAGTCGTCCACCCTCTATATGAGGAAGGTGGCTCTCCTTTCTATATTACATGAGATTACATTATCTCATGATTATCTCCAATATTTGCAACAACTTTTGTTGCAAACTATTTCACAAAAATAAATCCAATCTATTTTGTGAACATTGCAATCTTTCCATTTGAAAATTTGTGAATCATATTCACATCCCAAAATAAAATGTAAATTACATTTTCAATTAATTGTCCAATGTGAATCTAATTCACAATAACATTTAATCAACAAATGTAAATTACAAATAGCTCTCTCTTATATATTACAAATCACATTTATAATATATGTGATTAATATGGATACTGCTATCTACATTATTCAATATCCATGATAATTAAATCTCATTTAATCATCTTGGATCTCTATTATCATATGCCCAAATAATATGAATCACATTCACATTATTTACATCTTTGATAATCAAATCACATTTAATTATCTAATATAGCTCTCTTTATAATATGAATCGAATTCATATTAATCATGGTAATTAAATCACATTTAATTATCCATTTTCTCAATGCTCGGATACTTATATCAACAATGAAATTATCCTGAACTCTTTCAAGGATAATGCGCTTTCTTCGCGAATACTTGGAGATAAGGATAGGGCGATTGTATTGTTCCACTTATAGTGACTTGGATATTGAGATCACATCTCAAATCCAGATATCGAGCCTCCCATAGATGTTTGATTAAATCAAGATCGCAAATCTAATCTTCTCATTGCATCTGATCTCATTCAGATCAATGTCCAACATTTGGACTAGGATTAGATTACTTCTCTACTGAGAGGAGTCACTAAAATCCAGACCCGTTTCATCACTCCCTAGGAATGGAAGCATCATGGTTATACAACCGTTTATGATCACATCACCCTCAGGTATTCCCAATACCTATATACCTTGCATACTGGAAGACCTAGAATAATCCCGAAGTATAAGATCAGTTTTATATTGTCTACTTCAGGGATTTATCATTAAGTTTCTCATTCGATAATTGGGAGTCGGTATCGATCATATGCTTTCCAAAAGCATATATCATACCTAGGTGTTGATCATATACTTTCCAAAATTACACATCAAACCTACAAATTCAGTCAAGCTTCCAAAGCAAGACGACCGTGCACGGAATTTGGTTCTCCCCAATATCTCATGAGTGAGCTCATGTCTTCTAGTTCAGTAACTGAACATGTATTATCCCTTCGAGAGATCATATTACTCATATGCCCTTATATGCACACCAGCGCGTCGGTGTATAGACCTTGATTAGGTCATCAACCTATTGGTCTGCCAAATGTACAAACTCATACATACAGTAACACGTCTGTCTCCGGTCAGAGGATGCGTGCCTATATCATGACATCATACGACATAGGACTTTGGTTATCTCGATCTCGTTAAGTCAACTCTTTGACCTAACTAATCTGACACCTCCGAATCTTTATTCCTATGCAGAGGACCTGCATCAAGAGGTCGGTCAGATATCAGCCTAAATGAGAAAGGATTGCCATCTCCTACTCAGGCTGGAGATCATCTCTCAACGATCATTTGATGGTGCTTGATGAGTCCTCAATCTAAATCTTTAGATATTCATCCAAGCACCAGCCTCTATGATTCAATAATTGAATCAACAACTGTATGATCATCAAGATGGCCATAGTACATTACCCTAATTGTACCAAGGGACCTATTACGCAAATTGGTTATTCTTCATTTCAGATCAGGGAATGATATTCGCAATAGCATTTATTGTATAAGGGCTCACCATGGGCTCGCATGTCCAACAACTGAGGGGTGAGCGACAGGCGTTGCGGTCAATGGAAGGCACTGGAGGCCTTAGTCGAGGAGGCGGAAGCGCGGTGGGGGTCGATGCGGTAGAGGTCCGGTCGACACATGACCGGCAACGCTCGATGGTGGAAGGCACGCGGCAAGTGGAGGCTAGGCTGACCAACGATGGAACAGAGCCTATTAGAAGCTGCGGGTGCGAGGGTGGAGGAAATCAGCGAACACCTGCAGAGGGTTAACTGAAGTCGAAGAAGGGAAGTGGTGGGGGAGGTGCTCTTGCACTGATGGGAGAAGAGGAGCCAGAGCTCCGACCTTTGCAAGGTCGGAGGTGGAAGACCTAAGAGATAGAGGTGAAGCGACGAGAGGAGAGGTGTGGCGACTCCGATGGTGGTAGTGTAGTCTAAGGGGGGACGTTGAAGGCGAAAGGCGGTGAGGTGGGCAAATGTGAAGAGGAGGTAAATGTGGGGGGGGGGGGGGGTTGCGGTTGAGGTGGAGGGGGAAAGAAAGAAGAAGGAGAAGAAGAGGAAGGATGAGAGGGGTACTACCTGAGACTGGATGAAGGGATTCATGTAGATGCTAGAGCACGGTGCTCCGGTTGTCATCGCTCAAAATTGCGGGCGTGCGATGAGCTTGGTTGCGGTCGTGTGAAACAAGTACAAGGGTGGAGGCCCTCAGATCGCACCCTCCTTTTGCGTCTCGTCCTTGCTCGGAGGTGGAGCTCATTGTCTACTGTCACTAGAAGGGGAGGCAGAGGCTTGAGATGTAGGGTAGTTGGTGGTGGATGGGGGATGAGGAGGGCGGCGGTGGAGGCTAAATAGGATAGGAAGAGCAGTTATGGGAGAAGAGGTAGTGGTGTCGTGGGGGAGCAGAGGCGACCGAGGTGTTGAGAGAGAAGGGGAGATGGAGGGATGGCGAGAGGAGGAGGTAAATGGAAGAGGAGCAGGCGAAGCAACCACGAGGAGGAAGGGGAGAAGACAAAGGTCGCGTGCATAGCACGTGCCTAGGAGGATGGAGGATGGCACGTGCGATGCACATGCCAGGGGAGAGTGAGGATAGGTGAGGGGTCAACATGCTAGGCATGTGACCTGACTAGGAAGAGAGAGAGAGAGAGGATAAAGAAAGAAAGGAGAGAGACAGAGGAAAGAGGGAAGAAAAGAAGGAGAGGGGAAGAAAATAAAATTAAAAATAAATATTAAAAATAAAATAAAATAAAGATAAAAAATAAAACTAACTAAAATAAAAATACAAAAGGAAAAAATAGTAAATGAAATCAAATCAAAAAAGTGGTCATCATGAAAAGTTGCTCGTCTCGATGAGATCTACAACTTTCGTGAAGGACGTAAAATCAAGAGAGGTCAATTGTACACAAAGTATTTTTAAGGTACTCTATAGATAATAAAATGCTGAGTTTTGCATTTTATGATTTTTTATATTTGATTTTAATTATAGGCGTAATTTATAAACAACATATACATAACTAATCTAATTTTTCTGAATTTTTTATAGGTTAGAAAAAGGGAAAATAAAAATAATGAAGAGAAAGTATGTACAAAAATATACAATGCCATGTATTTTTATTTATTTTAATTTTACTATTTTTATGGATTTTAATTTTTGATTCCATGTTAGTTAATTAATCAAAGAATAATTTAGATAAAGAATTATGTTAAAATATCGAAAATAATAGGTTCAAAAGCACATGTTATTTATTTACACAAATAATCCTGATGTTAATGATTGATAATTTACATAATTTAAGGGATTTTATTAGTGAATTATTAAAGAGATTTTGCTAAACCATCTATATTGAGTAGATGAGTCATTGATTCATCATGGCTCCACGTCATTGGGCCATTAATAATTATGCCCCTTGGGCTAGTTTCCATCCTTTTCCCCCATTAACGAACGTTACAAGTAGGGGTACACGAATAAATGGCAAAAGATAAAAGAATACATGTGATATTAAATGCCCCTACCTTGCCATTTTCTCTTCCACGTGGTTCTCGAGATGTGGTCGACGGAGACAGTGACAAGAGCTGGAGGAATTAAGGTGGTAGAGGTGATGCACACGATATGGACTAAATAATTTTAAATCAATGAAGTTAACTCTAAAGCTAAGCTTTCAAGGAATGTGTTATGCACTTTTTTTAAGAAGTATTATATGGTTGCGTGAAAAAATGTAAAGATGATTTGATGCATAAAAATAATGTGAAATATGCGAAGGTGACGTGGAAATCCTAGAAAATTAATCACTTTAATGCAATGAACCGATGCTTTGTCAACTAATTATTCTATTCACTTTGACAAATCGTGATGTGCCACAATAAGTTTGTTACAAAATTGTAAACAGATACTCGATTGAATTCTTCTACGATTAATCTGCATAACAAGATGTTCATTGCATTCGTGTTGTTTGTTGAAAATTTCTCTTTCTTATTGGTGGTGACAACTCCTTCTAGTCTTGAGCATTTGTATGTATTATATCTCAAATTTTGCAGCATGTAGACTTCAACTAAATATGCATAAGAACTAATTGTGGTTTTATTTATCTTTATAGTTTCATTTATCTCTGGCATAACTTGATGTGTTACAATAAGTTTGTTCCGATTATTGTACATGGAAACTCAGTTTGACTTTTTTTGCGGTTGCCACGTAACAAGATGTTCATCACATTCAAGTTGTTTGTCAGAATATTTCACGTTCTTGTTGGTGGTGGCATATCCTTCTACCCCTGTATAGTATTGCATCTCATTTTTTTATGTTATAAACTTCAATATAAGAACCTTCCAATAGTCAAAGTTAGTACCGTCAAATAATGAAGACCTTACCATGGATTATCCTTCTAAGAAGTTGCCCGGAACAATCATATATGTAGATTTTAGTTATGTCTTCTAAATGAACCAACTCTGATATTAGATGCGAGTAGCATCAGGAGTACAAAGCAAATGTTATTGACAAAAATAGTTATCATCGATGATAGTCATCTTGGATATAAAATGTCAATATATAGAAAATATGCAATCACATTACATTATGATTTTAACGTGCAAACCCTTGTGGGTATTAACCATAATCCAAATCCCCTAACTTAATATTTTTGATCTATCGAGTCCATCAGCAGATCCATTGTCCAAGCTATTTCCATGTGAATAACTCAATTGCTTATTTGCGATTTTATCATGCATTAAAATATTTTCATAATTTCGATTATACATAAAGTGTCACAATATATTAGGAATGTAAATAAATAGATTATATTAGTCTATAAATTATCAACTAAATATGCTGTGAGAATAGTGAGGCTAATATACGCTCATTGTAAAATGATGTTAATGCAGATGAGCATGTTGAAGAACTATTCTCAAGATTGAATCGTTCAGTAAAGAGCGAGCCTCAAATGAAGTTTTAAAAGAGAGCGATTGATGAACTTTCTCTCATGTAAATTGCATATCTCTGTGTTATATATGTTCAAGGTACATCCTCATATTTATAAGTGAACTGCTAAGTTCAAGAAGGTAGAGTGCTCTTAAGGAAAATGTAACATATATAAAATCAAATAAGACGTTCTTAATTGGAATACTAAATGAATGGAATATTAAAGAGGATTCACGTTTGCTATTTATCAAGTGATTGGAAAACTCAATTAAATCAATCAACCTTCAATTGATCGATTGATTAAGATAGAGCCATCAATCAAAAAAGTGAGTGATCGATCAACTAATGGTTACTGGTTAATGGTCGATCAGTCAAGTATCCATTGTCGAGTAATAAAAAGGGTGATCGTTCATAAACATTGAGAGTGATCCATGAGAATTTAGACGATAAGTTCAAGTAATTGATCAGACAAAATGGAGGCAATTGATTGAAAGTGGACACTAAAAGGAGCGATTGATTAGAGCATTAAGGTGGTTGATTAGGCACACTGTGGTGATCGATCAATGGCTATTGATCAAACATATTAGCAAGAACAATCAATCAATGCAGATTTGACTTGAAATAAGACAATGTTATATAACACTCCCAACATACCTATATAGTTTGCATGCATCGAGACTCTTTTATGACTTCATCATTACGAGAAGTCTTCTTTATTCTTCTTTTGCATTAATTATACCATTCTTTAGATTTGTCTTTGTCTTCCTTTATAAATTACATACTCGAAGAAATGAATAGCTTTTCTTTTTCCCTTCGTTATTCATAAATAATATTTTTATGCTTCATTTCTTGAACGAAGCTTTCATGAAACATGTAGTATCATGTTTGTTATCAACGAAATAAAAATGCAATTAGCATGCATAAACTTTGCCAACAACCCTACACATAGATGGATCTTGCACAATTCATACAAAAAATCTTAATCCTAATCCAAATAGGATCTTGATTTGAATATGAATAGGATATTAATCCAAATGGAACCAAATCCTAATACAAGTAGTATATGTTGAAATTCAAGACATCTCGACAATTTGCTATGTATTTAAAATGTTAGTATGACATATACATGTGTTCGCTGAGTATCAAAGATCGTGGGCATGTAGAACAGTTAGCTCTGCCATCTCATCTTATGGACGTCAGTAGTTGACAAGACTATCACAAAGCTCATAGAGTTCATCCTTTGATATTGATCTCAGACTTACAAGCTGTTCTTTGTAGCCGGATTCTAAAGTTCTTGGAATACTCCAAATTTGCACTAAAGCATCAATTTTGTTGGTTGTTACCATAAAATATATATCAAGATAAGGTTCTGTCATCATATCAAACACGATAAGAAAAATGTACAAGGCAAAAGTAGTGCGTTTATAAAAGTGAATCTAATAATCACTGCTACTTACTTTGTTAAAAATAATTGAACATATCTAATATATTCATTTAAATTTTATAAATATCTAATTCTTTTAATACTTTATTCGAAGTAATTAGAAAAAAACGAGTACAAAAAGATCACTTAGGTTATGATCAAATATTGTTAATACGATAAACTACATATCACCGATCTCCCACGCGTTATCTCCATGGTAGTTAATCTATGGTTAGGTGGGAGATGTCCCTTGAGTTTGGCTAATTTTGTAGCCTCTGCCTGACAACGACATATGTCTTATTGTTGTAGGCACTATCTGGAGGCGTCTAGTATGCAAAGTTGATATGTCAGGGTGGGCAAAGAGACGTCTAAGTATCTCAACGACTTTCAATTTGTGATTGGTGTATATGGAGGAGCGGAAGCCATTTTACACAATACCAACAGACTTTTGAGCAATCTTCAGGGTGACGGGTCTCTCTATATGCTTACAGTAAATTTCTCTAATGCTTTCAACTTGACAAATAGAATTTTGATGCTCTGTAAAGCTAGGAGGATATGCCCATCTATTTCTTCATGGGTGGAATTTATGTATGCTCAAGCCGCCAAATTATATGTTGGATACAATCATATACAGTCAACCACTAAAGTGCAACAAGGTGATCCTTTAGGTCCGTTTATTTTTCTCTGACATTGCATCCACTTATTCACGAGATTAGAGATAATTGTAAATTCCTTCTCCATGTTGGTATATTGATGACGTGACTATCATTGTGGATACATTGAAGGTGGCTAAGGTACTTGACATTATACAACACATGGGTCCAGGGATGGGGCTTATTCTGAATATAAAAAAATGGAGCTTTTCTGACCTTCATGTGATGGTCAGAAGATCTGCAAAGGGTTGTTTTCCATGGATTTTGGGAGGCTTGTGCTAGGAGTGAGGTTACTTGGAGGAGCAGTGAGTAGGGACAAAGACTTTGTTGAAGACCTGGATATGATGGGGGCCACCGAAGCTATTGACTTAATGCATTTACTTCCTTAGTTGGATGATCCATAAAGTGAGCTTCTTTACTACGGTCTTGTATGGATACTGCCAATCTCATATTTGGCTTAAGGAAATGTCAACCTGTATACATGGAATGGGCTGCTACATGGTTTGACAAAAAGGCTACACTAAGATATTGATGATGTTGTGGTTTTTAGAAGTTATTTCTTTGGTGACCTTCAATGGAGGGTGGCGTCATTACCCATCAGACTAGGCGGTTTAGATTGCACTCATCTACGATGCTTTTCTTTCATGGCCTCTAGAGATCAATCTTTAGTGCTCCAAGACCACATTTTCTGAGACGGTGGGATACATGGAATGGATTCTGATTTTCTAAGCACTTTGGAGGACCTACGTGCCACACTTCCATCTATCAATCTTACATATTTTGTCAACAAGGATACTGTCCCTACTAAAGTTCAGAATGCTTTGATGAGTTCCTTTTTTAACAAAATCGTTAAAGAAACAAAAGTTGAGTTCGACACGACTGCCAGTCAAAAAACATTTTTCGTTATTTACAAGCTGGCCATGCTCAAGATTTCCTTATTCTCATTCCTATTGAGGGCCTTGGAATGCGTATGTCATCCATTAAATATTTTACTATTCTCAGGTATCGCCTTATAATTACTCTATTCCCAGCTGACGAGACTTGACCACTATACCACAAATCTTGGCTAGATGCTTTTGGGGAGCATACAATTCATTGTCGTGAACTCCCAGGTTTTAAATATAGACATGATTTTATGAGGGATATCCTTTATGATGTACTCAGACATGCTGGGGTTACTTCAAAGAAAGGAGTACATGCGAATTTTCTGACTGATCCACAAGAAGGGAGATCGACATTCAGACCAACATATGTTTTAATATTTGGATAGGCTGGAGGGAAACATGCATGTTTTGATTTGACTGGAGCTTTTCCATTAGTGGGTCCGATAATGAGTGATTTTATTACGGGATACACTGCATAGAAACCTGGCTCAACTGAAGTTGCTAAGCATGAGAAGACTTGTGTTGACAATTAATATGTATTCATCCCTTTTGATTTTGATACCTTTGGATTCTTGGCAAGTGATGCGGTAAAGCTTCTCAAGAGAGTCTAAAAAATCATGTATAACAATGTTATGGTTCCCAGGTCTATAGACGTTGTATTTCGAAGAATTGGTTTTGCCATCCAAAAAAAATTGACAACGCAACTTGTTGTCCATCTTCCATCAATTTTTACGTAATATTTTTTTATCTATGTTGTCCACTGACGATGTAGGGTTGTTACTAAATTTAATAGATTTTAGTGAGTACAAACCAATGACAAAACAATCTTGATTTGTCCCGGCTTTCCTTTCATCAACACAGTCAAGCCAAATTGGCATGGAATATTGGTCTGTTTTTAATCGTTGCGTCGCACTAGACAAACCTCCCCACCACTCACTCCTCACCTTCGCTCCATTACATCATCTGTTCCAAGTGGCACCGGCATACTTTTCTGGTCGCTCTCGGTAATTGGTTCCCCCGTCGACCTCGTTGCCTCGACTCTCCGCAGTGCGCAATGGAGAGCTTCGCCCTCTGCCGCCCCTCCGTCAGCGCTCATCCGCATCTCGTCCAGCGCCGCGTCCCCCTCTCCGCCCTATCCCAACAGCCTCCCTCCATTCCCTCCTCGCCCTTCAACGCTCCCCGTCTCTTCTCCCACCTCCGCCGCCGCTCGCATCCCCTATCCATAACCACTCCTCTGCGGGCCAAGTCCTCGGGTGCGCCGTCCAGTCAAACCTCTGAGGTCGATGGCCCAGAAGCGGCCCCTCCGACCCCGAGCAATGGCGCCAAAGCCGTGACCTTCGTCCTATCGGTCGCGATCGGCCTCGCCGTGCGCTTTCTCGTCCCGAAACCGCTGGAGGTCAGCGCTCAGGCGTGGCAGCTGCTCAGCATCTTCCTCTCCACCATTGCTGGGCTGGTGCTCGGGCCACTTCCCGTCGGCGCGTGGTCGTTCCTCGCCCTCACCACTGCGATCGTCACGGGGACGCTGACCTTCGGGGCGGCCTTCTCAGCGTTCACGAACGAGGTGATATGGCTAATTGTGATATCCTTCTTCTTCGCACGGGGGTTCGTGAAGACTGGTCTCGGGGAGAGGATCGCCACCTACTTTGTGAAGTGGCTGGGTAAGAGCACGCTGGGGTTGTCTTATGGCCTTACCGTCAGCGAGGCGCTCATTGCGCCGGCGATGCCGAGCACGACCGCTAGAGCAGGTGGCGTGTTTCTGCCCATCATCAAGTCGTTGGCTCTATCGGCGGGTAGCCGACCAGGGGATTCTTCCTCGAAGAAAATTGGTTCTTATCTGGTCCAGTCACAGTTCCAGGTTCGTGGTCATTCCTCCATAGCTTTACCGTGGCTGCTGTTAAAACCCAAAGTTATTTTTAAGATGTCAAAGATAGTCATGAGTCATATCATGGAATCTGCGAGGCTGCTACTTTGAACATGCCGCTTAGGATTTATTTTTTCTTGTTAGAAAATGGAGAGTTGTTAATAAATGTTGTTAGGCATCCACGTTCACTTGACAAAGAAAGTCCCCTGATATATTCTCATATTTACAAGATGCCCCCAAAATCACAATAGCTTCATATAATCCCCGACATGAATCTTTTAACCTCAAAGCCATGATTGTCCGTGTCACCTAGCTCTCAAGTCTGGAGGTTCTACTGCTCACCCATTCGCTGAAACCCCTTGTGTTGAATATCGGACAAATTACGAAATCATTAATACATCCCCAAAATAAAAACCTTCAAGAATCTTGCGAAACTATGTGGAACCTAGTTTTGTGAAGGATGGAAACAATGGTCCCAAACATGGGGTTCAGATGTAGGCTGTAGTAGGAAGAGAGTCATGTGCAATCACAGGGGCTGGTGTGGTGATGGTGGTGCACCTGGGGGCAATATTATGGCGAGATGAACACGAGGCAACAATCTGGCATGGGTGAGGGGTCAACGGGTGATTGTTAAAAGGGAGGGGCACTGGTCAAGGGAGGGAAGATGAGGAGGTGAAGGAGGTTCTAATGAGCAAGGAAACATCCTTACTACTTCAAAAACACATATATGGGCATGAACATGAGATCACATTTGATGCAAATGGAATTCGGCGACGGTGAAAAGAAATTTTTGATCGGTGGATTTTTTTGGTAGAGAAGAAAATGGAGGGGTTGAGAAGAGAAAGCTCGTCGGAGAACGAATGATTTAAGGAAGAAGAAGCGCGTAGACCGCGTCGAGGGAGAAAGAGACGGGAGAGGGAGATAGAGATAAATCTCAAGTTTTCATATCAACTGAACTGAACTGACTAAACAACTAGTCTATCATCCCTTTATATAGGAGGGATGAGATTACAAAAATAGAAACTCAAGTTCAAATTCAAACAACTTATCCTAATTTGACTCTAACCGACTAACTATGAAATTCAAATCTCTAACTAATTAGTTGAGATCACACATGATCTCTTATTTATAATAAAAAATACGACGACACAATTAAATAAAATGAGACTCTAATTTATTGGACAAAATTAAATAAATATAGCCCTATATATCCGTTTCACGCTGCATCAACTCTCCTCCGCTTGAAAAATTCGTCCCCCGACGAATTGCTTGATCTAGATGCGTCGTTGGAGAATTCGTCCTTGAAATTGTATCTTGCAATTCCTTCAATTAGATCCTTTTCAACGTTACGTTTGTAGTTCTTTCCAATTGGAGGGCGTCTCTGCAATTTTCGTACCCCTTCACTTAAATAGAAGTCATAGCATAATATATCCTCCAATTGACCCTTTGGATAAAAACTTTTAAGAGGAGGGGTCTTCCTGCAAATATCCTAAAATAATTTCAAATTCCTAATGTGGTGGGATACGAATCCTTTTAAGAGGAGCCCTGCGTTAGGATTTTCCTCATCTTCGAGCAACGTCGACGGCGGCACCGAGGTCGGCGACACGGGGGACGCATGGGTCGACGGTGGCGGCCTGAACTGGGAAGCTGCAAGCCGGGGTGGATGTCTGAACAGGGAGGCCATGGTCGGTGACGATGAGGGGCGTGGCGCGAGCGGAGCCGCAGGTGTCTCCAGTGTTCATGGCCGAGCGGTAGGGCGGGAGCTCGATCGCCCACATGGGTTGTTGTGGCTTGTAAATGGCGACGTTGTGCGGGGCCGATGGGTAGGGGTCGGCAGCGGTTATCACGGGGAAGGAAGTTGGCAGGTGGCGATGGGGTTGGGGGCTTGCCTGGGAGCGCGGGGGCAGTGGGATGGGGTGCGAGAGGAAGGAAGTTGGTGCGGGGAGGTGGCGATGGGGTTAGGGGCTTGCCAGAGAGCGCGGGGGCAGCTGAATGGGATGTTGGCGATAGGGGGGCTGGGGTTGGGAGGTTGGCCGAGGTGTTGAGGGCAGCGGGAAAGGGTGCTGGGGGTGTGAGGGCTGTGGTGGGAGGGGTTGGCGACAGGGGTGGGACTGATTGCGACGGTTGTGGGTCCGGGGTTTCAGTTTCGAGGGCAGCGGGAACGGGTGGTGGCGGTGGCGAGGCTGTGGCTGGGGGTGCGAGTGCAGGAGCTGTGGTTGGGGTTGGTTGTGGGGCCGACATCGAGGCTAGGATGAGGGTTGGAGGTGAGGTAATGGTGAGGGGGACCTGCGAGGGGGTCGTGGATGGTGCCAGAGTCGTTTTCGGTGGCGTTTGCAGGTCTGAAATCGCCTGAACAGCAAGCAGGTCGACGTTTTCCTCCTCTGAAACGGCCGGGACAGCGAGCATATTGTTGAGGACGGCGCAGTTTTCTTGGCTCTCTTCATCAGGAACTTGGACGAAAGTTTCACCGGTCTTTTTGGCAATGATTTCTTCTTGTTGTCGCGTCAATGACTCTCTATTCTGTGACACCACAGCTTGCATATCGGCAAAAACTTGGAGCATATTCGATAGTGCTTGTCTAACCTCAGCACGCCATGCACGGTCGTTGGAGCGAGATCCTTTGGACTTTTCTCGTGAACGACGAGAGAGATCGCCAGATCGTGAGGACGATCTAGATGCCATGCTCTGATACCAAATGATGTAAATGGAATTCGGCGACGGTGAAAAGAAATTTTTGATCGGTGGATTTTTTTGGTAGAGAAGAAAATGGAGGGGTTGAGAAGAAAAAGCTCGTCGGAGAACGAGGGATTTAAGGAAGAAGAAGCGCGTAGACCGCGTCGAGGGAGAAAGAGACGGGAGAGGGAGATAGAGATAAATCTCAAGTTTTCATATCAACTGAACCGAACTGACTAAACAACTAGTCTATCATCCCTTTATATGGGAGGGATGAGATTACAAAAATAGAAACTCAAATTCAAATTCAAACAACTTACCTAATTTTACTCTAACCGACTAACTACGAAATTCAAATATCTAACTAATTATTTGAGATCACTCGCGATCTCTTATTTATAATAAAAAATGCGACGACACAATTAAATAAAATGAGACTCTAATTTATCGGACAAAATTAAATAAATATAACCCTATATATCCATTTCACGCTGCATCAACATTCTTCACATATTCATATGGATATTCCCTTCATCCCTTGTTTGAAATCAGATACCATTTTCCATAACCCATATGTATGGTGTACAAGTAATTAAATGTGGATAAATTGGATCAACTTGTTAGATGAAAGCAAAAAGGAGGGGGGACTGTAATGGTTTTAGCGGATCGTATGCTTTTCGATTGCGGTCCAACCTACTCATAAAGGTGGTTTAGTGGGATTCATCGAATCATTTCTATCTTCTTATCTTCCCTCGTATCCACAAGTAAGTGCTTTCTCAACACTCCCTCTCAAGCTGAACCAAAGATATTATGGTGCTTAGCATGGAAACACAACGATCAAGTAGGGTCCTTGTGAGAAGCTTGATGAAGACATATGCAATCTGATCAACATGTTCGGCCCTTTCATGAAAGACAAGGTTAACATTTTGATTATCACATTGTATCTCCATGGGTAATGTGATTCCACTGCTTAAAACATCTAGGATGGATTTGATCTACATGGGCTTTACTGCAACTACGCCATATCCATGTACTCCAATTCAACATTCGCTCGTGCCACCATGTTTCGCTTCTTGCTATGCAATGTAGTGTAATGAAAGTAGATAACCATATAGTGCTCTTTTTGTCCTTTTTGTTCCCAACGTCATATGCATCGCGATATCCATAATATGCAAAGAGGAGTTCATCCGGAACAGGAGATCATTCCCAGGTGTTGTCTTGAAATATCTCAAAATTTAAATTACAACATAGAGATGTCCTCTCATGGAACAAGATGGTAACATATGACTTCTTATTGGATTAACTCAACAAAAGCATGACGTACAGAAGCATGGTGTTGATAACCATGATTATCATGAGTCAATTGTGTGAATTTAATGTGTAGTGACAGTAATGTATCTAGGAAATATGTTAAGTGACACATAATATGAGTAAGGCGTCGAATCCACGTAGAACAGATTGTATGCGGGTGTTTAACTCATTTGATGACTCAGTATCTCAACTTATTCCTATATCCACAAAACATGACTAAACACATTATTTCCCAGGGAGGCACTTTAACTGAAAAATTGATGGAGACAGTGGATACAATGTAAAGAAGGAAGATTCATATACTTTGTCTTCAAGAGACTGAATGGGATGGAGAGAAAGCAAGGGAGATCGGGAAGACATGCTTTAAACTTTGGTATTCAGGTAAAGATGAGGGCAGAAACTGTGTTGGAGTGGTTGTTCATAAGGATTTGAAGAATTGTGTGGTTGAGGTGCAAAGATTCGAGGATCAGATTATTTTGCTAAAATTGACGCTTGAAGAAGAAATTCCGAATACCATCACTGTTTATGCACCGTAAATTGGTTTAGATGAAAGGACTAAGCAAGTTTTTTTTGGGGGGATCTAGATAAGATTTTACAAGAAATCCCACAAAGAGAGATGATTTGCATATGCGGAGATCTTAATGGACATGTGAGAAAAGATGCTTCAGGGTATGCTAGTGTTCATGGAGGACATGGTTTTGGGGATAGAAATGAAGAGGGAAAAGTCATTCTGGATTTTGTAATGGCATATGATCTTTTCATAACACTCTCTTCAAGAAGAGGGAGGAGCATTTAATTACTTATAAGAGTGACCCAAGTAGAACACAGATAGATTACTTTGCGTTGAGGAGAAGAGATCGGTTGTGTTGTAAAGACTACAAAGTAATCTCAGGAGAGAGTTTGACATCCCGACATCGCTTGTTAGTCTTGGATGTGCAAATAAAAGGGCTGGTAAGAAAAGGAGGGTTCCTAAGATCACTAGAACTAGATGGTGACATCTTCCACTGAAGTAATCAAGCTTCAGGGAGAAGGTTTTAGAAGACTTATCCTGGGATTGTAGCGGAAGTGCAAATGATATGCGGGAGGCAGTAGCATCTTGTATCCGAAAGATAGCCAAAGAGATGCTGGGCGAGTCAAAGGGAAGAGCTTTAGGTCAAAAGGAGGCTTGGTGGTGGAGTGAAGGGGTGCAAGAGAAGCTTAAAATTAAAAGAGCATGCTTTAAAGCTATGTCTAAGGATAAAACAGAGGAAATTATCACAAACTACAAAATAGTGAAGAATGAAGCAAAGAAGACTGTAAGCGAAGCTAAGTCACAGCTTATGAAGTTTTGTATAAAAATCTCGACTCTAAGGAGGGCCAGAATGATATATTCAGGTTGGCCAAAGCAAGAGAAAGAAAGACCAAAGACCTTTCTCAAGTGAGATGCATTAAGGACGAGGAAGGTCACGTGCTTGTTGCTCAGAAGGATATAGAGACCAGATGGGAGTAGTACTTCCGTAAACTTTTAATTGGGGAAGGAAATAGAGAGATCACTTTGGGTGATCTAGCTAGTACTGAAAGTTACTTGAATCGTGCAAGCTATAAACGAATACAAAGAAAGGAAGTAGAGGAGGCTTTGAAGGTTATGAGACATGGGAAAGGTGTAGGATCAGATGACATCCCTATACAAGTATGGAGAATTTTAGATGAGCGTGGTTTGACTTGACTTACGGTTCTATTCAATGTTATTTGGCGAAGCAAGAAAATGCCTGAAGATTTGAGGAGTACCGTGGAGCCTCTTTATAAAAATAAAGGAGACATTCAAAATTGTTTAAATTACAGAGCTATCAAGCTGACGAGTCACACTATGAAAATTTGGGAACGTGTAATCGAAAGAAGGTTGAGGCAAGTTTCCAAAGTATAAGAAAACCAATTCGGATTCATGCCATGTCACTCAACTATTGAAGCCATCCATTTGCTGAGAACAATGGAGAATTATAGAGCTAAAAGGAAGAACCTCCGTATGATCTTTATTGATTTGGAGAATGCTTATGATTCTGTCCCACGAGAGATATTGTGGAGAGTTTTGGAGAAGAGACAAATACCTGTCCTATACATTAACCTCATAAAGTATATTTATGATAGTGCTTTTATCTTGTGTAAGGACCTCATCTGGGAAGACAACCTATTTTGACATCAACATTGGTTTGCATCAAGGTTCAATTTTGAGTCCATTTATTTTTTCTTTGATTATGGATGGGTTGACAAGTCACATTCAGGACGAGTTACCTTGGTGTATGTTATATGCTGATGGTATTGTGTTGATTGACGAGACTAGAGATGGAGTAAATGAGAAGCCTGAGATCTGGAGACATGCATTGGAGACTAAAGGATTTCGTATAAGTAGGGCTAAGACGGAATATATGTAGTGCACCTTTGATGGAAGCAATGGTGAAGGAATCAAGGTAAAGATTGGTGATGATAACATTCGGAAGAGAGATTTTTTTAGATATTTGGGATCTATTTTGCAACATGATGGAGAAATTGTCGGAGATGTTTTTTTTTGAAGACCAAAAGAGGGGGTAACACGCTAAGGTGCCCTCCCCTGTATATTGATTAAAGAAAGTAACGAAAAAATCAAAAACAAAAAAGGAATCACAGAGATGACTAGGATTCCACAAAAGCCTTGGACTGAGATACAACATTTTCCCTATAGAACCTGCGGCCTGAGAACGCTAAGGCATTTCTCGCCAGCCATATACTCCACAGCAAAGATAGCGGACCCAACACCTCCGTCCGCGGTCTGAGAGGAGCAGACCGGAAAGACTCCCAAAAGGCGTCGAAGGATGACGCGTCGACCCAAGCGAGTCCCAGGTCGTCCCATGATTCTGCAGTGCACGAACAATTAAAGAACAGATGGTCCACCGATTCAATGGCCACCCCACACAGGTAGCATGATTCGGAAGTAGAGCCCAAAAACCGCGTGCACCGGTCCCGAATCATTAAGCGTTTGCGCCTGAGGAGCCATAGAAAAAAACCCGATGCGCTCAGGGAGGTGAAGCCCCCAGATCATAGAACAGTCCTTAGCGAGGACCTCGGAGGGAGCGGGCGACGGCCTGCGAATAGCCGCGAAAGCCTTCTTGACCGAAAAAGGAGTGCCCCTCCAAACCCAGTGGTCTCCTCCCTGGGGCCCTCGCAGCAAGCTAGAGAATCACACAATCGAAGGAACTCATCAAGTCTTTGATCCGAAAAATTTGCTAAAAAACGGGGCATCTAGTTCCCGTCACACCACACATCGGCAATTTTTACATCCCTGTCTGCCGCCAAGGCAAAAAGTCTTGGAAAACGAGATGCGAGTGCCCCCTCGCCGGTCCAATTGTCGAGCCAGAAGGCAAAAGAGAGACCGTTACCCAAGATGGGACGGAATAACTCGTGAAAGCGAGGAAGCAGCGAAAGAATCCCCCTCCAAAACGGGGAAGGCCGCAAACCCGTAGGGAGCACAAAAGCCAGTGGGCTCCGACAGTCGTAGATACGACGGATCAACTTGCAGCACACATCATCAGTGCTCCCCCAAATTCTGGAGATCCATTTCAAGATTAACGCTTCATTCATAGCATCCGGCTTTCGAACACCCAAACCGCCATCCGCTTTCGGCAATGTGACCATATCCCAGTCAACAAGGTGTATGCCCCCGGTCGTCTGCCCGCACCCGCACCATAAGAATCTCCTCATCACCCCTTCTATACGTACGCGAATCCCCTTCGGCAAAATTCTTGCAGTCATGAAGAAAATGGGAATTTCCGTCATAACCGCTTTCAGGAGTACCAACCTCCCCCCTGGAGAGGATGGAGGACTTCCACCCCGCCAACCTGCCCTCCATCTTTTCGTCGACTGGAAGCCAGTCCGCCAGCCTCGTCTGCCCGATAGAAAGTGGCATGCCAACGTAGCGAATCGACAGCTTGCCGCATCCCACCCCCAAGTCAGCAGAGCAAGACCGCGCCTCCTCCTCGGAGAACGCAAAAGGCACCAAAATAGACTTGTCTCGATTTTGGACGAGACCCGATAGTTCGCCAAAAAGTTCCAGCACGGTAGCGACGACCCCAACCTCCTCCCTGCTGCCCTCCACGAAGAAAATAGTGTCATCCGCGTATTGGATCAGGGGAATAGTAAGATCGTCCTTGGAGAAGCCCGATAATAGGCCACCATGTTGAACCTGCTCCAACATGCATGCCAACACATCCACCGCGATTACAAAGAGAAGAGGGGCCAGGGGGCACCCCTGCCTGATCTCCCGCTGAGGCTGGTAGAACCCGCCCTCCGGACGGCCATTTATAAGAACCACCAGAGAGGCCGTGGTAACACAACGTTGCATCCAAGATATCCAAATGTCTGGGAATCCCCGCCTATCCAAATTGATGGAGATGTTACTAATAGAAAAAATGCAGGCTGGCTAAAGTGGAGAGGAGCCTCTGCTGTTCTTCGTAATAAGAAAATTCATTTAAAAATTGAAGGAAAGTTTTACAAAGCAGTTGCGAGACCTGCTATGCTCTATGAATATGAATGTTGGCATGTGAACCATATACATGTGCAGAGAATGACTGTAGCAGAAATGAAAATGCCAAGGTGGATGTGTGGACACACACGTAAAGATCGGACTCGGAATGATGCAATCAGAAAGAATGTTATGTAGCTCCGATCGGGGATCAGATGCGAAAAAACCACTTAAGATGATTTGTCATTTGCAAAGAAGGTCATATGATGCATCAGTTAGGATATGCGAGTGTTGGGATGTTGAGCTAGCTAAGAGAGGGCGAGGATGGCCCAAGAAGTGTTGGAAAGAGACTATACGAAGGGATCTTAGTTTTTTTGGATATAAAACCCGGGATTAGCCCAAGATAGATCTGAATGGAGGCAAGGAATCCATGTAACCGACCCTTGTGGGAAAAGGCTTTGTTGTTGCTGTTGTATCTTTGACGCGTACAATGATAAGTTTAGTTGAAGTCAAGGACCTAAATGCAAATAAAACATGAAAAATGGCTATTATGAAAGACACTAAGCTGATGATTAAACATGAAATAGAAAAAGGTGGATGTACAAAATGCTACTTGCGGGGAAGTAAAACAATATAGAAAACAAAAATTGCAACAAAAACAAAAACAATTTGAAATTAACGACTTCCGTGCAATTGGGGACTAATGTTCAAAGGTAGGAAATGGATACAACAACAACAACAACAACAACAAAGCCTTTTCCCACAATTAAGTAGGGTCGGCTACATGGATTCTTCGCCTCCATTCAGATCTATCTTGGGTCAATCTCGGACTTATATCCAGCAAACTAAGATCCCTTCGTATAGTCTCTTTCCAACACTTCTTGGGATGTCCTCGCCCTCTCTTAGCCGGCTCAACATCCCAACACTCGCATCTCCTAACCGGTGCATCAGTTGACCTTCTTTGCAAATGACCAAACCATCTTAAGCGGTTTTCTCGCATCTTATCCTCGATCGGAGCTACACCAACTTTCTTTCTGATTGCATCATTCCGAATCCGATCTTTACGTGTATGTCCACACATCCATCTTAGCATTTTCATTTCTGCTACATCCGTTCTCTGCACATGTCTATGGTGCACATGTCTTAGGAAATGGATGCTGAACATAAAATAAAGGGGAAAAATGGACTCAATGTCGGGATGTCCTCGACTGTAACTCGTTGTTGATGGCAGACATCATCGTGGATCAATGAATTTTGGACTTAGTGAACAATGCCTATTGAAGCTGGAGCTTCTCAGATAGACGTGATTGCAAAAAACATGGGCAGTAGTAGGTGGTTGCTGGGCTCTAGAGTTCCTTTGAGGGTGGAGACGTGCTTCCTTCCTCATTTTATAGTGGATATAGCGAAAGACCAAAGCCGAGGGACCTATAAATGGACAAGAGAAGAAAGTGGGGGTAGAGAATTACATTGAACAAGATCGATCATTCCACTAAGGAGGGATGTAGAACGACAGGAGTGGCTAGAGAGCGGTCACTCGAAGAAAGTCCAAGAGCACAAGAGGTTATCAACACAAAGTTGATCGCGTCAAGAAGTTTAGAGCACCACGACCACCAAGAAAATTTCTTGAATGACAACCAATTTTGGGAGAGAGGTCTGCTTATGAGTAGGAGCTGTTGGCGGTGAGTGCACTCACCTTGTTGTGGATTGCTGAAGTGCTGTAAAATGTTACATGTATAGTGGCACGAGACACTGTACTTGGTGTCACCTGACAAGGGTAAGGAGGACGTTGGTGTCTACCAACGAGGAATCAAGAGCACTGTTGGAATTGATATTTGTAGGGGTTAGCACATCTCAGAGGGAATGTTCATACAAAGCCATGTAGGACATTGGGAGAAGGATTCGATCACCATTCAATGGAGATGTAATCCATCTTAAGGGCCCACTGCGGTGTGTGCGATGTCTGTCAGCATCATAGGTGTGAGTTTTGCTAGGTGATCCGGCGGAGGTTAAAACAGAGAGAGGGATGAGATGGTAACGACCAATCCTAAGGGATGCCGTGACACATATGATATCTTACAAGGTTCTTTTTCTTGAAAGGAAAATTGGCCTCCATCGTAGAGGTGTGTGCCCAAAAACTTCACCATTTATCACTAAAAGTATTACAATCGTATTACATGTACAATATAATTCAAAATTACAAGTTCCAACTCTCAAACAACGCCTTAGCTTGCACCGCTACGTTCTCAGTGTAGAAATGATCATGGCGAAACACCGCTCCATTTCTGGCCAACCACAACACTCAGACCATTATCACGCACCCCCGATCTCTATTTCTCTGTGCCATTCCAATCCACCTCAATGGAGCTCAAGAAACCAGAGTCGATGTCTGCACTCACTGCCTGATTCCTAAAAAGGTTCCATGCCCCCAACGAGCTCCCACACTTGAAGAAAAGATGGTCAACATCCTCAACATCTCCCAGACACGAAGGACATGTCGGATGAATCTCCTGAACGAAATGCTCAAATTTGTCCCTAGTCAACAATCTTCCCCGCATGAATAGCCAAAGGAATACCTTTACACGAGTTGGAATCTTCCACTTCCATATTCGTTTGCAATCCACCACACACCTCCCTAGGTCAAAAATCAAAAGGCCCTTCAAAGCCCTGTAGGCCTTCCCACCCAACTGAAAAAGTGTCACCACCATCTAGCAATCACGATTGTTAGTGGACCCAGCCATAGTCTCAAGCTCTTCAAGTAAAACCATAAGCTCCTCCACTCGTTGATCTGATAACTTGGATCTAAATTGTAAAAAAAGGGCACTCATCCCAAACCTCTGCCACCGAGCAATCTGGTTGTTCTGCCAACACCATAAGTCACGGGAATATCGCTTGCAGAGCCCCGTCCTCACATCAATCGTCCGACCAAAAATCGAAACCTAGTTCTGTCCCTAAGAACGAGTCTCAAAATGGATCTCCTGCATCGCACTGCACATGCCTCGCTAGAAGTATGATGGAGCGAAACCAAGATCACCGGTATCAGGAAAAATAAGTATGTAGATCCTCTGGATCCGGCTGCAAACCAAACTGTTACAGTCGCCCCACCCACTTGCTGAGTAAGGTCTTATTCATCTCCTCCAAGCTACGAATACCAGATGACAACAATCGAACCACAATGTAACTTTTGCGGGAAGAGGTTGGGAGGAGGGGACATTACAAGACTAAAGCATCATCTTGTTGGCAACAATAAAAATGTTGCCAAGTGCACTCGTTGTTCAACAGATGTGAAGAAGTTGGTAAAAGCCAACATAGAGGGGAAAAATGAGAAGGATGTGGAGAGGTCCAGGCGGGATGAACAGTTCAAAGAATTCATGTTTGAGAGGGAGTTCAATGTCCTCTCAGATTCAGACGACGATGACTTTGTCTACCCCGATGACATTCAGACCACAACGAGAGAATGACATACAGGAGGGTGACAAAAGAGTCCATGATGATCGAGTTTGAGAGGAGAGAACTCGATGGTGCACGTGGCGGCTTCCCTGGTGTCGATGGCAGTGGGAGTGGTTCTAGAGGTGCACCACTACCACCTCCCACCGAAAAACACAAGGGGAAGGGTCCAGAATCATTCTTGACGAGGAGCGGGTCCATGCAGTACAAGCCAGGCAAGGATTTGAGGCAAAAGACAGTGAAGGGGATGCTCACCAATGCCCGGGAGAGAGTGGACAAGGCTACAACAGGTATGGAGGATATAACAGCTACAACGGTGAGAACTGCCAAGGTAACCAACCCGAGTAGAGCTAAAGCAGCTTCTTTGGTGGTGATAATTTTGATTTCTTTCATGAGTACTATGCTCCTCCTCCAGATCCTCCTCCGTAGAGATCTCCTACTCCGTCGTCGTCATCCCGAGGATCTCAAGCTAGTACTTTGCAGCCTCGTCGTGCACCTCGTGATATCGGATCTAGCGATGCTTATTCTTGACTCGGGATACTCATAGGGATTGATGACCATTAATACATGCAATATGTCATGGATTATAAGGCAATGTACATGTACTTGACATGAGAAAGCTATTGCGAGTTCATTGAGTCCGTAATCCGTTATGAGAGACGAGCGTCAAAAAAAATCCGTTATGAGAGACAATAGTGCCTGGGGCGATTCAGATCCGACGGAAATCTTGGTTTTAGGTAATCTTTTTTACAATACTACATTGATTTGAATATTTTTCATTTATTTTTGTAAATAGATAAATCTTTATACCAAAGAAACATTGTCTCGTTAATCATTATCGACATTTTTTGAATCAAATGATTCTTTTCAATGCCATTCACTATGTCATGTGACTGAAATAACCGATATGAGCGAGTGATATAAGGATCATAGATGATCTATAATTATGTGTTACGATATCTAAGTGTATATTTGCAAGTTATTTCATGTTGTAAGAAATTAAGTGAAATCCATTTCTAATACGATAATATTATAAGTCAATTTTTAAAAAATATATCAATGACTATACACTATAGTCTATAAGTCAAGAATCACCATTAACATTGATATGTTCGAAATGATCGATATATGCGATATAAGGTTAATAGATAATCGATATGTGTGATCTAAGAGTATATTTATAAGTTATTTAGTGATCAAAGAACTTGAATGAACTCCATTTTCAATATATATAGTAGGTCAACAACTAACAAAATCAACGATATGTTTGATATGACCGATATGTGCAATATAAAGATCATAGTTCTCATAAATGATCTATATGTGTTATTTAAGTGTATACTTGTAGTATTTCATGTTATAAGGACTTGAATGAAACCTATTTCCAATATTTATAAGTCAAGAATCAACATTAACATCGATGGTCGATATGACCGATATGTGCGATATACAACAACAATAACAACAACAAAGCCTTTTCCCACAATTAAGTAGGGTCGACTACATGGATTCTTCGCCTCCATTCAGATCTATCTTGGGTCAATCTCGGGGATGTGCGATATATGGTTTATAAATGAACAATGTATGATATAAGTGTGTATTTGTAGGTTATTTGTTGTTTTAATATCTTGGATTATCTTAATTTCTGAAAAATTTGCAAAAAATGGCTTTTTGAGCCATTTTCGACAGTTCTACCGATCATGGAAGGCCATATTGATATCGATATCGTTTCGGTCTGCCGGGAAATGGATATATCGGGATATATCGACGATATCGGTGGAAATGCCGAAAATGGCTAAAAAAACCATTTTTTGGCATTTTTTCAGAAATTAAGGTCATCCAAGATATTAAAACAACAAATAACGTACAAATACACGCTTATATCACACATATCGGTCCATTTATAGATCATATATCGCACATATCGGTATCGCTGCTATCGCACATATCGATCATGTCGATGTTAATAACTTAATGCTGATTCTTAACTTATAAATATTGGAAATGGATTCCATTCAAGTTCTTATAAGTTTATAACATGAAATACTACAAATATACACTTCATAACACAAATTGATAATTTATGAGGACTATGGTCCTTAAACTGCACATATCGGTCATATCGATTGGAATATATAACGAGACAATCATCGTTTGGCATAAAGATTTATCTATATACAAACTACAACAATAAATGAGAAATATCCAAATCAATTTAACATTGTAAAATGAGATGACCTAAAACCAAGAATTTCGCGGCGGATCTAAATCGGTCCCCCTGCCCTGTTGTCTCTCATAGCAGATTGCGGACTCGATGAACTCGCAATAGTTTTCCCATGTCATGTACGAGTATATGGCCTTATAATCCATAATATACTGCTTGTATTGATGGTCATCAATCCCTATAAGTATCCCGAGTCGAGGATAAGCATTGCTAGATCCGGTGTCACGAGGTGCATGTCGAGGCTGCGAAGTACTAGCTTGAGATCATCGGGACGACGACGACGGAGTAGGAGAAGATCTCTGTGGAGGAGGAGGACCTGGAGGAGGAGCGTAGTACTCACGAAAGAAATCGAAACTGTCACCACCAAAGAAGTTGCCCTTGCTCTATTCGGGTTGGCTACCTTGGTAGTTCTCACCGCTGTAGTTGTTATATCCTCCATACCCACTGTTGCTGCCATATCCATAAGATGGAGGAGTATACGCCTGAGGAGGAGGACCAGGTGGAGGAGTAGGAAAATATTCAGGGAAGACGCCGAATGATCTTTCATCTTGTGAGGTTCCATATCCGTCCATGGGACTGGGTGTTCCTCCACGATATGGGTTGTCAATGTCCATGCAACTCAACGAACTTACAGATATCAAATCGTCCATGTAACTATCTGTAGGATGATGGCCATCCATATGCATCGTAATCCATAGGTCCTGGACTCAGACTTGGGACAAACTGCCCATGTATGCTTCCACGTCGTTCCATGTATTCTCGCCCTGACTCGAATCTTGTATCATCACCTGGTCCACGACCACCCCCTTCAGACTCTGACCCCCCTGGATATGTCTCCCCATGACCTGATCCACCACGACCACCAACATCATCATCATCATCATCATCATCGCTCCCACTGTGATCTTTTGATTTCGATTTGGATTTCGATCCAGTAGAGAGAATGTCGTCCACAATCGCATCAAGCTCCACCCCTCCAAGATGGTCCGTGATCCGCGCAGATCTGACCATGTAGTCACAAACATTTGCTCCCATTTGTTGGCTTATATTCTGATTCGACCTACCTCCCGGTTGATCGAGCAATGGAGCACTGTTGGAATCCAACCACCTCCGCAGAATATCTTCATCTGCATCGTCATCATGCATCTTGAAAATATATGCAAGATCGATGGGGTCTGTGTAGTCCTCTTTGTCATGCCCTTCTCTTGCATGTTTCATCTTCAACCTCAAGTTGTAGTGCACAAAAACAAGATCGTGGAGTCGTTCTCCCAACTTGTTCCGTCTCCTCGAATGGATCAAGTTGAATGTGCTCCAATTTCTCTCACAACCACCGACAGATGCTGTTTGGGACAATACTTTCACTGCTACTTTCCGTATGTTGGGAGCTTCCATCCCATACAGTAACCACCATTTGACTGCGGAAAATCCAAAAGAGATAAATCAATAATAGTCAAATTGTTACACATCACAATCAATAGACTTAGTCCTTACCAGGAAGAGTACTGCCACGTCCATTAACCACGGTTACCCTATCGAAAGAACCTAAGGCATCCTAAAGTATTTAATCTGCACATTAATCAAAATTTTAAGTCATAACATGGTTTGTGCCTCAAAATAATTTTAAAGTCACTGTATGCGATTATAGATTGTACATTATACAATCGTTCTTAGTATTCTTACGGTCTTACCTCATTCATGCACGAGGTTTGTGCCTTCTCGTCCTTGACGAGTTTCTCCACCACAACTTGTACAACTGCTAGAAGGTCAACATTTGTACCAAGACTGTTCTTGTATTGGAACTTCGGATTCAATTAATATGCTGGAGACGAACAATTATCAAATTTTAATCATTCTAAAGTACGTACCTACCAAAATGGATTAAAAACATTTAATAGATAATAATACATACCAGCCTTGTGAAGAGGACGTGAGAGCATCTTGGACCATCGTTCGTCTATAATGTCCAACCATGCTTTAAATCCTCTCCCAACTGCTTTTCTAACCTTTTCCCTCATGCAGCGCATTGCCTCGCAGATGACTCCCACAGTTGGCTTCTTATCTCCATCTACGATACGCAATGCAGAAACAACAGGTTCCATTATTTTCGTGACCCTTGTCACGTCATCCCAGAAATGGAGATCATCGATGATTGTCTCCACTCTCCGTCCTCCTTCAGTTCGAGCTTCTGGGTTCTCGAACCATTCACCTTGGCAGCACATATTCTTCAACCCTGCCTTGTATTGTTTAAGGCTTTGCAATGCTATAAAATTGGTTGCAAAGCGTGTGATGCCAGGCCTCACCAACTCATCATTGCATGTCCGCCTCATCAAATCCAACACTTTGGAATGGTTGTAAATAAAGTCGTGATTGCTCGTGCTTGTTCCATCACCTTCGCGACGAGCTTCCTCTTGTCGAAGTCCTTCAGAATCAGATCTATACAACGCGCAGCACAAGGTGTCCAAAAAATGCCGTAGCTGCTGGACTTCATTATTGTTTCACCTGTTTTCTTAAAGTTGCTACCGTTGTCCGTCACAATTTGTACAATGTTCTCTTTCCCAACGTCATTAATGACATCCTTCATCAACTTCAGCAGGTACTTGTAGTCCTTGACCTGTTCAGATGCATCGACGGATTTAAGGAAAATGGTCTTACCGTCGCAGTAAACGAGGAAGTTGATGATTTGCTTCCTCGTATAGCTTATCCAGCCATCACACATCAGCGTCACGCCGTACTCTGGTCATCTCTTCCTCAGGTCCGAGATGTACTCGTTCATCTCCTCATTCTCCTGCGCAATATACTTGTTCATCAACTCTTTGGCAGTGGGAGCCTTCACTCCCGTTCCCACTGCGGCGATCTCATCAATGGCGTGCTGTAAGAAAGGTCCACTAGCGACATGGGCTGGGATGCTCTCCCCAAAGAAGAGCTTGCCGATGGCCTTGCCCACTCTCTCTTGTGCATTGGTGAACATCCCCTTCACCGTCTTTTGCTTCGGGTCCTTGCTTGGCTTGTACTGCATGGACCCACTCCTCGTCAATAATGGTTCTAGTCCCTTCCCCTTGTGTTTCTTAGTGGGTGGTGGTACTGATGCACCTCAAGAACCACTCCCACTGCCACCAACACCAGTCAGGGAAGCCGCCACGTGCACCAACGAGTTCTCTCCTCTCAAACTCGCTCCTCATGGACTATTTTGTCGCCCTCCTATACGCCCTCCTCTCTGCTTCGGTCTGAAGTCATCGGGGTAGACAAAGTCCCCGTCATCTGAATCCGAGAAGACATTGAACTCCTTCTCAAACATGAACTCCTTGAACTGCTCATCCCGTCTGGACCTCTCCACATTCTTCTCCTTTTTCCCTCCATGCTGGCCTTCACCAAGTCCCTCACGTCTTTTGGACATCGAGTGCACTTGGCAACATTTTTATTGCTGCCAACAAGATGATGCTTTAGTCTAGTAATACTCCCTCCCAACCTCTTCCCACAGAAGTTGCATTGCGGTTTCGATTTATTGCCATCTAGAGCGGTGTCATACTTTCAACCAATCTCTCCACCGTCGAAATGCATCTGTCCATAAGAACCATCAGAGTCTGAACCGGAGTGTGCCATGATCTTGAATCCTTGATCTGAAAAAATAAAAAATCAAATGCCCCAAAATTCAACAACAAAATTGTCAATAATTTGAAGATTTATTTCTTCTATTTTCGGATTTAATAAATCACACCCCTTTAATTAACAAAGTCACATGAAATAATTTTTCCTAAGACTAAAACATGAGATCTAACTCCATCCATCCATAACATCACTTAATAAACCAAAAAAAACCCTCAAAATTCAACAACAAAATTGTCAATAATTTGAAGATTTATTTTTTCTATTTTCGGTTTTAATGAATTACACCCCTTTAATTAACAAAAATCACCATGAAATAATTTTTCCTAAGGCTAAAACATGAGATCCAACTCCATCCATCCATAACATCACCTAATAAACAAAAAAAAAATAAAAAGTTCCAAAATTCAACAACAAAAATTATCAATAATTTGAAGATTTATTTCTTCTATTTTCGGATTTAATAAATTACACCCCTTTAATTAACAAAAATCACCATGAAATAATTTTCCCTAAGGCTAAAACATGAGATCCAACTCCATCCATCCATAACATCACCTAATAAACGAAAAAAGCCCCAAAATTCAACAACAAAATTGTCAATAATTTGAAGATTTATTTCTTCTATTTTCGGATTTAATAAATTACACCCTTTAATTAACAAAAATCATCATAAAATAATTTTCCCTAAGGCGAAAACATGAGATTCAACTCCATCCATCCATAAGATCACCTAATAAACCAAGAAAAATCAAAAGCCCCAAAATTCAACAACAAAATTGTCAATAATTTGAAGATTTATTTCTTCTATTTTCGGATTTAATAAATTACACCCCTTTAATTAACAAAAATCATCATGAAATAATTTTCCCCAAGGCTAAAACATGAGATTCAACTCCATCTATCCATAACATCACCTAATAAACCAAAAAATCAAAAGCTCCAAATTCAACAACAAAATTGTCAATAATTTGAAGATTTATTTCTTCTATTTTCGGATTTAATAAATTACACCCTTTTAATTAACAAAAATCACCATGAAATAATTTTTCCTAAGACTAAAACATGAGATCCAACTCCATCCATCCATAACATCACCTAATAAACAAAAAAAACCATAAGCCCCAAAATTCAACAACAAAATTGTCAATAATTTGAAGATTTATTTCTTCTATTTTCAGATTTAATAAATTATACCCCTTTAATTAACAAAAATCACCATGAAATAATTTTTCCTAAGGCTAAAACATGAGATCCAACTCCATCCATCCATAACATCACTTAATAAACCAAAAAAACAAAAGCTCCAAAATTCAACAACAAAATTATCAATAATTGAAGATTTATTTCTTCTATTTTCGGATTTAATAAATTACACACCATGACTTAACAAAAATCATCATGAAATATTGTTTCCTAAGGCTAAAACATGTCATCTAACTCCATTAATTCCAAATTTTACAAAAAAAAGATGATTATGCATCAAATAACCACCAAGAACAAAAGCCCTAACTAATTTTGTAATTTTATTCACCAATTAAGAGAAGATCATACCTCAAAAATGCATTGGAATATGGAAGAAGGGAGCCCCCAAGCTTGAGATGTCGATATGGTCGAATTGGAGCCGATATGCGGTTTTTATAACGAAATTGGCCCTCAAACCTTGCAAACTAAGGAAGGGATATGCCCTCTTTCGGCGATGTATCGGTGATATATCGCCGACACCCGTTATATAGATATACATGTTAGTATCGATATCCCCTACCCGGTGAAACCGATATATCAGCGATATATCGCTGATACCATGGTTTTAAAAAACACACCTCGAGGCGTCGAGGCAGTTTTCCATGAAAACCGCCTCGAGGCTATAGCCTCAATCTGGATATCTGAGGCGTAAGCCTCAAAGACCCGAGGCGGTCGAGGCGGTCCCAAGGCATCGCCTCAGTCTGTTGTGCATTTTCTTAGATAAATAAATAAAAAAACTATATAAAGCTATACTTTTATAATAATATTAAAGTTATAAAGCGTATTTTAGTTACAAACATACAAGTCACAATCGCAATATTGTATTATAGTATCATTACATGTTATTCCCGAAACATAACATTTCATAAAAATACAATTATACTTTTATATTGCAATTATTATTGCATCAAAGAAATCATGCAAGTGTACAATGATTGTTTCTAATTAGTATGAACAAATTTTATATCAACAAATGATATTCAACTGCTTGTATCACTACAATGAGTAATAATATATATTCAAGAGATTGTATATTTTTGTAAGAATATTAGAAATTCACATATTTACAATATTAATATTACTTAATCACAAATTTAAACTAGCATATATTGTTAATATAGTATTCTTTTTACATCTATTAAAATATTCAAAATTTAGGATTTATGATCATATATATGTCAATGTTTGAAGTTTACGGTTTTATGATAATATAATTATGCTTAATAATGATTTTGACATGTATTTTCTCTATAAATCGAGGCTTAAGCCTCACCTCAATAATGGAAAACCGCCTTGATCCGCCTCACGTTTTTTAAAACCTTGGGTATGACAGGAAGGGGTGCATACGACGGTTCTTCAACTTAGGTTAGATGGTTAGAATTAAGGAGAATATCAACATATTTAATCTCTGATTGGATGGAAAATTAGTAAAAAGGCACATACACTTGTATATCTTTTCTTTCAGTGTTCCTCTCTTTGTAATTTCATCATATATTATATTAATTTATATCATATGTTAGTTAGAATATATATAATTTCATTAGTATATATTTTGTTGTAGTTTTTATAGTTTTTTTCCTTGTAAACTGAGGCTTAAGCCTCGACCGCCTCGAGGCTACGCTCCCCTCGATTCCAAGGAAATCGCCTCGTTCCGTTTTTATTTTTTTCAAACCTTGGTTGATACGACCTTCCATGCTACCGATATCGTCGATATATCCCGATATATCCTTTTTCAGGCAGATCGAAACGATATTGATATCGATACGGCCTTCCTTGGTGAGTAGTGGCAATAAAACTCTTTTGTATCATATCATGAGTGTAGTGACAGTGCACCTCTATGTGTTTGGTCCTCTCATGAAAGGTGGGTTGTTGGCAATGAAAAAGCAGTCTGATTGTCACATTGGAGGTGTGCAATGGAAGAGGCACCTCTGTAGTCATGTCAGTAAGAACATATCTGACCCACATCATCTCGTGCTAGCCTATGCCATGCATGGAAGGCCGTATCGATATCGATATCGTTTCGGTCCGCCCGGAATGGATATATCGGGATATATCGACGATATATCGACGACATCGGTGGAAATGTCGAAAATGACTCAAAAAAGCAAACTTTTAGCATTTTTTCAGAAATTAAGATCATCCAAGATAGTAGAACAATAAATAACCTACAAATACACACTTATATCACACATATAGGTCATTATAGACCATATATCGCACATATCGATTATCATATCGAACATATCAGCGTTAATGTTTATTCCTGACCTTTAGATATTAGAAATGAATTCCATTCAAGTTCTTATAACATTAAACAACTTACATATATACACTTAGATGACACATATAGATCATTTGTGAAGACTGTGATCCTTATATTGCACATATCGATCATATCGAACATATCGTTGGTACTGTTAGTTGTCGACCTATATATATATTGAAAATGGAGTTCATCCAAGTTCTTAGATCACTAAATAGCTTACAAATATACTCTTAGATTACACATATCGATCAATGAATCTTATATCGCATATCGTTCATTTTGAACATATCGATATTAATGTTTGATTCTTGACTATATAGATATCTTGTTTTTGAATAATTAACTTATAGATATTGGAAATGGATTTCATTCAAGTCTTACAACATGAAATAACTTGTAAACATACACTAAGTTGAAGAACCATTATATGCACCCTCCCGTCGCACCATACCCTACCAGTACGGGGGTCTTGCTGCCCGGTCAGCGAGCCTGGGGGGCTAGGGGGGGCCCAGGTTAGCCCCCACTTGCGGGGGTGCGGGGGCAGCGCCCCGACTCGAAACAAAATATATTAAACCATTATGTATTTTAATACTAGACATAGCTAGATATATGTGTTTTAATACTGGGTGTAGCTAGATAAGTAGTTGAATAAATCTTGCATGAATAATAGCATTGATATATAGAGATATCGGCGAAATATCGATGATATCGATCGATATCCTGTATTTTTTCTACTGAATCCAGCCATTTTTGACCGATATGAGCTGATATGGTGATATATCGTCGATATCCCTGTAAAGGATATACTGGGTAATATCGAAACCCCTACCCTATCGAAACCGATATATCGGCGATATATCGCCGATACGGCCTTCCATGATGCCATGACCCTGTATTCTGACTCAAAACTCGATCTAGCAACCATGATCTGCTTCTTGCTCTTCCAAGAAACCAGAGAATTCCCTATGAACACCGCAAAACCTAAAATAGACTTGCAATCCTTTGGACACCCATCATAATCTGCATCTGCACATGCTGTAACTAAAAGAGATGTATCTCTGCTGAACATAAGTTCTGTACCTGGTGAAGTTTTCAGATATCTCAAAATCATATGGACTACAACCATATGTGTCTGTCTGGATAGCTCCATAAACTGACTCACTTTGCTCACGACAAAGGATATGTCGGGCCTGGAAATAGTCACATATTATAGCTTGCCAACAAGCTCTCTGTACCTCCTCTTGTCGACCTCCTTAGTGTCATCATCATATAGTTTCATGCTTGGTCAATAGGAGCAGTGGCGGGTCTGCAATCTACCATGCCTGTCTCTGGAAAAAGATCTGTAACATACTTCTTCTAGGTCATCACAAGACCACGCTAGCTTCTGGCAAACTCCAGTCCAAAAGTACTGTAAATTACCAAGGTCCTTGATAACAGACTGTTGACCAAGGATGTCCTTGGCACTCTGAATACCCTGCTCGTCATCCCCTGTAACAATAATATCAACGTAAACAAGAATGACAATGGTACCTCTCTGGTTCCTGTGCACAAATAAAGAGTGATCTGCAGTCGATCACACAAACCCCTGCTGCTCTATCAAGTCTGAGAGCTTCTGAAATCATGCTCTTGAGCTCTTCTTAAGGCCATATATAGCCTTGTGAAGCCTGCAGACCTTCTAAAATTCCCCCTCAATAGCAAATCCATGTGGCTATTGCATGTAGACCTCCTCCTATAGATCACCATAGAGGAAGTCATTCTTCACATCAAGCTGGTAAAGGGGACAATCTCGTGTCACGACAACAGAAAGTAGAATGCGCAGAGTGGAATGTCTGACAACTGGAGAAAAAGTATCCTGATAGTCCACCCCATATGTCTGGGTGAACCCTCGTGCCACAAGTCTCGCTTTATAGTGATCCACACTGCCATTTGCACGATATTTTATAGTAAATACCCATTTGCATCCCACTACGGATGCATCAACTGGAGCAGAAACATGACTCCACTTACTGTAACACAACCATCTCCTCCTTTGTGGCCAATCTTCACTAACTGTCATGAAGAACATCCTAATATGTCCGTGGTATCTCCACAACTGATAGTGCCAAGGTAAACCTCATGAATCCTCTGATAGTCTGCTCAAGGAAACCTAGGCTGCAAGAGAATAAGTGTCACATCTACATTTCTGCTTGCGCAGAGCAATCGACACATCCAGATCATCGGATAAGGGCACATGCTCATCCTGTATGAAATCCTGCTGCACAAACCACTCAGTATTGCCATAAGTAGAAATAATGTGCTCATTGCATACCTGAGGCGTGCTGGTTGATGGGCAAGGCCTGTGAGCAGGGGGAATCGAACGAGACCTGTGAGTAAAAATATGTGACAAAAACTGAGTCACATATGAGGTGGAGCCACATGAGCAGTTGTAGATGCAGGGGATGCAGGGGTAGATGTAGGAAGTGACATCGACTGTGGTGGTGGTGATGGTTAAACAGGAGTAGAGGGAGGTGGTGGTACGACAGTAGGAGGTGGAGGCATATAGATCTCATCGTCAGAGTCCGACGGAGCTAGTCTGTCGCCTGTAGGAGAAAAATACATGACATACTCAAAGAAAGTAACGTCATCACTCACAAGGTATTTCCGCTTTAGCGGATCAAAGCATTGATACCCCTTCTGGGTACGAGAATAGCCGACAAAATTGCACTTGACAGCTCTGAGAGAGAGCTTGTCACGACCTGAAGAGACATCATGAACAAAAGCAACTGAACCGAACACTCGAGGTGTAATAGAGAAAAGATCCTTCTCAAGAAACACAATCGAGAAAGAAATCTTCTCTCCCAACACAGACGAAGGCATGAGGTTCACCAGATAGCAAGCCGTGAGGAAATCTCCCCAGTAGGAATGAGGAGCATGACTTCGTACCAACAATGTTCGAGTCACATCAAGTAAGTGACAGTGTTTGCGCTCGGCAACACCATTCTACTGGGATGTATAGGCACATGAAGCCTGGTGAACAATGCCAAGAGATATAAGAAAGTTAGAAAGCTGTAAGGTGCAGAACTCTAAAGCATTATCAAAACGAATATATTTGACACTGGCAGAAAAATATTCTTTATCTCATAAATTGAAGATTTGATCATAGACCCAACCTCAGATTTATTCTTCAATAAAAGGACCCAGGAAAGTTTAGAAAAATCATCGACAACCACAAGATAAAAACGGTATTTCTGGTGATCACGAACACGACTCGGACCCCTGATATCTAAATAGAGCTCAGATAACTGAGAACTGCTTCGATTCTGACGGGATGGGAAGGAGGAACAATGATGCTTCCCAAGCTGGCATGCCTCACACTGGAAGGAGGATCTCGTGGAAATCTGAGGGAGAACATGACATAGCTTCTACAGAGGAAGGTTAACAAAATGAAGGTGCCATAGTCCCCCCCCCCCCCCCGCGCTTCGCCCGTCGACGCCATCCGTCCTCCTCCGATGCCACCCAGCCCCAGACCGTTGCTGCCCAAGCCATCCGGCCCCAGGCCATCGCTGCCCGACCCCAGGCTGCCGCCGCCCAGGCCGTCCGGCATCCTCCGACGTCGCCCGACCCTCCCCTGGCCTCGCATGATGCTGCCCATGCCCTCCCCTGGCCACAGGCCGCCACCGCCCAGGACTCCTCGGCCTTCTCGCCTGTTGTCCATGCCGGCCAGACCGCCGATTAGATTGCCCTAGGCTGCCCAAGCCCTTCCCTGACACCCCCAGGCCGCCGCCAGCCCTAGCGCACAATAGAGATTGTTGAGGATGGTTATATGAGTCTATAAGTACAACCAATCCTTCATATGATCGTGTAGAGTCGTTCATATTGGTCTACTCCCTGGTTGAGTTCCGTTGTTCGACCATTTTCCCATCATGTTAGAGAGCAAGGGTGATATTTTTTCGTCTGGAGCCTTCAACGGCCCAGCTCCTATCGCTAAGATGGATGTGACCAACTATGAGTTGTGGTCCATGCAGTTTCTCACCCTCATGCAGTGCAACAACAAGGAGCACATCCTGATAAATCCATAGACAACAGATAAGACTAATGCAAATGCTTCTTGGAAGCAAGATGACACGTATGCGCGTGTTTGGCTATGTGGGACCCTCACCACAGAGATAACCAATGATATTCTGAACCAACCCACCGCCAAGGCGATGTGGGACACTTTGGCTTCCACCTTGCTCAGGCATAAAATGAGGCCAAGATTCTTTAGCTACAGTTTGTCATCTACAAGGCCGAACAGAATGGTCGTCCTCTGTGTGTGTACTACAGTTCACTCTGTGGCATGTTTGAGAAGCTTCATAGCTATATGTTTATTACGACATCTCTTGAGCAACAAAAGGTATATAGGAACTCCACGATGGTTGGAGTTTTTATGGCAAGCCTTGATACAAAGTATGATGCAGCAGGGGTTTGGTGGGATAAGGGAACTCCGATCACTCTGATACCATGTAGAAGATAACAACAACAACAACAACAACAAAGCCTTTTCCCACAATTAAGTAGGGTCGGGTAGAAGGGAAAATGAATTGAATTTATTAGTGAGGGGCCCTTGGGTTTCTTATATGGGAGATGAACCTATTGGGCAAGTTACATGAAGAAGATAAAATAAATAGATAAAAATAAAACAATACAAAAGATAAGAAATATCTCAACAGATGCCATTTGGCCCAGGGCACCCATCCGGGTTTAGCCCAAACAAGGCCTCACAGACCTCCACAACCCAAATGGCCTCATCAACGACTCTGCATTTGTATCAAAAATGCGGCTCACCCCCAACCACTGTGACCCACGGTGAGGAAGGTGCTTTCTCGTGCCCCTGAAGTAATCAGTAACCACCATCGCAACCTCCCCCTCTTGTGAAACTCCTCTCCTCCAACCACTACTAAATGAACCAAGTTTCTCTTCCTGCCGTTTGCTATCGTGTGAAAGAATATGGTATTGACGTCACCCTCTTTCGGCTACTTCTGACACAACCTATGCCTCTACTCATACTCCCGCTTCTTATCCTCCTCAAGAATCTTTTGCACCACTCCATGTCTTACAAGGTTCTGCTGTTGAAAGGACGTCCTCTCCACTCGTGAGACCTCACGACGATGGAGAAGGTGTTCGTTGAACTCAAGAATATTGTTTCCATCATATCCGATGGCTTGAGTAAGAGCGAAGGGAAATATGTCATCGTGAATGCTGTAATCAGAGGCCTGACGACTACTCCCTCTCAAATGCAGCTTAGATTGGGGAATGCCATCTTCGAGGTGGCGATGTAGGAGGTCCCGATCATCGGAGGGGGGATGACTAAAGGGATGCTTCCATTGGAAGTCGAAAGGGCATGTCCCCTGGCCTTATGCATTCAAATCCTTGGGGAGATGATGCACCTTTCTGCACCAATCACATGACGTCTCTTGAGGAGATACATCCTGCGTTTAAGGACATTCTTTTGGCGGATTCTGTGGTTATTGAGAATCCACACAATCTGCGCACAACCGTTTTTTGGGCTTGGCAGGACGGAATCCGTGGAATATGAATCAAATCCAGTGAAATCCGAATGTGCCCTTGATGCCTGTTATTGGAGATCTGGATACTATTGCTTATGGTGGCCCGAACTAGTTATTAAATGGGCCAATTTTTAATGGGAAGGAGGCAAACCTGCTGCTGGACTCGTCATGTGAGGCAAGCATGTTGATTTGACCTCAGACCGCTTCAACCAAAGATAAAGACATGGACCTTCCCCCGTTGAATGAGGACTCTGTTTGCTTGCAACATGATGGGTTTCAATGAGGACAAGAACCCATGGTGGCGGAAGATAAGTCTGGGGACAAGGGGCTACATCGGCATCGTGCGTTGGAGCTTAAGAGGAAGACAACAAATGACCAAGATGTGTTGATGAGAGGGGAATCTATGTAACGCATGCATCAGTCTAAAATCATCTTGAGCCTCTCGTTGCCTGTTGCTAATGTCAGAACTAGGACGGGATTCTCGTCGAAGTCTTATAGGCTTTCCGACCTACTGGACAGTGGCTGCTTGGTGAGGGAGCATTTGTGCTCTCGCCTCCGAAGGTTTCATAAGAGAGCTTAATGGATGAGGAGGAGATGCATCGGTATATTGAGAAGATGACTCGTGAGAGGCAATGAATGTGGGTTGTTGGTAATGAATTGGGCTAGGAGGCACAAGGGGAGGGCCAGAAGGAAGGTGTAAACTGCAAGGTTTTGGAGGAGTGTTTGGGCGTGGTTCCATTTAAAGGGAGAACGACAGTTGCCAAATGAATATTTTTACGTAGAGAGGTTCGGGCTGACCGGAGAAATGAAAGGCGGTTCAGGAAATAATGATGGAGTACACGGCTGATATTGCCTTGATCTAGGAGTCTTAAGGTATCTTGACCTTTTGAGGCCACGTGGCTGGAGGTCAGTGGCTCCCGCCTTCCTATTTTTAGAGCCATTGCATCTGATGTTGCGTACAGAGGCTTGTTGGTGGGTTGGAACATGGACAAGTTCATGTTAGAGGGATGTGAGAAATGTGGCAGACATTCCCCTTCGGTATTACTGAGATGGTCGGTTGATGACAATTGCATTCTACTTACCAATGTGCAGGAGCCTTTGAGCACGCATGGACTTCACAAGCTTTGGGACGAGCTTCGTCCTTTTGGGAGATTTTTTGTTCGGAGGCATGGATAGTAGGGGGAACTTCAATGCTACTCTAGATCCGGAGGATAGATTGGGTTCAACGGGTCTCTCAAATCTTATTTAGAATTGTAGATGCAACATGTCGTCATTATACCTAGAGGAACTCCAGATTGAGGTCACACATTGACCGATTTCGGATGTTTGTTGAGGCTCTACTATCATTTCCTATGGTCAATATGAAGGCGTTACCTCATACGTATTCAGACTACTATCGTTGTTGCTTGAGTCCGGGGAAGAGATGCGATCAAGATATTTTTTCAAATTTGAGTGCTCTTGGATTCTGGGGGGCAACTTTTGTGAGATGGTAGAGAAATGTTGGAGAGGTTCGCACTTGAGTGAGTTAGCTACTGTTCGCCTTGCAATGCATTAAGAAACCTCAGAAAGTAGTTGATAGAATACAATATAAATATTTGGGCTCTTCAACATAATCGGAGAAGCACTGCGTAAGAGGAGGTTACTAGGTTGGACGGTCTTGAGAATGAGAGAGAGTTGCATGTAGAAGAGAAAGAGGAAAGGATTGATTATATGCAGTTTTTTTTGACTAGAAAATAGAGGGAGCCCTCCCAAGGCAAGAGTCACCACACCAAGTCTTTCATTAATATAAAAAGGTACATCAGTTGGAGATCCAGAAATTATACAAAGCATTACAATGCGCGAGCACATTCCCGTAGTAAAAGCGCTGGTCCTTGAAAATACAATCATTCCTGCCAGCCTAAATAGCCCAAAGAACGACGAAAGGCCTTGAGACGTCGTCCGAAGACCCAAGACCAACCGATCGAATCGATCTCCAGAAATTCTCCAAGCTGGAAGCCTGAACCCAAGCCAACCCCAATGAGCCCCATACCTGCGCCGAAGACCTGCAGCCGAAGAAGATATGCTCCGCATCTTCCATAGACCCCTCGCATCTATCACAATTCATGTCTGTCACACCAAAAAGCCTTCCCCTCCTCACTTTGTCACACAGACGGTTTCTTCTCAGGCACCGCATGAACACCTTTACCCGAGTAGGTATCTTGGCAGCCCAAATAACCTTCATATCCGCACAGAAGTCCTCGTCGCGCCCCACACCCCCGCCACTCAGCTTCCGGTATGCCTTCTTCACAAAGAATCTCCCATCCGCCCACATAAAATGATCCGGCACACCGGACAACTCCCCTGGAGAGGAAATCTCGGACTGCATCTGCAAGAACTCATCCAGCCGTTGATCCGACAGATCCGAGAGAAAAATAGGGGCCCACGACCCCGAGTCCACTACCTCAGCAAGTCGCGCCCCCTGTCAATCGTTAAGGCCATCAACCTTGGGAACCGATGTCCCAGCGCCCCCTCCCTCGTCCAGTCATCCAACCAAAATATGAAGAGCTGGCCATTTCCCATCCTCGGCCGCAAGAAAGGCCTGATCTCCGGCAACACAACACGGATCCCCACCCACAACAGTGACTCAAAAGACCTCCTCCCGGCCACCAACTCCCCAGTGACCCCGTAAACCTTCCCCAGAAGCCTGGAAACCAAGGAATCGGAAGAGCCCCAAATCTGCAACACCCACTTGGCAAGCAAAGCTTTGTTCATAATCTCCACATCCCGGACCCCAAGGCCCCCATCAGCAACCGACCTAGCAATATACTCCCAGCCGACCTGATGCAGACCCTTCTTCATCTGCCTCCCATCCGACCAGAAGAAAGACCTCATCAAAGCCTCCATCTTCCTTCTAACCCCAGCATGCATCAAACGCGTCGAGTAGAAAAAAACCGGAATGGCAGAGAGAACATGCTTCAACAGGGTAAGCTTCCCGCCCTTGGATAAAGTAATTGCCTTCCAACCGATCAACCGCTCTTCTATTTTGTGAATGACACAATCCCAGTCCGACTTCCTCATCCTGCCCACAATCAAAGGCAGCCCCAAATAAGAGATCGGCAATCGCCCCAAGGGGCACCCCATCCAATTAGCGAGCCTGCCACTTTCCTCGTCGTCCATCCCCAACGGAACCAACACCGACTTCTGCCTGTTAATCTGCAGACCTGAGAGGCACCCAAACAAATCCACCAGAATAGCAGCATTGTGGTTCTGCTCCTCCGTCCCCCCCAGAAAGATCAGCGTGTCATCGGCATACTGCAACACAGGTACCGAGATGCCTTCTCAGACGGAAGCCTTCACACCACTCCTCCCCCACCGCTCGCTGGAACAAGACCGCCATGCAGTCAACCACCAATACGAAAAGCAAAGGAGCCAACGGGCAGTCCTGACGAACTCCCCTCTGCGGCTGAAACCACCCACCCTCCGGCCTGCCGTTGACCAGGACAGAGCAAGAGCATGTAGTGACGCATCTCTTGACCCATCGAATCCACTCCTCCGGGAACCCCCTCCTCTGTAGCGAAACCCACAAGAACTTCCAACTGACACAGTCATAGGCCTTGGCGTAGTCAATCTTCCAAACTGCCCCCCTCTTTCTGGACCTCTTCCACTCAAGACAGATTTTCGAAGCCGTAACAATCCCATCCGCCATACAACGCCCCGGAATGAAAGCGGATTGCCCAGTCATCACCACCGAGCCCAAAACAACCTTAAGCCTGCTCGCCAGCACCTTTGCGACAATGAGATAGATGGCATTGGAGATAGAGATAGGTCTGAAGTCCCCCACCCCGACGGGGGTCTCTTTCTTCGGAAGCAGAAAGATCAAAGCCTTGTTAACTTTTTCAAAACCCCTGTTGCCATTCCGGAACTCCTCCAAAACCTCCAAAATCTCGTCCTTCAGCAAATCCCAGAACTCTTGGTAAAAGGAGATCGAGAAGCCATCAGGGCCAGGTGCCCCATCCACATTCAAACTCCAGACCGCCCTTCGCACCTCCTCCTCCGAAAAAACCGCCACCAACGAAGCCACTTGGCTCCCGCTCAACGATTCCACTCCCTGCCCCGTCCACCCCACCCATTCTTCTCCCGCGCCTTGAGCGAAGCCCTCACGAAGTACTCCCGCAGAGCACCACCAATGCACCTCTTACCCGACACCCTTACCCCTCCCACCTCCACCTCATGCAGGAAATTTCTTCTCCTCCGCCCGGACGTCAAGGAATGGAAATACCACGTGTTCGCATCTCCTTCCTTCAGCCACTTCTGCCTTGATCTCTGCCGCCAGTGCACCTCCTCTTTTCTGTCCTCCAACAAGACCGCCTCCAAATACGCCACCCTCTCTTCCACCTCATCCGGAGTCAACCCCCTCTCATCATCAACACCATCCAACCTAACCACACCCGCCTCAGCCTCAGCCATGGCTGCCTTCCGCCGCAAGGCAACCTCCCTTCCATACAACCCCAGCAGCCGCCTGAGCGAAGTCAACTTAGCCGCAAACTGCGACACCGCAGAGCCCAGCACATCATGCCCCCTCCAATGGTCGATCATCATCTCCCGGAAGCCCTCCTCCAACAACCAACTCTTCTCGAAGCGAAAGGTGAACCGCCCCCGTCGTTCCTCCCCGGAGAACCAAAGGATGGGAGTGTGATCTGAAAGCGTCCTAGGCAGAGCCCACGCCCTCGCCAACGGAAAGGCTTCACCGGCCTCCACTGACACCAGAAACCTGTCGAGCCTGGATCTCGACCTTGCATTCCTCCATGTGAACTTGCACCCAGCAGCATCAACAACGGACAGACCCAAGGAACTGGACACCGCCCTGAACTCATCCGACCCGGAGTCTCTTCCACCAACCGCCAGGCCTGTCATCAGGATACAACGAGACATTCAAGTCCCCGTCGATTACCCAAGCTCCACTCCCCACCTCTGCAGCAACCATCGCCAAGTCCGCAACCAGCGAACCATCCTCCTGCCGACACGAGCCGTAAGCATTGATGACCCACAACTGGACACCATCAGCCCTCCGCCGCAGGTTCACCGTCAGACAGAACGACGAGGAAGAAGTCCCCAACAAGTCGAAAGAGTCAGACCGCCAACCCGATAAGAGCCCCCCCGAAGCACCCAGGGCCCCCTTAGCCGCTAAGGAAAAGAGCTCCCCCTGCCCATCTCCCGTCGGATCCGGTCATCAAAGGATTGCAACTTCTTCTCCTGAATCAAGAAGATATCTGCACACGCATCTCTCACCAGATTCTTTACCCGAGCCTTTTATAGGGGCGGCCCAAGCCGGAGCATGGCAAATTGGAAGTGGAATGGAAATAGAGATCACGTCGGTGTTGGCTTAGAGAAGGAGATGCTAAAATTCATTTTTTCCACATGATGGCCAATGAGAGGTGAAGACAGAATTTTATTCAGTACCTATTCATAGATGGACAACAAGTGCGTGGTAGCAACGAGGTTGATAAATCCTTGGTCACACTCTTCATTCCTTGAGGAGAAGAAGTACAAGAGAGGGGCGTGGATGATGTGGCAAGGGGCAATGCAGGTCTTGCATAGTCAAGCGAAAGGCTTGGTGCATGGCTTTGGAATTCATGACATTGAAAGTGCAATTTTCCAGCTTAATGCAGGTGAAGCTCCTGGTCCAAATGGTTTCCTTGTGTTGTTTTATGTAGCATTTTAGGAGAGTTGATGAAGGAGGGAACCTCAAGGAGGGTTTGTGTGAGTTCAAGCAAGGGAATTTTGGTTTTGGGCAACTTAATAAGGCCCCCTCTTCTTATTGCCCAAAAGGGATGCGATGACTCAGATTGAAAATTTTAAGTCGATAGTACCGTGTAACACAATTTACCTCATTATTGTTAAGGTGTTGGCGAATCAGCTTCGGAGAGTGTTGGGTTCCGTTATCTTGGATGATCATGCCACTTTTGTTCCGGGTAAGTTGGTGGTTGATAGATGGTACTTGTATAAGAGATAGTCCTGGATTGGAAGTGGAATCGCAAAAAAGGCTTGGCATGGACGGTTGGTTTTTCTAAAGCATATGATTGTGTAGTTAGTGCTTTATATGGGCTTCGTTGCAACGGAGAGGCTTCCTCGATGCCTATATTGCATGGATGAAGAGATATATCAGAACTGTTTCATATACGGTACTAGTGAATGGGCACCTTGAAGGAGGTTTCTTCTAGCAATAGAGGGGGGTTCGACAGTGGTGCCTTGGCACCTTTCAATTTTGTAATGATTGCATATGCCTTAACTGTGATGATGAAGCTTGCATACGATGACAATTTTGCTTAGGTTATAGATGCAGGGATATCTCTTTTCCTATTCTCCTGTATGCGAATTTTATTCCTTGAGGGTGGGGTGGAACAAGCGGAATGGGTGTCCTGAATCATGGACCTTTTTGGTGACATTTCAAGATTCCATATAAACAAGGAGAAATAATCCTTTATTCCATTCGAACTCTCATATACCGAGATTCAAGAGGCTACCATGGTGCTTCGCAATCCGAGATTTGTTCCATTCGGACTCTCACAATTCCATATAAACAGGGAGAAAGCATCTTTTATTCCGTTCGGACTCTTGCAGACCGAGATTCAGGAGTCTTCCACGGTACTACTCTCTTGAGTACATACTCGGGGCTTCCATTGGTTGGTGATGGACTTTGTGCTTCAGATTGGCGACCTGAGGTGGATAGGATTGAAGAAAGCTATCTCGATGGAAGGTTATTGTCCTCTCCCGAGGAGGGAAGTTGGTTCTATTTAAGCGTGTATTTTCTGCTATCCCCATCTCCTACTGTTCCACAAAGTCGCTACTATTGGGCGCGTGAACGTAGATAGTCACGAATGAGACGATTCTTCTGGGCTAATGCTAGGCATGAAAAGAACAGAATACATCCCATTGCCCGGGATACCCTTATAGGAAGGATTGGGGACTTGGCGGTTTAAGGTTGGAGCACATGAACACGACCTTTCTGACTAAGTGGATTGTTACACTGTGGGGGCAAAAGTGAAAATCTAGACTGTCGTACAATATGGAATATCTACGGGATTGGAGTTCCTTTGGCGACATTGCTTGCACGATCACCTTCCTCACTCTCGTAAGGTATCTTTAGTTTACTGACTGAGATGCATGACATTAAATTTCACCAAAATTTGGTTGAATTTCAATTTCGACGAGTGATCAAACTTGACATGAAACAACTGACATTTAAGGGTTTAAGATTGCTGATTGAAGGGCTAGTGATCGATATGGTTGAAATATAGGTAAAATTTCAATCGAATTTTTTTGACCGGTCACCGATATATTGTCCGAAATTGACTTTTAAGGCCTTGTTGAGATGATGCATTTGATGAACCCTGTGGTTGACAATGCTAAGTATTTTCGCTTCTGGATGGATGATTGGACTAGTACGTTCCCTTGCTGGACGTTTCCCCAGACTCTTCATATTGGCAAGTTATCAGGATGCCACCGTGGTGCATGCATGGTCGAGCATCACTTGGGCCCCCTCTTTTGTGGCTGACTTTTCAGAGCAAGGGATGGAGGATTTCATGCGGTTGTCTAGTGAGCTTGCAGATATAGAGAGCTATGTTAGATGCAGGGATCAATGGGTGTGGTCGGATGATGAGTTCTCTATTAAGAAAGCTTATATGGTTTTCGACATCTTAGGAGGTGGTACATAAGGATTTGAGACTTCATGTTGATCTGGAAGGCAAGAATTCCGCATTGTATTAATGTTTTTCTTTGTTTGTTGCGGCAATGATTATCTACTTACAAAGGAATATAAAGACAAGCTTCTTAGGGCACAATATGTAGTCTGCACGAGATGTGGCGACAATGTTAGAGGACTTGGTGTTACTATCTTGATTACATATAAATGTTATCATTATTTTGGTGATAACAAATCTTTGTGAGTACAGATAGCTTTGCAGATCTCTTGACAAGCTCACTCCAAGTTTAAAGCACAAAAGATGTGGACAAGCTGAAAGTTGTAGAGAAAGTGGAAAAGAAGAATGAACTTGCTAAGTTCACTAAATGAAAAGAAAATTTAGATAAATTGTTAGGCACCCCCACACAAATTTCCACTAATTTTGGAATATGTTATAATCCCACCGATCATAAACATACATCTAGTTCTTTTATTCCAAGAGAAAGGAAGGTATATATTCCTAAAAGTGAGGTTGAGAATTAAAAAGCTAACCATGTTGGATCAAAAGAAAAGGAGATATCAAAAAAATTTTATGCAGGTGGATGGAGATCAATGACAGAAGAGCCGTTGAGAAAAAAATTACAAGAGAACTCCAAATCATGTGTGACAGTATATAAGAAGACCTCGAGCAATGAGAAGTAAAGCCCCGACTTGAAGAAACTATGTACAGGGAGACAGAAGAGATTCTCATGAATCTTGGCACACCCTCAACAGATGGACTCCGATGCCACCATCATACACTGACTTACCCTCCTTGGTTGTATGGTACAATATTTCCATCTTAGGATTTTTACTACTAGTTATGCATTATATAGTACATTAAAAAGGGGAGAATTATTTTTTAAAATTAAAAATCTTTTTCAAAGGAAAAATTAATTGAGGAGATATATTTTCAAAATAAAGAAGATGAAATATTTTATATTTTTGGAAGAGGGGAACAATTATTTTCAAAGAAAACCTTTTTAACATGATATCTTTTTGATATGTTAAAAGGGGAAGGAGAAATGGATATGTTAATCTCTAAGTTTTATATATTTGTCATCATCAAAAAGGGGAGAATGTTAGTATCTTGGTTGCGTACTAATTGTATCATTATTTTGATGATAACAAATCTTTGTGAGTACGGATAACTCTGCAGATTTCATGACGAACTCTCTCTAAGTTTGAAGCACAAAAGTTGTGGACAAGTTGAAAGCTGTAGATAAAGTGAAGAAGAAGAAGAAAGAAAACTTTCGTGATAGGCATATGTAAAGTCTCAAATATATATGCATTTGTATCATGTAAGCATATTAAGTCCAGCCATTATAATCGATCAACCTTCTTGATCTGATTGATCAATTGCCTATGATCGATCAACCTAATTGACCTGATCGACCATTATTGATCAAGAAACCCACTTAACCTGATCGATCACCCATGATTGACCAACTGCCTTTTATGATTGATTACAATTTGAATGGAAACCTCCAATGACTATATTATGATCGACCACCTTTATCTACATGATCGATGAACTTGAGATGATCGATAACTTTCTTTGTATGATTGATCATGTGTATCAAATCTCGATGATTTCTTTTCAGATTTGTTTCCAACGGCTATATTTTAGAGAGCTCATCCCCAACCACTATAAATAGGACCCTAGTCCCATTGTTAAAAACACAAATTCCAAGGCAAAGCCTCTCTCTCTCTCTCAAAGCTCTATTCGAGGTTGTCTCTCTCGGTGTCTACATCTTGAGAGCCAATCATCTATACGATCAGTTTGCAATTTCATTATTTATTATAACGTGCATTTTCTAAGCCTCGTTATTCGCATTGCATGTTCATATTTGAGGCTTTATAGAGTGTTGTAATTTTTGCTTTACTATTGTACTGTAAAACTTAGTGTTTGATCCGAGGTGTAGGAAACACTTGGTGTTTGATTCAAGTTGTGGGGAAAGACTTTTGTGTGTGATTCAAAGCACTTGTAAACGGTTGAGTTATCCATGGGGGAATAACTCGAGATAGTCGAATAATTGATTGACTCAGTCAATCGAGAAATCCTGAGTCTGGTGACTCAGGTCGTGGTTTTTACCTAGTGGGGTCTCCACATTAAAGTTCTTGTCTCTTGTGATTGTTCTTGTTTTATGGCTTGCTTGTTTTATCTGTTTATCTATTTGATGGTCATAAAATTTTGTTTAGCGATCCATAATAACTCACACTTGGGTCATCTCTTCTTCGGATGCATTCATCATTGCAATTTCGGGCTCTAGCTCACATTCTGTGGTTTGAGATGGATAATGGTACCACTTTTTGGAATTCGATAGGAACATATTGTGGGAACTCTCAGGAGGATTCTACGGTACCCTTTGCACACATGCGGGCTCTTTGGTTGGCAAGAAATGTGTTCATCTTTGGCGGCCGATCTTTCTATTATGAAATTGCTCCTGAACATAGCAAGGCCTTGCATTGAAACTGGTCTAATGTAATGTAACACATTTTTCTTTAATAGAAAATGATGTTTTTGTGGTGGATTCCACCTTGGGGTCTTACCCTCTCTTTCTCTCAAAAACAATGAACAAAGAAAAGGCATGAAAGTAAACAATAAAATAAATGGTAAATGAAACAATGAAAGAGTGCGGAAGCAGACCCGGTAGGCATATTCCTAGGTGCTACAGGTGGTCAGAGAAATTCATTTTACTAGGCCCTTGAGCCTTTCATGCACCTTAAAAGCATTGTGACCCCCTACCTTGTGAATTCTTGTCGAGGGGTTTGAACAGAGGGATGCCGAGTGGCAATGGGTGCGTGGAATTAAGGGTATGTTGGGTTATTGGATTGACGAAAAGGCATGATGCTTGCATGATTAGAGAGGACAAAATCTGAGAAACGTGGTTGATGGCACAACTACACTGCAAATGTGCAACAACCGTCGGAGGTGGAATATGATCATTCCACCATTGGTTTCATCTAACTGGGTGCGTGGAATTAAGGGTATGTTGGGGTATTGGATTGACGAAAGGGCATGGTGCTTGCATTATTAGAGAGAGAGCTGAGAAATGTGGTTGATGGCTCTACACTGCAAATGTGCAACTGTTGGAGGTGGAATATGATCATGCCACCATTGGTTTCATCTAACCGTTGTGAGCATGATGATGAACGAGCAGTTGGATGAGGCATGATGGTTGATTGATTGGCATTTTAGGGTGAATGACTGGGTTTAGCAGACAACACATGGCTTAAGTTAATCTGTGTAGTTGCACACAAAGAGAGATGTGGGGTGTTGGATCAAGTATCCAACGAATGCTGTTTGGTGTGGGATTTGCGTCAGAATTTGTGCTTTTATGTAACATTTTTGTCCAATTTTAAGCACCAATTAGGCATAGCAATGACCATGGTTTTTTCAATAATAGCTTGATCGGTTTGATTGGATCATAGAAGAATGTTTGAAGACAAGGCAATGCATATAAAAAAGGATGTAGGAAAATCCCACATTGTGCGATTTGCAACTTCTATTGCCCTTTAAAAAGCAGGACTCTTGCGCCTTTAGTAGGAAATGAAACTGGCTCTTGAGTTGAGGCCCATAAATGTGGATGTTCAACCGATATGAGCAGTGTGCTAATGGAGAAGGGGAAATGGGCTTAATGGGACAAACAAGGAGATCAAAACCAAAGATTTATCTAAATGAAAATAAAAATAAATCAAAAGGAAGTAAGAAGTTGAAGTAAATATAATCCTAGAGGAGCGATGCTGTGAGATGGGGTCTTTGTGCTGGTGAGATGCGTATTCTCAATCTCTTATTTTACCATCAATAACTGCATGGAACATTGGGGAATTTAGATCACAACATATCAACATGGTGTTATTCCAAATTTAACATAATTTGAGGCCTATATCCCATCCATCAAGACTATCAAATTTCAATGGTCTTAGAATTATTGAAATCGAGCAATCAAGGTGGACATGTTAGGAGTGTTTTTTTACATGAAATTTGAAACACACTTTCGACTTGTTATTTCATCTTAATCTCCCAAGGTTTCGTGCCATTATTGATGGTAAAATGAGAGGTTGAGAGTACACATCTCACAATCTCACAAAAGCCCCATCTCACATGATCGCCTCCTCTATAATCATAAATATATGTATCAATATACCTACCTACATACTATATATTATAGTGTGTGTTGGATATTGTGCCGTGTCTTCTTGATTGGTGCCTTTGCTTTATCCATGGTCTTGTAACCTCAGTCTCAATCGCCTAAATTAGCAAACTTCGAGAAACTTGAAATGATCAAAATAAAGCTTGAATTTCGTGAAGATCCTGTAACAAACACAATATCAACAAACACAATATCAAAACATTGATTTACGTGGTTTGAGATGATTGGGATGACTTCCTTATTCCATGGGGAAGCATCCTTGTAATCATGTTTTCTCATTGAATCTTCTCGGGGGTGGGGGCAGGTGATTGGGTTGGGGCTCCCCCGCCTTCGGTGGACCCGGCTGGACTTCCATGGCGTCGTCAAGGCGATCAGGGAAAGGTCCCTCTGCTGCAGGAGTCAGCCCGTGGTGGGAACCCTATAGGTAGGGTGAGGGTGGCTGCCGGGGGCACGGGAAAGAAAAATGACGGGAGGGAGGATCTCCTTGCCCGTCGTAGGTGCTTCAGGTGTGGTGTTTTGGACCACCTCGCACGGTGGTGTTCGTTGAAGAAAGCGGTGTGCTACGACTGTTGTGGTGAAGGGCACATCCACAGGGATTGCCCTGGGGTTATTCCCAATCGTTCTGGGGATGGTGGTGCGGGCACGAAAGTCATGGAGGTCAAGAAGGTCCAATGGGACCCTGTAGATGGTGTCCTCATTGTTGAGGGCACCAATGAGGATTTGCGGAAGGTAATGGAGGTGTTGGAGCTCGATCGAACGGTTGGTTGTGGAGAGGATGACTTTGGTTGTCTGATATGGAGCTGTGCGTCCGTGGGGTGGAGAGGGCGGAGATTCATGAGTTCCTCTCCAAAGGAAGCATGATGTTCCCACAGTCGATTCGGTGGCATCGACGCCGTATGCGCGATGGGGCATTGGCTTCTTCTCCGGTGTGCCAAGGTCTTTCGACTCAGTGCAAGAGGCTTGACACCGTGAGGTCGGTGCTGGGGTAGTTCGGACCAGTCGGGCCTTCGACCTGGTGAGGGCTGGGGATTGATCGCCTCGATCATGGGCGCTGGGTGTCAGATCCCTTCGGTGAAGATTTTTCATGTTGGCAGGGCAGTGTTCCATCTCCGCCTCTCCCGGGTGGAGGAGCCGCCTTCTGTATTGGGGGTGCGGTCGCCGGTCGGGATGGGCTCGCCGGATGTGGCGGGGTCCCATACGACGGTTAGGGTTCCCCGAGGTGCGCACGCGGGGCAGGTGGGCCAACACTCGAATCTGCAGGAGAACGGCGATTTCGGCTTGCCATTCGGCTCCTGTATTGAATGTTGGCGATACATTTATTTCTCAGGATTTGGCGGTCGGTTTCTTCTATCATGGCGGTCCGAGTGGTGCAGATTCGGGTCGGGCTGCCCCGACTTAGGTCTTATGGCTTTCGCTTTCACTGTGCACAATTCAGGTTCGATTTTTGGCTTTGTTGCAGACCCTGGTGATGCTTGGACGTCCGGTTGGAGCCCTTCAGGTCTCCATGTGGAGGGTGTGTTGCAGGTCCCTGTGCATGCGGATGGCCACCCCTGGGGTGACTGGTGCTTCGGGGATGTCGGGGGCCTATCTGCAGGTGGCGGAGGGTGGGATGCTTGGCGTTGTGGGCTGCTCTGTACCAGGTGAAGCAGTAGGCTCTGGAGGGTGTTATGATGATGGGCCTGCGGCTCCGCCTATGGCATCCTCGTCTGCACAGAAGTCGCCGAGTCTTCGGTCTTCCCTGGGGATGCTGGGGGATGGATGTGTGGAGGCTGACTTGCTCGGTTCGACTGTTTCTCCTTCGAGCATCTTGGTGGTTGATGGATCTCATCTGCCTCTTATGAGTCAAAATCCTGCAGGACTGATTGGTGATGCCGAGTCTCTTGATGGAGACAACTTGCGGGTTAGCGATACAGTTTTGGGCGCGGCTACTCTAGCCCGGAGCCGTAAGATGGAGCAACATATTCTCGCCGCGGAGAGGAAACGTAGAGAACGATGATTGGCGTTGGATGGGGATGGCAGGAGGGTACGGGCCGACCCGTTCCTGCTGTTCACATGCAAGCGACGGAATCCTGAGGCCAGGCTGTGGTTGGAGCGTGAGTTGGAGGACAAGGGGGAGAGCCATGTCTCCTACGAGGCAGCTGATGTTGACTCATCCTGCCCTCCTTACATGGGGGCTCATAGTTGCGGAGGGGGTGATTCAGAACTGGATAGCTCAACAGCTGACATTCACGTGCGGGTTGCGGAATGTCTTGGGTTATCTGTGCCCAGCAAAAACCCTCCGCGTTGGTCCAAATGAAGTTTGTCTCGTCGAATGTGCTGGGGTTGGGGGACATGGAGGAGAGAAGGGCGGTGGGTGAGCTCTTGTGTTCATGGGGTGCAGACGTGGCTTTCTTAAAAGAGACAAAGTTGGCGCTGTGGGAGTCAACTTCTTGGAGATCGGTTGGGTGTTCTATGCTATCGGAGTTCAGAGCAGTTGCTTCGGTGGGTAGTGCTGGTGGTTTGATCCTCACGTGGGATGGAGATTTGTTTTCGTCTGCTGACGAGTGTGTGGACTCCAGGTCTATCTCGATCTTGCTTGACTGCAAATCGAGGGATGGCAGAATTCTGTTTACCTCAGTGTACGGGGTACCTGGTGGCGGTCGCAATAAGACCCTGTGGGAGGAGCTGCGGAAGGCTAGAAGGAGATTCCCGGACACCCCTTGGGTCGTCGGCGGGGATTTCAACGTGACTTTGTCTGCTTCCGATCACCCGGGTGATCAGGGAGGAAGAGACCCGGGTTCAGATGGTTTTGCAGATTGCGTGAGTTGTCTGGGGTTGCAGGTGGTGGATGTTGGTAACAGGAAGTTCACTTGGCGAAGTGCTTCTGCGAGGTCGAGGCTGGACAGATTCTTGGTCTCCGCTGAGGTGTTGGAGAGGTTCCCTCTTGTTGTGGCTAGGGATCTCCCTAGATCGCTGTCTGATCACACACCCATTTGCTAGGATTCAGGTGGGGGGTGATCCCTAGGTCGATGTTCAGGTTCGAGAAGTCCTGGCTGTTGGATGACGGCTTCAGGGACTTGGTTTCTCAGTTTTGGGGCTCCCTACGGGTGGAGGGCTCGACGACACAAAGATTGGCTTTGAAACTAAAGATGCTACAGGAAAGATTGATGGTCCACAAAAAAGAGATGAGACAAAGCAGAGTAGAGAGGCACGAGGGGGCGGTGGCAGAAATTGTGAGGTTGGATGGGTTGGGGGACTCTCGTGCCCTGAGCAGTGAGGAGGTGGCAGTGCTTGCGGCATCGCATCGAGTGGTGATCGAGGAGGACAGATGTAGGGAGGTGGAGTGGCGACAGCGTTCCAGGCAGAAGTGGTAAAAGAAGGGGATGCGAACACTCGTTTCTTCCACGCGGTAGCGAGTGGAAGGAGGAGGAGAAATCTGATTCACAAGCTCAGGACAGAGGGTGCTACTGTGCTTGGAGATAGGGAGATCGGGAGGGTGCTTGTGGAGCATTTTCGGAGCTTCAACATGCGTTTACCATCAGCTGGGGCTACTTGGTCCGAGAAGGGTACTAGATGTATGAGCAATGAACAACGGTTGGCACTTATGGCAGACTTTACAAGAGTGGAGATCCGTGATGCGGTCTTTGATCTCAATGCTGACGGGTGTTCTGGACCGGATGGCTTTCCAGACTGTTTTTTTAGGGAGTTTGGGATATTTTGGAGAGCGATGTCATGGCCATGTTGAGTGAGTTTAGGGGGGAGAACAGGAGACTGGAGAAGCTTAACAAAGTGTTGCTTTTTTTGCTGCCGAGGAGGAAGGGGGCAGTAAGGGTGAAGGATTTTCGTCCCATTGCCCTATCGAATGCGGTTTACCTCATTTTGGTTAAGGTGTTGGCCAATCGTCTTCGTCTTGTGCTGGATGACCTTGTCCTTCCGTTGTAGTCTGCATTTATACCTGGGCGCCAACTTCTGGATGGTGTAGTTATGGCGGCAGTTATGGCTGCTGACTGGAAGAGAAGGGGACCGCGGGCTTTCTCTGGAAGGTTGATTTCTCAAAGATGTATGGCAACGTGTGTTGGAGGTTCATTTGGCCTCCTTTGGTGCGGAGAGGCTTCCTGGATATCTGGATTGACTGGATGAAGAGGTGCGTCACTATCACTTCGCTTTCGATTCTGGTGAATGGGAAACAGGAGGGTGGCTTCTTCCAGCAACAAAGAGGAGTGCGGCAGGGGTGTCCGCTGTCCCCTTCGTTGTTTGTCCTGTCGGTAGATGCTTTGACGGCTATGACCATGGTGGCGGAGGGGGTGGTTTCTTCAGAGGGTACTCCAGAGCATGGAAGGCTGTATCCCGATATATCGGCGATATATCGCCGATATATCGATATCGACATGGGACCGATATCGAAATCGATATATCGATATATCCGATTTCAGGCATTTTCTTCAGAAAAATTCCTAGATATAGCGATATATCGGCGATATATCAGCGATATATCGATATCGACACGATATCGAAACGATATCGATATCGATATGTCCTTCCATGCTCCAGAGACGGTCTTTCTGTGACTCTCCTGCAGTATGCAGATGATACCTTATTCTTTGTGGAGGGCGGAGTGGAGGAGTGCATGGCAGTGAAGGCGGTGCTTGATATTTTTGGCGATCTCTCGGGTCTAAGGGGTGAATGGTACAAAGTCGGCGTTTGTGCATTTTAACATGTCGGTTGCCGACTCGCAACTTGTTGTGTGGTTCTTGATACGCCGTTGAGGTCCCTCCCTATCTCCTACTTGGGTCTGCCTCTTCTGACGGGCAGGTTGCGTCAAGTCGACTGGTCGCCTCTGGTGGAAAATTTGGAGAAGAAGCTCTCTGGGTGGAAGGCGGCTTTCTTGTCTAAGGGCGGACGTCTGGTTCTGACTAGGGCCGTTCTCTCTGCCATTCGATTTTCTTCATGTCCACGAGGGCCTTGCCAGTGGGGGTTCGGTCCAAGCTGGAATCTCTGATGCGTCGGTTTTTCTTGTCGTCTTCGTATGGGGACAGGGGCATAGCATTGGTTGATTGGTTGTCGGTTTCTACGCCAACTAGAGAGGGTGGCTTAGGTGTTCTGAAGCTGGGAGTTATGAATAAGGCGTTACTGGCGAAGTGGGTACTAAAGATTTGGGGTCCTGGAGCCGATCTGTGCTCCACTCTCATCAGGTCGATCTATGGTGTTTGTTCCAGCCTAGCAGTCCAAGCGGTAGGAGGGGGTTCAACAACTACATTTTGGAGAGGGGTTTGCTCGGTCTTGCCAGATCTATCGGGCCACTTGCGGCCTTTGCTCAGTGATGGACATAGTTTTCATTTTTGGAGAGACAATTGGACGGATAGGGGTGCTTTCTGCAATCTGTATCCGAGGTTATTTGCGTTGGCTTCAGATAAAGATATTAGCATGGCCGATGTGTGGGCGAACGGTTCACGGTCTCCTACCTTTGTGACGGAGTTGTCGGATCAAAGAGTGGATGATTTTTTGAGTCTGTCTGATTGGCTGTCCAACCGGGCGGGTCCAACGGAGGGGCACGACTCGTGGGGTTGGCATCATGGATCCTTCGCGGTACGGAAGGCTTACGGGTCTTTGGCAGCCCAACCTTCCAATATGGAGTCCATGATCTCGAGGGACTGCGGTATGATCTGGTCTTAGTGGATCCCTTTTAGGATAAATGTTTTTCTCTGGCTTCTGAGAAGGGAGCGGGTGTTGACGGCATCTAGAAGAGCAAGGCTCTTCCTCGGAGCTGTGGAGGTGTGCAGTAGATGTGGCGAATCGCCGGAGGATGTAGATCACTTATTTTTTGAATGCCCTAGTTCGGTTGAAGTTTGGCAAAGGGCGGCAATCACATGCCTTGATTGGAGTAACAAGGACATCTTCTGGGACTCTTGCAGGTGGTGGCAGGCTCAGAGAGCGGGAGATTAAAGATTTGTGCGACAATCTGGTGCATCTGGTTGGGCAAAAATAGTGTGATTTTTGAGGGGTCAAGATTCTATTCCGAAAATGTACTTGGGCATGCCAGAGCCCTCTTTGGAATCCTGGCGGGTGTAATTCTTTAATTTATTGTTAATATATTTTTGGAATGGTCCTCTAAAGGAGGCCCATCCCACCGTTTCTCAAAAAATAAATTGTAGTACAAGCCTTATATATTCCTCCCACTCACACCCAACTCTTTCATAATAGACAACGTCAGGCTCAGGACATAACACCAGGCTACGGTTGATGGATTTCTCCACGACAACAAATTACCCATTTGACTCAACCCTTCACTATTCTCAATATGCGTCATTAAAATTATGAGTATCTAATATTAAAGATTCTTATCCGTTACAGATATTTGATGATTTGTCCACAGCTTGCCTTATTTTGTACTTGATGAAATGACATCAGTATCATGAAAGGCATTAGGAGGATGTGTCGAAACTTTCATCTTTTTTATTTTGCTATGGCATACTCTAGAACAAGGGTCTGTGTTGAAAATTGATTCCAGTTGCCTGCTATCTTCAACAAAAAATGCCATTTAGCTAAATCACATTTTCTGGTTTGTTTAACTTTTTATTTTTTTAATTTTGATTATCTTTTTTTTGGAAAAAATATGAGGGTAAGCATCTTCAGTTGGTGTATACCCAGCTAGTTTATTAAATTGATAGTATTACAAAGTTGCACATATGCCCTTACATTAGCTAGTGGCCAACGTCGAAAATTGTTATGCCAATTGCATCGAAAATTGTTTGCCAATTGCTACCTTTCTCATTCCGAATATTTTTTTTGTTTTTCTCCTTTTGTTTTCATAAGGAGAGTTAATTGATATAATATCCTTGATCATATTCATAGATATTTCTCTTTCCACGACACATTGTGTAACATATTCCTTAATATAAACACAAGTCAGTCCACGCTCTTTTCTTATGTTCTCTTATTTGTTTATTTGAATCCATGGACTTTCTTTGATGAGCTACAGAGTGCAAGCAACTCAAGTGGCCTTTACCTTACTGCTGCGGCTCAAAATCTTTTGTGCCTTAAGTTGGCTGAAGAACTCGGGGTTATAATTGCCAGTCCCTGGTTTTGTGGTTTAAAGCTGCCAGTTTACCTGCTGTGGTTTCTCTCCTAGCTACTCCATATATTCTATACAAGATTATTCCCACCTGAAATCAAAGACACACCAGATGCACCTTTCCTAGCTGTGAAAAGTTGGAGAAAATGGGACCAGTAACAAAAGATGAATGGGTTATGGTTTCTACAATGCTGCTCGCTGTTTCGCTATGGATATTTGGGTGAGCTCTTTATTCTGATAAGAAAGTGATCTTCAATTAGGATCTCCTTCATTATGTCTAGCACCCACATTGCATCACATGTGCATTTTTACTTGTAATTTGGGTTATTGATGCCTTGCGCTGCCTTTTGTGATTGATATAATACTGATTAGTGAAACTTCTTTTGTGGATAGGGATGTTTTGGGCATATCAAGTGTTGTTGCAGCTATGTTGGGTCTCTCTATACTGTTGATCACAGGTGTTCTGAATTGGGATGACTGCTTAAGTGAAAATCTGCCTGGGATACCTTGTGTTGGTTTGCAGTTCTCGTAGGGATGGCAGGTCAACTAACGAACTTCGGTATAGTATCATGGATATCCAATTGTGTGGCCAAGGTGCTACAGGCTCTCTCATTGAGCTGGCCTGTAGCATTTTGTGCCCTTCAGGCTGCTTACTTTTTTATTCACTATCTTTTTGCTAGTCAGACTGGACATGTAGGAGCTTTGTACTCTGCATTCCTTGCAATGCACATAGCTTCTGGCATCCCTGCTGTATTATCGGCTCTTGCATTGGCTTTTAACACAAATCTTTTTGGTGCACTAACTCATTACAGCAGTGGTCAGGCTGCTGTTTACTATGGAGGTAATATGAGTCCTGTTGTTCTCTTATTATGATTATGATACGTTTCTATATTTTGGTTAGTTGCATAGTTAATATGTATTTTTTAACATTTTGGAGATTTTTTTTATTTTACAGTGTTCAATTTTATGTTTAAAAAAAATGTTTAAGAGGTACACGCCATTTAGACAATAAGATTAGGTTGTGCTGATGTAGGTGCTTGGTATATTCATCATAGTATGTTTGTCAATATGTGACATGTCCTAGTTTATTGCGGTTATAACAATGTTGAATTGAGTTTTTTCCAATGTCTATTTTATTCACAACTTCGACTCCAAAATATAGAAAGGCCAAGGAGAAGGCCTTTAGAAAGTTTATAGATAGTGATTAGCTTCTTTGATAGTTTTGAAGGTCATGTTGGATGTTAGAAAATAGGAAGCGGAAGCGGAAATGATAACGTGGAACCCTACTCCCTAACAGAGCATAAATCTAGAACGAATAAACTTGAAGAACACAAGGTTTAACGTGGAACCCTACTCCCTAAGGAGCGGGATGAAACCACGGAGAACGCCTCAGAGGGCTGGTGTGTCTATTGCACATCTCTCAATGGTTACAGGAGGTCTGGGGCTCCTTATATAACCTCCACAGAGCCTCCAAGTCCCACCACTGGTAGATGTGGGACTAAGCTCTTGGATGGGGTAAATGGATCCTGGAGAGATCCATTTACACATCTCTCATACATATGGCGCACAACCAAATACTCCAACACTCTCCCTCAAGCTGGAGCATGCAATGCTCAGCTTGGACAAACATAAAGAAACTCAACCCACGCTACAAGACATCACAGACAATATCAACTCAACGCGCACAACTGCTGCTGTCGAGGAGTTGCTTCTCATGCTATGCATGTGAGGAGGATGAACGAGCTGGACTGTGAGTCAACTGAATTTCCTCGTCGGAGAGCATGTGCTCTGAACTGCGCCTGTCAGAGTCACTGCAACTGGAAATGAGTCTCCTCGTCGGAGTACTCTGGCCCGCCACAACATGTGGACAACTGCTCCATCTCTGAAAAGGGTCGAACTGGAAAAAAGGCCGTGGAAGTGCAATCCTCATCGGAGTCCACGGTCGCTGGAGAATGGAGTTTGACAGAAGTCTCATCGTCGAAGAACTGAGTCTCTCCCATCTGGCTTAGAGAATGGTACCCTAATTTAGAGTACCTATGATACCACATGAAAACCCTGGCCGACAAAACAAGAAGAATGATGGGGACCACGACAAAAGATGGCAAACATGTGCTCATCTGAAAAGATCGCACACTCGTGTGTGTCTGAAACTGAAGACTCGGAATCTGATGTCGAGTATGAACAACTGATCATCCGTAGAGTTTGGAAATTCGGCTGGCCTATGAATATGGAAAATCTGACATCTGAATCTGGAACAAGGCCTGTGACTCAACACAATACTCCCTCTTTCTCCCATACTAGTTAGAATGCATGAAATCGACTATGTTGGGAGAAGACAATAAAAATAGGGAAAAACATGAGTAACGGGGAGAAATAAAAACCAATAAGCCGATCACAAATTTTCGGCTTCTCAAAACATGGATAACATTTGGCCATTTCAATCTTTTTTGAAAACTTTTGCGTATGGCTTTTTACTTTGTACGCGGCTTTTTTCATTTTTTAAACCATTCTCTCCTTTTTTTTCTGCCTTTCTATTCTCCTTTTTTTACACAGCATGCCCCTCCTCTCCTTTTTTTAATTCATTGCCCCCTCTTTTTTTTAAACGGCCAGGGCTCATATTAGGGTTCCCAATGGGAACCCCATTCTCACGAAACACCGCCCTGAAGACGGGCTTTCCTTCTCGCCGCCTCGTGGAGAAACAATGCCCCAAGGGATTTCCTTCTCGTTGCCTTCAGGAGTTGAGGCGCGCTCGAAGATGCCGCGAGGGGGAGAAGAAATGGAGCTCCACCTTGATCAGGGCTGCGAGCTCGCTGCACATGGGAGCTGACGATGGGATTCAAGGTGCAGGTTACTGCCGCCGGCGAGATCGCCAGACAGTTGCCGCTACCGCCGCCCCTCGATAGGAGTCGTAAGGCCTGCAGATGTCTGGTCATCGCCGGGGGGGGGGGGTCGGGACGGCGCTGCCTGCTCGAGGGCACACCTGGAGAGAACAGCATGGAGGTGCGCCACTTGAGGGGTTCCCTGGTTGGGAAAAAAAAACTTCGGAAGAGGCCTGAAGGGCATAGGAGCACAGTTCCTGGAACCGATGAAGGAGGAGCCGTTAGCAAGGGAGCATGCCTGGATGCGCGTCTGGATGTAGACCTGGGTTGCGCTGCGGGGATCTCGCCTCTTGAGTGCAAGGGCTCGCGCCGCTACTGACAGGGCTGTTTGCTTGGGGCTAAAGAGAGAGATTGATGCGGCCTTGCCGCCTGTCGCAGCCGCCTGGGTGCTTGGACGAGGAGGGTGTGATGGGACCTTTGTCGCCTTTGCCTATGCTGCTTGATGCGACCGAAGAGAAGTACAATAGGAGAAATTCCAGATTCCAGAAAATAGGATTTCGATTGAAACCCTAGAACTTGGACAAAATTTGAACAGAAATAACAATCATCTTTTAAGAACAACTTGATAATCGAATCTCGAAAAAAAAATCTTCAAGAACTCCTCGAGAATCGAACCCGCTCTGATACCATGTTAGAAAATAGGAAGCGAAAGCGGAAATGATAAACAAAGCATAAATCTAGAATGAATAATCTTGAAGAACACAAGGTTTAATGTGGAATCCTACTCCCTAAGGAGCGGGATGAAACCACGGGAGAATGCCTCAGAGGGCTGGTGTGTCTATTGCACTTTTCTCAATGGTTACAGGAGGTTTGGGGCTCCTTATATAGCCTCCACAGAGCAAGGAAGGACATATCGATATCGATATCGTTTCGATATCGTGTCGATATCGATATATCGCCGATATATCGCTATATCTAGGAATCTTTCTGAAGAAAATGCCTGAAATCAGATATATCGATATATCGATTTCGATATCGATCCCATGTCGATATATCGACGATATATCGCCGATATATCGGGATACGACCTTCCATGCCACAGAGCCTCCAAGTCCCACCATTGGTAGTTGTGGGACTAAACTCTTGGATGGGGTAAATGGATCCTGGAGAGATCCATTTACCCATCTCATACATATGGCGCACAACTAAATACTCCAACATTGGCCATTTTGAGTTTTCGTTTCATGTAAGAGGCTACATGCATCATCTGTGCGTCATTGTAACACCTTTCTTTAATCATTGAGACGGGACACCCGGACCCCCAAAATTACCAGGCTTGCGATAAAAAAACTTAAACTCCAAGACAACCTATGCCATTATGATCTTCGATGGTTGAGGACCTGGGCGAGGATGTGATTTAAGATGGCATTAACTTGTGAATATTGGACATAGATCTACAAAACAATGCACATATTTTGGAAGTCGGGACATGTGGAGGATACCTGTTGAAAGCATGGTTGTCTGGCTTTTGCGCACCATGCCACTGTTGAGGAGTCGGGTTTGAATTCCCATCTCTCGTTTTAAGTAGTGTAGATAAAAATTCTATTTTTATTCAAATCAATCCATATGCTCCCATTTATGCAAATATTTTTTTTGTCCTAGTCTTCAACAACAACAAAAGCCTTTTCCCACATTAAGTAGGGCCGACTACATGGATTCTGTGCCTCCATTCAGATCTAGTTTGGGTCATTCTCGAGCTTAGATAAAAAAAACTAAGATCCCTTTGCGTAGTCTCATTCCAACACTTCTTGGGCTTTCCTCGCCCTCTTAGTCGGCTCAATGTCCCAAAACTTACATCTCCTAATTGCTGCATTAGCTGACCTCCTTTGCAAATGGCCAAACCATGTTAAGCGATTTTCTCGCATCTTATCTTCGATCGGAGCTACACCAACTTTCCTTCTGATTGCATCATTCCGAACCCATTCTTCACGTGTGTCCACACATCACCTTAGCATTTTCATTTCTGCTACTGCCATTCTCTGCACATATCTATGGTTCACAGGCCAACATTCAGATCCATAGAGCATAGCAGGTCTCACGGCTGTTTGTAAAAATTTCCTTTGATATTCAAAGGAATTTTCCTGTCACAAAGAACAGTAGAGGCTCCTCTCCACTTTAGCCAGCCTGCCGTTATTCTATTAGTATCATCCCCATCAATTTCCCATCATGTTGCAAAATAGATACCAAGTATCTAAAAAAACTTTCTTCTGAATGTTATCGTCACCAATTTTCACCTCGATTCCTTCACCATTGCTTCCATTCTTAGTAAAAAAATAGGTGCATATTACATTAAAGAGATTTGGAATGCAGAACAACACCTCAGCTCCATCACTTGTGATTGGAAAGAGTCTCAGTTAGAATCCGAGTCCTGGAATAGGGTAAAAATCTTTGAATGTTCCATATGCACAAGCATTGAGATGTTTGATGCATGCAATTATGTGCATTCGACTTGACTTGGCTTGTCCAATAAGTGTAGTCAGTAGATAAAAAATGACAAAGCCTTCTTCCACTTTAAGTATGGTCGGCTACATGGATTCTTGGTCAAATTCAGGTTGAAAGATCCAAGTAATTTTTACTCTGGATATTGGCTACCTAACGTAACCCCCACAAAAGAGGGATTTGAACTGTGATCTTTTGGATGGTGGGTACACTGCACTACCACTAGACTATTTGAAGTGGGTACAAGTGTAGTTAGTAGATACCAAAGTAATTTCAGAATGACAAAGTGGGAAGTTGCAAAGAAGATTCTACAATATTAAAAAAGATACGTACATAGCAATTGGGATATGGCACTGACCACTTGGTGTAGTTGGAACTCGAATGCAAAATTTTGAGGGAATCTAGACAATAGGAGATCTCCATCGTGTTACCTTTTCATGTTTTGTGGAGAAATTGTTTCTTGGAGTAGCAGGAAACAAGGATGCGTGTCTAGACATACACAAGAGGCAAAATACATAGCATGTAACATGCCTAGCAATCATGTTCTTTGTATTAAAAGGCTTTTGGAGAACTTAGGCGTTAGGTTGGTCGAAAACCCAATTGAAATATATTGTGATAATGAATCTTCAATAAGCTTGAGCAACAATGGGGCTAATAGTTCAAAGGAATCATATGAGATCCAATATCAATAATATAAGATATAGTGGTAAACCAAGAATCACAGTAAAGTACATACTTACAAGTGACATATTAGCTGATTTTCTAACCGAGAGCATGACACCATGTGTTAGATGTTCCATATGCACAAGCATTGGGATGTCAAACGTATACAGTGATGTGCATTTGACCTGATTTGACTTGTCCAATAAGCATAGTTAATAGATACCAAAGTAATTTCAGAACGATACATTTGGGAAGTTACAAAGAACAATATTTAAAAGGATATGTACATCTGAAATTGGTGCATCACACATGACCACTTATGATAGTAGGAAACTCGAATGCGGATTTTAGAGGGGGATGTAAATGATAGAATCTTCCATCAGGTTACTTTTCATGTTTTGTGGAGGAGGGCGTTTCTTGGAATAGCATGAAAAAAGGATGCGTGTCTACTAGACATAACAAGAGGCAGAATACATTGCACGTGTCATGTCCATCACTCATGTTCTTTTAACTTAAAGCCTTTTGGAAAACTTTAGCGTTGTGTTGGTCAAAGGGCCAACTGAAATATCTTGTGACAATGAAGCCGCTATAAGCTTGATCAATAATGAGGCTAATAGTTCTAAAGGAAGTCATGTTGAGAATCTGGTATTACTGTATACAAAATATAGTGGCAAACCAAGAAATTACATTAACATACATACCTGACTTATCAGTTGATTTTCTAACCCAAGGCACGGTAACATGCATACACATTAAACATGTTGGTTTTAATGGAACTCAAGAATGCATGAGTAAAGCGAGAGGTGTACGTGAATAATAATCCTCGTTGAAGAGATCACAATAGTCAAGTGGGAGATCTTGAAGTCTTGGCCACTTCGGTCAACCATGATATGTAATTTAACTATAAAATGGATGACCTCGTAGTCAAGTAGTCGATGTTGGTGATTGTGCGGCATTGCAACAATCCGAGGTGTGAGGATGAGGCGGATGATGACAGGTGAATCATGCCTATAAATGAACCTCCCATGGGAAGGAGAGCATCATGGATCTGAACCATTATAATGGGAGCACTCTCCCACCCAATATATTTCTCTCTCATTGTCTCTTGAGTACAAGAGGCGTACCTACAAAATGTCTTCCGCTTCTCCAAGTTGTGGAGGTATTGTATATGGGAAGAATTGCTAGCAATCAGTGTTGATCGAGGTGGGAGGCAGGGCAGTGTTACGTTGATGGCGATATGGGACCACTATTTCAGCTCTTTTCACTAAAGGATGAGCTGCACTTGAATTTGAAGAGAAAATGTTACTTTAATACAAGGCTAGCTCGGGCCATATCTCCGATCTGTACTTGAACGAACCGAGCCTATTAAGTTGGTTTTGTAGTTTTAAATACCAGATGTATACGCATGGGCCAGTAGCCTGACATGAAGTTGCTAGAGACTGGCAGTGAAGAAATATGGGAGGTTATTGAGAAAACTTGTGGTTAGAGAGGGGAGCTACGGAAGTCCTGATAGAAGAAACTGCAAAGTAATGTTCTTTTGAAGCAATGCAATTCGGAGAATGGTCTTATATCATTATCCATTGTTTCCATCTTGTCAGCATCTGATGTGAACTAATAGAATTTCTCAAGTAAACCAGCAACATATTACTGGGCAGAAGATTACAACTCATGTACTGATTCATATTGCAACCAATGTCAAAGCCGTTGATTAATATTACAGTTATCTTCCTTTTTGTAGTAATTAAACAGCTGCAAATTTTTCTACATGTCCTCAAGCATCTACATATCCTTCCTCTTAGTATATATTTATATGCTCACTTTTACTGATCGATCACTTTCATTGTTATATTTTCAGCGGTTATGTAGAGCTTCCTGACATTTTCAGAGTGGGATTCCTCATGGCTCTCGTCAATGCTGCCATCTGGGGTTCTGTTGGAGCAGTTTGGTGGAAATTCTTGGGACTGTATTGAGGTTGATTTTTTTCCAGTATGTTATTATCCTCCAGAGTTTCTCAGAGACCTTATGGTGGATGGAGAACTATTCGTATATAATAGTGCTAAGCTTGTGAATTAACTGAGCAACTTTATCAGCTCTGGTCATTCGATCGATCTTAAATTATTTCAGTGCATCACTCGGAATCCCTTTTTTTTACAGAGAAACGGGACCTGTGATGGCACTGTTTGTTCGGACTTTATTTGGTTCCCCATTTCTATACGGGGCTGATTCATTTTTTTTAGTTGATTAAAAGAAGGTATGGGCTGTTCGGTTTTTCTTAGCAGATGTAATTGTAATGACGACCCTTATTTTCTTGACTTGGTCATGCACTTGAGATACCTATAACGTGATTGTGATATGTTCTTCCTACGGCCTCTTTAGGACATTGCTTATCATTTCTCTGTTTTTTTTATTGTGACTTGTACTATTTAGAATGTATAATTTATGCAGGTTTCCCAGTGGTGCTAACCATTCATCGGTGCATGATTATGTCGGACCAAATGAGCATCAAGCATTTTCTTGCATGGAAATGTAGTCGCATATAATGATCAGGTACTGGATGAACCAACAATATTGTCAGCATGACATCATCATTCCTATCGACTCGGAAAAATCAGGACTAACCTTAATTACTGGTTTTACTAGTCGAATTGGTTTTTTGAACCAATAAGACTGAACACATACGTAAGTATGTATGTATACATTAATGAAAAAAATGTTTAATAATATCAAATATTTCAATAGAATAACATGATTGTCTATTTCGAGTAAAAAGGTATGTGCATTATGGATATTTGAAAAAAGAGGGATATAATTGATAATGCGGAAGTTAAGAAGGGTACTAGTGATAAAACTCTATTATTAAATTATTTAAACCTTTATTTTTAAAAAAATTACCAAATCATCAAAACTAGGTCGATTCGGACTAACTTGGTTTGACCACTCAGATCAATTTGGTCTGACCGTTGGTTGACTTGGTTTTTATTTTCTTTTTTCAAAATTAATTACATGAAATTGGTCGAATTGATCGGATCGGAGTCGATTCTCCGATCCAACCAGCTAGTTTGGCCTGCTTTTTCAAACCCTGATTTAATCATAGCAACTCATTGAAGAAAAGAGTAATCTTCTTTTGGTTTGCAATTAAGTTTTGAGGTTTTGTATTTTACTAAATGTACAAGTCATGAGAGAGGGAAGGAGGGAGCACTTTAAATTGGAACGTGGAAAAGGAGTATGATATATATCAATAAAAAAATTGTGTATTGACTCTATCTGTATAGCCGCTTGTTTGCTTTCCACAATCGCCTAGATCAGATTGAAAGTAGAAGCGCCGGTTTGCCGTATTATTCAGTGATATAGTCTTGCTAGAGTGCATACACGCGCTCCGTTGCGGTTGGATGTAGTCTTTTGAAATGTTTGGAAAACCATAAAATCAAATGATTAATTAAATTAATTTTTAGATGCAACGAACGATTTAATATAAAATTTTTTGAAATAAATATTATTTCAGTCAAAACAATCATGCAGTATTTACATAAATCAGTCTTCGGTTATTGGGGAACAATCAATATACTCTAATGTCGAATCAGGATCAACTAGGACAGAAAGAAGAATTGGGTGAACATTCTCTTCTTTGGTGCGTCGGGGGTCGGGGGCGGGGGGGGGGGGGGGGGGGGGGGGGGAGGGGCGAAGCGGCCCTGAGATCCAAGCGGGGTAGAGGAATTGGGTGACTCATCGGGCTCATGACCTGAAGACGGCAGGTTCGAATCCTGCCCCCGCCGGTCATGAAATCAATAGTTAACAACAAACATACATTATATGAAATATTGGAATATATATATATATACACACTACATAAGGAATATATATACTTTAAAAACGTGACACTATTATCGTTAGGTTGACAAAAAATATTAGTACTTTTCAAAAAATTTTAACAAAATGTCAAATGAGCAGTGATGATAACCATAATTTTATTTATGTTTAATTTTTTTAGTTTAAATGATAATATATTGGATATTTGTCTATAGTAGAACATGTTGCATCGAACATTATATCTAAATTGATCTTTTGTCTCAACTATTTTTATACAAGCTTATATATACCATGTAAGCTCCGGGGTTTTAGCTCTTGAGAGACTAGTTATTTCTTGGTGTAGAGTAATCCCATCAATATACAACTTAATATGCATCTCAATGTCACTCTTAAATATTGCATTGATAGGATTAAAGGGTTGCATTCATATTACTAAGCTAACCCGTCAACGTGAAGATTTCTAGAGTTGTCTCTCTACGGCAAAGTTACTAATGGAAAATCTCCACTTTTCTATTGGTTGTAGATTTGTATCATCATAAATGGGGCAATGGCATCATGGAATAGTTTGTCGCAAAGTATACCTTGGATAGACACAAAAAGGTACATGTTGCTAGGAGAAAATAGGATGTAGTTTGAAACACACATTAGAATATTCATGTATTTTACATGTCAATGTCCAAGGCATACGATAGTTGGAGCGTAAAAAGCTATTGTTCTTGGTAACCGTGAAGTTAATTTTCTTTTCTTTTTTTCTCCTTGTGATTGGACCATATTTTTAGGGGTGTTCGATTCAGGAATAAGGATGAGGAAATAAGGAGAATAACACTGGAACAAGGGGTTAATTCCCCGCCCGCGTAGTTTCCAAAAGTACGATTATCCCCATCCACATCCCATTATTTCACCTTCTTCCACCCTTATTCCTATCTTTATTCTTACCTTATTCCTCCTTATTCTATCTTTAATCAGCCGAACAGAGAATAATATTCCTACTTATTCCTGAACCGAAAGGGACGTCGGTTCGAGAATAAGCAGGAACAAGGACGAGAAATAATGGTCTATTCTACGTCCGACTGGAAAGATAACAATAAGGAGAATAAGGTGGAATAGGGGTAGATAAGGTGGAATAAAGATAAGGATACATGTGGAATAATGTGAAATAATGAGATGTGGATGGAATAGCTGTACTCTTTAGGAACACGCTGGGCGGGGAATTGACCCCTTATTCTAGCACTTATTCTCCAAGCGAACATGGCTAGGGTCGATTCTGTGTTCAGCTGGAAAGATAGGAATAAGAAGAATAAGGTGGAATAAGTGTAGGTAAAGTAGAATAAAGATATTAATAAGGGTAGAAGACAGTGAATAATAGGATGTGGATGTGAATAACCGTTCTTGGGAACTGTGCCAGATGAGGAAGTGACCCCTTATTCCAGTGCTTACTCTCCGGTTTAGATAGATATGTGGACACCTTACCATCTAACACTATCAAGTTATTCTGCCTCTTACTTAAAATAAGATGATATCCATTATGCCACTATGCAAAACTTTCCTTAAAAGTTATATCAAATAAGCACGTAGTCTTTATCTGATTTTTACTTCCCACATTTTTCAAATTCTAAGATAAGTTCACAGTACCATCCCCATGTTCAGGGCATTCTCTCCTTCAAAGTAATTATGCCTAATAACATAACCATCTGATTTCCTGGAAAGCGAGCAAGTAGACAACACATCGCCAACCACTCAAATTAAAATGAAACTTCTTATTCTATTTGGAATGCTTCTAGGGTTCGGACAAATATGTTGTAACATGTATTAACAAACAATCCATACCTTAACAAACTGGGTGAGGGAAAAGTATTGACAAACCCGAGCTTCCAACAGCCAAAGGAGTGTTCCTGCCACCTTGTGCCCCGATTGTAGATGAGTGTTCCTGGCAGCCTTGTGACGTAAGAAGAATGCCCCAACTACCGGCTCGTGCAAAAAGCTCAAGGAATCATAGGTAGACAATAGAACGAACACTTAACGTCCAGGTGAAAAATCGCTAAATAACCTAATTAATTCGTCGTTATTGTTGCAGTATTCGGGTACTTAAGATTAATAAGAAAGATTACTTAACTAATTATTCAATTAGTAGCGAGCGATCCGATTTTTTATTTTATTTGAGCAAGCCCAAGGTCAAACTCAGAAAGGGCACTATCTCTTTAGGTCAATTAATAGTTGACCTAGAACCTAGGTTTTCAAAGAGGCATTTTTTTGTATTTTTTTAATGTAATTAATAAATGAAGTGTAAAGTCAGACAAGTTTAGGGACTAAAATATAATTTTTCATCAAATGATATCTAAAACACCTAAAACTTGACAAGAATGTGAAATATGATGAAACGAATGCACTATATCTTTTTTTTGGAATTTTCAGATGCAGAATAAATTATTATGAATTAAAAATACATTCAAGGTGACTTTTCATAAATTAATTTTAATAAATAAAATACCTATTAATTCTCAGAAATAAAATTATCCTAGATAAGTCTAATCAAGATGTATAAGGAAAATTAACCGATTTTAAAAATAATAGGTCCACAACCTATTAAAAATTAATTAATCAGATAAACATTTAGTTTATTATGATCTCGATATGCATGAAAATGACATGATTTTTGGGCACAAAATGGAACACACTTAAATCTACCTACTGTAATTTTTTGAGAATTTTTAGAACAATAAGAATTAAATATGGATTAATAACACGCGGTGAGAAAAATATGCAATTTCCAACGAAAATAATTATATCAAATAAAAAATATTCCTAAAAAATTCAATTAAACATCCACATGATAGAGAATAAATTGTTCTACAAAGCATAATTTTTAGAATGATAAAATGATGAAAAATGACCCATAAAAGGTGACTCTAATGCAAGGGTCTCAATGCAATACATAATAAAATAAGAAAATAAAGATGCGAGCAGGGATGAAATTAAAATTACAAAAACTCAAAGGGTTTTTCTAAGGGGACACGTGCGCCTCACATCCCTCCTAGAAGGAGAGACTCCTTTGTGATTTGATGAACTGCGGGGGGTGGGGGGTGGGGGGCTTTGATTAAATTCTCCATGGGGCACATGCCCTGCCTGGGGATGGCCTTGCATGTAAATATTGGAAGATGCATGGTCTTGGGTGTAAAAGTCCCACGGCCCACGTGCCTCACACATGAGGAGGTTGTGGCGGTCAGAGAAGGGCAATGCGTGAGGTTCGATGTGACGAGCTCGAGGCAATGGCACCTCTGCTCCGAGGAGGAGGCAATGTTGAGGGAGGCTAGATGTGCGGTTGTTAACTCACGAGCCAAGGCCGAGGGTAATTGAAGGTGAGGCATAGCAAAGGCGTACGACGGAGGATCTAGGTGGAGTCGGCTAAAGGTCGACCGTTGGAGGGTGGCTGGAAGGAGACATGACTGTTGGAGACCTCGACCGACATACGGACGAGGAGGAGATGACGAGTAAAGCTGTCGGCCGTGATGCAAGGTGGAGCTGCCGCTTGTATGCATGGCGAATGATGGGCAGAGCGGCACAGCTTGATGTTGAAGGCCATGGTAGCATACGTGGTCAGTGGAGCGAGTGCGACAACAGTGGCGAAGAAGATGGATCGAAGTGGAGGTGGAAGCCGAGCCGGAGATAAAAGAAGAACGAACAGAGGAGACAAAGAAAGAGGAAGAGCAGAAGAGCAGGGAGAAAAGGAGGAAGAACTAGAACAGAGGAGGAGGAAGAGATGTACCTGGAAGGGGGTTCTTCGGCAACAGTTACCGAAGGTCAGTGGACCTTGGTGATTATAGCTCCAATCCAGTGGGCGAAGGCATCAGAGAACTCAGCAGTGCCTCGAGGGGTGGGGGTGGGGTGGGGGGGGGGGTGTGGGGTTGCTGCGATGCAGAAGATGCTTCGTGGATCACGCTAGTGGTCGAAGGTTCTGCCATCGTCGCTCTAAACTCCTAGCCGTCACTGTCATTCGTGACATAAGGAGATGATGGTCGTTGTCTCGGGAAATGTCGAATGCAGTGTGACGAGGGCGAGACCACCCCTTTATGGGCGGTTGGGGAAGGTGGTCGATTACGGTCGTGGGAAGAGGAGAGAAGATAGAGGGATGATCGGGTTTACATGTAGTGGGATATACGTGGGGGAGCGGTTACGAATATGAGAGAGAGAGAGAGAGGGAGGAGGACGAAGGGCACGGATGGCGGTTCTGCAACCATCACGTGGGGGAGACGGGCAGAAGGGAGAGAGGAGAGGGGGGCCACATGGCCAAGCCTAGGGCTGCCACATGGCGATGATATTAAAAAAAATAAAAATTTAAGAATTAAAATAATAATAATATAAATATAAATGAAATAAAATAATAAAATAAAATAATAAATAGAAAATGGAAAAAAATAAATTAAATAAATATAAAAAGAAAAAGGAAATAAGAATAATAAATAAAATTTAAAAGGAAAAGATAAAATAAAAATGGGGGTGACATGTGACAGCTCTAGGAGCTGCCACATGTTGCACTTAGAAAAATAAAAAATCAAATCTAAAGAAAAATCCAAAAGAAATAACAAAAAAGAGTTGAATCAAAAGGTGGTCAATACGAAACAATTATCTCGACGAGATCTACAACTTTCGTCATTTATATGGATTTGGTTGCTAAGTTCACATCTATTCAGATGATCTTAGTTATGGATTTGGAATTATTTCAAATGGATGCGAAGACGACCTTCCTCAATGGAGAATTAAGAGAGGATATTTATATGCGACTGATGAATCTCGTATTCATCATGCTAAAATTCTCATATTAAAACCCCTGTCTTAACTAATCCAATAAAAATAACCATTAATTCTCCATTTTTATCTTGTAATATATTGTGTATAATTAACCTTAATTAATTGTATTCAATTTCCCTTTTTTTCTTGTAATTATTTTATCATAAAAAACCCCCTAAAAATTAGGTAGAGTAATTGTCCATAATTCACTAACCATTAAAAAAAACTAAAAAAATACAAAAACAACTCAAAAACTAAAAGTCGGTTTTTTAGCTCTTTAAAAATACCCCCAAAATACTTTTTTGTACAAATGACCTCTTTTGGCTTTTTGTCCAACATGAAACTTGTAGATCTCGTCAAGACGAGCAACTTTCATATTTTGACTTTTTTCTAATTTCGCCTCTAACTATTTATTCCATATTTATCTTTGTATTTATTCTCTGAATTTTCTAATTGGGCCACGTGGCGCCCTCTGGGCCGCCCACGTGACCCGCTTCCTCATTCGCCACCTGGCTCTCTCTCAGCCGTCTGATCCTCCTAAAATCGCCCAGATCCTAGGCGCTCATCGCTCGTCCCATTTTAAGCCGTCAGATCTCTGATGAGATCTGATCTTAGCCGCCCACCTCGCTCCAATCACAACCCTCTGATCCCCTTCTCATCCTACGCCTACCGTTGCTCCGCGTCACCTCTTTCTCTCCCATCGTAGGATCTTTCCCATCTCCCAATCTCAACCGCTCCTTCTCGCCCTAACACCAGCCGCTCGATCAGATCTTGGATCTCATCGTAACCCTCAAACCACGCAAGCCCTTGGAACGTTGGATCGTGAGATCCAACGACCGGAAGATCGTCCCCTACCTCCCAACGCCTCCAGCCCAATCGTTACACCGCCTGAGACCCCTGTCCCCTTCCATTTTTATCCATCGCTCCAGCCACCTCCTCCCTCTCCTAACGGCCACACCACGAAGCCCTTCCCTCCGCCATCCTCGCGCGACCACCATCACTCACTGCCATTACCCCCTCGCCATTAAACCTCCATTGCAAAACGCCTCGCCGCCATATAACCACTGGACTTCCTCCGCCTATAAGAGCCTTCGCCCCGTCGCCTGAGACCTTGTCCACCATTCACGGGCCTAAGGCCTAGCTACCAATCCCTCCTTGTGAGAGGAGAGGCACAATCGGCTGGAGATTATGGCCAAAGACCCAGGTGTCGACCCACGGTATTCCACCGTGTAGCTCCGCCTCACTGGCGGTAGCCAAGCTCCCTGGACCGGTCGCCAGGTCGAGCCATGACCGGGGGGTCGAAACGACCCTTAGCCTAGACCGTCTCCTCCACCGGATTCCCCTCTCCGACGAGGTACTTCGCCCCATTCTTTTTCTTGTGTTTTCTCGCATTTATCCCTCCGCCTGCAATCATCTTCACCTTTGCCTAACCACTCCAACACTTCCACCATACATCAATCACCCTCGCCGACCACCCCTCCCTTCTCCAGACCCCCTCCCCGCTCCGACTCCCCCTTTCCTCTACTTTGCCGGAGAAGAGGTCTACGACCACCACCTCCCTACGCCCCACGACCCTCGCTCACTGATGAATCTCGTATTCATCACTCTAAATCTCATTTATTAAGCTCAAATCCCTAAAAATCAACAGCATTCTTGCATCTATTTTGCATAATTAGCATTCATGCATGTTTCCATAAGAATGGCATTTTAGCATAAAAATCTGCATACAATAAGAAGCCAAAAATCCATGCCAAAAATGACCTGTAAATAGCCTAAGTCCCCTAATTTTTAACTCATTCATGCTAACTCCGAATGACTCAAAACCACTCCCACTGTGTACATATCACTAACAAGAATAAAGGAAAAATACAAAAAAATAAATAACCCAAGTAAGTGGACCAAAAACCCAAACCCTAATTTCAGGATTTCCGGACTAAAAGCCACATATCTTCCTCATCCAGTGTCCGTTTTAATCCTACTCACTTTTGAACTAATGTACATTCAATTACCTTCAAAATAAGACCAAGTTCAAGTGAATCGGAGCTCGTATGTGAAAGTTGGGTTTTGGGCCTCTTTTGTACATTGTATATTTTCGCGGTTTTTGACCTTATATTTTATGTATATATTTTCTTAATCAATAAAAATCCAAAAAAATTAGAATTAAGTGTCTTTATTTATCTCTGATTTTACCGTAATTTTTCCGGATTTTTTATCTGATCAAAAAAATGACATAAAAATTATAAAACCCCAAAATCAAGGTATTCTATGTACATAGGATACCCCAAAAATTCACTTTGTGCAAATGACCGATTTTGGTGTTGATGTCTTCATGAAAGTTGTAGATCTCATCGAGACGAGCAATTTTCGTGAAGAAAGTTTCTCGATCCGAGGTCGTTTACTATTTTTACCGATTTTTCAAATGTTTTATTTTCGGAATTTTCTGGTGCTGACACGTGGCAGCATCGTGGCAGCACCTGGTGCCACCACGTGTCAGCCATTTTTGGCACTATTATATATTCGTTTTATAAAAAAAATTAAAATTAAAACCGCACGTGCGAGGCACGTGCCTCCCAGGCACGCGCCACGCACGCGCCTCGCCTGCCACCCCTTTACCCGCCACGTGTCGCTCGCTGGGCCCTCCGATCTCGGCCGATCGGACGGCCCAGCACTCGTCGTCCACCTCCCGCCTTCTTCCCAAATCGCCACCGCCCCGCGATTTCCGCCGCAAATCGCGGCCCACTCCGCCGCGAATCCCTCGGTCGACCCATCGATCTCGCGCCGCCAGACGCCTCCAATCGGATCCCCATCTCCGATCCGCGTATCCCCTTCCCCGCGAATCCCTCGGCTGATCCCCAAATCGTCTCCCGATCTTCTTCCATCTCCGGCACCTCCCGTTCTCCTATTTAAGAACCGCGCCAACCCTCGTCGCAAGGATCCGCCGATAGCCCTTCAACTCCAGGCCGAGCCGGTGGTGACAGCCCGGCCTCGCCTCCCTCTTCCTCGGCGAGATCCGAGGGTGCTCACCGCCCCTCGTCGCACAGCGGCCCTCCGCCGCACTTGCTGCTGCAGCTCCGCCTTGGCGTCGAGCCAACGACACCTTCTCCGCCAACTCCGCTCGCTACACCGTCATCGACCACCGCTTCGTCTTCGCGCCACCACCGTCTCCGCCTCGACAACATCGCCGGCCACCAACACTACAACTCCACCAGGCCAAGCCACCATCGCCATCCTCCTCGGCCGTTTGCCAGCCACCCCTCTTCACCGACACGCCACCGCCTCCGCCTCGCTTCACCGCCCAACCACCGCAGGAGGCGGTGGTTCTCCAGCCACGCCGCCACATCAGCCGGCCCTGCCTCACTCCCTCCGCCGCAGGAAGCCACCGGGCGGTGGTCCCAAGACCCTCCTCACGCACGTGGCGCGTGAGAGGAGGGAACGACTTCCCCAGCAAGCAACAGCCCAGGGGCACGTGCTGCGCACGTGCTCCCTTGGGCAATTTATAGAAGCGCCCCCGAGTTCCGTCGTATTCGCATTTCAGCCCCCCCAACCAAGGTCACGTACTGGGCACGTGACCTATTGGTCATTTTGCAGAAATATCCTCCGGGGTATAGGTAATTACAAACAAGTCCCCCTCTGCATTTTCATTTATTTATTTATATTGCATCTGTACCCCTGTGTTCCCCTGTGATTTTGGACCTCTTCTTTACATTATTTTATTATTAAAAAAATAGCATGATGTTTGTTAATTGATTCTCTTCACTTTGACATATTGTGGGTATTTTTCTGATCGACGGTTAATTAATAAATAATTATTTTGCAGAGATTTGCATATTTTACCCATTTCTTGCTCTGAAATTGATAATTGACTAACCGTTGCTCTAAAAATTCTCGAAAAATCACATCTTGTAGAGTTAATTATTCTTAACATTGTGCCCAAAAAGATTTGCATTTGCATGCATATTTTGTCCTGTAAAAATCATTTTGCATCTTTTAGTATTTAATTTTTAATAGGTATTAAACCCCACATTTTCAAGGTTTAGGATTTTTCTGAGATCCGTCACCTAGTGATAGATCTCAGATAATTTTGATTCTCGAAAATAAGTAGGTTTGATATTTATTAAAATTAAATATTAAAAATCATTTTGTTTGCATTTAAAAATCCATAAAAATTCATATTGCATCCAAAAATTCCAAAAAAATTATAGTGCACCCATTTCATCATATTTTACATCTTGGTCAAGTTTCGTATTTTTCGGACATCATTTGAACGTAATTCACATTTTAGTCCATAAAGTAGGCCAAATTTGCATTGTGCATCCTTTATTGCATTGAAAATTCCAAAAAAAAAAGACCGCCTCGAAAACCGAACATGAACTTTGATAGACTTAATTCTAGGTTGTTCCTTTGCCTCCTTGTGATCGACCTTGGGACTTGCCGAAGTAAAATAAACATAAAACCACGAAATCAAAAATTGAATAACTTATTTGTGGTATTTTCTTGATCGTTTCCGATTGCCGCCTACAACGCACGACACGATAAAAACAACTTCTTAAAAGCGACATTTTCGGATACGTCACTCACTCACCACTCACCTCGCGCCACTCGCACGAGCTTCAGCTATAACAAACTCTTGCAGGTACCTTGATTGGTCGGAGTTTGCGTCGGACCACCTTCAAGCAATTCTCCTCCGGCAAAGCCTCAACCATCCCGTTGATCAGCTTCGAGGCTTCGCAGCACCTCCAAGACCTCCTCCAGGAGCCCAGATTTCTTCTCCGACCTTAAGGCACGCTAGCGGTAAGCAGAGGAGCTCCATCGAGCACGCCGGAGCACCGCCTCCTCCGGTAGGCCCGCGACGGAGGCAGAAGAGCAGATGTCGTCCGATCATCTGGATCGGACGCCGTGATGGAGACATGTGGTAACCCAAACCTCCAGACGTCCCTACAAGCTTGGGTCTCCCTGAACCTCGACCCGAGCCACCAGCTACTGCCACGTGTCCCAAGCCTCAGCCGCCTCCCGAGCCTAGGCTCCTCACGTGCGACACACGTGAGGGCCTGGGTAATTTGCATGAAGGAACCTGAAATTATTGGTATTCACACATTGGTCCCCAAGCACGTGCCTCACGTGCTTGCCTGGGTATTTTACAGGGAGGTCATCCAAGTTTCCTGAAATTGCAAAAATGCCCTCGCGTATGGAAAAAATACAATGGGGTCCATGTGGTTTTTGGTATTTACATTTAGTTCAGGGACCTAAATGTAATATTTATCTTTTTATTTTCTTGTATTTTTATTATAATTATGCCCCTGCATTGTTTTTAGCATAACTTGAGCATCGTAGGTCCAAATTGCATGATTTTGGTGTCATTTTGATCCTTGTCTCTTCCTCTATATCATAGCATGTTTAATTTTCTCATCTGCCACTGTTTTAAATAAAGTGAATTTTTGTGATAGATGATGACCATGCTCTCTTTGTCCGTGCTCTAATTTGATGACTGTTTTTAATGTTAGGATTAAAATGACTCTGATTTCATTTTCTATTATGTTTCTCATATTTTAGGGTATATTTGTAAACTTTTGTCTGCATATAAGTTCTTTTGCATTCTATCATGCATCCTTCTACAATTGCATAAAAATCAACTAAAAATTGCATGCATCATATTACTGCATTATAAAATGCATAGTTCACCATGCGTTTTCACAAAGACCTGAAATTGAGAATAATTCACACTTGTGCTTCATTGATCAAAATTCGATAAAGAGATTAAGTAGTTGTGTCCTTGTGTTCGACCTTGGTAGACTTGCCAAGTATAAATACTCTACAACATTCAAAGGATTGTGGTTTTTGCTGAACCGAATTCACCTCCTATACTACGACAATTCCTGATTATTAAAGAGGCAGATTTCGCGATCATCAAATGGCGCTGTTTCCGAGGACATGACTTAACTTAAATTATTTGTTGAATTTTGATTTTCCTTTATCGAATATTTTCAAGGTTTACAGGTCCTCATTTCATGCATCATTTTTTGCATCATGTCTGCTGATTAAATTCCTCTGTATTTTTCTAACTTTTATCTTTTGTGGCGGGACCCATGAAAATCGAGGACGCTTGATCTTCATGGAGGCATGAAGTCGGGAGCTTCTGCTGAAGAGGCTGCAAAAGAAATTGTGAAGAAATTTTAGGAGCCTTTATCAGTCAACCTGCATTTGCATACTGTAAAAAAATATTGCATGTGCATATTTATTTTAACAATCCTCATAAAGGGCTTGCATGTTGTAAAAAAAGTAGATCACGTGATGATCTACCCCCTCCCACACACACACTCTGTATATTTTACAATCTCTCTCGCTCTCTCTTCGATCGCCCTCGTTTGTAAAAAAATACCCATCCCCTCCGCCCGTGTATCATAGTATAAATACCTCTCCAAATACAGACTCCCTAACCCAGGACTTTACTCAGGCTATTAGTAGCCTAAGTATAGGGGGATCCCATCTACCCATCTATCCCTCACATTATCTTCTTGTACTTAGGTCAATTTTTGACCTAAGTATTAGGGGGATCCTCCTCCTCAGTTCCGCTATATCACCCTATATTTGATCAAGCCATGGCTTCATGACACTTGTGCTATGAGGACATAGCAAAACTTAAGTATAGGGAGGTATACCGTCTATTACTATATATCTACTTTAACCATAGCTCATGTTTTTAAAATTTTTTGAAAATTTTGTTTTCGAGCTTGGTTTTGGTAAACCTATGAACTGAGTTTTTGTAAAAACCTTCTAAAATGTTTTCTTAAAAATTGAGGGATTAATCTGTGTAAATACTCCTTTTTCAAAAAAAAATGATTTTTTAAAAAAAACCCTTCTTGGAATTAGACTCTGACTACTAGGCTTAGTAGACATTTTCAGTGAGGGAACTTCGATCTCCCTTAGCAGAGTGGGTGGTTTAGAGGACATTGCAGAAGGCACCGTCCTTAAGGAACACGGGTCCGTTTATCGGCCCGTACTTACACCCATATTGGCTGAGAGTAGATACTTTTATTCATTTGAGCCTGGGCCAGTCATTGTCTCTCCAAGGAATAAAAAAATGGAAAATTAAAATCCATAAAAATCTGCAAAAGTAAAAAATCACACAAAAATCACTAAGGAGTTGGTGTATTCCTGACACACTCACATTCACTTAAGGCTTGAGGATTTTGAGGCCACTGGATTTCTGTGATCTTAAGAGTCCGAGTTAACATGCCTTAGTCATTAGGATTTTAAGCTTAATTATCCACACTCCCCTAGTTTTAAAGATTTGAGCGCTATATTGCACTCTTCATCTCTACTTTCAAAAGAATATGATCAGCACAATTACTTTCACAACTGCATGATTGATGAGATGAGTTGAGATATCACTTGAGGAACTGGGACTAGAGATTTAAGTTTAGACCTGATCTAATGATATTCGAGGATGGGATAAAGTTAATGAAGGCTTCAGAAAACCTGAGTGTCAGCAAAACCCTAGCCAGTATGTGAACAAGATTCATATGTTATCTCTTTGATATTTACCTATGTGCCAGGGTGTGATGAAACTTAATGGAAATTGTTGATCAGTGTGCACCAATTTTTGGTAAAAGCAGTGGAGCTAGCCAACAAAAGAAAAGAAATGTCAAAGAAAAATACTAAATACCAAAGTCAAATTACAAATGAGTTTCCACCAACGGCGAGCGCTCCCAAATATTTTCAAAGTGTCCACTTGGACCAAGCGCTAATTAGGACCAAGGAGTCAGGCTGACACGACAAAAAGGGCTCTGCATCGTAAGCGATACAAGTCTGGGTGTCGAAGGTATCTTAGATACTCAGAAAAGACACACCCTGGTGTACTCCCCGAAAAACAAGTGCAGACGACTCCGACTTTCTTGACGGACACATTGATCAACAATCTAAAAATTTACATGTGTTGAGTAAAGGCACTTGAGAGGTCCCTTGTTCCAATGTGAGGGAGAGAAAAATAAGACACAATCCCATTCCCTCCATCATCTGGCCGTCCATTCACATTTCAAGTCTGACAAACTAAAGAGACGGTTGACTGAAGCAAAAATAGACTTATTCCCTAGTATTGAGGATGAGGTCTAGAGGAGAGTCTTTGGGACTGGAACTTTGAGTGATGCCTCGACTCGACTCTCATGAAATGCAGTACACCTGATTTCATATCCTTATATTATTTGTACAAAAAGAGAGTCTGATAATTAGAGAAGTTGGATTCCTTTTGACTAAGGCTTGGATAAACCCATAATTTTAGGATCTCTTAAATTAAGGGTCTTCGAAAGATCAAGCCTTGAAATCTTCACTTGCACTGTCAGGAATTAATCCGACTCCTTCATTCTTTAGATGCTCGAGGACGAGCATGGTTTAAGTATAGGGGCATGATGAATCTTGTATTCATCATGCTAAAAACCACATATTAAACCCCTGGCTTAACTAATCCAATAAAAATCACCATTAATCCTTTATTTTTATCTTGTAATATATTGTGTATAATTAACCCTTAATTAATTGGATTTAATTACCTTTATTTTCTTTGAATTTATTTTCTCATCAAAAACCCCTAAAAATTAGGTAGAGTAATTGTCCATAATTCACTAACCATTGAAAAGACTAAAAAATACAAAAACAACTCAAAAACTAAAAGTCGGTGTTTTTAGCCCTTTAAAAATACCCTCAAAAATACTTTTTGTACAAATGACCTCTTTTGGCTTTTTGTCCGACATGAAACTTGTAGATCTCATCGAGACGAGTAACTTTCATGTTTTGACTTTTTTCCTAATTTTGCCTCTAACTATTTATTCCATATTTATCTCTGTATTTATTCTCTGAATTTTCTGATTGGGCCACGTGGCGCCCTCTGGGCTGCCCACGTGACCCGCTTCCTCATTCGCCACTTGGCTCCCTCTCAGTTGTCTGATCCTCCTAAAATCGCCCAGATCCTAGGCACTCATCGCTCGTCCCATTTTAAGACGTCAGATCTCTGATGAGATCCGATCTAAGCCGCCTACCCCCGCTCCAATCACAGCCCTCTGATCCCCTTCTCATCCTAAGCCTACCGTTGCTCCACGTCACCTCTTTCTCTCCCACCGTAGGATCTTCCCCATCTCCCAATCTCAGCCGCTCCTTCTCGCCCTAACACTAGCTTCTCGATCAGATCTTGGATCTAATCGTAACCCTCAAACCGTGCAAGCCCTTGTACCGTTGGATCGTGAGATCCAACAGCCAGAAGATCATCCCCTACCTCCCAACGCCTCCAGCCCAGCCATTACACTGCCCGAGACCCCTGCCCCCTTCCATTTTTATCCATTGCTCCAGCCACCTCCTCCCTCTCCTAACGGCCACACCACAAAGCCCTACCCCCCGCCATCCTCGCGCGACCACCATCACTCACTGCCATTACCCCCTCGCCATTAAACCTCCATTGCAAAATGCCTCGTCACCACATAACCGCTGGACTTCCTCCGCCTATAAGAGCCTTCACCCCACCGTCTGAGAACTTGTCCACCATTCACGGGGCCTAAGGCCTAGCTACCAATCCCTCCTTGTGAGAGGAGGAGGCACAATCGGCTTGAGATTATGGCCAGACCTAGGTGTAGACCCACTGTATTCCACCGTGTAGCTTCGCCTCACCGGCAGTAGCCAAGCTCCCTGGATCGGTCGGCCAGGTCGAGCATTGACCGGAGGGTCGAAACGACCCTCAGCCTAGACCGCCTCCTCCACCGGATTCCCCTCTCCGACGAGGTACTTCGCCCCGTTCCTTTTCTTGTGTTTTCTCCCATTTATCCCTCCGCCTGCAATCATCTTCACCTTCGCCTAACCACTCCAACACTTCCACCATACATCAATCACCCTCGCCGACCACCCCTCCCTTCTCCAGACCCTCTCCCCGCTCCAACTCCCCCTTTCCTCCACTTCGCTGGAGAAGAGGTCCACGGCCACCACCTCCCTACGCCCCACGGCCCTCGCTCACTCACCACTCACCTCGCACGCACTCGCACGAGCTTCGGCTATAACTAACCCTTGCAGGTACTTTGATTGGCCGGAGTTTGCGTCGGACCACCTTCAAGCAATTCTCCTCTGGCGAAGCCTCATCGACCATCACCGCCGATCAGCTTCGGGGCTTCACAGCACCTCCAGGACCTCCGCCAGGAGCCCAAATTTCTTCTCTGACCTTAACACGCGCTAGCGGCAAGCCGAGGAGCTCCATCGAGCACGCCGGAGCACCGCCTCCTGCGGTTGGCCCATGGCGGAGGCAGAAGAGCAGATGGCGTCCGATCATCTGGATTGGACGGCCGTGATGGAGACATGTGGCAACCCAAACCTCCAGACGAACCTATAGGCTCGTCTCTCCCCGAACCTCGACCCGAGCCACCAGCTACTGCCACGTATCCCAAGCCTCAGCCGCCTCCCGGGCCTAGGCTCCTCACGTGCGATGCACGTGAGGGCCATGGTAATTTGCACGAAGGACCCCATAATTATTGGGGAAAAATTACAATGGGACCCAAGCGATTTTTAGTATTTACATTTAGGTCCCTCCAGGGACCTAAATGTAATATTTATCTTTTTATTTTCTTGCATTTTTATTACAATTATGCCCCTGCATTGTTTTTAGCATAACTTGAGCATCGTAGGTCCAAATTGCATGATTTTGGTGTCGTTTTGATCCTTGTCTCTTCCTCTACATCATAGATGTTTAATTTTCTCATCTGCCACTGTTTTAAATAAAGTGAATTTTTGTGATAGATGATGACCATGCTCTCTTTGTCGGTGCTCTGATTTGATGACTGTTTTTAATGTTGGGATTAAAATGACTATGATTTCATTTTCTATTATGTTGCTCATATTTTTAGGGTATATTTGTAAACTTTTGTCTGCATTTAAGTTCTCTTGCATTCTGTCATGCATCCTTCTACAATTGCATAAAAATCAAATAAAAATAGCATGCATCATATTATTGCAGTATAAAATGCATAGTTCATCATGCATTTTCACAAAGTTCTGAAATTGAGAATAATTCACACTTGTGCTTCATTGATCAAAATTCGATAAAGAGATTAAGTAGTTGTGTCCTTGTGTTCGACCTTGGTAGACTTGCCAAGTATAAATACTCCACAAGATTCAAAGGATTGTGATTTTTGCTGAATCGAATTCACCTCCTATACTACGGCAATTCCTGATTATTAAAGAGGCAGATTTCATGATCATCAGCGACAACCTGATGATTTTCAAGTTGAAGGTGAGGGAAAAAAGATTTATAAGTTAAGAAAGTCATTATATGACTTGAAATAATCTTCACGAGAATGTGTCTTAAGTTTCATGAGAAAATTAATCAAATTGGATTTATTGCAAATAAGTCGGATAATTGTGTATATATCATGAAGAGTGGGAGCAAAATTATTATCATGACATTGTACGTAGATGGCACTCTACTCACGGGTAATGATATAGGAATGCTTTATAAAATTAAAGAGAAATTGAGTTATGAATTTGAGATGAAGGACATAGATGAAGCATCCTATGATCTAGGAATTCAAATTTAAAAAGGCAGAGATTCAAGGACATTGAGTCTAAATCAAGAAAATATTTTCATATTGTATTAAAGAGATTTGAAATGCATAATAGCGCTACATCTCCTACACCGATTGTTCTTGGAAAGAGAATAGGTAAGAGTCAATGTCCTGGAAAAGGATAGAAACCTTTAGAAGTTCCATGCGTACAAGTGGTAGGAAGTCTAATGTATGCAATGATGTGCACTAGACTTGACTTGGCTTATCCAGTTAGCCTTTAATCCTGGATCAGCATATTGGGAAGTAGTAAAGAGGATTCTTCAATATCTAAAAAGGATTATGCATCTAAAACTGGTGTTTCAAGCTGGATCATTTGAAACAGTAGGATACTTCGATGCAGATTTCGGAAGGGATGTGGATGATAGGAAATCCACATCAGGTTACCTTTTCATGTTTGGCGGAGCAACCGTTTCTCGAGGTAGCAAGAAATAAGGATGTGTATCTAGACATACACAGGAGGCAGAATATATTGCATGTAGCATGACCATCACTCATGCGGTTTGGATTAAACGTTTTCTGTAAAACTTATGCATGTAATTGGTCAAATGATCAATTGAAATGTATTATGATAATCAAACTGCAATAAGGTTAATTAACAATGGGGATAATAGTTCTACAGGAAAGCACAATTAAATACAATATCCTATATACAAGATATAGTAGCAAAAAAGAAATAACAGTAATGTATATACGTACAAGTGATATGTTAGCCACTTTTCTAAACAAGGGAATAGTAGCTAGCACATACATTAAACATGTTGGTTTAATGTGATTCAGGAATGCATGAGTCAAGGAGGAAGTTTTCGTGAATAATGAACCTCAATGTAGACAACTCCATACTACAACACGGATAATGAGAGTGTAAGTTTGACTTGACCACTATGGTCAAGTGGGAGATGTAGAAAGGTCTAGTGACCGTGTGGTCAAGAACCATCGACGGCGGTTGTGCAACCGACGGTTGCGGAGATCGAATCTCACGGAAGATCGAACCGTGGGAAGGGGAGAGGGCGGACTTGGTGAGGGTTCATGCCCTATAAATGTCAACCTCCACCAAGAGGAGGATATCATTCGTGAACAACGCTCGCTCGCTAAGGGATCATTCTCCCATCCACACCATCTCATTCTCTCTATCTCTCAAAGAAAGAAGAGGTTGTTGACAACGTACCTCAATGTTTCTACACAAGTTGGTTGTTCTTTTCTGTTGATTGTGTTTTCTTTGGTTTGATTCAAGGTATGGTTGCGAGAGTGATTAAGATTGAGGATCGTGTTTACATAGAGCGAGCATGTGGTCTTGCAGGCCATGCTCTCAAGGATGCTAGACTTCAAGAGGAAGCCGTGGACCCTAGAGGCATAAATGGATCGAACTTGAGCGAACCTATAATTTTTAGTTTCGATTCATTTATGTAATTGAGCCTAGACTTGTGTTAGGATTCAATTCATTTATTTTCGAACCGAACCTGAATCCGACCTCTATTCAATTGTTTCGATTCGAATCTAAGCCAATATGAACTTGAGAATTTTCTGATGAGAGGAGTGAAAAGAAAAGAAATGAAAATATATTCACTCATTTTTTTTCTTTATCTAACTCTTCTTCATATTTTGAAAAAATACATCAATAACGATTCATCTCTCTGGAAAAATAATAATTGTAGTATATTTTTATATTTGTTCAGATGAGGGATAAAGAATAAGGCGGGAATAAATGATATATATGTGGTGTATACTTGTTCTGTTGATTTGAAGGATAAGGAAGGAAAAACTATTAGACATATAGGTAGTTGTTGTTGTAACCACAATGTGACTATTTATCTTGGGATAGTTTATAATGAGGTAAAGTATTCTTATCCCGTAGATATTTACTTATCCCTCGATAAAGTCCACTTATCCCGAAATGAGTTTCATTTATCATGATAAGGATTTGAAATAGGCATATATCGAACTATTAACGGATCAAACCTGCGCAAACCTACAATTTTTATGTTCGGTTCGTTTATTTTTAAACCAAATTTCAACTTTTAGCGAGTTAAATCTGAGCTAATATCGAACTTGAGATTTTTCTGATAATCCCATTGACTCCAGATTTTTGAGAATGCTAAGAACGTGGTTAGGTGCTCGATGCCGATCTGAAGTGCTCAATAATATAGATGGCAAGAGATATGAAAATTAGGAATATACACTTAATTTCCATAACTAAATTCTAATACCAGATTATATACATGAAACACATCGAAAATAATTAATGTTTTCGATGTATATACATAATATCTGTCCACACCAACTTCGAAATAAAGTCAAAATAAATTTCTGATAAAGGATTATATGGATCAATTAACATCTAGATAATAAAAATATTTGTCCGGGCCAGTCCAACTTCTAGATAATAAAAAATCAAGATCTAAACCAATTGGTTTACCATAACTAAATGGATACATGTAACAAACAACATATCCCAAACATCGTTCATATCCACAACTACTAACCGGAACTAGTGTAAATCCCGCGCGTTGCAATATCAAAGATATGCGGAAAATATAATATGGAGGATAATAAAGTTATCATCGTATAAATACACAACTTGTAATTAAATTATGCAGATTGCATCTTAACATTAAACAAATTATGTTTAAAAAGTAATATAGTTATGAATATATTGTATTAGGTAACTTTTTTTAAAAAATTTTACATAGATATATGATAGCTATTATGATGTTTTAGACATAATAAATGTAGTCTTATATGTTTGATATTAATATTTAAGTGTATATTTCAATACAACAAAATGCGTTTATTCCATTGTCAAATATACAATGATAATACTTTTCCTTGCGATTTTTTATTACTTGAGATTAACGACAAATATCGTATTTGTTGTTATATCATCAGCGATGAAGCATATAGTCATGCTTATCCATTGCTATTATTCAAAAAATTAGTTAGTCGTCGCTAATTTTTTAGTTTAAAATTTAGTAATGATTAGTAAAATTTTTGCTCGGGAACATGAAGTTGGAATCGCTAGTAATCGTGGATCAGCATGCCGCGATGAATATGTACCCGGGCCCTGTACACACCGCCCGTCACACCCTGGGAATAGGTTTCACCCGAAGCATCGGATCAAGGAGCAAGCATTCCTTATGTGAACCTCCTTTCTATAGCCTATGTGATAGACCGACTCCTTTTCTCAGACAGTGAGCCAGCAAGCCTACTCTTGGATCTTAAAACGACAAATAAGCATTGCAATGTGAACCTTCGTTAATAGTATGACAGTGGATATAGCATTTGTCATCATTGCTAAATTAACAATGATCGGTACAAAATTTTAAAAAAAGATTGAACAGATATAGCTATAATTTTACAAATTTTAATAACGAATTCACTGTGAACTAAAATCATTTACTATTCATAGTCATATCTTATATTTAAATGTATGACAACTAATATTATTCGTTGCAAAATTTTATCTAATTTTTTAAATTTCCGTTGAAAAATTGTGTTCATTACTATATTGCTAGGAACTAATCTTGATTGCTATCCGTTGTTATTCTTCTAATTGTTGGTAAATTGAGAATGACTGGTTTAAGATAAAAATCAACGGATAAGCATAGTTTTGTGAACATTTAGTGACGAATAAACATCATGTTGAATTAAAACAAGTTATTATTCGCTTCCCTATGTTTGGTAGTTAAATATATGACCATAAATATTATTTGATGCAAAATCATGTATAATTCTTGATATTCTCAACAAAAAAACGCATTCATTACAATATTCAATCTATGGATTTTTTTTCTTCTTACCACTGCGACATTAACATTAGATTGGTACGGTTTTAAGTAAAAAGTCAACGGATAGCTTTTATGAACATACAATAATGATTATTGCCGTTTGTTGTGAACTAAATAAATAAAAAGTAATTTTGTAATAAACAATATATTCATATAAATATGAAATCAGCCAATATTAAAAAAAATCAAATTATTAATTAGCAGATTTGAGCATGCACCTATAACGTGCAAATACCCAAATCGTAGGTCAACAACTACAAAGCCGATCAATGAGTCTACTAATGGTTAAACTAATTAAATTTGAGTATATGAAACGTATATCGACAATTACTTAATAAAAGAACACTAAAAAGTTATTTTAGAATCTTTGAAAATGAGGAATATCCATATAGGTAAACAAAAAATCCTTATTGTATAAAAAACTTTAGGATTTTTATCACTTGTGCCCCTCTGAGTTGTTGCAATATCAGTTACGTTCATCTCTTTTTTGAAATATCAGTTGTGCCCCTACCTTCTTTCAGTTTTATCACACATGCCATTCTGATTAGTTGTCGTCCACTTATGTCCCAAAAAGGTGTTAACTTTTGGACATGATGGTAGGTTCTAACCAATAACGAGGGTAGATTGGTCATTTTCTTTCTTTCCATCCTCCAACCTCCTTCGATCCCCTCCCTCGTCAACCCTTCCTTCCTCCGTCACCTACCTCCGCCACTGCCCCACCTATTGGTCATTTTCTTTCTCTCCCTCCTCCAACCTCCTTCGACCCCCTCCCTCGTCAACCCCTCCTTCCTCCGCCACCTACCTCCGTCGTCTCCCCCACCTCCTCCAGGCCCCTTCATCGTCGACCCCCTCCTCCTCATCCCCATTTCTTCTAGCCCCATCCTCCATCGCCAAGATCTCCTCCCACCCCTCCTATGTGCCGCCCACCTCTCTAGGCCCCTCCCCCGCACCCCCAACTCCTCAAGACCCCTCCAGCAGCACCTCCTCCTCCTTCGCCGCCACCCAGAGCCCCCACTCCCTCTGTGTCCTCCACACCGTCTGCTGCCCCCCACCTCCTCCAAGCCCCTCCATTGCAACCACCATCTATTTCAGATCCCACCACCATTGACCCCCTCTTCCTCAACCCCTACCCCTCCAACCCTCCCCTTCCACCACCCCACCTCTTCCACCACCACCTCGTCTATCACCTTCCGATGCCATCCACACCTCCTCATGCCCCCTGCTCTATTGCCCCAACCTCCTCCACCGCCCCCACCTTCTCCAACCCACCTCCTCCAGCCCCCTTCACCGTCGACCACCAGCAAGCACCCGCTCTAGAGCCTCTTCACCGAGCTTCCTCACATGTAGACTAACGAAGCATACCTTTAGTGTTGCGATTAGGGACCTTCTTGGGAGCAACAACTCTTTACTCCATTCCATCAAGCACGAAGAAGGATCTCCTTCGAAGCTACAAGGTCAGAGTCGGATCTACCGTGTGTAGGCGTTGGAGCTCGGGGCAGAGGGGGAGGGGGAGGGTTGGTTTTGTCAACTATGTCCTCTTAACCAAACCATGATTTGAATAAATCATGTTAGTTCAACTCATTGACAACGAAACTAACGGAAGGACACAAGTGATAATGATATAAGAAGTCAGGGACACAACTGGTATTCAATAAAAGGAAAGGGCATAACTGATATTGCAATATATCATAGGGATACAGGTGATAAAAATCCAAAACTTTATTAACGATCATTGCACTGAATTTAAAAGCTTCCTTGAAGATTTCAAATCAAAGAAAAGACGTGATATAGAAATTTGGTTAAAAAAATCTCCCGATCCTATTAGATGCCATTGATATAATAAACACCCACTCAAAACCAATGAGCCATCTCCAACTTTTGACTACATAACAACGAAATTATATCTATAAATTAATGGACACTATAGCTATAGTTGCTACTGGCCGATCAAGTTTTGTGGCACATGTCCACGGCTCGTCTAGTTGATAGGCGGGCTAAAAAGTGTGTTGAATCGGGCCAGTCCGTTCATGAAATCTCTTGACCCAAGCCCGGCTCATGAGCGGGCTGAACGGGTAGGCCTCCATCCCATTGGCCATGCCTTGATGCGAAGGAGTAAGTTTGGAGAATCCAGATTTGAAGTGTGAGTGAGTGTCTTGCGTGCGCGCGCGTGTGCGCGCGTGCGTTCATGCGTGCGTGCGTGTGTATGTGTGTGTGTGTGGAGAGAGACAGAGAGGAAAGGGAGCTTACTTCATGAAGTAGGTAACCTTGCCTACTTCATGTATATTTTTGATCAATTTTTTTTATTTTTTTTGAAAATTACTATCATGGATTTTCATAACTATATCCCTCTAATATGCCATTCAAATTTCATCAGAAACAGAGACTTCTATGCCCTCCATCTAGAACAAGTAATTTTAATGGTCTTAGATTTACTGTAATCGACCTGTTCTGGATGGAGGACATATGACTCTTTGTTTCTGAAGAAATTTGAATGATATATTAGAAAGATATTGTTATGAAAATCCATAGTGGTATTTTTTTTTAAAAAATGATCAAAATAGGCGTGAAGTAGGTAAAGTTACATACTTCATGAAGTAGGCTCCCTTTCCTCATATATATATGTATAGGGGTTGGGGAGCATGCACCCAGGTGCATGTAATTTTACATGCACAGGGATTTATATCTTGCACATTTTTTTAGTTTTTTGGAAAACATCACCATATATATTCATCTATATATCACTCCTATATACCATTCGAATTTCGTCAGAAACAGAGACTCTTATACCCTCCATCTAGAATGGGTCAATTACAACAATTCTAAGACCGTTAAAATTACCCGTTCTAGATGGAGGGTATAGGAGTCTCTGTTTCTGACGAAATTCGAATGGCATATAGGAGGGATATATAGATGAATATACATGGTGACGTTTTCCAAAAAAAATTAAAAAGTATGCAAGATATAGACCCCGGTGCATGTAAAATTACATGCACCTGGGTGCATGCTCCCCAACCCCATATGTATGTGTGTGTGTGTGTGTGTGTGTGTGTGTGTGTGTGTGTGCGTGTGTATGGGAAAAGGGAAGCTACATCGGGTGGTGCAGCCAACTAACTACACCCGGGCATTTTTCTCATTGATTTTTGATTTTTGTTAAAGGAAACCTATGGAGATTACTTAGTTTATTGAGTAGAATATGTATTTCAAATTTCATGCAAAACAAACATTCCTAATATGCCCATCTGGATAGGGTCAATTTCAATAATTCTGAGATCGTTAAAATGTGATAGTCTTGATGGAGATAATAGAAGTGTCGAATTTAATTGAAATTGGTACGATATCATGGCGATATATGGTGATTTAAACCCCCCTCGGTTTCATTTCAAAAGCAAAAAAAATCAATGAAAAAGATAGTCGGGTGCAGCTTCCCAACCCCTATATATGGGAAAAAATGAGGTCGCCCCCGCCCTCATTTTTCCGTATTTTTTTATTTTTTGAAAAATATCACCACATATATATATATATATATATTTATCTATATATCCCTCCAATATGTAATTCGAATTTCATCAGAAACAGAGACTAGTATACCTTCCACAGAACATGTAATTTTAACGGTCTAAATATTGTTGCTATCGACCTTTCTAGATGAAGGTCATAAGAATACCTGTTTCTGACGAAAATCGAATAACATATAGTAGGGATATATAGATGAATATATATATAGTGATATTTTTGAAAAAAAATAAAAAATGTCGAAAATACGATGGAGGCAACCCCATTGAACCCCTATATACACACGTGAGGGAGAGAAGTATATAGATATTGATATGCGTGTCCCGCAACTTATGTTGACTTTAGGGAATTTTGTATTTTGCGTCGCAGAAATTGTACCACTTGATTATTCACTGCAATATTATGAAATAACAAAAAAATCATACAATATACGTCTGCCATCTTCAAATATAAGACGGGCCTTAGAAAAGCATACGTCACTAGACATTGGACATTTTATTGAATAATGTCAACATACATCAGCTAATTAAATATCAACGATACAAATGGAATGACACTAGAGATTGAAGATGTCAACGTTAACATCGCTTGAAATTGGACCTAACTTGACGTTTTTGGTGCAAGAACGCCAACTAAAGTATTATGGAAACCCTGTACCCTAATACCTACCGCACCCTCCTCATAACTACGGCTCGCTTGAGAGCTAACATCCAAGCGTAGCGATAGACAATGCCGTTGAGCATTGTAGATCCGATTTCTTTTGAATCCAATTAAATAATCAAAGTAAATTTTCATTATGTTTGTATTCAAAGCTATGTAAGTATCTTATGCATTTGAACTACATTTTGATTATGTTGAAATTGAAAGAGCAATCAACACCAGAATGACACATAGATTTACGTGGAAAATCCTACAGAGAGGAAAAAACCACGGAAGCACACTCAAATCCTAATCTCCATCACCAGAGATTAGGGATCTCTCTTCACTATCTTATCTTTCAATAAAGGAGGATGAGTACAATATATAAATGATGGGTAAATGATCCCTCATCCCTAGATCCATTTACCTATTAAAGAACCACTCAACGCTCCCCCTCAAGTTAGGCATACATGTTTGTCATGCTCAACTTGCATGCATTCATCTCAAATTGCATAGTAGGCAGCTCCTTTGTAAAAAGATCAGCAACCTGATCGGTAGACTTCAAGTAAAGAAGGCACAACAGTCCATCATCAATCTTCTCACAGATAAAATGTCTATCTATCTCCACATGCTTTGTTCTATCATACACTACAGGATTGTTGGCCAAGTTTATTGTAGCTTTGTTGTCACAAAATATCTTCATTGACATACTCACTTTGATGATTAAGTCATTTAACATAACCATAGAATTTCAGTGACACCATTTGCAAGAGCACGATATCCAGTTTCAACACTCGATCTTGAAACCGCATTCTGCTTTTTTACTTCTTCAAATAACCAAATTTACACACAAATATGTCGCATAACATGAAATGGATCGCCTGTCATCCACAGAACCAGCCCAGTCAGCATCAATGTATCCTTCAATTGTAACTTCAGGATTTTTCTTGAACATAAGCCCTTTTCCTGATGATTCTTTTATGTAGTTTAAAATTTTATTCACCGCATTAGCATGAGAGGTGGTTGGAGCATGCATGAATTGACTCACCACATTTACCGCGCAAGTAATATCTGGTCTCGTGAGGGTAAGATAAATCAACTTTCCCATCAATCTTTGATATCTTCCTTTTCCTACATCATCAAGGAGCTCACCATCTTCTTTAGCAAGTTTATGATTTGCCTCAATAGTGATAGTAGTAGGTTTACATCCCAACATGCCACATTCCTTTAGCAAGTCAAGAGCATATTTCCTTTGACTTAGACACATACCCTCTGGAGATCGAGCCTTCAATACTTAGGAAGTACTTTAACTTCTCCAAGTCTTTCAATTCAAATTCAGTTGTAAGTGCTTTCTTTATCTTAAGAAGTTCCACCGCATCGTCACCTGTAAGAATCATGTCATCCACATACCTTAAAAGAATACACCTTTTGTCATCATTCCTTCTAACAAATAAAGTGTAGTCTCCATTCACTTGGGTATATCATTCCTAATCATGACCACGCATAGACGTTCGAACCACACTCTTGGAGACTGTTTGAGTCCATACAATGATATCTTTAGTTTGCAACACTTACCATCATTCTTAAACCCAGACGACATTTTCATATATACTTCTTCTTTGAGATAACCATTCAAGAAGGTATTTTTCACATCTAGTTAGTGCATTTTCCATGAAAAATAAGCTATTAAGCAAATAACAACCCTAACTGTATTCATCTTAGTAACAGTAGCAAAGGTCTCAAGGTAGTCATTCCTATATTTTCGAATGTATCCTTTAGCCACAAGATGAGACTTGAATCGTTCAACATTCCCATCATCATCATATTTTATTATATATGCCCATTTAGACCCAACAAGGTGAGTACCCTTAGGGACATCAACAATATCCCGAGTATGATTCTTTACCAATGCTTCCATTTCTTCTCTCATTGCATTGAGCTATTTCTGATCATTTTTGACATCATTAATATTTTTAGGAACATGATGAGCATCTAGAGAGGTAATAAAATATATGTAACTGGACTCATCTTGGTATATGCAACAAAGTCTTCCACATGATAACGAGTAGAAGCTCGAACATTTATAATAGTTTTTCTCGCAGCAATGGGGTGATCATCCATTAAAGGCTCAGAATTGTCAACGGGAATATCAGGAATGAGAGGACTACTTACAGAGTCTTCGAGTCCCAAATTTGAGGAGAGATTGAAATCATGGCTTTGTATGATTTGTTCTTTAGTCTCCATCATGAAGAAATCATGACTTTGTATCATTTCTTCTTCAGTCTCCACCACCTTATCCACTTCTTTTTGTCTGCTATAAATCTGACCAAATCAACCTATATCCTTGTTATCTTCTTTTCTATCTTACTTACTGCCATCTCTTACATGTACATTATCATGTATATCTCCAAGAAAGTAAATCCCCTTCTCATTTTTCTCAAAATCTATAGTGACATACTCCTCCTGAGAAAAAAATATTAGGAAATTAAGGCTCATCTTCAAAGAAAGTGGCATCCTTAGTCACGTGAAGGCGACGTGCCACTGGATCATAACATTTGTATCCTTTTTGTGTTCCAGAATAACCTAGGAAGATGCATTTTGTAGCTCGTGGATCTACCATGTCTAGAGTTATGGAGAAAGCAGACACATCCAAAGACCCGAGGGTCCAAATTGAAAGGAGAGTTATCTGGATGAATAATAGAGTAGGGAGTTCTCTTTGCTATCACAACAGAATGTGTCATGTTTATCACATAAGCCGCGATTAAGACAACCTCTCCTCAAAACATCTTTAGCACATTTCGTTGAAGTAAGAGTGCTCTTGTAACATTCAACAAGTGACAATTTTTTTTCAACTACTCCATTCTATTGTGGTGTATAACTGCACGAGGTTCATGAATGATGCCCCTTTAATCAAGAAAAGTAGATAGAAATCCTTCTAAATATTCTCTGGCATTATCCGTCCTTAACTTCTTAATTCTGACTCCATACTGAGTGTCAACCTATTTGCTTTAGGACTTCACTCCTACTTTTCAAAAGGCATACGAAGGTACTCCGTGAGAAATCATCAACAAAAGTATTATAGCAGAGATGACCACCAACACTATTTATATTCGAAGGTCCCCACACATCAGAATGAACAATCTCAAAGGTATGAGTAGATTTACTGGTATAAATAGGATAAGTGTTGCGAGTTCGTTTTACAAATTGACATACACCACATTGCAAATTAGCTTCAAATAATATTGAAAAAATATCGAGCATCAACTCTTGTAGAAAAGAGAAATTGATATGACCAAGACTCTCGTGCCATCATGTCACTGTCATCGAACAATCCTTCTCAAGTCGAACCTTTATTGCAGATGTAAGAGCTTGACCAAACTGAGCAGGAAGACGATATAATCCATCTTCAACTCTACCAATTCCAATCTTCTTTCCCATCTCCAAGTCTTATAGAATACATAACCTCTAGTCAAAATTTAACTTGCAGTTCAATTCTTTTGTGACCTTGCTAACATACATAAGATTTATAGGAAAATCAGGCACATGGAGAGCATCAAGAAGGAGGAACCGATCTACAACAGATATGGTCCCTTTCCCAGCTACGGTAGCAGGAGATCCATCTGCAACAGTAACTTCTCTCTTCCTGAGGATAATTTGTAGTCATGAAACATTCGTGGATCACATGTCATATAGTCAGAAACCCCACTATCAATGATCCACTCAATAATGTCTGAATTATTCCTATCAGTTCGCCTTGTATTAAGAGCAAAGTTGATTTCAGAAGAATGTTTAGATCCATGATTTCCGACCATTAATCTCATCATCAAAAAATTCAATTCACTAATAGTTGCTGAATGGAATGCAAATCGTTCAAACTGAAATGTCCTCGTTAGCCTAACTTTTCACTGATAACCTCCAAACAGGAGTTCTACACCCAAATGATGTGCATCGTTTCATCTTGAGCCAAGTTAGTGGATAGAGACATATGCCAACGAAAGGAACACTTGAACCAGAATCCAGTATCATCACGACATGCACCCAAAGATGCAAGTACCGGGGCAGCTAGCTAAGATGGATCCGTCAAGGACGAGGGCGAGGGGGGCATGGGTATCCAGGAGGTGTTGCGCAAGAGCTCACGTGATACCAGAGGTGGTCCCAGCGGGTGCACCCTAGCAGGTGCTGCTGTGTGAGGCGGTCCCCGTTGTCTAGCGAAGCCCTGTGAACTAGGAGGCGGATCAGAACTCGGGCGGAGACCTAGGAGGGCTCGACGGCGCCCTTGGGGGCGGGGCGGAGCCTTAGTGGGGGCGAGGCGGATGGGGCCAAATACTGACTGGTCAAGAACTCACAGGGAGTGAAATGGGGCAAGCATGGATTCGGCAAAATTGCAAGGGAAATTGGAATAGGACCTCAAGGGGTATGCTCGATTACCCTCAGGCCGATGTATCCCATACTGGATGATTAGATGAACCTGAGCATGGTTTCTGCAACACAACCACCAGTCCTCCGTGTTGGCTCGAACGAGTTCAAGTTCTTCTTTGACGATGGCATCTTCAATGGTAATTGTGGAAGCACCGCGATGCACGCGGTGTTGGTAGTCGGTTATGGGGTCAATGTGGAGCGCTCTTCTTCACCAAAGAATCCACAATATATCGGAAGATGCAAAACACCAACACAAGCCTTGATTAGGCGCTGATACCGTGCTGAAATCGAAAGAGCAATCAGCAGAAGAATGACACATATTTACGTGGAAAACCCTACGGAGAGGGACAAACCACGGGGGCACACTTAAACCCTAATCTCCCTCACCAGAGATTAGGGATCTCTCTTCACTATCTTATCTTTCAATAAGGGGGGATGGGTACAATATATAAATGATGGCTAAATGGTCCCTCATCCCTAGATCCATTTACCCACTAAAGAACCACTCAACATACTCTATTCACCTTTAAAGTTCAAAGCAAAAGGTAAATAAATGCCGATCTCACTAAATGAATAACCTTGATGCTTTACACTTTTCCATTAAAGATATTTATTATCTTCTTTAAAATTTTGCAATATTTATGGGGTTTTTTTACCGATGAAACTAAATATGAAGATAACCATCAACTACCACCATTTCTCAACAATCTCATTAGTTGCTCGACCGTCGATTAATCTGTAATCAATCACCCGATCGATTGGATACCAACTACTGACTTCTGCAAGCTTGGTGCTTGCGAACACGTGCTAAGATTATGTGGTGGTGGAGTTGCTGCTTTTCAGAGGGTTTGGTTTGACTTTTGAGAAATTTCCTTGATTTATAGAATGAATCGTAAGCATGCATCGAAGCCAAAAATATGACATGTTAGAGTTATACGCAACATATTTACCCATGTCAGAATGAAAGTAAGCGATATTATAGGTTAAAATCATGTATATTTATATTTTTTATCCATGTCCCAAGCTCGGGTAAATGAGGATGGTTGTGTTAGGTAGCCGACAACCAGCGTAAAACAGTGAGAGTCAAATTCCTAAATGGTGTTCTCAATTTTTTTTAGAATACTTTTTAGGAACTTGCCTCAGACAGTTGGATCTTTCCAACATGAATTTAAGCAAACATTTGAATTTTATCGGTGATCGAAAAATGATTAAGCATTAAGATTTATGATAAGAAAGGGCTAATATGATAGATGAGTATTGACATAAGGTAGTTAGAAATTTGAAGAAATTGCTACTTGACCCCAGAAAAAAAAATCCTAATTTTCTTCTTTCCTTTGCAACTATATTAGAAATCTTAATCAACTTGTCCCACCGGTCGATCTTCTCCTCAATGGGCATGGTTATATGCTTTGAAAAGCCATTTACCTTTGAAATTTCAGTGGGGCAGGATTCGAACCTTCTGTCTTCAGGTTATGAGCTTGATGAGTCAACCAATTCTTCTATCCTGCATGAGATCGACGGACACTTTGCTCGTATTTTGAGTCTGGTGTCTTCATGAAAATCATAGATCTCATCGAGATCTAAAACTTTCATGTTGTTGTCTTTTTGATTTGGATTCTTATTTTATTTGTTTTCAAATCTTCTCTGTTTTTTTTCCTTATTTGAGGTCAAAGTCAACACCAGTTGGTGTTATTCTATTGGCCCCTACCCCCTCCACTTATCCACCTGCCATTTGCTCACGGACAATGACACCATTTGATGATGCTAAATTACCCTTATTTAATTTATCAATGTTGTAGCATGAGTAATCAAGGATCAATCAAAACAACCACACAAGCTCAAAAATCATTCACTTAAGTGAATTTGCGATGTATGTATTTTTAATATGGGCAAGCCCCATGGTTGATTCAAGAAGGCAAAAGTGACTCAGATTTGATCCAGCGTAGATCTTTCAAAGAAAAAAAGAATAGTTTTGGATGTTTATGCAAAAAGTATGCAAGTGTAATGTGCAAAATGAACTTCAGTTTTAAGCGAAATCACTCAGCTTAGACCAACTAAATTTGATGTCAAATGAATCCAAATGATCCAAGTTGTAACCTGGAAATCTTATTTAATGAGAAATAAGAACATATTTTTTTGTAATTTTAAGGAATAAAATACATGCATGAAAAAAATATGTTTTGGGGGTTTAATACAATTTATCGAACAAACGTAATGCAATAATAATAAAACAGATGCAAATGATAAGATAAATCAAAATGAATATATTCTAATTTTTAAGAATTTTTAAAGAATATTTGATTTTTATGTATTGATGAAGCAATCAGAGGGAATCTTGCTAATTAATGGATAATAAATCTACTATAGGACAAACCAAAATTATTTCAGGTAGAGTTTTTAGTTAGCGGATGTAAAATTTAATATGTGGATCAAATTAAAAACCAACTACAAAGTACACTCCAAGATTAATTTGAAGCCGCAAGCACATGCATTCAATATGAAACATGGGCACAATGTTAAGAACATTAAAACAACATCAATATAAACGCATTTAGTTGTTTTAAAATATACACTTAAATATTAATATCAAACATATAAGAATATATTTATTATGTCTAAAACATCATAATTGCTATTATATATCTATGTATTATTTTAAAAGTAACTTAATACAAAATATTCATAACTACATTAATTTTTAAACATAATTTCATGATATTCAAACATAATTTCTCTAATTTTAAGATGTAATCGGCAAAATATTAATTACAAGCTATGTATTTATACGACGATAATTCTAGTATCTTCCTTATTGTATTTTCGGATATCTTCAATACAATCCGTTGCAAATCACGAGATATATACTAGTTCCAGGTAGTAGTTGCGGGTAAAGGTATGCATAATTTTCGGGCGGGACAAATACTCGACCATATCCATATAGACCGAGCTTAAAACCATGGATATCCAATGTACCATTACGAGTCGGGTATCCATTGTGACATGACTCGTCTGTTGGGGATATATGGATAATGCGGAAACAAACAACCCAGGATCTGTATCCCCCTAAACTGTCCTGCAACAAAGATGGCACAACACAATATATGTTCCCCACATGGGAACTCAATAGCAACAATGATAGCAACCACAAGCAACCACAACAAGCAACCACACGAGACAAGATTTTTACGTGGAAACCCTTGCTCAATATGAGCAAGGGAAAAACCACGGGGCAAGACCGGCAACCAAGCACTATGGTCAAAGTGATCCAAATGTTCTTCCCGGTTTTGTTGCCCACAAAACCGAGGTACAAGCACACACAACGGATAGTTCTTCAACAAGGAACAAACTATCCCTAGGTATCTAACTATACCAATATTGTGCTCAAAACAAGGAGAACAAGGTAACTCCCCTTGTGGGCTCTCGGATGGAGTCCCAAATACGGCTTCGGCTCCTTGAGGTCGTTCCCAACGACCTCCGGTTGCAGCTCCTTTCGAGCTCGCCCAGCACCTCCTCTCTTCGAACCCAAACCACAGCTCCCAAGACACCCTGCTGCTGCTGCCCTCGAGCACCGATGCTCGGCTTCTTTCTCGCTCTCTCTCTCCCGCTGTGTGGAGGAGGAAGAAGAAGAAGGGGGTCCGAAACCCCTTTGCCGCTGCTTGCTGGAAATGGGAGAGGGAAGGGCATGGAAGGGGCGATGCTCCTCTCGCTACTGGAATGTGCGGGGTACTGGAAACGAATGGGGTGTCTGTTCCCTGGAATCAGCTGGGGCTTTGGGGCTTCCCAAATGATGGAAATCTTGCAGCTATGCCCCTGTCAAAAAGGCCAAATAGCTGCTGCCCTCAAGTTGGGGCTGGAACTTTTTCGAGTATACCCAACAACCTCGCCCTCCAGCCCCAACGGGGAGGTGTTGACCTGTGATGGAGATCAACAAGAGGTGACACCGCTCAGCTCTCTACAGAGCTGAAGCTTGTCACGAGTGACTGCCTTGGTCAACATGTCTGAGGGGTTCTCATCTGTGTGAATCTTCTTCAACACGAGCTGTTTCTGTTCAATTGCATCCCTCAGCCAATGGTATCTCACATCAATGTGTTTTGTCGAGCATGGTGCATGGTACTCTTGCTCAAGTCTATAGCACTCTGGCTATCACAAAACACAACCGGCTCACTGTCATCCAATCCAAACTCACCAAGGAAGCATTGTAGCCACAACACTTCTTTCCCAGCTTTTGCTGCTGCAATGTATTCTGCCTCAGTAGTTGAGAGAGCAACACATTTCTGTAGTTTGGATTGCCATGATATGGCTCCCCCTGCAAAAGTGAAAATGTAGCCTGAGGTGGACTTTCTCTGGTCCATGTCACCTGCCATATCTGCATCAGTGTAACCACAAAGTTTGGGATCTGACCTCCCAAAAGCAAGACACATACTTGAGGTCCCTCTCAAGTATCTCAAGATCCACTTCACGGCCTCCCAATGGTCCTTCCCCGGGTTGGACATGAACCTGCTCACCACGCCCACTGCATGGGCTATGTCCGGTCTAGTGCAAACCATTGCATACATGAGGCTCCCAACTGCTGACTGGTATGGGATCTTGGCCATCTCTGTCTTCTCCTCAGAAGTAGAAGGACATGACTCTTTGTTCAGCTTGAAATGAGAGGCTAAGGGCGTACTGACAGGCTTGGCATTCTTCATGTTGAACCGCTCCAACACGCGTTCAACATATCTTTCTTGTGACAACCACAACATGCACTTCTTTATGTTCCTTGTAATCTGCATCCCTAAGATGTGACTTGCCTTGCCCAAATCTTTCATCTCAAATTCTTTGGAGAGTTCCCTCTTGAGCTTTGCAATGAGATTGGAATCATGACCTACAATCAACATGTCATCCACGTAGATCAAAAGAATGACGAACCTGTCATTGGGAAGACGACGAACATATACGCATGGGTCGGCTGCTGTCCTCTTGAAGCCTTGCTTTCCCATGAAAGCATCAAACTTCAAGTACCATTGTCTCGGGGCTTGCTTCAAGCCATAGAGACTCTTCCTCAACCTGCATACCATATGCTCTTTCCCTCTCTCTTGAAAATCCTGTGGCTGCTCCATGTAGATATCTTCCTTCAAATCACCGTGAAGAAATGCCGTCTTCACATCCATCTGCTCCAGCTCAAGGTCCATGCTAGCAACAAGTCCTAGCACCATTCTCATTGAGTTCATCTTCACCACTGGGGAGAAGATCTCATCATAGTCCACTCCTTCCTTCTGGTTGAACCCTTTCACAACCAATCTGGCCTTGTGCTTTACCTGCTTTCCGCTGTCATCTGACTTCAACTTGTACACCCACTTGTTCTTCAAGGCTCTCTTCCCTTTAGGAAGCTCAACAAGGTCATAAGTGTGATTCTTCTTGAGAGATAGCATCTCTTCATTCATTGCATTCTGCCAATGACCCTTGTCCTTGTGCACCTGTGCCTCCTCAAAAGTGTATGGCTCACCTGCGTCTGTGAGCATCACATACCTAGAAGTGGGGTAACGGGATGATGGCTGGCGTGCCCTCTCAGATCTCCTGACCTGAGGCTCTGCTGCATCTGCATGTGGATGAGGCTGCTCCCCCTGCCCTAGGTCCCCTGGACCTGCATCAACGGGGTCTGCATCTGGCTCATGCTTCTCTAGCTGCCCATCCTCTCCAACTGTACCATGTACTGGAGAGGGCTCTGTGTCCTCATCACTGTCATCATCCATGGAGATCTCATCTCCATCACCACTCTCAGTGGTGTCCTCAGCCAACGTCTGATTCTCATAAAAAATCACATCCCTGTGCCTGGTGACTGTCTTCTTCCTTGGATCCCAAAGACGGTATCCAAACTCCTGATCTCCGTAGCCAAGAAAAATACAAGGCACTGCCTTGTCATCCAACTTCTTCCGCTGCTCCTTGGGTACCAATGCATACGCCTTGCATCCAAACACCCTCAAATGAGCATATGAGGGGTCTTTCCCTGTCCAAACACATTCTGGAATCTTGAAGCCCAAAGGAACTGATGGAGATCGGTTCACCAAGTAACAAGCGGTGCGAACCGCCTCGGCCCAAAAGGTCTTGGGCAACTTCGTTGTCTTCAGCATACAGCGGACTCTCTCAACAATGGTCATGTTCATCCTCTCAGCTAGACCATTGTGCTGGGGTGTGCCTGGCTCTGTCCTCTCCTGCCTGATGCCGTGCTCTACACAATAGCTCTGAAAGCTATGGGAGGTGTACTCTCCCCCATTGTCTGTGCGTAGACACTTCAACAATTTTCCTGTCTCACGTTCAACCAAGGCATGGAACTTCTTGAAGCAATCAAACACTTGATCCTTCGACCTCAGCACATACACCCACACCTTCCTAGATGCATCATCAATGAAGGTGACAAAATACATGTTGCCTCCCAAAGAGGCTGTGTCCATGGGACCACAAACATCTGAGTGTACCAACTGTAGAAGGTCTCCCTTCACCTTCGATCTCGCTCTGTACGGTGCACTCCTGCTCTTCCCAACCTCACATGCATCACAAGGAGATAAAGTGATGTCATTGTGGTAGGGGATCAACTCTCTCTTGCTAAGAAGCTGCAAGCCCTTCTGGCTCATGTGGCCAAGCCGACGATGCCACAAATCTGAGTTATCTGCTTCACTAGCATGCAAACTGCCGTCCATGACCTTCACTCTAGTCATATAGAGTGTATGACACAAGCTGCCCCTGGCCATGATGAGAGAACCCTTGCTAATCTTGCATCTGCTGTCGCCGAACTTCAGATGGTAGCCTTCACTATCTAGCTGTGAGCCAGATATAAGGCTAAGCCGCACATCAGGAACATGCCTCACATTCTAGAGTGTCATTGAGCACCCAACATCCGTCTGGATCGAGATGGTGCCCATGCCAATGATCTTGGAGTAACTCTCATTACCCATCAAGACTCTCCCATAATCACCCCTAGTGTAGGTGGTGAAAAACTCCCTGTGTGGAGTCACATGATAGGAGGCGGCCGTGTCAACGACCCACTCCAAATCACTCCCTGCATGTAAGCACTGATCCTGGATGGTGAGAATCACCTCATCTGCACTCTCATCTGCCACGACTGCAGCTACATTCCCATCTTCCTTTTTCTGATCCTTCTTGGCTTCAGCTTGCTCTCTCTTCCAAACCCTGCAATCTCTCTTCCAGTGACCGGGCTTCTGGCAATGGTGACACTTTCCTCTGCCCTTGGACTTGTCTCTGGATTTCTGCCTCTCCTGTGATGCTCCTCTGCTGCTGGATCTTCCTCTCCTCTCAACTGCATACACATGTGAAGAGGAGGATGCCACTCCCGAAGAGCGACGTCTAATCTCCTCATTGAGGAGACTGCCCTTGACCATAGCCATGGTCAACTTGCTATCCTTCGCAGAGTTGCTCACGGTGACAACTAAGGTCTCCCAACTGTCTGGCAAAGAACCCAATAGGAGAAGTGACTGCAACTCGTCATCAAGTGTCAAACCCATGGATGTCAACTGGTTGATTATGCTTTGGAAGTCATTCAGATGCTCTGCCACTTTGCATCCGTCCTTGTATTTCAAATTCACAAGCTTTCTAATCAAGAAAGCCTTGTTGGTTGCGGTCTTCTGGTCATAGAGCTCGGACAGCTTGTCCCATAGCTCCTTTGCATTCGTCTCCTCGGCAACATGATGAAAGACCGACATGTCAAGCCACTTCCGAATGGTGCCAATGGCCTTTCGGTTCAATTTTGTCCACTCGCCCGCGGACATATTCTCTGGATTGGCGCTCTCACCCTCCACCGGATCGTGGAGGTCCTTGCAATACAAAATGTCTTCCATCTTCGCCTTCCAGATCTGCCAATTGCTACTTGTGAGCTTGATCATTGTGCCTTCCTCATCTTTGCCCATTGCTCAAACCAGAGCTCTGATACCACTTGTTGGGGATATATGGATAATGCGGAAACAAACAACCCAGGATCTGTATCCCCCTAAACTGTCCTGCAACAAAGATGGCACAACACAATATATGTTCCACACACGGGAACTCAATAGCAACAATGATAGCAACCACAAGCAACCACAACAAGCAACCACACGAGACAAGATTTTTACGTGGAAACCCTTACTCAATATTAGCAAGGGAAAAACCACGGGGCAAGACCGGCAACCAAGCACTACGGTCAAAGTGATCCAAATGTTCTTCCCGGTTTTGTTGCCCACAAAATCGAGGTACAAGCACACACAACGGATAGTTCTTCAACAAGGAACAAACTATCCCTAGGTATCTAACTATACCAATATTGTGCTCAAAACAAGGAGAACAAGGTAACTCCTCTTGTGGGCTCCCGGATGGAGTCCCAAATACGGCTTCGGCTCCTTGAGGTCGTTCCCAACGACCTCCAGTTGCAGCTCCTCTCGAGCTCGCCCAACACCTCCTCTCTTCGAACCCAAACCACAGCTCCCAAGACACCCTGCTGCTGCTGCCCTCGAGCACCGATGCTCGGCTTCTTTCTCGCTCTCTCTCTCTCCCGCTGTGTGGAGGAAGAAGAAGAAGAAGGGGGTCCGAAACCCCTTTGTCGCTGCTTGCTGGAAATGGGAGAGGGGAGGGCACGGAAGGGGCGATGCTCCTCTCGCTACTGGAATGTGCGGGGTACTGGAAACGAATGGGGTGTCTGTTCCCTGGAATCGGCTGGGGCTTTGGGGCTTCCCAAATGATGGAAATCTTGCAGCTATGCCCCTGCCAAAAAGGCCAAATAGCTGCTGCCCTCAAGTTGGGGCTGGAACTTTTTCGAGTATACCCAACATCGTCAAATTTGGAGCACCAACCTATTTGACCTCGAATACCCATTGTAACACCCATACCTCCAAATATAGTGCCACATCTAAAACTCACGAAGTATGGGTGTGGTTTATAAGTGGTGGGGACTACTACTTGACAACTTGGGCTTAAGTCTTTTGGGTGGTTGTTAACGGATCCATTTGGGTTCGAACCCAACAAGTTGTCAGGACCAGTTTTCCTCGATAACGGACCGAGGACCTAAGCCCGAGATGTTACACCTATTGGGTGAACAGTCAGTGCCTCAGAGCTTGTCACTCCACACTACTCTCTCTTTCTCCATGGTCACCAACACATGTATCGAAAGCTCGCTTCTTTGCGTGATCTTTGAAAGCCGAAGTCATCGCTTGAACAAAGTCTTAAAAACACCGATTTCCATTGACTTAGATGAGGATCTATGTAAAAAAAAGTCAATGCAGGATAATTCATGTATATTATAGTATTAAACTTGTATGATGTACACTTTATCTGGCATTACTTGTATAACCTATTGTTTCTGTAACACATGCATATCGTATTATTTTATAAAATGTAGTTGTAGTTACTGGCATGAGAGTATGTTGTCGCCTCTTGTTGTAATTCTTAACATAATTGTTCCATCCCATAACATTTTGCATTATTTTAAAAAATGGTGATGTGGTTATTGGTATGAAGTATACTATTTCCTTTTGTTAATTCTTGGCATAAGTGTTCTGTCCCATAGATTATTCCAGAAACTGTGCACCATCGTGTGAAAAGTTTCTTATTCCTCCTATGCCAAATGGATATGTTTGAGAGATATCTCTCTTTGTAGATGTAGAAGATACTAATTCATCCCAATGTTATGAAAAACTTAAGGCCAAGTTTGGTTCACTGTAAAGGAATGGAGGTGGAAAGAAATTGTTGCGGGGATTGAATGGAATGTGTACTCCCAAATTTTTGTGTTTGAAATTGGAATTGGAATGCAGTAAAAATTATCTGATTAGAAACATTTTTTAATACCCTTGTATATGGAGAGTTGCCTGAGATTTTTTCATAAATAAGTATTTCTAATTTAATGACTCATTACTTATAGATCAGTATCGATGTTTACTGCGTAATTTTATATATAAACAGTTACGGTAACACAAGTGTAATTCTATGAGTGCAGATTTTTGTGGCAGCGATCCGTGGGTATCCAACCCGTTACCCATTCAAATAATTCAGGTACCCGCTAGAACAGGTACCCGTTGGAATGGGTTGGGTTGACCCTTGACCCGACGATGACAGATCGAGGCGGTTCATGACTGAACGGGTCAGGTACCCGCCCCATTGATGGACCGCTAAGTGGCACTGATAATATCGTCTAATTGTAGTATGGTCACTTAGCGATCTATCAGAGACCGGGCATGAATGTCTCCACGAAGAGGGGCTCGGTTTAAATTTATAAACCTGAGAAGTACAAGGTCAAACTCAGGGACACGGACTATCAAATTAATTAATCAGATAATAATATTCAAATTAAATGATTAATTCTTCTACATAGGTCAACAACGCAACAACAATATGATGCAAAACAATAAAGAAAAGTGGAATGCATGAACAAAATGCATTTTTGCATAATTTATGCATGTTAAATAAGATGACAGAATGTGACATAATACAATGTAGTGCAAACATATTTACATGCACAAATATGCTCCTAAATGATCAATAAAGTGAGCAATGTGATTAGATTCAATTTCAGGATCAATTGATGCATCAAATCAAAGTCCAAATTCATTTTATGGTAATTGAAGAATCATGCAAAGTGACACTGCATCTTAAATTTAACTTGTTTTTCTAAGTGTCCAATCAATGATTAAATCATGCCAATAGATAGATGATGAAAAAAGCATCAAAATGAAATTGAAATCAACTGACAAGGAGTTCAAATGCTAAAGATAAAAGCATAATAGTCTAGGGCATAATTGAAATAAAAAATATGCAAAATAATATGCAAATATCACAATCAGACCCTGAGGGGGTATTTTTGCAATTTAGAACAGCTAGAGGGGCTTCCTGTAATTTCTCAGTGTTCGGAGACCAAAGTGCAATTTCCAAGACCCGGCAGGGTCTCATGCAAAATGCCCAGGCGCAACATGTGCAACACGCTCCATCTAGACATGCTTGTAATTATAGAGAAGTAGTGGGTTGCAGCTGCAAATATCCATGCATGCACGCGCCACACTGATGGGCCAAAATTCCATCAATCCGGATTAGGTAAAGATAAATCACTCTCGGGTCGTTGCGACCCGGATCGATAGAAATCTCGGCTCAACAAAAAAATGAAGGACAGACCACCAAACAGAAATAAAATCAGAGAAAAACAAATAGTGGCCCTGGCTATGAGATTAGCCTGGTGTAGCACCCAGGGTCGGACTCAGGGAGCGCGGATTGGCCTTGCGGCTAACAAAGTAGTCTAAAATAAAGAAAAATAAAAACAAATGATTGTTGATGGATTTTTAATATTTTTATATTTTTTTGAATTTTTAATTATAAAGAAAATAAGAAAACAACGAAAACAAGCAACTTTCAACAATTATTTAATTACTCTAAAATGCTCTAAAAATTCAAACAAAAATATTTTTATAGTTTTTATATTTTTTTACTGTTTTAATGAATTTTTGATAATTTTCTGATTTTTAGGGATTTTCTAAAAATAAAATAAGACTGAAACCAATGAACACTGTCCAGCCAGGCTTCAAAGACCACTTAAAAATACTAAATGTTCTTTTCAAAACCTAGAAGTATTTTTGTTTGAAAATAGAAACAAAGAGGAAAAATTAGAAAGAGAGTTTATTAGTTTTTGAGTTTTCTGTGATTTATTAGAATTTTTATGAGTTTTTCAGTGTTTTTCATTTTTTATAGTTTTTATAAATCCAAAAATGGCCAAAATTGGCCAGAAAATCAAACACACAAAAATACACAAAGTCTAATTTTTTATAATTTTTAAAGAGGTTTTTATATTTTATTGTGAATTTTAAATCTGGACAGGCAGAAAATTAGAGGTTTTTGAATTTTTAAAAATAATAAAAGGGCTCAAAAATTTTCCCAAACAATAGTGAAAATTCTACACAGTGGCAGGAGCCACGTGTCAAATTTTCACTCAATTTGGATGAACTTTGATATTTTATTTACAACAATCAAGAGCCCACAGTGCACAGGGACTTGATTGTCATAAAAGTATCTTATGGGGGCCTAAAAGTAACAAGAACAGAAACTTGAGGGGTCCTCGTGCAAAAACACTAGACTCCCACGTGCGCGGCACGTGTTCTGGGCACTGAGGACATATATGCAATGAAACTTAAGTCCCTGGACCTATTAGCAACATGTGCTAAAAGTCCAGGGGCTAAGTTGTAAAAAGCACACTAAATTTGGCACATGTCAAAAAAATTTCATTCATAGGGGTATATGCGCAAATAACAAGAAAGATCTTTCATTCATTAACAAACATAAACTACAGCCCACATAATGCAAAATCACCAAAGATTCACGTGACGAAGCACGTGTCCACGATTTACAGGGGTAAAAATGCAATTAAAATAAACTAACAGGTCCTCTATGCAATTTTACCTAAATAAAATGAACTATGGAAACTATTTACAGGACTAAATGATAAACACTAAAAAGAGAGGGCCTAAGGGTAAATTACCCTTTATTAATAGAGGGGCTGGATGCGCGCCACGTGGATGATCGTGCGGTAGAGGTGCGCTGCAGCTGAACAAAGGACCTCGGCTCTTGATCGGACGGTGGAGGGCTCGCCATGCGGAGGATCAAACGGCTACTGAGGGGGGCTCGCCTCTCCTTTGCGACCGACGGTGAAGATGGCGCCACGTGGCGATCAGATGATGGTGGTGCGGGGCGCCTCTTCGTATAAGTGAACGGTCCAGATCAAATCTGGGTCTCCTGGGCTGAACGAACGGGGGAGAAGGACTCTGGAAGAACTCCTCGCCGGCGAACTTCGCCGGAGGAATGCGAGTGCGCTGGACCTCCTCGGGGGCTGCTGATGGGTGGAAAATGATCGCCAAGGCCTCCCGCGGATGTAAGGCTCCTCCGATGACGCCGGGAGGCTCCGAAGAGCTCCAGCGACGAAGGCGGAGCTTAGGCTCCTATGCTGAACGTGGAGGACCTCAGATGGACCCCCTCTGACCTGTAAAGGTGCACAGAAAGACTCATGGGTTGAGGGCAAAGTGCCTCGACCCGGTTAGAGGCGAGGTGAGTGAATGATGCGTCGGGGCGGAGGAACTCCGGCGATGCGACGACGAAGGAGTTCGACTCCCAGTTCTGTGGCGAACTGGGTAGGATGAAGGAGCGAAGAACGTGCAGGGCAGAAGGGCGGAGGTGATGGTTGGGTCAATCGACGAAATGGGTGAACGAGATGGCTGGAATCGATGGTCGAAGGCAAACGGGGGATTTGGGTGTAAACGGAAATTGGAGTAAACTAGAATGAATCAAGCTTACCAGATGGTCAAAGTCGACTGTGAAAGAGCTTCTGAAGCTCCTGGTTCTTGCCTCGAGGGCCGTCGATGCCCGAGGCTCGAGCGCTGCTCTTGGGCGGCGCACGGCGGCGCTAGGTTGCCGGATCTGTGGCGGGACACTTCCTCCTCACTGCGACACCACCCGCAGCTAGCTGTCACTCAGGCGAAGGTGGTGGAGGTCCTGGGATGGGAAGGCGAAGCCAAAGATAGCGTGAAATGCGCGGCAGAGCTGGGGATTTATATGGCTAGGGGTCCAGCTAGATGGGTGTCGGGCGAGGAATTCGGAGCACGGACCCCGATGCTAATCCACCGGGCGTGGATCTAGGTTGATCAGGGAAGGATTAGGACCCGGGGTTTGCGGATTTGGGTCTTGGATCGAGGCGCAATAATTAAGAGAAGAGGCGGGTCGGGCGCAGATCCGCGGGTTTGTGGTCCAAGGGGGGAGTTGACCGGGAGGTCAACATCCCCCGTGGACCAATGGGATGCGACCACGTATAAAATAATTGGAAATTCAATATAAAATAGTAAATGGCCGATTTAGGAAAAAGTTAAAACATAAAAAATGTTTATTTATTTATAAACTATTTTTTGTGATGTTTATTTATTTTTTTGAAATAAAAATTAAGTTTTTAATATATAGTATTATATATATAGGTATATACACTATATATTTTTTATTTTTATTTTTAATTATTTATTTGTACATTTTGTTCCAATTTTATATTTTATTTATTTATAGAATAAAATTTGGAATATTTTGGTATTTTTATTATTTATTTATATGGGTTAAATAAATAGTTATGTACATTTATATACATGGTATATATACAAGGTTGGTTTTGATTTGTATTTTTATTTCTTTTTATTTTATTTTTATTTTTGTAATTTTTGTTTTATTTATTTACATTATAAAATATAGAATATGTACACATTTTTATTGGATTTTAATTTATTTTTTTATAGGGATAAATAAATAGATAAGTGAGTTCTGTGTACATGGCTTTTATACAAGGGTGAAGGAATTTTAATTTTCTTTTTAATTTTCTTTTATTTTTATCATTTTTATTTCAATTTTATATTTACAAATATATACAAATAAATAGAAATACATTTTTATTTTTATTTAGAGGAAAATATTTTTATTTATTTATATACAGGTATATATACACATGAGCTTCCTTATCTCTCTTAACTTTGGTTTTTATGCGGTCAGGCCCATGCTGAGCCCTCCCTTGGGATTAGGTCGCTCAATATTCATTCTAAATATCTCCCTCTTTTTCTTTTATTTCTTTATTCTTTTATTTATGCACAAAAACATGCTATTTATTTATTTTTACACAATGCATGTCAAATGCTAATTATTATTATTTACATATATCTACATGTGTTTGGCAAAGGTTTTGTAGCTAAAATAAAAGAATAAAGAGTGATGAATGGGTATTCATCACCCCCTATACTTGACTTTGCTAGTCCCTTAGCAAACACTTATTTGAAAAAGAAGTGAAAAAGAAAAAGAAAAAGAAAAAAGGAGAAAATGCATGGATCAAGGTTGATTATTAAACTTGCCTTCATTAAATTGAAATATGGAGCTTGATCAGATCTTTGGATTATTAATGTGTCAGAACCTTATTTAGACTTAGGGTTAAAACTTAACAATCTCTAAGATCCACTAATCTATAGTCAGGACTCCTCAACAATCCAGATCAGAACAAGTCTACATACACAAGCCCTGAAGACTATGAGTCTTTCCTTGTACTGTGTAAGTGATATAAGCTCTCCACCTCAGAAATAGTAACTTGACAACCCTCCCCAACAAGGTAACTCTATGACCCTAGTCTGGCCACTCTTTCCTCGAGGAGCGGGGTATTCCCTTCTAAGTTCAAGTTCAACCAGCTCAAGAAGAGGGGGAAGAAGAGATGGACCATGGCCAGTGTAGCCATGTATCCTTGGGAGCTCAACCAATGTAGCTAAGTCTCCCTGTTGCAAGCTACATAAGGTGGGACATGAATCTCAAGCTCTGCTTATTTGCACTATATACATACTCCGGTGGGATTATCATTTTCTATCAGACCCACCACTTTTTTGGAGTTAATTTCTTTTTGCATTTTTTTTCAAGTGCATCTATACATCATATACATGTGCAGCATATATACATAAGGAGTTTTTCCTCTTGAGCCAGTAGACTCTCCCTCTTTTGAAGCATTATTACAACCCACAACTCCTGTCGTTAGACCTCATGGCAACCAGACCAAGTTGAGACGCACTTCCTTCACTAAATGAAGAAGAGAGGTTCCGCCTAGAAGTACTACCCTCGTATGCTACCCCAAGTCAAGGAAGACTGCCTCCTCACCACCTCATCCGTAGAGAGCTCGGTGCAAAGTGCGGGTCCAAGTAAAGCCATTGTCTATATGAGTCATGTGTGTGTTGTTAAGTGCTCTACTTAGGCTCATTGAGATGACATGTGATCATAGCCTAGTGGACTCAAAGAATTAAGTCACCATGAACCTGAAAAGCCTTAACCCTAAGCCCTATAAGGTTTCTCTTAGAATTAGGTGGATTAAGATCTTAATCAAGCTCCATTTCCCAATTTAATTCCAGGCTAGTTTAAATGTCAACTATAATCCAGGAAAAACTATACAAGTATATACAAAGATGCTATTTACACAATATTTACACAAATGCAAAATTTTTGAAAAATATTTTGAAATCATGGATGTATGCATGAATGCAAATTTTGCAAAATATTTACACAAATTGACACAAGGTTTTTGCAAACTTTTGATTTTCAAAACATTTTGGAAAAATTTTGTACTATATACATAGTTTTGATATGCACATATTTACACAATCTTTACACAAAAAGTTTTTGAAAATATTTTTACAAAAATAATTTGTACAATAGCTATGTATGTGCAAATAAAAGAATGTTTATTTACAGGGAAAATTTTTTAATTTTTATGGATTTTTTGATTTTTAGCCATTTTTATTTATTTACACACTCACACAAAGTACGAGTTATGGCTAAAGTATATATGAAATATATACACACCCCCCTATACTTAGCTCGAATAATGTCCTCAGAGTCAAGAGCGATGAAGAAGACATAACTCGTGCTTAGTATAGGGAAGTGAAAAGGAAGGCTATATACAAAGACGAATGAATGAATAGAAATCAAGAGAGTCTCGGCTTTTCCCCTTATACTTAGGATCAAATAATCCTAAATATAGCAGACTGTACACAAAGGGAAAACCGAGTGGCGAATGTACGGGGTCTACCCCCCTATACTTAGGGTAAAATATCCCTAAGTATAGGCAGCAAAAACATGGGTAAAAAGAATCAAAAGAATACCCGAGAGTCCTACATCCCCCCTATACTTAGGGTAAAGTACACCCTAAGTATAGCATAATCAAAGGATGAGAAAAGGGATGTGGGACTAAAGAATGGAATGATATGGACAACTGGATCTATACAAGTCGGGAGAACAGTGATAATCATGCGTGATGAGTCAAGAGACCACATCTCACGCAAAATGAATAGGGGCAACATCAACGACCCACGACTCATGATCTAGAAATGGCTTGAGCCGCTGACCGTTCACTCGAAAGGTACTCTCAGAAGACAACTCAGATATATCAATACTCCCATTGTCGTGTACCTTTCTTACTAGATACGGTCCCTTCCATTTGTTTAGTAGCTTCCCTGGAAATAGGCGAAGCCTAGCATCAAACAACCATACTCTCTGTCCAGGCTCAAAATGCTTGTGGCTGATATGAGAATCATGCCACTCCTTCACTCTCTCCTTGTACTGTAGGCTGTTTGAGAAGGCGGTATCATGAAGCTCCTCCAAGGCTGCTAACTCTGCCCTCCTCTGGCTTGCTACACTATCTGGATCCAAAAGTATATCTGTGACTGCCCAAAGTGACCTATGTCTCAACTCAACTGGTAAATGGCACGACTTGCCATAAACGAGGCGAAAGGGAGAATTTCCCAAAGGTATCTTGAAAGACGTCCTATATGCCCACAAGACCGAGTCCAAAAGTTGTGACCAATCCTTTCGATCAGGGCAGACGACTTTCTGCAATATAGTCTTGATCTCCCTGTTCGACATTTTGGCTAGACCATTCGTCTGTGGATGGTATGGAGTGGCAACTCGATGGTCTATGCCGAACTCGCTAGCAAGGGCCTTCACCTGGTCGTTGATGAAATGAGATCCCCTGTCAGATATCAACACTCGAGGTACCCCGAACCGTGTAATGATATGCTTCCTCAAAAATATGCAAACAGTCCTAGCATCCGCGGTTCGGGCGGCGATGGCCTCAACCCAACGACTCACATAATCAACGACCAACAGAATGTGCTCGAATCCCTGACTCTTAGGGAATGGACCCATGAAATCGATGCCCCATGCGTCAAAAACCTTACAGAAGTGAATGGGCTGCATCGGCATCATATCACGCTGTCCACAAGTGCCCATCCTCTGACAGTCAGTACACCTCTTCACGAACTCATCAGAGTCCTTGAATAGGTCGGCCACCATAGGCCGGATTGGAGCACTTTCTGTGCCGTTCTCCTCCCAGAGTGATGTCCTCCTGCCTCCAGCTTGTGGCAGTAAGTGAGGACGCTATGGTGCTCCTCCTGAGGAATGCACCTACGCCAGACGCTGTCCCCTCCTTCGTAGTAAAGGATGGGATCCTCCCAGTGGTAAGACTTGGCCTTCGCGAGGAAGGTCTCAAGTCTCTGCCTGGGCCAATCTTGTGGGACTTTCTTAGCAACAAGAAAGTTCACAATATTGGCGTACCACGGGAGAGAGGCGATAGCAAGGATCACCTCATCTGGGAAGGTCTCACATATAGGATCAGTCTGCTCAGAATCCTCAAGATGCTCTAGTCGGGAGAGATGATCCGCCACCACATTCTTGACTCCAGGCTTATCCTTAATCTCTATGTCAAACTCCTGGAGTAGAAGGATCCATCTGGTCAATCTGGCTTTGGCATCCTTCTTTTCCATGAGGTACCTGATGGCGGTATGATCAGTGTACAAGGTCACTCTAGATCCGATAATGTATGATCTGAACTTATCCATGACAAAAACTACGGCTAGCATCTCCTTCTCAGTGTATGTGTAGTTCCGCTGCACGGAATCCAATGTACAGCTAGCGTAGTGAATGGCAAATGGGACTCCATCCCTCCTCTGTCCCAACATGGCCCTCGCGGCAAAATCGGAGGCATCCGTCATGATCTCGAATGGGAGAGACCAATCAGGTGGCTGGAGAACAGGAGCCTTAACAACACATCTCTTGAGAGTCTCAAACGACGAAAGACACTTGTCATCGACAAGGAACTCGGTGTCTTTCATCAGCAGGTTAGTCAACGACCGGGAAATCCTACTGAAATCCTAAATGAAGCGCCGGTAGAAACCGACGTGTCCCAGAAAAGACCGTAACTACCGCAAATTGGACGGCGGTGCGAGTTTTCTAATGACATCTACCTTGGCCGGATCAACCTCCATGCCCCTGTTGGAGATGATATGGCCAAGCACCATCTCTTGAGTCACCATGAAGTGACTCTTATCCCAAGATAGCACAAGGTGAACCTCTATACATCGCTGAAGGACTCGGTCTAGGCAGTCAAGACAAGAGTCGAATCCGTCGTCGTAGACCGAGAAATCATCCATGAAGACCTCCAAGTACTCCCCTACCATGTCCGAAAAGATCGACAGCATGCATCTCTGAAAAGTCGCAGGGGTATTGCATAGCACAAATGGCATGCATCTGAAGGCGTATGTGCCGAAGGGACAGGTGAAGGTAGTCTTGTCCTGGTCCTCAGGAGCGATGGCCACCTGGTTGTAGCCGGAGTACCCATCCAGAAAATAATAATGGCTCTTCCTGCCAGTCTCTCAATGATAAGATCTATAAAGGGCAGGGGGAAATGATCCTTCTTGGTGGCATGGTTGAGTCGTCTGTAATCCACGCAGACTCGCCAAGAAGTGGGTACCCGTGTAGCAATCTCCTCTCCAGACTCGCTGACTACTGTAGTGATGCCCATCTTCTTGGGCACCACATGCAAAGGGCTGACCCACTTGGAGTCGGAGATGGGGTAGATAAAATCGGCGCTCCACCATTTCGATATCTCCTTCATGACAACCTCTCTCAGATCCAGGTTCAGCCGCTGCTGGAATTCACGCGACGGCTTCGCCTCATTCTCGAGATAAATATGGTGGGAGCACAGGGCCGGACTTATCCCCTGGAGATCTGCTACGCTCCATCCTATCGCCTTGCGGTTCTTTTCAAGAACCCCCATCAGACGGGATTCCTGCTCTCCAGTCAAATCGGCTGAGATAATGACTGGGTACATCTCATGCTCACTCGCAAGGAACCTATACTTCAGCGACGCAGGAAGTGGCTTCAGCTCTGGACAACTGGGTGCTGGTGGATCTGGCATCTGAAAACCCTGCGTGAAGGCTGCCAAATCCGCATGGGAGAACTGAAACTCTCGCTTACACTCTGAAACTGGAGAAGGATACCCTACTGGACTGTCTCTGCTCTGCTCGGCATCTACCTCCTCCCTAGCTGCAGGCTCAGTGGAAGTCAGATCTGGTATGCAATCATCAAACTCTGCCCAGTCAAAATCTGACTCCGAGGGATCTGTATCATCCAAGGTGGCCTCAGTACCACCATCATCACAAAACAAATCAGTCTCGCGGTCGAGAACCGGCTCTGCCGACTGAACGGTATCCTGGACCAGGAACGCGCTCTCCAAGCTCTCCTCTGCTGGCATCTCTGCATCAACGGAAGGTGAGAGGATGGCCTGTGCATCTGGATCTGCCCATACTGCCTCATCATCTGTAATCACGAAGTCACAGGCCTGGTGGATGTCTGGCCTTGCATCTGTCATCTGCTCTGTATCGGAAGTAGTCTCTGAGCATGCTGTGTCTCTGGCTCTGATGTCCTCGACCGTCTCTATTTGTACACTTTTGCCCTCGACGCAAAAGTATACCTTCCCGCTATCATGGTCGGTCACTGCCTTGGCTGTGGCCAAGAACGGGCGACCGAGAATGATGGGGGTATCGGTCACTGACTCAGGGATCTCCATGTCCAACACTACGAAGTCCACGGGGAATTGCAGGCCCTGAATCGTGACGACAACGTCCCTCAGCAACCCCTTCGGCCTCTTGACAGATCGATCAGCAAACTGAAGGACTGTCCTGCTCTGTCGATGAGTTCCCAACTCGAAGCGGTCGAGAAGGGCTGTCGGAAGTAGGTTGATCGATGATCCGCTGTCTAATAGAGTACGGTCAAACCTCTGCTCTCTGATATGGCATCTGACATACGGGGCTCCTGAGTCTGGCCTCTTGGCCGGCAGACGGTTCTGGATCACGAAACAAGTAGCTCTGGTCAGCACATGGATCTCGGACTGGTGGTTCCTCCTCTTCCTCCTAACGGTAGTCCTGTCTCTAAGCGAACGCTGGAGTAGAGGGATGTGCTGCAAAGCCTCCTGAAGAGTCAGCTGTATGTGGAAACGGTCTATCATCTGCTGGCTGAACTCTTCCTGCTGCCTCTTTTTTGAGTTTTCTATTTTCTTCCCCTTTCTCATCTGAAGAGCTCTAGGAAAGGGGATCACAGGGCCCTTCTCAGATGAAGGACTAGGAGAGGGTCTAGACTGCTCAACGGCAGGATCCACACATACATCAAGCACCACAGGTGGACCAGAAGAAAACAAACCCTTTCCTTTATTGCCAGAAATGTCACGAGATACATCAACAAAAGGAAAAACTACAGGACTCTCAGAAGTAAACACGGTGGCATCAGCACCACCCTCGGCTGGTAGACTCGCGGCCTCAGTACCGCGCTCTGGCTTGGCAACATGGGTGGCCTCAGTACCACCTCCTCCAACTGGTGAAACAACGGCCTCAGTACCGCCGGTGGGATCAACATCCGTGGTGGCATCAGTACCGCCGTCATCATCTCTAGCGGCCTCAGTACCGCTCTCCTCCTCGTTGGGTGCTCTGGAAGTAGCCTCTGGGTGTCGCTCAAACGAGGCGCCGCCTGCTGTCATCCTACTGCTCTTAAGTGTGACAAAATCAGTATCAAACAAATATGCAGACATATCTCCAAATGTATCACTAGGAGTGGCATACTCAGTACAAACTACCTGCTCAGACTTCCTCTTGAGGTTGTTCGGATTGGGATTTATCTGGGCAGGGATGGCAGCCTTCCCTCTCACGATGTCCCGCATCTCCTGGCGGAACTCATCCATCTCCCGCCGGAATGTAGCCTGCTGATCTGTAAAGAGGCGGGTTATGTCATCCAAGGCTGGGTTCTCATAGGATGGCCCATGAGAACCTGACGGGTAGCCTCTCTGGTAGTGAGGCTGCTGCTGTTGCTGTGGGTGAGAGGGGTATGACTGTGGATGATGCTGCGGCTGATGAGGCTAATCACGCCTCCAAGAATGTCCCTGCTGATAGGGACGAGGACCATACTGCTGTGACTGCTGCTGCTGGGTGTACACTAGGGGATGCTCCTGGTGGTGATCCCTCTGATGGTTGTACTGGCCACCCTATCTTGACGGTTGTTGCTGGGAGTTGGAACCTCCGGCCGACCAATGGAATCCGGGATGGTCTCGTCGGATACCGGGTTGGGGTCGGTCGTACCAAATCCCGTTGACATCCATCAACGCTCTGACTCGTAGGGGGCTGGTGGGAGTACTGTCAGAGGCAGATCCGGATGGTATACCACCATCTGTGTGTCCGGAGATGGCGGTGACTGGTAAGTGGGTTGCGACTGCTGGTACGGCTCTGCCTGTACAAGGTGAACCTGTCTAGGCTGCTGGTGGCTGGAGCGCTGGGACGAGCTGCTGCTGCTACTCGGATCGCCTCGTGCCTGAAGACGGGGCTGGGAAGCCGTCTGTGCCTCCTGGAGACACATGAGCTGTGTCTTCAGGTCACTCAGAGTCTGTGCCATCTGCTCCATTTGCGTGATGCCCTGGCACTGCTTCTTCTCAATGATCTCCATTCGATCCAGCTTCTCGCTGATGATCCCCATGTCGGTGGCTGTGGACTCGGCCTATGCTGCTGCCGCTGACGAACTAGAAGGACCAGCGTCAACCCGTGCTATCCTCTGGTACTGCACGGTCTGTAGCTGGGGTCGTACCTGTGTATAGAGTCGGGTCTGGGACATCACCATGTAGTTCTCGGCCATCTCCGCGTAGATGGCCCAGACCTGATCGTGATCCTTGGCGAAATAGGACCCGCCACAAGAAGCATTCACCAGGCCCTGTAGCTCTGGTGTCAGCTTGCTGAAGAAGCTCTGAACTAGGTTCGGCTTCGAAATGTCATGGTGAGGGCATCTTTCTGTCAACTCTCTGAACCTCTCCCATGTCTCATGGAACTGCTCGTAGGGGAGCATGGAGAAGTTGCTGATCAGGGCTCTAGCTGCGTTCGTCCGTCCGAGTGGATAGTACTTGTGCATGTACTCGGTGCGGAGCTGCTCCCAAGTGTAGACGAACTTCCCCAGACGTTTCAACCAGGTGGCTGCTCTGTCTGCTAAGGAGAAGGGGAAGGCAATCATGCGGATGGTATCCTGGTCCACCTGTCTGTCGTGGACTGTGCTGCAGATCATCAAGAACTCCTGGAGGTGGAGATGGGGCTCCTCGGTGGCGAGCCCATGGAACTGGGGGAGAAGCTGCAAAGTGTTCGGGGGGAACTTGAAGTCCCCCACGATGGCTGGTAGCACGACCCAATGATGCATCAAAGTCGATCCGGGGTTGTGTAACTCCCGCATCGGTCTCGGTGGATCGGCTGCTGCTGCTACGGCGACTGCGGCGGCTGCCGCATCGTCGGGTATCCTCGACCCGTCTCCGGGCTCGTGCTGGTCGCGAGCGGCTCTCAACTGCTCCATCTCACGCCTCATCTCTATCATGAATGCTCCCTGATCCCTCAACTACTGTTGAACTGTCTCGAGGAAGGCGATCAGGGTGGAGTTGATCTCACCCTAGTCCATAATGAATGTCTGCTCATGCTGGGGACCTCTAATGCGGTCGTCACTGCTGCTGGCCATGGTCTCTGCAAAAGCAAAAGACCCAAACTCAGGTGCCGATAAATCATCTGACTGTCTCTCCTCTGGCACTGGTATCTCGGAACTGAAAGAAGGGGGGTCGAGGGGGAACAAGGTGGAGTCGAACTCGGGTTCAAAGAGCGGGTCTCGACTCTCATGAACCAACCTAGATGAGCGGGCAGAAGTGCTGGGAAGCGGTGCAGCTAGAGGCTTCCTAAGAGACCTTCTGCCCATCATCTTGATCTGGCGAGTTGGACGGATGAGATCTTGTAACAATAATGATCACAAGAAAACCCCCGATTCACCTACGCAACATGAGTTGAAGACCGTAAAGGCTCGGTCAATTATCTTGTCAATTTTATCAGGTGATAAGTCAGGATAGCAAAGCGATTAATGTGACCTGTTGGGTAATCCAATATTTTCTCAACCGACTGTCCCGTACCAAAGAGCCGGTAATCAGTCAAGAAAAAATCGGAAAGCAAACCAGACAAGGAGGGGGTTTCTCTCCCCAAGACAAATTTTTCGGTGAGTTTCTTTTAGGGTCAATAGAGTTAACCAGTCCCAATTTTATGGTTCAAATTTTTAGGTATTTTTCAATAAAAAGCAAACGCCTAACGAATTTTTCGGTTCTTCTGGTTATTAAGTCCAAAAATCAGGGGGGAGAAGTTGAAAAAGCCGATGCGCGAGAAAATCAATGATGCATGCAGAGTAAGAGATGCGTACCTGACTCCAGCAGTCTACATGCAAAATGATCCGCACAGAATTTAAAGACTGAAATAAACTACCTAAATGGTGCAGGCGGAAAACCGAGCCCTAAGCAGCAGTTCTACTCGAAAGAACGTCTAGTCGACCACCAGCCTCCAATCCAAGAGTCCGGTCTCGGTACACCCCTCCTCCTCTCGACAAATCGAGTTCAGGAGCAGCGTTTGGCATGGTGGGCTGTGGCGCGTAGGCTCGAAGGTAGTGGATCGACTATTTTATTAATCTTTTTATTATCGGTCCAATTACTGATCTATAGGTACAGACAGCTGTATTATGGTGTTTGGATCCTATTTATTACGTCACAGTCATGCAGAAAATCCTAAGGCTAGGGGCTCGAAAAACTGCGAGAAATCGAATAAGCAGAAAAGAAATCAAAACCGTGAAAAAGCCACGTAAAAATCGAGGGGTCCCTTGAGCACACCGGTGCTCGGCGAAACAGACCCCGAGAGTCTAAGTCTGAGAGAGAGTCCTGCTGTCCTGTATTATTACAATAATCCAACTAATGCTGAAAAGAAAAATCTAAACTAATCTAGTTAAAAGTCGCACTCGGATGTCTCCTCGCGCTCTCTTGCGGCTCCGTGCAGAAGGGAGTCGCCTCCGATAGCTGCGGTTGCGCCGGCTCCTCAAAAGTCGTCGCCTCGGTCCTTGGGCCCTCGCAAGAAAACAGAAGAGTGTCACAGACCAAATAAAAATAAGCAAATAAAAGAAGAAAAAGAAAACAGGGTATCTATGCAAAAATGGAAATAAAAATAAAAAGGCAAAAACAAACAAAAATAAAATAAAACAAAAATAAAAGAAAAATAAAAAGCCGCAAAAAGCTGCGGACAAAGAAAAAGCCGCGGAAAGCTGCGAAAAACAAAATAAAATAAAAATAAAAAGAAATCGACTACTAAGCCGTGCTCCCCGGCAACAGCGCCATTTTGATGGGCCAAAATTCCATCAATCCGGATCAGGTAAAGATAAATCACTCTCAGGTCGTTGCGACCCGGATTAATAGAAATCTCGGCTCAACAAAAAATGAAGGACAAACCACCAAACAGAAATAAAATCAGAGAAAAATAAATAGTGGCCCTGGCTATGAGATTAGCCTGGTGTAGCACCCAGGGTCGGACTCAGGGAGCGCGGATTGGCCTTGCGGCCTACGAAGTATTCTAAAATAAAGAAAAATAAAAACAAATGATTGTTGGTGGATTTTTAATATTTTTATATTTTTTTGAATTTTTAATTATAAAGAAAAAAAGAAAACAAGGAAAACAAGCAACTTTCAACAATTATTTAATTACTCTAAAATACTCTAAAAAATCAAACAAAAATATTTTTATGGTTTTTATATTTTTTTACTATTTTTAGTCAATTTTTGATAATTTTCTGATTTTTAGGGAATTTTCTAAAAATAAAACAAGGCTGAAACCAATGAACATTGTCCAGCCTGGCTTCAAAGATCACTTAAAAATACTAAATGGTCTTTTCGAAGCCTAGAGGTATTTTTGTTTGAAAATAGAAACAAAGAGGAAAAATTAGAAAGAGGGTTTATTAATTTTTAAGTTTTTTGTGATTTATTAGAATATTTATGAGTATTTCAGTGTTTTTCAATTTTTATAATTTTTTAAATCCAAAAATGGCCAAAACTGGCCAGAAAATCAAACACACAAAAATACACAAAGCCTAATTTTTTATAATTTTTAAAGAGGTTTTTATATTTTTTGTGAATTTTAAATCTGGACAGGTAGAAAATTAGAGGTTTTTGAATTTTTAAAAATAATAAAAGGGCTAAAAAATTTTCCCAAAAAATAGTGAAAATTCTACACAGTGGCAGGAGCCACATGTCAAATTTTCACTCAATTTGGATGAACTTTGGTATTTTATTTAAAACAATCAAGAGCCCACAGTGCATAGGGACCTGATTATCATAAAAGTATCTTCTGGGGGCCTAAAAGTAACAAGAACAGAAACTTGGGGGGTCCTCGTGGAAAAACACCAGACTCCCACGTACGTGGCACGTGTTCTGGGCACTGAGGACCTATATGCAAAGAAAATTAAGTCCCTAGACCTATTAGCAACAGGTGCTAAAAGTCCAGGGGCTAAGTTGTAAAAATCACACTAAATTCGGCACATGTCAAAAAAATTTCATTCACAGGGATATATGTGCAAATAACAAGAAAGATCTTTCATTCATTAACAAACATAAACTATAGCCCACAGAATGCAAAATCACCAAAGATTCACGTGACGAAGCACGTGTCCACGATTTACAGGGGTAAAAATGCAATTAAAATAAACTAACAGGTCCTCTATGCAATTTTACCAAAATAAAAGGAACTATGGAAACTATTTACCGGACTAAATGATAAACACTAAAAAAGAGAGGGCCTAAGGGTAAATTACCCTTTATTAATCGAGGGGCTGGATGTGCGCCACGCAGATGATCGTGCGGTAGAGGTGCGTTGCTGCTGAACAAAGGACCTTAGCTCTTGATCGGACGGTGGAGGGCTCACCACGTGGAGGATCAAACGGCTACTGAGGGGGGCTCGCCTCTCCTTTGCGACCGACGGTGAAGATGGCGCCACATGGCGATCGGACGGTGGTGGTGCGGGGCGCCTCTTCGTATAAGTGAACGGTCCAGATCAAATCTGGGTCTCCTGTGCTGAACGTGGAGGACCTCAGAGGGGGTCCATCTGAGGTCCTCCACGTTCAGAAAGACTCCTGGGTCGAGGGCAAAGTGCCTCGATCCGGTTAGAGGCGAGGTGGGTGAACGATGCGTCAGGGCGGAGGAACTCCAGCGATGCGACGGCGAAGGAGTTCAACTCCCAGTTCCGTGGCGAACTGGGTTGGATGAAGGAGCGAAGAACGTGCAGGGCAGAAGGGCGGAGGTGATGGTCGGGTCAATGGACGAAATGGGTGAACGAGATGGCCGGAATCGATGGTCGAAGGCGAACGAGGGATTTGGGCGTAAACGGAAATTGGAGTAAACTAGAACGAATCAAGCTTACCAGATGGTCGAAGTCAACTGTGGAAGAGCTTCTGAAGCTCCTGGTCCTTGCCTCGAGGGCCGTCGATGCCCGAGGCTCGAGCGCTGCTCTTGGGCGGCGCACGGCGGTGCTAGGTCGCTGGATCTGTGGCCGGGACACTTCCTCCTCACTGCGACACCACCCGCAGCTAGCTGTCACTCTGGCGAAGGTGGTGGAGGTCCTGGGATGGGAAGGCGAAGCCAAAGATAGCGTGAAATGCGCGGCGGAGCTGGGGATTTATATGGCTAGGGGTCCGGCTAGATGGGTGTCGGGCGAGGAATTCGGAGCACGGACCCCGATGCTAATCTACCGGGCGTGGATCTAGGTTGATCAGGGAAGGATTAGGACCCGGGGTTTGCGGATTTGGGTCTCGGATCGAGGCACGATAATTAGGAGAAGAGGCGGGTCGGGCGCAGATCCGCGGGTTTGTGGTCCAGGGGGGGAGTTGACCGGGAGGTCAACATCCCTGTGGACCAATGGGATGCGACCACGTATAAAATAATTGGAAATTCAATATAAAATAGTAAATGGCTGTTTTAGTAAAAATTTAAAACATAAAAAATGTTTATTTATTTATAAACTATTTTTTTGTGATTTTTATTTATTTTTTTGAAATAAAAATTAAGTATTTACAATATAGTATTATATATATAGGTATATACACTATATATTTTTTATTTTTGATTTTTAATTATTTTTGTACATTTTGTTCCAATTTTATATTTTATTTATTTATAGAATAAAATTTGGAATATTTTGGTATTTTTATTTTATTTTTATTATTTATTTACAAGGGTTAAATAAATAGTTATGTACATTTATATACATGGTATATATACAAGGTTGGTTTTGATTTTTATTTTTATTTCTTTTTATTTTATTTTTATTTTTGTAATTTTTGTTTTATTTATTTAAATTATAGAATATAGAATATGTACACATTTTTATTGGATTTTAATTTATTTATTTATAGGGATAAATAAATAGATAAGTGGGTTCTATGTACATGGCTTTTAGACAAGGGTGAAGGAATTTTAATTTTCTTTTTAATTTTCTTTTATTTTTCTCATTTTTATTTCAATTTTATATTTACAAATATATACAAATAAATAGAAACCCATGTTTATTTTTATTTAGAGGAAAATATTTTTATTTATTTATATACAGGTATATATACACATGAGCTTCCTTATCTCTCTCTACTTTGGTTTTTATGCGGTCAGGCCCATGCTGAGCCCTCCCTTGGGATTAGGTCGCTCAATATTTATTGTAAATATCTTCCTCTTTTTCTTTTATTTCTTTATTCTTTTATTTATGCACAAAAACATGCTAATTATTTATTTTTACACAATGCATGCCAAATGCTAATTATTATTATTTACATATATCTACATGTGTTTGGCAAAGGTTTTGTAGCTAAAATAAAAGAATAAAGAGTGTTGAATGGGTATTCATCACACACTCGTGTGCACAGGCTAGGATGGAGGCTCAGGCAGGTGCAGCTGGTATGGGCCACGTGGGTGGCACATATGGCTTCGACGTGGCTCGGTCCCACTGAGCATGCGGTCTGGAATGGAGGCGGGGATGAATGTGAGCCATCAAATCCTGATGATCTGGTGATTGTTGCTTTCTGAGTTCATCTGAGGACTATTGAGGGCGACAGCTCGAAGAACTGGCTCCGGCGATAGCTACTCATATACTCCATGCTCTGATGGATGCTATGATGGTCCAAGCACCTTCTTGGGGTGCCCGCAAAGCTGCTGGAGGGGTGGAAAAGGGGTGAAGGTTGTTGGCTTTTCCCTTCAGCGGAAGCTCGTCAGTCATGTGGCTCAAGAACGGAGTTGCGTCGAGTCCTCCGACCAATGAATATGTACCCAACCTGGATGTGTTAGGAGCCCAAAACAAAGTGTGTATGGGTGTGCCTGAAATGAGTGGAGTGAAGGGTTGTGATGCGGAGTTGGTGGGATCCCTAAATGGGTTCATCTCCATCATCGTCGGAGATGAATGCTTGAGGTGAGGGGGGTTTTGACGGAGGGAGAAGATGATTGAGAACCCTCCTACCCCTCACGTGGAGCAGGGATGTTAGGTGAAGGTGTGATCATTTGACGGTGGAGTGGAGTGTGAGCGCCTAATTAATTCGAAGAAAACAAAGAAAAAGAGCAAAGATGATTATCCGTTGGATCTAAGTAAGAAGAAGGGTGAAGGGAGGTGGCTTGGCTTGAGGACATGGGCTCCTCGGGCCGTTGCTAGACTCCTGTAGACATTAGGAGCATCTTGACGGTTGGATTAGGACCGTGTCATGGACATGGGTCAACACCGGAGGCCACGGCCATTGTTGCTCTTCAATTCGACCCCCCCTTCCCCTTACGGGGAGGGGAAGGAGGATAGGGCGAAGCCTCACATAAAGGTGGACAGGCAGAGCGATGGATGGAGGGGGTGGATATGAAGGTGGTGAATGATAGTTACAAAAGATCGGGTGTGAGGTTTGTAACCTTCGTCTGTTGCCCTAGAATATATGTCATGGTGGATTTTAGGGTTGTGCGTGATAGAGAGGCGTTAGAGCTTCATCATGGAGGTAATGGTGAGGGGAGAGGATGTGGCAGTCGGTTGGAAGAAAATAGAGAAGATGGGAGTCGGTGAGGTGTATCGTGTATGGAGGGTATAGGTTGGTATCTTTGATTCTCTCCCTCTCATTGGTACAAGAATCCTCTCTAATGCCTTATTGCACAACACATGTGTATTATTGATATTGATCAGTGTGTCCATCAAGAGTTGTTGGAGTTATCTACACTTGTTTTTCTGTGATACACCGGGTGTACCTTTTCTTAGTACCTAATGTAACATACACCCAGACTTATAGCCTTTACGATGCATAACCCTTTTCATGCTCACCCGGCTCCATTGGCCTAATTAGTTTTGGTCCAAGTGGACATGGTTGGGAGCACTCGCCTTTGGTGTAAGCTCATATGAATATATCTTTGGAAGGTAAGAGCTTTTCTTTCACTTTGTTTTCATTCTTTTCATTTTTGACTAGCTCCTCTACTTTTATCAAGTTGGTGCACACCGATCAATATTTTATTAGATTTCATCACACCTTGGCACATAGGTAAATGTCAAGAGATTGGTACAAGAACCTTGTTCTCATACCGGCTTAAGGTGATGACACTCAGGTTTCATGAAGCCTTCACCGATTTTATCCCATCCTCGAGCATTATAAAATTAGGGTCAGACTCAAATCTCAAATCCTAATTCCTCAGTTGAAACCTCAACTTATCTCATCGTCAATGCAGTTTCACAAGTGATGTGCTCTTTAATGTAGAGATGAAGTGTGCGGTATAGCACCCATATATTCCAAACTAAAGAAGTGTGAATTATTAAGTCTCAAATCTTAATGACTAAAGCTGGTTAACTCGGACTGTTAAAACCTCAGAAACCAAAATTTATTTATTTCTCAAGTCTTGAGTGATAGTGATAGTGCCAGGGATACACCAACTCAATTGGTTAATATTTTTGTGATTTTTGAATCTTTCAGTTTTTATGGGTTTTTGAATAAGGTTATGAATATTTACAGACACAAATTAGTCTCCTTTATATCCACATTTTTGAAAAAATTTTGAAAAGATTTTCCAAACTATGTCGCATAATTATATATTTTCAAAATATTTTCAAAAAGGTTTTCAAAACAAGTAAAATCTCATTTTTAAAACCCATGTCAAACATTTTAAAAAACAATGCCACATAGTTAGAACATTTTTCAAATCATTTTACAAACATTTTTACTCAGATCGATTCAAAAGATACTTTTACCCTAGCCAAAAAAATTGAAATATTTGAAAATATGAGTTATGGCTAAAGTATATATGAAATATATATGAAATACCCTATACTTTTATGTTATGTCCTTATAGCACAAAGTGTTATGATGCCATAGTCCATGCTAAAATATATAGTGATATATGGGAATTGATTGTGTCCCACCCCCATACTTAGGTTAAAAATAATCTAAGTATAGGAAGAGGACCTAGAGGAGGGGTCATGATGAACAAAAGATGATGGGGACTCGAGTCCACCTTATACTTAGGCTGGGAAGAGCCTAAGGATATAAATATGGAATGAAGTGGAGAGACCCGAGGTGAATAATCAGATGGAACATGGTTCTCCTTATACTTAGGCTGAAGAGTAGCCTAAGTATGATAATTATGAAACTAAGATAGGGAATTGAAACACTAATTATGGTTAGATGAATCTACAAGATGGATGAATCTTCGGAGATGAGACAATGGAGTCTTTAGGGTTTACAGGATGGTTGGGCAGAATATATAAACATGGCTCAACCAATCAAGCAATCACCCTTGATTTCACAAACTCACACATGAAGACCAACAAATGTCGATCATTTTATCTTGTTAGTTTTATTGGTGAGCATCCAAAATATAAGTCTGTTATGTAAGGTTTGATGATAGGTTGTGGGCATTATCTTAAGGGACATGTCCTCACCTTTCAACATGCAAAATATTTTGTGTACAATGTGGGGTTTGCTCTCCCATAAAATAAGGTTAAATTTTCTCCATTTTATTTAGTTAACTTGCATTAGCCCAATCCCAATCGTATGCTTAGGTTATCACTAAGTTTAATGTGTACACAACCAAGCAATCACGTCTAATGACCAGTCTCGATTCCATTTAAAATCCTAAGTTGTAAATCAAGAGTGGGATGTCGAGAAAAGTCAATGCAACGAGAAAACATGATGTATGCTCAAGAGAAGTACTTGCAGTGCCTCCTTCTTTATCCATACAAGTGCAAGACTGAATTTAAATTTAATATTATATGCATGCAACTTGAGAAAACCGCATCCTAAACATGCCACTATTAGCGGGGAAGAATTGATTTGATTTTTGGCTAAGTGGAGCGATGTTTGGTGTGCCTCATGAGTATATGAAGATGTAGTGAATCTCCTAGATGTTAAGTGTGTCTTACCTACATTCAAGCACAACAAGATATAGAATAAAATATGCTCAAAGAGCCGCATGCCTAACCCTAGATCATACACTCAAGTGGAGCCCCACCGGGTTGGGGTGAAATAGGCTCCACACAACCACATAATATCCATGTCCTTGTACAACCACGAGCCCTCAAACGAGGACCGCTATAAAAGAATTATTACACATATATACAGCATATAAAATTATCAAAAAATGCTAATTAAATCCATTGATGCTTCAGAAGGTGCTTTTGCAACTCCTCGTAGCGAGAGCTCCCGACTCTCGCCTCTACATCTCTCGAGCATCCTCGATCTCCACGGGTCATGCAATAAAATACATGTATTAGATATACAATCAAGAAATTTAATTAACATGAACAATAATAAAACAAAACAATGCAAAGACAACATAAAACGGACCTTGACCTAATTATCAAAAATAAGCATCTTAATTAAATATTAAAATCCAAAAAATCTAAAAGATAAGCCTTGTCCTCGACAATGACACCATCTAATGAACCGCTAAGCGGCATTGTTAATATCGTCTAATTGTAGTATGGCCACTTAGCGATCTTTCAAAGACAGAGCATGAATGTCTCCATGAGGAGGAGCTCGGTTTAATATTATAAACCTGGGAAGTTCAGGGTTGAACTTAGGGATACGAGCTATCAAATTGATTAACCAGGTAATAAGATTCAAATTAAGCGATTAATTCTTCTACCTAGGTCAACAATGCAAGAACAATGTGATGCAAAACAATAAAGAGATAAGACATGGAATGCATGAACAAAATGCAATTTTTGCGGAATTTATGCATGTTAGATAAGATGACAGAATGCGACATAAGCAATGCAATACAAACATATTTTCATGCACAAATATGCTCCTAAATGATCAATAAAGTGAGCAATGTGATTAAATTCAATTTCAAGAGCCTTTTGTGCATCAAATATAAGTCCAATTTCAGATTATGGAAATTGAAAAATCAGGCGATGTGATGCTACATCTTAAATTTAACTTTTTATTCTAAGTGTCTAATCAGTGATTAAATCATTCCAAAAGATAGATGGTAAAAATGCATCAAAATGGAATCGAAATCAACTGAAAAGGAGTTCAGATGCACAAGATAGAAGCATAATCTAGGAGCATAATTGAAATAAAAAATATGTAAAATAAATACACAAATATCATAATTAGGTCCCTAAGGAGCATTTTTCAATTTAGAATAGCTGGAGGGGCTTCCATGTAATTTCTCAGTGCACGGGGACCAAAGTGCAATTTCCAAGACTCGATAGGGGTCCCCATGCAAAATGCCCAGACGCGACACATGCATCACGTGCCATTTGAACTTGCTTGTATTTATGGAGAAGTAGTGGACTGCAGCTGCAAATATCCATGTGTGCACATGCCATGCTCGCGCGCACAAGCTAGGATGGAGGCTCGGGCTGGTGCAGGTGGTCTGGGCCATGTGGGTGGCTCAGATGGCTTCAACGTGGCTCGGTCCCATCGAGCCTGGGGTATGAAATGGAGGCACTGGATGAATGTGAGCCGTCAGATCCTGATGGTTTGATGGTTGCTGCGTTCCGAGTTCATCTGAGGACCGCCGAGGGCGGCGGCTCTAGGACCTGGCTTTGGCAACAGCTACTCGGCTACTCCATGCTCTGGTGGATGCTTTGATAGTCCAAGCACCTTTCTAGGGTGCTCGCAAGTTGTTGTAGGGGTGGAGAAGGGGCGAAGTTTGTTGGCTTTCCCCTTCGATGTAAGCTCGCTGGCCATGTGGCTCTAGAACGAAGCTGCGTCGAGTCCTCCGGCAAATGAAGATGTACGCAACCTGCAGGTGCTAGGAGCCCAAAATAAAGTGTGTGTGTGTGTGTGTGTGTGCCTGAAATGAGTGGAGTGGAGGGTTGTGATGCGGAGAAGGTGGGAGCCCTACATGGATTCATCTACAGCATCGCCGAAGATGAATACTTGAGGTGAGGGGGTTCTATCGGAGGGAGAAGATGACTGAGACCCCCCCCCCCCACGGCCCTCGTGGCGTAGGGATGTTAGGTGAAGGTGAAGATGTGATCATTTGACGGTGGAGTGGAGTGTGAGCGCCTAATTAATTCTAAGAAAACAAAGAAAAAGAACAAAAAAGATTTCCTGGAGGATCTAAGGAAGAAGAAGGGTGAAGGGAGGTGGCTTGGGCTGAGGACCTGGGGTCTTCGAGTCCTCGTTGGACTCCTGCAACCACTTGGAGTAGCTCGACGACCGTATTAGATTTGTGTCATGGCCATGGGTCAACACTGGAGTCCATGGCCCTTGTCGCTCTTCAATTCTGCCTCCCCCTATCACGGAGAGGGGAAGAAGGCTAGGGAGAAGCCTCGCGTAAAGGAGGACAGGTGGAGTGATGTGAGGAGGGTGGATATTAAGGTGGTGGACGGCGGTTACAGAAGATTGGGCATGAGGTTTGTAACTGTCGTTCGTTGCCTTGATAGATATGTCATGGGGGATTTTAGGGTTGCACATGATAAAGAAGCATTAGGGCTTCATCATGGAGGTGATGGTGAGGGGAGAGGATGTGACAATCGGTTGGGAGAAAATGGAGAAGGTGGGGGGTCGGTGAGGAGTAACATGCGGGAGAAGGTGTTACTGGAGGTTGACGATGGAGCGGGACCGTTGGATCTGGAGATCCAACTTCCCAAGGAAAGGCATGAAGGTGTGTGTGAGATGAGATCTGATGTAAGATCAAGCGGTGGGGGCGCGAGCGAGAGTGGATGGCCTAGATGGGATCTGGACGAATAATCGAACAATCCACGAAAGAGGTGGAATGGAGTAAAGGGCCGAGCCACGTGGGCAACCCTGGGGGTGCTACGTGGCCCAATAAAATATTTAAAAATAAGAAACCATAAGAAAATAAAATAAAAATAGTTAGAAAAAGTGTTTGACATGAAAGTTGTAGATCACGAGGAGATCTACAAGTTTCATGTTGAATGAAAAGTCAAAATAGGTTATATGTACATGGAAATAATTTTGTAAGCATTTTTATGATTAAAAAACACTTGTTTTAAATTATTTTGAGATTTTTTTTGAATTTTTAATTTGTAGTTAATGTCAAAACAAATATTTACAACATTAAACTAATTTTTAAGAAATTTTTAATAATAAGAAAATAAAAGAAATAAAGAAAATAAAATAGTGTTAATTATATACAATAATTAGGGTTAGTTATGAATAAGGATTAGTTTGTTAATTAATGTTAATTAGTTGTATATTTTATTGAAAAGTTAAGATAGATTGATAATAAATAAGAAATATGATGAAAATCACAGATTTATCACCCATGTACATCCCTAGGTCAAGTATTAGTGGGATAAGGGGGGATGACTTGTTGATAGTGGTCAATGAACTAGGTGAAGTGGATGTAACAACTAATGTGGTGCTGCCAAATGGACATTGACCATCGACCAATCACAAGAAATCAAAAAAAATAAATTAAATAAGACTAAAAAAGTGGTCCTCATAAAAAAATGTTGGTCGTGATTAGATCTACATTTCTCTTAAAGGCCTCAAAATCAAAAGAGGATACTTGTACCAAAATATATATTTTTGGAATAAAAAACTATTTATCAATGTTTTGTATTTTTTCTTTGTTTTTTACTTAATGCTACATACATATGTTACTTTAATAAAACACTAAATATCTATTTACATAGCAACCTAGATTTTTTTGGATTTTTAGTAATAAAAAAAGGATGAATAGCATAAAAAGATTAACATTTGCATATGGTCAACACATAAAAGTGGATTTTGTCTTGTTTTTATGGCTTTTATGATTATTTTATTTTATTTTTTTGTGATTAGTTAAAACACAACTCAAAGAAAATAATAAAAATGAAATAAATAGAAAACATGAAAAAATATACATAAACAATAGGTTAAATTTCGATCAATTGTACATATGTAATACGGTCTCAAAACTTAAGTTTCACATATGAACTCAAATTTCTTTGAATATGATTTTGTTTTGTAGATAATTTTATGCACATTAAATCAGAAGTGACTAGATTTTCATAGAAGATTGTATGGAGGAGATATTGAGCTTTATGACTTTCAGTCTTCATAACTAATGTTTAGTTTTATTTATCATATATATAAGTTAATACTTTAAAAAAATCTTAATTGAGGTTAGTAATATGTACATACTGAAGTTGATTTTGTATAAATTGGAGTTAGCATAATTTTATTAAAAAACATGGAAATGTGTGCTTATATACATAAGAATAGATTCATTATTCAATTCCTTTTTTTGGTCATTGATAGTTATTTTTTAATTGTCTTCATTTACCGTTGATAATATAGAATTAGCTTATTTATATTACTAGTGATAATTTTGTTATTTTCTCATTTTAGGAGGGATTCTATGTGTTTTACTCGGTAAATTCGGTTAAAATGTAGGCATAAAGTAGACGAAACACAGATTCATCAATATGGAAGAGACATGACATGTTAAAGAGTTTATCGCTATTCATATCTGCAATTTGTGATCACGCACTCACGTATGACTTTTGCATCAAATTTCACCAAGAAGACTCCCTGATAGCATTAAGGATGCGGCTTCCTCCTTTCCCATAAGAGATAGAGTGTCCACATATTTCCTTCACCCCAACCACCGCAAGATCCTCGACCATGCCCATCCTTCACTCTTCATTACTCACTATGGCAATCACCACCAATCAACACGGGTATAAAAAACAATAGACCGTGTGTTCAGACTGTGATAGGATTCAGATGAGACTATTGTACATGAAAGAGTTGAGGCAGGGGATGGACGAGAACATGGGACAAGCATGGTCCAATGTCTTTGTAGAGGTGATGGCATTCAAGAGGAGGTGCTTTCTGGAGATGATAGTGTCAGAATCGAGGCCATTCTTAGTGGCATGGCCATGGAGTTACTGGAGGTGCGAGGGAATTCTATAGGCATTGTAATAGTAGCTAGTTATGTTAAATGTGGAGATGTGAGGAGGAACATGATGGTACAAGGCCTCAACATTGAAAGGAGATGGCATGGAAACATAAGAGATGGAGTTAAAGTGGTAGGATCACATGGTATCATACTCCTTATGGTTACAAGATGGGTGGTTCCAAGATGTAGGTATCGACATATCTTACACTAGGTAAACAAATTGTGTGTCAACCATTTCCCATGCGTGTGTTATGGGAGGAACAAATATGTTGATCATGTCATCCAAACACCAACCATTAAGATAGAAATTTTGTTATATAAGATACTAATTCAACTTCATTAATATGAATATATTCATTACTTCATTAACTGATAAATTCATTCTGCTAAAACATATAACAAGAATATCTTTATCGACTCCCAATGAAGATGAACATTGCTATATATAATATGAACATCTTCATTAACTTGATTGTCTAGCTCCCTTCTTAACCTGTCACCTTCACCTTCAGGTGTCTCAACGTCTCCATTGCACCTATGCCTTTCGTCCCACTGGAACACATTGCCATTGACCATTTCAACAAATGTTTGGTAATTCTACATACTTAGCATCTCTAAATGAGAGTAGCCTAACGTATGTATGTATGTATGTATGTATATATGGGACCTTTCAAATGAGGTGGGGGATTTTCTGAAATTGTAAAGACCACTGTGAATTTAATAAAAACTCTGTAATCGTTTTGTAAAAGTATAAACTGCATATTGTAAAAAAATGAATTTTGTAAAATATAGCATACAAATTTAAATTAATATTTCCATCCAATATAATAATATTTTCATAATTTTATTTCACTATACATGTTGTGTTAATATTTATTGTTATATATATGAAACAAGAAATTGTAAAATATATTGGGAAGATGCCTAAATTGAGGGTGGCTCACCATATATATGGTGAGACCCCGCCTCATTTGAGGCGGGGACTCACCATATATATGGTGAGCCACCCTCAATTTAGGCATCTTCTCAATATATTTTACAATTTCTTGTTTCATACATATAACAAAACGTGTATAGTGAAATAAAATTATGAAAATATTATTATATTGGATAGAAATGTTAATTTAAATTTGGATGCTATATTTTACAAAATTTATTTTTTTACAATGTGCAGTTTATACTTTTACAAACTGTTACGGAGTTTTTACTAAATTCACAGTGACCTTTACAATTTCTAACATTCTATTAAAATTTTGTCAGAAACAGAGACTCTAGGCCGTAGGAGTCTCTGTTTCTGACGAAATTTTTAATAGAATGTTAGAGGGACATAATGATGAATTTACAAATTTTTATTTTCCAAAAAAATAAAAAAATGAGGGAAAATAGGGGTGGGAGTAGCCAAGTTGGCTACTCCCTAGGGGCAGCCCCATTTAACCCTATATATATATATGGATCAATGGAGCTGTCCCGCCCCATTTTTGTCAATTTTTTTTATTTTTTTGAAAATATTGCCATGTATATTCATCCCTATATCTCTCCTATATGCCATTCGAATTTCATCAAAAACAGAGACTCCTACGGCCTCCATCCAGAGATGGTCGATTTAAAAAATCCTAGGACCGTAAAAAATGACGTCTGGATGGAGGCCGTAGGAGTCTCTATTTCTGACGAAAGTCGAATAGCATATAGTAGGGGTATAGGGATGCAAAAAATTAAAAAATTGCGAAAAATAGGGTGGGGGCAGCCATGTTGGCTGCCCCTATGGGGCAACCTCATTTTCCCCATATATATAGGGTTTAATGTGGCTGCCCCTAAGGGGGAGCTAACTTGGCTCCTCCCGTGCCATTTCTCCCATTTTTTATTTTGAAAATTTCTTCCGTGAATATTCATCACTATATCCCTATATTGAAGAACAAATTTCGGATAAGATGTTTTGGTGACTCCCAGGACTCACTCGAGTTCTTGTGTGTTTTTCTCCATAGGAACAACACCCATATATAGGACTTTTCAGTGACCTGTATGCCCCCAATAACTGCCCAAAGATTCTGTAACGTCTCTGCAATTCTAATAGACGTTTTGATATTCAAATCATCTTATTCATGGCTATTATCTTTGTATTCAAGACCATTGAAGGTCATTATTCTTGTAACGGTCTAACATCTCCCACTTGACCAAAATGATCATGATATTCCACACTCCCACTATTCGAGAAGTGTATATCTTCTTAGAGATGTTTACTTGTGGTCCATTATTCATGACACCTCCAATTTGACTCAGTCATTCCTGAGTCCCATTAAACCAACATGTTTAATATATGTTCCAGCTGCAATTCCTTTAGTAAAAGAATCAGCTAACATATCACTGCTAGGTATATATGTTACATTGATTTCTTGTTTAACCACTATATCTTGAATATAGTGATAATGGATCTCAATATGCTTCCCCTTGGAACTATTTGCTCCACTGTTAATCAAACTTATTGCAGCTTGATTATCACAATATATTTCAATTGGTTCTTTAACCAATTCGAGACTTAAGTTCTCAAGAAAGAGTCTGATCCAAACTGCATGAGTGGTGGCCATACTACATGCAATGTACTCGGCTTCTTGTGTAAGTCTAGAAACACATGTTTGTTTTTTGCTACCCCAAGAAATAGCCGCTCCACCAAATATGAAAAGGTAACCTGATGTAGATTTTCTATCATCAACATCTTCTCCAAAATCTGCATCAGAATATCCAACCACCTCAAGTGAATCGGCCTGATAAATTAGTTTTAATTGTACAGTATCCTTTAGGTATCTCATAATCCTCTTTATAGCTTCCCAATGTGCCATTCCGGGATTACTTTGATATCTACTTATCATGCTTACAGGAAAAGCCAAATCAGGTCTTGTACACATCATTTCATACATCAAACTTCCTACTGCTTGTGCATATGGAATGTTAAGGGGCTTCTGCCCCTTTTTGGGACACTGACTTTTACTAAGTCGTTCCCTATCACAAGTGGTGTAGGGGCTGGAGTGCTATTTTACATTCCAAACCTCTTCATGATTGTATGCAGATATTTTTCTTGACTTAGACTCTAGCTCCTTGAGCCTCTTTCTCTAGTTATTTGAATACCAAGAACATAGGATGCTTCGCCCTTGTCCTTCACCTCAAATTCATTGCTCAATTTTTCTTTTGTTTCAATGAGCATTAGCATGTCATTTCTAGCAAGTAAAATGTCATCAACATATAGTGACATTATAACAAATTTGCTCCCACTTTTCTTGACATACACACAATTATCCAACTTATTCGTAAAAAATCCGAATTTGATAATAGTGTCATGAAATTTTAGATACCACTGTCGTGAAGACTGTTTCAAGCCATATAATGACTTTTTCAATTTGTATACCTCTTTCTCCTTTTCTTCTACCTGAAAACCTTCAGGTTGTCGCATATAAATGTCTTCTCTCAATTCTCCATTGAGAAAAGCCGTCTTCACATCCATTTGTAATAATTCTAAATCCATATATGCGACTATTGCCAAGATCATCCTTATAGATGCGAATTTGGCTACTGGAGAGTAGGTTTCTTAGAAATCTATTCCGGCTTTCTGGGTATAACCCTTGGCAACTAATCTAGCTTTGTATTTATCAACTGTACTGTCAACGCGATACATCTTTTTAAATACCCACTTGCATCCTATGGATAGCCTACCTTCTGGCAAGTCACATAGTTCCCAAACACAGTTTCTCTCAGTTGAGTCCAATTCATCCCTCATGGCAGCCGTCCATGATTCCGACTCATTAGAAGCCATTGCTTCATTAAAAGAAATAGGAATAGTACAATCCTCTATATCCTCATCTACGGTGTAACACGAAACCTCGCATCTGTACAGATAATAATCATCCATCCATGCAGGTTGTGTCCGGGGTCGCTTGTTGCCGATTATACCCGTGGGTTGTGTGGGTCCACCCACTTCCTCCAAAGGTTCTATATTTACTATAGGTTCTTGTTTCATCTCCGGATGAGGTATGTCATCCAATATTTCTTGTCTCGTTTCTATATCATTTTCATTATCTTCAAAGATAATTAGAGGTTATGTTTCCTCTATTTCATGCTCCTTTTCATCTTGATTTTCAAGAAAGGTAGCATCACGACTTTCAATGAGACCTCGAGTATTATGAAAGAACCTATACCCTTTGGATTTTTCACAATATCCAATGAATCTACACTTTAATGTCTTAAACTCAAGCTTGTCTCTAAGCTGACTTGGAAGCAAGATATGTGCAGTGCATCCCCATTTCTGAAGATGACTTAATTCTGGTTTTCTACCATTCCATACATCATATGGAGTTGAATCCATAGATTTGGTGGGAATTCGATTCAATATGTAATTGGCTGTCAACACAGCTTCTCCCCAAAACCTCTTAGAGAGACATGAGTGTGATAGCATACACCTTTCTACATTCATTAAGGTTCTATTCTTCCTTTTTGCTACACCATTCTGTTGTGGTGTATAAAGCATTGTACTTTGTCTACTAATACCTTCCCGAATATAATAATCTTTGAATTCACTTGAGTTGAATTCACCACCTCTGTCAGTTCTAAGTGCTTTAATCGGTCTTTCCAATTTCTTCTCCACTTCCATTCTATATCTCTTGAACATTTCAAAAGCTTCTGCTTTTCTATTTAAGAGATAAATGTAGGTATACTTGGAGTAGTCATCAATAAAAGTTATGAAATATTCTTTATTACTGTGTGTACTCACACTCAAAGGACCGCAAATGTCAGAATGGATCAAACCTAACAGTTCCTTTGACCTTGTACCTTCGGAGAAAGGTTTCCTTGTCATTTTACCGATCAAACAATGCTCACAGGGCAATGTTCTCGCTCCTGTCATGCTAGGTATTAGGTTCATCTTAACTAACTGGTCTATTTTTTAATTTCCCGGGTGTCCTAACCACATATGCCAAAGATCATACATTGACAAGCAACATAAGGAGTAATCAGAACTTTCTTTCATCGATTCATAAGTGACATTCAGACAAAACAGATCATCGTCCGGTACAAATTTCCCATGGCAAAGATTTTTTGATCTTTGCCGATGGTAACACGATTGTTGTAGAAGCGGACTTCAAACTTCTTTTTCAGTAGCACGTAGACAGAGATGAGGTTCCGACAGATTTCAGGAGTATACAGAACATCATTCAAGACCATTATGCTACTTCCTAAATCCAGTTTGTATGTTCCAACACCTTCAACATCAAGGTAGGTGTTATTCCCCATGTAAATTCTTTGTTCTCCCTTTTGAAGTTCCTTGAAATCCACCAAGTCCTCCTTGGTCTTTGAGATATGGCGGGTTGCACCGGAGTCAATCTACCATCCTTCGCACTCGGTCACCGTAGAGTTACATTCTACCACTGCCGCAAATTCTGGCTTATGCTGATTTTTGCGTTCTTGTCCCTTAGAGGCACTTGCATTCTTTCGCATCAAGCAGTTGGCCTTGAAATGACCAAAATTCCCACATCCATAGCATGAGCCTTTCGGCACTTTTCCATGTTTTCCTTTGAATATAGATTTGGAGGGTCCCCATCGCTTCTTGCTTTGCACTGCATTTGCTTCATCTTCAGGTTCAACTTCGAAGATCTCTGTCTTTTTCTCTGATTGGCCAAGTCTTGTTCCATCGCTAACTGAGCAGGAAGATCGGAAACATTCTTAATGGTACCACTCAACCTAAGAGATGTCCGCTACATCAGAGGATGGCAAACTATTGAGAATAGTTGCCACTTGCAATGTATCAAGAATTTCTGATCCTGCTGCTGCTACGTCTTTTGCCATGACAATCATTTTATTTACGTGATCGATTACATTTTCGGATTCCTTCATTTTGAGGGAATTATATTTATGCAACAAAAGTTGAATACTCACATCTGACTTAGAGTGGTATTTTTCTTTCACGGCATTCCATAGCTTAAAAGCATTTTCTTGGGTTTCGAAAACCTGAATCAAATTATCCTCCTTGTGAATTAACATGAAGCTTCTCGCCCGGTTATCCATTTTTTACCATTGCTCATGTATTCTAATTTTTTCAACAGTAGGATTTTCAGGCAATTCGAGAGTGGGCTTATTGATCATGAAGTGAATGTTATCATGCATAAGACCATAGCGAACTCTACGGCTCCACATCTCGTAGTTTGTTCCATTAAGATGCTCTAATTTCACAAGTTCAGTTGCAACTAATTTTCCGACTATTTTTCTGAATTTAAGAGAAGAAATAGATGAGAAGTAGAAGAGAGAGAGATGCGAAGGTAGATGAAGATGGATAAGAAGAGAAGGTACATTTTGAAACTTATATTATGCTATTAAAATTTCGTGCGATACACAGAGACTACTACGGCCTCCATCCAGACAGTCATTTTTAACGTAACAGAATTGCTAAAAATGACTACGTCTGGATGGAGGCCGTATAAGTCTCTGTTTCGCACATAATTTTAATAGCATAATATAGGGATATATTGATGAAAATCCACGGAAAAATTACAAAAACAATAAAAAAACGGGAAAAATGGTGCGGGGGAGCCAAGTTAGCTCCCCCTCAAGGGGGCATCCCCATTTTACCCATATATATATAGAAGGGATCCTACTCCATTTTCTATTTTTTCAAATTTTTTTTATTTTTTTGAAAAATACTTCCATGGATTTTTATAACTATATCCCTCCTACTGCCTCCATCCCAGACAGTCATTTTTTAACGGTCACAGATTTGCTGTATTTTTCGTGTTCTGGATGGAGGACGTAGGAGTCTCTGTTTCTGATGAAATTTGAATGACACATTAGAGGGATATAGTTATGAAAATCCATGGAAGCATTTTTCAAAAATTTTAAAAAAGAAAGTGGAGTAGGTAAGTTACCTACTCCATGGAGTAGGATCCCTTTCCTCATATATATATATATATATATATATATATATATAGGGCATATCCAGAGGGCACTGTGCCGATTTGGGTCGTAGTGAGCACCAAACGTGGGCTCGACACGTGTATGTGTCGGTTCTATTTGGAAGGCTACGGTTTTGGCAATAACAATGTGCATGCATTATTAACATAATAAGAATTCGAATTAAATCATTTCCTTAAAAATAGGTGGTTGGTTTTAGTAAGCTAAAAAATACGCATTTAAATTATTGTCGGCATATATTCTATTTATGGAATGATCATTCCACGTTTGGATTAGAAAAGATAAATTACTGATTATAATTATTGATTACGTCAACTACTAATATCCATACAATAGTTATTTATTACAAATATACATATTACTGAACGCATTATGATTGTTACTGAATTTATAGTTATTTTACATCTGTAATATTACATTGTACAGAGATCAGTAATTCATTCATGTTACTCAAGTAATACATATTCAGTTCTCAAGTAAGTATTGTTGTGGGATCAGTAATTAAGTATGTGAATTACTAATGTCCATACAATAAGTACTGATTACAAATGTCTATTTTACTGAAGTCATTTTGATTGTTACTAATGTTATAGTTACTTAATACTTTGAGTCTTACTGAAGCACATCTTATTTACTTATATAACATTTTTAATTACTTATAATGTATCGAGTGTTACTGATAGCAATACATAAGTTACTGGTTACGTGATTTTTTATACTTATTCCAACTTACTTATTCCATTACCTTCTTTTACCTACAATTTATTATATGTTACTGATGCTTCTATATATCTTACTTATTTTATTCTTTGTTTTGAATTACTATCGAATCACACCTTCTTTACTTATGTAGCCTATTAATTACTTGTAATACGTCAAGTGTTACCAAAAGTCACACATAAATTACTTAATTATAGTTATATGGTGAACATCCAAATGTCAACTGTCTTCTAGTTCATTTAGATGATTTTGTTTTGCTCTCGCTCATCGGCATAACAACATCTTCTTCAAGACACCAAATTGTTGCAATGTTCTGCAAGAAACAATAAGTTAATTGACCATTTAAAAAATTAAAATATCAAGAAATTGGAAAAGAATACACATTAATTACAAATTTTTCGATAACGTTTCAGGAAGATACTTGCTTCAGTACTATTTTATATCCGAGAATAGTAAGAATTGTAAAAAGAATGGTAACTCAGCAATATACTCGCTTCAGTAAGAATCATTCAATGACAAGTAACTTTTAATGAATTGTTAGTAACGTTTGTTATATGACAAGTAACTTGTAATGTGTTGTATTTATAAACTTACTGATTGTTATAATATAGTTACTGACAACCAGTAATGAAGTTACAATGTTACCAGAGTTACTTGTTATTATTATAAAGTTACTTCTACATGCTAAAAAGTTACTGATGGATAGTGTAAATATCACTTGTTATATATGTAAGTTAATAAAATACTAGTAATAGTTTACAATGTTACCAAAGCGTATATTAATTGTTACTGGTCATTATCCAATAGTTACTAGTACAAGTTATATGGAATTTCTTACTAACATATATATAAAACTTACTGATACATGTAATAAAGTTACTCAAAGCCAACAATAAAGTTACAAATTTACTGTAACTTTTTATTATATGAAATCAAAATACCTTCGATAAAAAATCAATTAGGAATACGAATCGTGTATCAAAATGAATAAAAATCGATATTATGAATAAAACTTTCTCATATTCCAATCATACTTCTCGAATAAAACATCGCTTACGATAAAAAATATGCAGTATTCATAAAAAAATTAATGTATTCATCATCTCGTCGTATTGATCTCAAAACAAACATTGCTAAAAATCAAAAAATCATTAAAACAACGAAATTATGATAGAAATAAGTGATTAAATTATGAAATCGAATCACATACCTCCCATCTTACGTTGGAACGAAACAAATGCCATGCGTTGGAATGAAACGATAGATTTTACCAATCAAATGCACGCGCCTTCCTCTTTCCACAAATGCAAGGCTATTTTTAGCAATGTTCTAATTTCTGATTTTGTTTTATTTCCATACAAAATCGGTTCCTATTTTTTGGGATTAATCGGTTCCTATTTTTTTGCGATGGACGGCTAGGATTGGGTGCTCATCCGAACTCAAATGGGCCCTGTGCTCTCTGGATAAATTCCCTATATATATATAGGAGTGATCCTATGAGATGGGAATTTGTGAGATGGTGAGATGGGAGATTCTGGACCTATATATATAGGTTAAATGGGGTTGCCCCCTGAGAGGAGCTATTTTGGCTCCCCCCGCCCATTTCGTCCGATTTTTTTTTATTTTTATTTTTTGAAAATTTCTTCCGTGGAATTTCATCACTATATCCTTATATTATGTCATTAAAATTTCATGAGAATCAAAGACTCTTACGGCCTTCATCCAGACAGTCATTTTTTAACGGTGACAGAATTGCTAAAATTGACCCTATCTGGATGGAGGCCGCAAGAGTCTTTGTTTTGCATGAAATTTTAATGACATAATATAGGGATATATTGATGAAAATTCACGGAAGAAATTTTCAAAAAAATAAAAAAGGAATTTTTACCCGACATACCTTATAAACTTTGCCAATCACCTCCACGACCTTTGAAACAACCTAATTCCCCCCTCGACCCCGTAAACTTGCCAAATCTTACCCCATGAACCCTCCGGATAATATGTTTTAAGCCTGTGAGGGTTCTTGAGGTAATTTACAGGGTCGATGGAGTAAATACGTTGTGCAAAAGGTCGTAGAGGCATTTTAAAACGTTTATAGGATTTGCTGGGTAAAAATCCCATAAAAAACAGACGAAATGGCGCGGGGGTGGGGGGACAAGTTAGCTCCCCCCATGGGGGCAGCCCCATTTTACCCTATATATATATATATGATTTTTATCAGTTGTGCCCTCTAAGATATTGCAATATCAGTTATGCCCCTCCCTTTTCGGGAATATCAGTTGTACCCCCGACTTCTTGTCATTCTATCACTTGTGCCCCTCCGTTAGTCTAACCTTCAATGAGTCGAACTTAACCATAGTTTTTTCAAACCATGGTGCAGTTAAGAGGGACATAATTGTCCCGACTTCATCATCATCTTCCTCCATTTATTCTTCTTCCTTTCTCTTCATAATTTCTCTCTCTTAATTACATCTTCTTGCATCCATTAAATTGCTAAAATTTTTACATTTTTACGGATATATCACTCATTGCGGATCAAACGATGAATTTTATTGAATTTTTCTGTGAGTTTTTTATGAATCAATTAATCAAAATTTTATCTTAACTAAACAAAGTCTGAAAGATCCCTGCAACCTGCAGCCTCCTCCTCATTGCTCTCTCAAGGACCAAATTCAAGGATTTGTGAAAGAAAGATAACACAGCCCCATGTAGTAGCTACGTGGGTTCTCGCTCGCCTTTCCCTACATCTGCTCGTACTTCCTCCAATTGTAGCTGTCATGCAAGCTCCTTTGTGTTCTGGGCATTCAGGAGGAGCATCTCTTGCAATTGGTTTCTGCAAGATCAATCCTGCATCCGTGCTGCTTGGATCTTGGTTGCTCCAAGGCTTGAGCTCCTCTTTGGAGGCTGTCTCATGTGGATCCAAAGAAAATTAACAATTAGTCAGAGAAATACCGAGAAAAAATAGCATGAGATATTTGTGGGTACATACCGTGGGTATCACAACGAAAGACTATGCGGATTGACTTAGGAAGGTGAAACCCGAGAACGGTTGCGAAAGAAAGAACCAACCTCAAGGGTTGGATGAGGAGTGGGGAGGCGCAGGGGCGAAGGGGTGGGCCGGGGGCGGAGGGGGCAGAAGTGGAGCGGAGGCAGAGGGGGAGGGGAGGTCCTCAGGGCGGAGGAGCTGGGGAGGTGCAAGGGGGAGGAGGGGAGCTCGGAGTGGAGGAGGCGACGTGGGGGCAGGAGCTGGGGGTGGTGGAGGAGGAGCAGGGGCTGGGCTGGGGAGGAGGAAGAGAAGGGGAGGAAGATGAAGAAGATGGCGGAGGATGATAGGATGGGATGACTTTCAAGCCCCCTTTTTTTAAATTTAATTCCCGTTGTGTCCCTTAACATAACGTCCGTTTGCATTGGGTATGGACGGTCACTAACCCGAGGGGCACAAGTGATAAAATGACAAGAAATCAGGGGCACAACTGATATTCTCAAAAAGGGAGGGGCATAATTGATATTGCAATATCTCGAAGGGGCACAACTGATAAAAATCCATATATATATATATATATATATATACGGTAAAATGGGGTGGTCCTCTAGGGGGAGCTAACTTAGCTTCTCCACCCCATTTTTTCCATTTTTTATTTTTTTTGAAAATTTTTCCGTGGATATTCATCACTATATCTCTATATTATGTCATAAAAATTTCATGTGAAATAGAGACTCCAACAACCTTCATCCAGACAGTCATTTTTTAACGGTCCCAGGATTTTTTAAATCGACCCTGTCTGGATGGAGGTCGTATGAGTCTCTATTTCTCATGAAATTTGAATTACATAATATAGGGATATAATAATGAATTATATAATTTTTATTTTCAAAAAAATAAAAAAATGCCAAAAATAGGACGGGGGAGCTAAGTTAGCTCCTCCTAGGGGGCATATACATTTTACCCATGTATGTATGTATGTATGTATGTATGTATATGGTTTATCCAATGGGCCCCATGCCCATTAGAGATGAGACAAGCCCCTAATATCAGTCGTAAGATCTTAATCCGACGATCTGTAATTTCACTAACTTCTGCATTGCCATCAGTAATTGAACACATCAGTAACTTTTGTATTGCCATCAGTAATACTTTATATCAATAATATTGAACGCATCAGTAACTTTCGTATTTATATCATTATCACTTTATATCAGTAATGCTTAATCCATTAATAACTTTCGTATTGCCATCAATAACTTTGAATCAATTGCAAATAGGAATTAATTTAATCAGTAACTTTGGTCCGCACTTACTTATAACTTTATATAAGTTACTAAAGCTATGCTATTACTTACTGAAGCTTCAATATATATTACTGAAACCTGGATGTACATTACTTACTGAAGTTTGTATTTTTATTACTGAAGCTGCTGGAGATGAAGTGGATTCATCTCATCTCTAATGGGAATTGTTGAAATTGACCCCGTCTGGATGGAGGTCGTAGGAGTCTCTGTTTCGCACGAAATTTGAATGACATATTATAGGGATATAATGATAAAAATCCACAGAAATATTTTTCAAAAAATATAAAAAAATGGGGAGAATGAGACAGGGGAGCTAAGTTAGCTCCTCTCAGCGAACAGGCCCATTTTACCTTATATATATAGAAAAATTTTGAAATAAGGTGGCACCTCACCACAATCATGGTGCGACACTTCATAAAATCCGTTAGTTCTTGATCTACGGGTATAAACAAATCATAAAATTAAGCCCAAAACCACGATCCAAATAACCCACAACTTGTCATTTTTAGAAACAAAATTGAATATTCCATTAAATTGTGTCATTATATCGTTTCTCATTAATTACTCGAATTTATTTTTTAAATATAACATCCATAATGATTGTGATTCTCGATTACTCGATATTTCCAAAACAAAACTCGATTGCGGTTCGCTCCCCCCTCCAGCTTTTCATCCTCCCTCGACGTAGAGGTGGTGGATGTTTGTAGAGATGATAGTGGTGTATGACCGGTGGCGGTGCATGACGATGGCGATGGTGCATGGCGACGGCGAAGGTGATGCATGAAGCAGCATGAGGTGGTTGCACACCAAGGATGATGTGTGTTCTTAGTAGTTTTCATGTTTTTTATTCATCTATTAATCAAATTCCATGTTATTTTAGATTTTTTTGTTTTTTATTTGGATTTTATTTTTTTTCTTTCTGTTCTGATTCCTTCTCAATCCAATCTTCATTCATCCTCGACTGGAGTTATTTCTCCCTTTTTGTTTTTGAATAAGTATTTCTGATTCACTACTGGTTACGAATGGATTTTTTTCGAACACCAATTATTACAATTTTGTAATTTATAACAAGAGATAGTAAAATATATCAATGTTTTGTAAATTGATTACGATTATTTCAACACGTGAGCCTTTATTCAATCATATTTTCTATAATATTCAATGCACTTTCCGTTCTTTTCAATTCGATCATATTTTCTGGAATATTCAATCTTGTGCAATGGGTTCCCCCGTTCTTTTGAGTTCAATATACTTTTCCTTTTTTTTCTTTTGAGTTTTGTTTACAGATTGAATGTTGTAGAATGAGAATGAAAATATCACCTAAAAGGGAAAATTTTGATTAAAAATGTAAATATTTGTTTATAGATTGAATATGTCTCTTGTTGCCAGTATCAATAAATGGTTTTTTTTAGTATAGAAGATTGTGCGTCTTGTTATGTTTTCGCCCAAAACGTGATGTATTTTGTAAATATAAATTGGATGAAATCTCATCAACGGTTGATTAAATATTAAAGGGATAAAGTTTACATATTCATTTGAATGGATTAAATATCAAAATTTGATGGTTATATTTTACGTTTTGATCTACTAATTTGTATAATTGATTGTATGATTTACATTTTGATTCATTGATTTACAATTCTGCGTGCATTTTTTTACATATTATCCCTTTTTAAGAATAAATGATAAATTACTGATTGATTTTTTATGTTGCAGATCAGCACATAAATATTACAATGAGAGTATGAATTTTACAAAATCTATACAAACTTTATAATAGATGATGAATTTTGATGGACCCACGATATTGGGAAACACGATGGATGGATATATAAAATAATTTATACAATAATAATAAGCAATCTATTTTACAAAAATCGCATGCATTTTACAAAAAAGACCACAAAATTTACAAAACAATATCACAGTTTACAAACATTGCTGACACAAAATATTCTCAAAAGAGACTACAATTTTTTCAAAATAATCAAATGAGGTTTACTAACGAGACTACAAAATTTGCAAAAAAAAGTTGTAGTTTGCAAACATTACTTCCACAAAATGTTGGACGAAACGAGATTTAGCATGTACTACGTGTATTTTCTAATTTAAGAATAAAAAATACACCCCATATTTAAACCCCCTAAAAATAGTATGCATATGAGGTGTAGAATATATAATACATTCACAATTTACCCCATCTGATATATTATGAAACATAGTTGTAACAAAAAACTCGTCATTGTAGGAATGCTTTCTACGTGTACATCAATTAATTAGGTCATTATCAAAGCATCCTATATTTTAGGAAACACATGTATACAAAACACATCATTTTTTTTCAAATATAGGCTTTTTTCATGTATATCAATGGTTGTGATTTTTGTAATTTACAGCACATGATTGTAAAACATATCAATCTTTTATAAATTAATAACAGTTATATCAAAATGCAAGCATTTATTCTGTCATACTTTTTAGAAAATATAGCGTACACTCCTTAGGTTTGTCTAAATATAGAATGTTCAATGACATATATTGTAGTAATTAAGCATTAATTTAACCTATCCCCCATTTTAGAAAAATTTGTTACATGAAAACCACTAATTATATCATGGTGGTTTTAATTTCAAACACACATTTTTCATCCAATGGTCGAAATTGGCACCTTTTCAAAATCAAGGAAAGATGTCACCTCATTTGAAGTGTTCCCTGTGTGTGTGTTGTGTTGTGTGTGTGGAAAAAGGAGTATACCCCTGGGTGTAGCCAACTTACATGCTCTCACCCCTTTTCTCCTATATTTTTTATTTTTCTTAAATGAAATCTATTAGAATTTAGATCACAATATGTCATCATGGTGTCATTCAAAATTCGACTTAATTGGAGACTTCTATCCCCTACATCAAGATTGTCAAATTTTAACGATCTCAGAATTGTTGAAATTGACACCCTTCAGATGGAGGGCATAGGGGTCTTTGTTTCTGATTAAATTGGAATGACTTGTTAGGGGGATATAGTGATGAATATACATATTTTCATTTTCCAAAAAAAATAAAAAATGAGGGAAAATGGGGGCGGGTGTTGCCCGTTGGCTACAACCAGGGTGCATCCCCATTTAACTCATGGAGTAGGTAACTTACCTACTCCACTTTCATTTTTTACCCTTTTTTTTAAAATGTTTCCACGGATTTTCATAACTATATCCTTCTAATATGTCTTTCAACTTTTGTTAGAAACAGAGACTCGCATGCTCTCCATCCAGAACAGGTAAATTACAACAAATCTAAGGCCGTTAAAATTACTTGTTCTGGAAGGGGAGCATAGAAGTCTCTGTTTCCGACGAAATTTGAATGACATGTTAGAGGGATATAGTTATGAAAGTGGGGTAGGATCCCTTTCCTCTCTCTCTCTCTTTCCTCTCTCTCTCTCTATATATATATCGAGGAAAAACTTCCAATAAGGTGCACATTTCCTGGATGCATGGAAAGTCACGCCAATTTAGGCATTTTATTTATTTATTTTACAATTTCTAGCTCCATAAATTTTATACTAAGAATTAACATAATATGTATATCACGAAAGATTTATGAAAATATTAGTATATTTGACAAAAAAATGTTTGTTACAATATGGATGATATATTTTACAAAATTGTGTGATCATCATTATTTTGCAATGTGCAGTTTAAATTTACAAAATTGTTACACACAGTGTATGTGTGCATGTGTGCATGTGTGCATGTATGTATGAGTATGTATGTGTGTGCACGTGTGTGTAGAGAGAGAGAGGAAAGGGATCCTACTCCATGGAGTAGGTAACTTACCTACTTCATTTTCATTTTCTCCACTTTTTTATTTTTTTGAAAAATGCTTCCATGGATTTTCATACCTATATCTCTCTAATATGTCATTCAAATTTCTTCAGAAACAGAGACTCCTACGGCCTCCATCTAGAACATGTAAAATTCAGCAAATCTGTGACCGTTAAAAAATGATTGTTTGGATGGAGGCCGTAGGAGTATCTGTTTCTAACAAAATTTGAATGCATATTAGAGGGATATAATTATGAAAATCCATGGAAGCATTTTCAAAAAAATAAAGAAAAAAATGAAAAAAAATTAAAGTGGAGTAGATCAGTTACCTAGTCCATGGAGCATGATCTTTTTTCTCATATATATATATAATATATATATATAGGGCCGATCCTATGAGATGAGATTTTGGTGAGATGGTGAGATGGGAGATTCTAGACCACTAGTTTCAACCAGGAGAGAGAAACCAGGAGAGAGAAGACAGAAACTAGTGGTCCAGAATCTCCCATCTCACCATCTCACAAAATCTCATCTCATAGGATCACTCCTCTCTCTCTCTCTCTCTCTCTCTCTCTATATATATATATATATATATATATATATATATATATATATATATATATATATATATATATATATATATGGGGAAAAGGAGCCTACACCTAGGGGTGTAGGTAACTACCTACACCCGGCTCAATTTTTCATAGCTTTTTGATTTTTTTGAAATGAAATCTTGGGGGAATCAGATCACTATATATCACCATGGTGTCATTCAAAATTCAACTTAATTCGAAACTCCTATCATCTTCATCAAGACTATCCAAATTTAACGGTCTCAGAATTGCCGAAATTGACCCCTTCTAGATGAACGTGTTAGGAATGTTTGTTTTGCATGAAACTTGAAACACATATTCCCCTGGATATATTAAGAAAATCCCACTAAGGTTTTCTTCAAAAAAACTCAAAAATCATGAAGAAAAAAGCCCGGGGGTAGGTAGTTACCTACACCCCTGGGTGTAGGCTTCCAACTCCCTATATATATATAGGAGATATTTCCAATGAGGTGCACCTTTCCTGGGTGCATGGAAAGCCCACCATCCTAACCATCCGTAGTCAATCTGATGGTAATCATTAGTGGCTCGTTATCTATATTTTTAAATGTCGAAAAACCCATTATGGTCATTTTGGTATATTCTATATTTAGAATGCAACAAAATATCTCCTTAATTATCTCACATCTCTCTCTCTCATGTCTCTCTCTCTCGACGACGACTCTCTCTCTCTCCTGTCTCTCTCTCGACGACGGCATGTGGGAGGAGGCTGCTCCGACGTCCTCCATCGCCTCCCCAACAGATCACGTTCACCTACGTCGCGAAGATCATCGATGACGGCATGTGGGAGGAGGCTGGTCGATTCCACAGGTTCAAACGTCGAAGATCGTGCTGGTGGATGTGAAGGTAAGTGGGGAGGGGAGGGAGGAGAAGGTTGAAGGAGTGCGTGAATGGAGGTGTGTGGGCGGAGGAGGACGTGCATGGAGGAGGTGGGTCATGGAGGAGAAGGGCGGAGGAGATGCGGGTAGAGAGGATGCTGGAGATGGAGGGCGTGCCCAGGTTTTTACAATATAATGACCTATTTTGCAATCTCGAGTTTTTTTTTTACAATCCCAGATCGTATTTTACAATAGCATGTCATCTTTTTACAAATTTCAGACTGTTTTTTTACATTTATAAGCGTGGAGGAGGTGGATCATGGAGGAGACGGTTGAAGGAGTGCGTGAATAGAGGTGTGTGGGCGGAGGAGGCAACATGTCCTTGTAGTTGACTCCACTTCCTATCAGAGATTTATTTGTTATTTTCTTCCTCTATTGTTTGTGGTTCCACCAATACCGAAATTCTCTTGATCTTCCCTACCCAAACTTGTAAACAAGTTACAGATGACATTACAAATCAGATTAGTTTAGATCCAATATTATTAGAAAGGATAACAATCGATAGCCTATTTCTTTTACCATCAAATGCAAGGACTTTGTTGGTTAGGGAAAATAAGCATGACCACATGGTTATGACTCAACAAACCCCGCACTAATAGGATGTTGTTAGTGAGAAATGGGGGGAAAGTGGTTCCTAATCTATGGCACATAATATTAGGACATTTAGGAAATAACACTATGAATCAAATAATAAATATCCATCTATCACCAAACATAACATGAACAAGAACATTGCTCATTATGCATTGCTGGACTAGAAAGATGACTCCAAAACCTCTTTCCACAAGTCAAAGATCAAGAGAATTGTTAGAGTGATTCATTCGGATATCTATCGCCCTTCAAGAACCAAAACATATAAACTAAATAATATTTTATAGTCTTTATTAATAATTATTCAAATCCTCATTTGTATATTTCTTGTAAAGTTAAAATGATGCTTTTGAATGCTTGAAGATATATAAGGTTGAGGTAGAAGTGGCTAGATCAATTAAGATGTTGAGGACGGATGGTATGGTGAATTTGTGTTCATGCATGCGTTATGAAAACAACAAACCATATGTATCACAATAGAATGAAGTAGAAGAAAGGAAAATTCGAACATTGATGAATGCAATTAGATGTATGATATTGCAGACAGAAGACCCAAAGATTTTGTATAGTGAAGCAATGTTGAATGCAAATTATATACAATATATGATCCCAACCAAATCCGTCGAGTCCACACCTTATGAAATATGAAATGGAAAAACCCCACAATTAGATATCTTGATAGGGACGTGAAGCACATGTTTTGACCCCATATCATGTTCGAGACAAGCTTGACTTTAAGATAATGGAGTGCATATTTATCAATTATTCAAACAAGTATAAAGATAGATCCCCTTGAAGGTTGTGGGCAAGTTTACTGAACCCATTGGCATAACTGGCAAGAAGAGACATAGAGTGCAACCTGCTTGGGTAATTAACTATCATTCGTACTCTTGCAACTTGCAAGGCTTCTTGATTTGTTGATGATGAGGACATTGCAGGTTGTGCAGGTCCAGTGTCATTTGATGAAGCGATGGTTTCATCTGAGTCAGAATCACGGACATCTGGAAACATGGTTGATTCTACACATTTGTTCATTCAAACTTTATTTTGCAGGTCCTACTAAAGAAATATAATGCAACCACTAAACATATATATACTGTCTATCAGTGAGATGAATATTTGTTAGAAAGAACGGCATTATGATGTGGTATAAGATGACCTTGTTAAAAATGACCTTTCTGCCAGGGGGACAGTCGTACTTTTCCAAATTCAAGTTTTTATGTCCTGCACATCATGAATCTTGACTATACGTACACATGAAAGTCAAACCCAATATACATTACATAAAACTCGCAAAACAACCATTTATGCAGTCCTTGCAGCTTATTTGAGTAAGACGAACCCAGCTCTTCGCTCCTCAAAAGAGTATTCAATCTCCCTGCACGCATCCGCAAGCAGCGGCTCCAAGGCTATTGGTTGCAGTGATGCTGGCGTTGTGGAAACCGTCATAGGAATGGAGATGGTCTTGGGAGTCTTGGGAGTTGGCATGGGAATAACCATTGGAGTTCTGTTCTCCTCCTGAGCTTCTAAAATGGGCCCGCAGGCAGTGGCAGCAGCTGGAAGAGGTTTAATTGCTACATCACTAATGGTATTCGCAGCTGAACTGATTGCAGTGGCAGATATTGGAGCAAAAGGCTTCCTTTGTGTGACAGACTCTTCCACCTCGCGGTTATTAGAAGAGTCGAATGTTAGTTTCTTGACCGGTAGGCCGACAACATCCAGGCCTCTTCTACCTATACAAGAGAAGAAAAACATTGCAGAGTAAAAGTGCAATATGACTAGCAAGAATGACTTTCAATTAGTTCAGGAAAATGCAAAACCACCTGACGAGAGTGTTGTGACATCATCTGTTTTCCGGGCTGTACGTGCAGGTTTAGCCGACTGTACTAGCAAATCTTGCTTGGAAGGCTGAAGCATTGCCCCACCAAGGGAGAGCCTTCTGTTGCAAGTCGCTCCGCCCATTGAATTTCTAGGGAGCTTCTTTGTGCTATACTGCTTTGAGGGGCTTGGCTTTGCTCCAAATAGAGCCTCTTGCTCGGCTATCAACTGACCTTGGAGTCTCTTCTTATCCTGTGTTTATAGAAAAATATTAAGATGATAGTCATGCAGACAATGGATATTTAGCAAATTGGAGAAAATTTAGGTGTGAGGGAGATTTTACTCTCTGGCGACGACATTCTTGCTCCCTCTCCTGCCTAAGGATAGTGTACTCTTCAAGCATGGAGAGAAGCTGAACCTGCAAATATAAATGGAAGCACGCGACATTGTCAGGACTCAGGATTGCATGGACTGCTATAACTGGTTGTGTTAAGCTTGGTGGAATTACAGCAACATACACCATCATACAGAAAGGGGGTGCCTCTTTCTTTTTCCCATGCTATAGTTTTCGCAGTCAATGCATCTACCATGGCTGTCCAAAGTTTGAGATCAAGAAATAGCCCAATGTTGTAAACTTTTACTCATTATTCAGTTCTACCTGGTATTTTACTCACTACAGCACGGGCCTTCTCCGCCCGCTTGAGCGTGAGATGAGCTCCTTTTCCTGCGCTATAACGGTTTTCATCCTAAATATAGTTTAACAAGATCAATGATGTGAGAATGGAATTATTCAGAACAAACTAGAGGCTGCAATGATTTTGATGCCTCACCCTGTTATACTCCTCAAGCCAGGACTCTTCACTGCAAGCAGTCGACCATTTCTCAACCTTATCGAGAATTTCCTTCCTTATGAAAGCTTCCTCTTTCACATTGGCAACTAGAATTTCCATCTGCTCCAATATTACAGCAGGATCAACCACACCTGCACTCAAAAACTAATCAACTCAAGACCAAGGTACTATATTTGACTACCATAATGGTGGCAGAGTCCTTCACAGAAACGATCATATGATGTTTACCAGTTTCAATAGCTTCAACTGCAAATTCTATGTGGGAATCCGTCTCTACAACTATGTGAGATCGTCTACGAATCTCCTCCAGCTCTAGTTTTTTCTTCATTACAAGCTCTTTCATCTTTCCAGCCTTCAGTTGATCCAATCTGGATACTTCTTCAGCAATCTACCAATGTATTGTGTGTTGTTCAATGACACCCTTTTGAGCTAAAATAATCATCAAAATGTGGACAACTTACGCAGTTAATGAAATCCACAGATAATGAGTTTGGCTCTGTTATCTCTTGCTCAGATGCAGCTATGTTACGTGTGACATTCTGAAATAGTTGTTGCTCATTTGCAGGTGTGTCCAACAGATTCCAAAGTTCCACCATGGAAGTCGCAAGGTCTTGAAGCTGCAAAAAATAACAAATTCCCCATTAAATGTACTAGACAAAAGGGGAGGAAGCCAACAAATGTGAAACCAACTTTTTGCATCCTCTGTGTCTTAACGTCTCTCAGTCTTTGAATGGAAGCTGCAAGTCTTTCAATAGTATCATTACAGATGCTCTTTGAGCCTTCATATTCTCCTAAACTTGGGTGGATCTCGCTGATGGTAAGATTGAAGTCAATTCCAAGCACCATACACAGCGAGTTCAAAGTGTTCAAATGATCTAGAACTTGCTTCAGACGGCGAGTCTTCAAACATAGATGACAGGAGAATCACAATTGTTATTGTAACCACGATTTATATACTTGCATTTACATGATACATGGTAACAACAGATGATAAATTTGAACCGACCTTATCCTTCTGAAGTATTTCAAGTTGTTTGTGCAAGTCCTCGAGCCTCTTTAAGGACAAATCTGATTCATCAAGACGAACCTTGGTAACATTGTAATCTGAACTTCCTATCTCTGATGATAATCTGTGAATTTGCTCCAGAACCTCCTGAAACTGATTCCGTCGTTCAGTTTTCCTTTTCCGCATTTCTTCCAGATGTGGTAATATGATCTTGAGTTCCTGCTTCAAACTGGTCACATTGTGGTTCGACTGCACACGACATTATAAGTCAATGGTACGTATTTTATTAAAATGGGACTTGACTCTGTTTTCCTTCATACTGATTACTAAATTATAATACATACCTGTTTTAGATGAACAGGAGGTTCACCCATTTCAGAGCTTATTGCAGCAAGCTCTGCCTCAGAGTCTGCAATGGCCCTACGCAGCAGAGCTCTCGATCTGTTTGCTTGGTCTACCTTTCTTCTGTAGACCTCCAAGCATTCTTGTTCGAGCTCATACAGCATTCGGTCTCTCTCTTCATCAGATTCTCCAACTTCATCCCATATAACCTGGAACAAAAAGAAAATAAACACGTCTTAGCAACGACCGGTGCACATAAAGTACTCTATGAGAAATGCAAATAATTGAGGAACATTAAAGGCGCACCTGTAATTCGTATAGAAGAGATCCACAAGTAGTTTCCATAAGTTGATCACTTGGAAGCGTCATGAAAGATGCTAATCACTGATAAACTGGTAATAACACGTGCAATAGTTAACATGTATTTCGACCCAAGGTAAACGAACCTATCATCTATAAGTCACTAAAAATTCACATTGAAAATCCAGATTTGCTCTTTATGCATGAATTTGAGAAACACGATGAAGTGGATCATAAGTTGACTACTGTAGAGGTTTATATATGTTGCGTTGTACTGTTTCGTATTTTCTATTTATATATTGTACGTCTATGTAATTTACCCAAGGGTTTTCTCTCTATATAAGAGACCCGAGGGCTCTATGGAATATCATATTAGAGTTTCCATTACTCTAACATGGTATCAGAGCCAAAACCCTAACCCTAACAGAAGGTCGATATGCCCGCCATGGGTGCCTTTAAAGGTTCGGCACCAATCGTCAAAATGGACAGGACAAACTACGAACTGTGGGCTATGCAGTTCCTCAGTCTTATGCAGTCATGTGGTAAGAAGCACATTCTTACCGAAGATGAACAGCCGGAGAAAAAGGGAATATATGCCTCATGGGAGGCTGATGACGCGTATGCCAAAGTTTGGTTGTCAGGAACGCTCACGACGGAGATAGCAAATGATGTTCTCCATCAGCCCACCGCCAAAGCGATGTGGGATATCCTGGCCACGACATACTCTCAGGTGCGGAACGAGACAAAGATGCTGCAGTTGCAGCATGATATTTTTACCACGAAGCAAAATGGGAGGCCTCTTCATCCTCGGTACACGTCTCTTCGTGGAATGTTCGAGAAACTCTATAGCACCATCCCACTCACAGCCACGCCGGAACAGCAGAAGACGTTCCGCAACGTCACTATGGTAGGCGTATTACTTGCTGCCCTTGATCCGGAGTACGAGGCAGCACGCTCTCAGATCCTTGCCGATGCCACCATTCCACCGATGGAAGAAGTCTGCAGAAGGCTCAGTCGTGTACCAGTTCCATCGAATACAGCGACTCCACCTCCCTCGGCAATGGCAGTCTCCAGAGGACGAGGTAGTGCGTCCTCATTTCGTGGCAGAGGAAGTGGTGGACGTGGCCGCGGAGGTCGCATACGCTCTACGTGCTCATTCTGTTGTCGTACTGGACACTCGGAGGATACATGCTATTCTAAGCATGGCTTCCCTCCTTCTGCACGTGTCGCTGATCATGTTCAGGGTCCACCAGCATCTACTCCAGATCACAGGTTCGAGGAGCTGGTGGCACGGCTTCGTGATATCATACCACAGTCATCGTCAGAGAGTGTTGATGCTTCTGATGTTGTGGCTTCGGCATCAGCTAGTACCTCTGCTTCAGCCAGTGCCTCAGGTAGTCCTTCAGTCTCATATCATAACCATGATCTCACAGGATGGATTGCTGATTCTGGAGCCACCCATTATCTCTGTCGTGAGAGAGATATTCTGCAGTCCTATAGAGCTGTTCAGCCTGGTCGATCTGCACTCATTGTTGATGGCACTCATTCACCTATCATCGGTCAGGGGGAGATGGCTTTGCTGCCCGCCATGCACTTACAGAACGTTCTACATGCACCAGAATTCTCTATGAATCTCTTATCCATTAGTCAGATTACACGAGATTTGCACTGTCGTGTTATTTTTGACCCATCGTCTGTTATTTTTCAGGCCATACTAACGGGCAAGGCGATTGATTGTGGCTCTGAGCACAATGGCCTCTATCGTCTCGTACGGAACTCTTATGCTGGCGTCTCACTACATTCCCAGGGCTCCGTATCTCCATATACCTGGCATCTTCGGTTTGGTCACCTGCCACTACAGAAAATGCGTCACCTCCTGCCTCAGATCTCTCCGAGTTCGTCATTTCGTTGTGAAGCATGTCAGTTAGGGAAGCATCATCGGTCCAGCTTCCCCAGTCGTCAGAGTCGGAGCAGTCGCTCCCCATTTGAGTTATTTCACATAGATATTTGGGGTCCTAGTCGTGTCCCAGATCATCAGGGGCACAAGTTCTATCTAGTTGTTGTTGATGATTTTTCTCGAGTGTCGTGGACTTTTCTCCTAAGAAATAAATCCGAAGCAGGAAGTATTATTCAAAATCTTATCAATGAAGTTCAAAATGTTTTTTCGTCTACTGTTAAGTATGTGCGTACTGACAATGCATTGGAATTCTGCACTCGTTCCCTTGCTCGCTTTCTTTCTTCTAAAGGCATTATCCACCAAACCACATGTGCATACACATCTCAACAAAAGGGGTTGCAGAACGGAAGCATCGACATTTCCTTGACATTGCTCGCACATTACTTATTCAGAGTTGTGCCCCATTATCCTATTGGGGGGATGCTATACTTACAGCATGCTATCTGGTCAACCGCATGCCTACAACTGTTCTTGGGGAAAAGTCTCCTATCTCTGTTCTCTTTCCTGACAAAGATTTGTTTACACTTACACCTCGGGTCTTTGGCACTGTTGCGTTTGTCCACCGCTTATCTCCAGGACTTGATAAGCTCTCTCCTAGGGCTATCAAGTGTGTTTTTGTGGGCTACTCCAGGACACAGAAAGGATATCGTTGCTATGACCCCGTTCATGACAAGTACTATGTGAGCGCTGATGTTACATTTTTCGAACCAGTCATGTACTTCTCCCCTGCAGGTGACAGATTGGTCTCATCCACATCCACTGATTCTAATGTCTATGTGCCTCCACCTCCAAGTCTGGGTCGATCCTCTACTCCACCACCACCACCTCCACCACCACCACCACCTCCTCCTCCAATTGTACCTTTTCCTAAGTTCTATACAAGGCGGACAGGCCCTGCTCAAGCTACATGCCAACCATCCAGCACGCCTCAGGTATGTTCTGATGTTATCACTAATGATGGGTTGGACAATGCACCAGTGCAGGAGCCTTTGCTACAGGAGGAGGATCAACCAATCAAAACAGTGATAGATGATCTGGATCGGCCAATTGCTCACAGGAAGCAGCGAAGACAATGTGCTTCATATCATCTTGCCTCTCACGTCTCATTTCATCGTCTCAATGGGGATTTCCAGAAATTTGCAACTGTTGTCTCGTCAGTTGAGATTCCACGGACCCATCAAGATGCCATGAAGATTGATTGTTGGCGTCAAGCTATGGAAGAGGAGATGTGTGCCTTGCAGTCTAGAGGGACTTGGTCTCTTGTCCCCATTCCTCCAGGTGCCTCCGTGGTGAGTTGCAAGTGGGTGTTTACGGTGAAATATCATGTGGATGGCTGTCTCGACAGATACAAGGCCAGACTTGTAGCATGGGGATTTACCCAGACATATGGGGTAGATTATTTGGATACTTTTTCACCAGTGGCTAGACACTCCACTCTTCGCATCCTCCTATTTGTTGCTGTGGTGCGTAGCTGGAGCATTTTTCAGCTTGACGTCAAGAATGCTTTCTTGTATGGTGACCTACAGGAGGAAGTCTACATGCAGCAGCCACCAGGGTTTGCTGCTGAGGGGGAGACTCAGATGGTGTGCAGACTTCATAAGGCTATCTATGGCCTCAAACAGAGTCCCCGAGCATGGTTCCAGAAGCTTTCCCAGCTAATTGAAGGACATGGGTTCAGGAGATCAAATGCGGACCATTCACTGTTCATCCAGAAGACCCCTAGAGGTACTGTTGTTGTCATGATATATGTTGATGACATCTTGGTTACAGGAGATGATGCTCAGGGAATTGAGACAACCAAGTCCCTGTTGGGAAGCCTGTTCATTACGAAGGATCTGGGCACGATACGATATTTTCTGGGGATAGAGTTTGCTAGAAATGCACAAGGAATGGTAATGACTCAAAGAAAATATGTCACAGACTTGCTAGTTGAAACAGGAATGACTGGATGCAGACCTTCAAGTACACCTATGGACCCAAGCATGAAGCTGTACGACGATGATACCGAGGAGGTGGACAAAAGAAGGTACAGAGAGATGGTGGGTAAGCTCTTATACATTACTATAACTCGACCGGATATTGCCTTTGCAGTAAACCGGGTGAGTCAATTTATGGAGCAGCCGAGGCAAGTGCATATGGATGCCTTGTATATGATATTGAGATATCTGAAGTCTTCCCCAGGCACCGGGTTGCTATTCAGGAAAGATACAGATCTGTCTATTTCAGCTTGTGCAGATGCAGATTATGCAGGATGTCCAAGGGATCGTAAGTCTACTTCTGGATTCGCTATCTTCATAGGAAGCTCTTTAGTTTCTTGGAAAAGCAAGAAACAGATTGTTGTGGCGAGATCCAGTGCTGAATCCGAGTACAGAGCCATGGCACAAGGAAGCGCAGAAATGATGTGGGTTAGAGCAGTCTTAGAAGATTTGAATGTAGATGTCTCCTTGCCTATGAATCTCCAATGTGACAATCAGGCAGCATTGTTTATTGCCAATAATCCAGCTTTTCATGAGAGAACAAAGCACATCGAGGTGGATTGTCATTACACTAGAGACATGATTCAGAAGGGCTTCATTTCCACTTCTCATGTCAGTTCAGAGGACCAGACTGCTGATATATTCACCAAGCCATTGCTCAGAGGACCTTTCCAGAGATGTTCTTCCAAGCTGAGCATGATAGATATCTATGCTCCATCTTGAGAGGGAGTGTAGAGGTTTGTATATGTTGTGTTGTACTGTTTCGTATTTTCTATTTATATATTGTACGTCTATGTAATTTACCCAAGGGTTTTCTCTCTATATAAGAGACCCGAGGGCTCTATGGAATATCATATTAGAGTTTCCATTACTTTAACAACTACCATAACATTTTCCCAAAAAAATATGCAAATGCTAGCAATACTACATCATTGATATCACCAATGTTGCTTGATTTTGCTACTTGTTTATGTGACGACAGAAGTTTGAAAGGCAATTCTTATTTTTAACTTTGAAAGATTGATCTGTTCAGGAATTTGCAAAGCTAACCTAGTATTAACATATTCAGATTTATAATATTATTATGTCGTCGCAGCCCCTACAAGGGAATGCATCGAGTTTTTTAAAAGGAGAATTCAAAGCCACTCATTTTAGCGATGGAGATGAAGTACCTCTAAAACTGGTCGAGTAAAACCTGTATACATAGATTTTACATGTTACTATAATATGGGGTTTTTATCAGTTGCGCCCCTCTGAGATGTTGCAATTTCAGTTATGCCCCTCTCTTTTTTGGAATATCAGTTGTGCCCCTCAATTTCTTGTCGTTCTATCACTTGTGACCCTTGGGTTAGTTGTCGTTCATTCCCAACGTAAAGGGACGTTAACTTTGGGACACAATAGGAATTAAATTTAAAAAAATAGCCCAAATATCTTTCCACCCCTCTTCATCTCTCTCCTCCCCATCCTCCTCCTCCGACTAGTCTCTTCCTCCTCCTCCCAATCTCCTCCTTCTCCCCCAAGCTCCTTCGTCGTGCTTCCTCCTCCTCCGCCGTCGCTGCCGCCCTCAGCCTCCTCCTCTCCCTCCCACTCCTCCTCCTCCACCGCCCGATCTCCACATCCTCCTCCTCCCGCTCCTTACCTCCGCCCCCAAACTCCTCCTCCCCCTCCTCCGCTCCATACTTCCTCCTCCTACTCCGCCCGATCTCCACCACCACCTCATTCTTTCCCAGCCTCCTCCGCCCCCAACCTCCTCATCCTCCTCCCCCAACCCCCTCTTCCCCCTCCCAGCTTCATCATCCTCCTCCCCTTCCTCCGCCCCCAACCTCCTCCTCTAGACAACCCTACTGAACCCATCGACAAGGTGGTATCAACCATAGAACCAGCCACCTTCCTACACGGTGATTGAGCCCTCTACACCATGGAAACTTCAGCCCCCTTCATCCACCAACAGAGCACATCAGGCCCGCACCTAGAAGCTTCGGTCCTCCATCATCAGACCGACCATGAATCTTCAAGCAGTTAGAGTCGCAAAGAAGATATGATTCAGTTTTTCTGTGCATTATTTTTTCGTGCCATATACGATGAATAAACCCAGTGGATCGGATATGTTAGTTGCCAAGGCAGAAGCGGGTCTTTCCATCTCGATCAGCCATGCGTGCTCCTACAGGTGCGCAACCATGGCTATCAGTCATGGGAATCTCTTCAGAACTGTTGCAGGTGCGAGGGAAGGCACATGGACGGGGGAGGAGCTCGGGGCGGAGGGGGGAACTCGGGGACGTTCGTGTTGTAGATAAGGGGGGAGGAGGGAGGGATAGACTTGGACAATTATGCCCCTATTAACCTCAGCATGGTTTGAGAAAACCATGGTTAAGTTCAACTTATTGACGGTCAAAGTAACGGTGGGGCACGCGTGATAGAACGACAAGAAGTTAGGGGCACAACTGATGTTCCCAAAAATGGGGGGGGGGGGCATAACTGAAATTGTAACATCTCAAAGGGGCGCAACTGATAAAAACCCAATAATATATTTAATAATTGCTACTTAGCTAGTATTAGCAATCTAGTGATATATATGGAACAAGGATGGGTTACAATTGTTATTGGTTATCTTTAGTTCAATTATATAGTTGAATTTCTAAATTATTTCAATTCATTTTCTTTCTTGCAATGAGAGAAAATCCAAAATCATTTAAGATAGTTTGACCATTTGCAAATGAGGATATCTAAAGCAATGAGAGAAAACAACATAAAATTGTCTGGTTATTTGCAAAGGAGGTTGGCCGATGCACTAGCTAGAAGATGCTAGATTCAGGATATTGAGTTGATCAAGAGATGGGCGAAGCGAAGAAGGCTCAAGAAGTGTTACAATGAGGCTATCCAAAGGGATCTTAATTATTTAGATCGAAGCCCGAGAATGACCCACGATAGATTTAAATGGAGGCAAAGAAACCATGCAGTCAACCCCACTTAATGTGGGAAAAGGCTTTGTTGTTGTTGTTACTTTGTTTTTCAATCTTGTGACTTAGTAAGGCCTCAAAATTCGATTTTGATCACCATTTCGGTGAGACCGAAATTTCGGCCATTTCGATTGGTTTTTGAACTAGGGCTCACATATTTCGGCCGATATAGGCCATTTCGGCCGAATTTTGGTCACACACCGAAATCGAAATTCGATTGAATTTCACCGAAATTTGTTCCCATGGTGACTAGTATAAATGGTGTACTTTGTAATATATATGTTATCAATGTTGTAAAAGTCACCCGACTAACCCGACTAGTAGGTCCAACTGGTCTAGTCAGTGGGGTGACCGACCGAGTACCGACTAATTCCGACTAGGTTCATTAGTCAACCAATTTTTGCTTGGAGATAGCATGTTTTTTTACTTTTTTAAAAGCAATCTTACTCTAATACGCTTACTATTTTATTTAAATTCAACTATTTCTGTTGATTCATTATGATAGTAAATATATATAAATCTATGTAAATATAAAATAATTTATGTATAAAAATGGTTCATATATTTAAAAAGTCAAAGCCGATTAAAGCTCGACTAAATCCGACTAATCGTCCGACTGCCGATTAATCCTTAGTCAGTAACCCGACCGACCGAGTACCGACTACCGACTTTTGCAACCTTGCATATTCATTTGTATGTTTTCTTGATTTCTGATATACCTCAACATGTTCTTTATACATAGCATAAGATGTAATATTATGCTAATATGTTTAAACACCTTATTTACATATGTAAGAGAGTATTTAGGTGTTATCTATAATTCTAAAAACCAAGGTGATCTAAATTCACAAAAAATCATTTTCTTAATTTCAACCGATATCATCCATATATCAATTTCCGAACCTACCAACACAATATCTATATCGATATTTCAAACCTAGTCTATATGTCTTGCCAATAATCTATGATAATTATTGTTGGAGCATTATTATGTGCGCCCATTGAGTTGTAGCAGGGTAAATGGATCCTGGAGAAGATCCATTTACCCCACCCAAGTGTTTAGTCCCACATCGTCCAGTGGTGGGACTTGGAGGCTCTGGAGAGATTATATAAGGAGCCCCAGACCTCATGTACTCATTGAGAAAAAGTAATGCATAGCATGCCTCGTTGAGGGCTTCTCCCGTGGTTTCATCCCGCTTCTCATGGAGTAGGGTTCCACGTAAAACTCCCGCTTGTTCTTTTGTTCTTTATCTTTCTCATGTTTACGCTTCCGCTTCCTATTTTCTAACATGGTATCAGAGCGGGTTCGATTCTCGAGGAATTTTATGTTCTTTATTTTTTTTCGAGATTCCATATGTTGTTCGTGAAGATCTTTTCATGTTCAAAGTTTAAGATCTAGGGTTTCGTTAAAACCCTAGACGTCCTGTTCAAGTTGAAGCTGCCTCATCCAGCGCTCGGACGACGGCCGCCACCACACCCCATTGTCATTTGATCGGTGTTGCTGATTCGACATCATTCCCAAGGCAGCGGCCTCCAGAGGGGTCTCTACCAGCGCATCTCCTGTGCGCACATCTTCAGGCAATAAGCCCCATCGTCAAGCACCCATGCGTTTCTTCTCCAAAGGCGGTGATATCCGTATCTTATCGTCGACTCCTCACCAAGGCTCCCCCAGGCGGGGCCTCCCTCTTGCTGTGTTGGCGGCGATCGAAGGGTGTTGGCCCAGGCGCACCCTCCTACAACGTATCCTCCTGCGCTGGTCTTCTCGCGGCATTCCGCCCTTGGATGCGCCGCCCTCCATCTCAGTTACACCAGCAACCGTTGCACGCATCTTCCTCGGCACACGTACTCAGGCAGACGCAGTTCTGGCGAAACACTCAAGCCCTGATCTCAGGCACCATCACGAGGTGCCGCACAAGTTTCAGGCTGCCGCACGACTCCTGGCGACATGCTCCGCGAGCGGCGCTACCGCCCTGGTCCATTCCCAAGCGCGCGATGGCGCCATCCTCCTTGACGATCTCCTGCGCATCCCCTCCAGGCCCTTCCAGGCACTCCACCTACAGCAGATCCAGACCGCCGGTGAGCCCTCCTCCTCAGTCCGATCTCGTAGCGCGCGCAGGAAATCCATCTCCAGCGACGTCGTACTTGGCGGTGTAGCTCCTGACCGCGGCGCAGCAGCCATTCCTCGCCCGAGCCCCCAGCCGGCTGCTCCGGTTGAACCGCAACGGTGCAGTCCCGGCGCATCCCCTGAAGGCTTTCCCACCTCGCGCACCATTCCTCCTCCAGCGGCGGCATATGAAGACCCCAAAAAGGAGCATCTCTCGTTCGAATAGAGAGGGGTTCCCACACAGGGAACCCTAACGTGCCAAATCAAGTGAAAAAAATTTAAATGGGCCGAAGGCTAGTCTGTTCTATTAAAAAAAGAGAGAGAAACAAGCACGTACAAGAAAAGCAGTACGCATATGTTACAAAAAAGGGGAGAGAGATGTTTAAAAAAAAGTGTGAAAAGCCGAAAAAAAAATGTCAGCGGCTTAAAAAAAATGAGTTTCAAAAAAAAAGAGAGAGAGAAAGAGAAGAAGAAGAGGCACATACAAATTAAAAAAAACCGTATGCATATGTTAAACAAAAAAATTAAAAAAAATGATGATGATGACGGCTTAAAAAAAAGAGAGAGAGAAAAGCCGCAAGTTCATGTTTTGTTTTCCCCATTATGTTGTCTTCTCCCAACTTTGTCGATTTCTCTGTTTTCCGACAAGTATGGGAGAAAGGGGGAGTATATATGTAGAGTCACAGGTCTGTTCTATTCTTCCAGATCTAGATTCAGATGCCAGTCTCCAGACCAACCATATTTTCAGACTCTACAAGTTGTTTGGATGAAGAGATTTCATGCGCAGTTCCAGACTCGACGTTCAGATTCCGAGTCCCAGTTTGATGCGCAGTTGTTCAGACTCGACGATTGTCTTCCGAGTCCAGTTTCAGACACGCACAAGTGTGCGGTCATTGTCAGATGAGCATATGTTGCCATCATCAGTTCGAGGTCCCCATCATTCTTGTTGTCAGGCCAGAGTTTTCATGTGAGCCATAGGGACTCCAGAGCAGAGGACCATTCCCTATGCCATTGAGGGCAAGGGTTTTCATGTGATATCATAGGTACACCAGAGCAGTGCACCATTCTCTGAGCCAGATGGGAGAGACCCAGTTCTCCGACGAGGAGACTTCAGGCGCAAGTTCAGACTCGACGGTCAGATTGCGAGTCTTCAATTGACTCACACTCCAGCCCGTTCGTCCTCCTCACCTGCACGGCATGAGAAGCAACGTCCTCGACTGCAGCAATGTGCGCGTTGGGTTGATATTGTTCGTAGTGTCCTGTAGCGTTGAGTTGAGTTTCTGTCTATTTGTCCAAGCTGAGCATTGCATGCTCCAGCTTGAGGGGGAGTGTTGGAGCATTATTATGTGCGCCCATTGAGTTGTAGCAGGGTAAATGGATCCTGGAGAAGATCCATTTACCCCACCCAAGTGTTTAGTCCCACATCGTCCAGTGGTGGGACTTGGAGGCTCTGGAGAGGTTATATAAGGAGCCCCAGACCTCATGTACTCATTGAGAAAAAGTAATGCATAGCATGCCCCGTTGAGGGCTTCTCCCGTGGTTTCATCCCGCTTCTCATGGAGTAGGGTTCCACGTAAAAATCCCGCTTGTTCTTTTGTTCTTTATCTTTCTCATGTTTACGCTTCCGCTTCCTATTTTCTAACAATTATAGGTCCAATTTTTTCTATACAAACACATGCATATATATACTACTGAGTTGAATTATTAAGTTAAACAATGCTCAACTCGAACTTGACTCATTGTGCCTATATAGCCGGAGTAGTAGCTCGAACTCAACTCAATAACCTACAGCAGGTCATTCGGATGATTACGCCCTCCATCAAAGTCAAATTTGTAAATAACGATGATAAGAGGATTCTGGTGAATAAAAATTGTGTCAATGCCGATGAACAGAACAATTGGGATATTTTTTTACTGGGAGACACCTGCAAGAGGAGGTGACAAACTCAATACAAACGGGGCTTCTAGGGGCAATCTTGGACTACATGGAGGAGGTGGAGTGCTTGTAGACTGTGAAGGAAACTTTCCATTTGGGTTTACAGCTATTTTGGGAAATCTGGGTTAACAATTATCTTGCGAAATCTACTAATTAGGACAATTTTGGAAATTTTCGGGATAAAGGTGCAAAGGTATCAGGAATATTTGGCTTGAAGCAAGGCCCTAAATGTCGGTTTCGGTCACCATTTCGGTAACCGGCCGAAAAGGAATTTCGGTGGAATTTCGGTCGAATTTCGACCGAAATTTCGGTCATTTCGGTATTTTTTGTACTAGGGCCCCCATATTTCGGTCATTTCAGCCATTTCGGTCGAATTTCGATTTCGACTGGATATCGATATTCGACAGAAATTCGACCGAATTTCGCTGAAATTTGAGGCCATGGCTTGAAGTCGACACCACTATTCTTGTAATAATGTTAAAGGAGGTCTGCAATAGTTGGAGTTGCAGTCATTGTGGTCAGAATTCTCAGCTTTGCAACAGTTATTATCCAAAATGACACATCTACAGAGATGCGAAATATATTACAGATTACTTGGCTAATCAAGGGATTTCTTTTAGATCAAATGGTTTCATTGTTGAGAAAGATGACTTATCTCGACAAACATATGGGGTTTACAAGGTGGGAAAAAGATTTCTTCCATATGTATGTGCTGTTCAAATGATGACAAGTATTCTGGAACCTTAGGGTTTGAAATTCTACATCAAAGGTTTTTTGAATAAATATAGGATGTTCTAGCTGGATTTGAATTTTTTTAATCTGGTGGGTAAGCATATGTGTACACAAAAGCTAGTTCCTCTCTCCTTTCATTGAAAACATACTTTATGTGATAGTATTTCTTCACGTACTCAGTCGCTGTTCTTTATAAGAGATGGATAGGTTGCTGGAAACTTTTGAGGATGCAAATTCAACTTGGTTTTTGGAGTACTTAAGGATTTCTGGCATACGCCTCGGCAAGAAAGAGGAATGGAAACATCTTTCTAAGCTGCATGTACAGTTGATAAGTATATGAACTTAATTAGTATATGAACCTAATTCTTTCTTCTTCAAAATACTATAAAATATACTTGTTGTTGTAACATTTTATGGAGAGGTGCGAACAACAGATAAGTACATGGGCTTAATAATTCTTCAAAATATTATAAAATATACTTGATGGTAAACTATGTGATAGATTTTCTTTTATGTACTCGGTTGATGCTCTTTGAAGGAGATGCATGGGATACTGGAAACTTTTGAGGATGCAAAATCAACTTGGTTTTTGGAGTGGTCTAGGATGTCTGGCATAAGCCATGGCAAGAAATAGACGAATGTTACATATTCCTAAGATGTGTGCATAACAGATAAGCATCTGGACCTAATCCGTTCTCAAAATACTATAAAAAATACTTGCTGTTATAATTTCAGATTTTGATCAAGAGAGACATTCCTGAAACTAAAGGCATGTAGCTGGTTTTTGGCAAGGTTCAGTGGAAGTGCATACATCTCCTTGATGTGTGCAAAACGAGGTAATATTGAGAACTTCACCTGCTAAACCATGGAACTGAGAACAAGATCGTAGAACGGTATCCTACGGTTCAAAGGATTGATGTGAACATAGATATGGTCTAAACATGAATCTTTAACTGAAGGCTGATAGCAAAGAGTCAATTATCTGTGGAAAGAGGGTATTAAAGACTGTATGGATGTTATTGATTTGGCCAAAGCAAAGAAACGTTGAAGACAGTGTGAGCTGAACTGTTGCATTCTTCAGAAGGTGGCACGATGCCTTGTGATCTTAGAAATCAAATCAGATTTTGGGTTATGCCCACTGTATGAAACAATTAATAAAACTAGGAAATTACAAACTAACGCTCGCTGGTACAGGAAAGTTTAATATCAGTTTTCATAAACAGCCGACCATCAAAAAAATCAAGGGGCGCAAAAAAATGGAAGGGAGCTCTCGTTACCCACAGTGCGATTGAAAGGAGTGGCGTCCAGCTCTTCAACCTTGATCGGGCAGCAACGAAAGGTTCGGTGCGTGGGATGATCGTCGGGAACGGTGGCGGCGTGCTGCGGCTGCCTTGGCGGCTTCGAGTGGGAGATGGTGGGTGGGGTGATGGCGTCGGTGGCGAGAGGAAGGGGAGGCGACGCTGGCTAAGACTTTGGTGGAGGTGTCGGCGGAGTGGTGTCGGCGACGGCGGAGTAGGGTTTTCAATAAAGGATTCAAATTTCGAAAAACAGGGAGCGGGAAAAGAAACATTGGATTCACTCGTACATACAAAATATGGGCTTAAAGAAAGGCTTTTTTTACAACGGTAAAATGGGTTGCCCAGCTAACTTAGCTTTTTTTTCGTTCTGTTTTTGTTATTTTTATTTAAAAAAAAATAAAATCTTGAAAATTCATCACTATATTACATCATTTAAATTTCAAGCAAAATAGAAACTCTTACGGACTTTTCAGACAAATATTTTTTAGCGGGCACATAATTGTTAAAATTGATCACGTCTAGATGGAAGTCGTAAGAGTCTCTGTTTGCACGAAACTTGAATGACATAATATATACATATAGTGATGAGTTTTCATGGATTTATTTTTTAGAAAATAAAAAAATTAGAATGGAAAGAACCAAGTTAACTCCTCAAGGGACAACCCCATTTTACCCTTTTTATAACGGAGTTATTGCTAAAAAAAGATAGGAATATTTATTTTTATGTAAGTTTCATGTAAAAGCTCACGTTTTATTAGTTCTATTGAACTTATTTGTCTCGTTTTTTGTCTTCATTTATCTACAAGGTGCGAATGCATGTTCTTACTATATGTTTTATCATGTTTGTGCTTATGGTAGATTTATAATTGATTGGTTTCGCTTGGTTTTTGGGTGTCTTTACCAAAAGGTTGTGGCTTAATTATGCATGCTTTAAAGTGGACCAAAGTGGCACTTTATTGGTGATCGTTTACGAGAAATCAGTCGGGTGTGCACGAGGTGGCTACTCGATTTGTTCTTTCGTCATCTATCCCAGTTCATCACTACCATGTTATGGATCGACTCGATCCATTTCGACGAGATCTGATTTTAACAAGTACCCAGATTATTTGAATGGATCATGGGTTAAAGAAAGGGAGGCTTTGTTTGAAGCTTCACATGCACGACTATGGGGTTAGAGGGACGAGAAGGTGGGGCAAGAAGATAGTTCGAGCTTCCAAGTCAACCTATGGGTAGCCAATGAAGATAAGGTCAGAACCCTGCATGGACGGCCACAAGGAGTTTTGAGGATAGTTGAATTTATAGTAGTGCAAATTAGTCCTTAGCATACTAATTATTTGGTGATAGCTTTGGTGTGGATATCGGGCATTCTCTCATCTTAAATTACATGTTAGTTTATGCAAATCATGAGAAAGATATGCCCATGTGGATTTGGATGCTCTATTAAAGCACATTATACCTATGGGTAAAGTGGGGATGCCTCTCGCGGGAGTTACCTTGGCTTCACCTGTCTCATTTTTCTATTTTTTATTTTTTTATAAAATACTTTCGTGGATTTTCATAACTATATCATTATATTATGTCATTTAAATTTCATACGAAACAGAGACTCGTACAACCTCCATCTAGACGAGGCCGATTTCAACTATTATGCATCTGTTAAAAAGTGATTGTCTAGATAGAGGTCATAGGAGTATCTGTTTCGCATGAAACTTAAATGATATAATATAAGGATATAGTTATGAATTTCCACATATTCATTTTCAAAAAAATAAAAAAATTGATAAAATAAGACGAGTGGAGCCAAATTAGCCCCCCCGTTAGCAACCCCATTTTCCCTTATACCTATAGAGGATAATATGTATAAGATGAATGACATGTCATTTCCCATGCATGTGGCAACCATCTAGCTTGTAACATTTAATTAATTATGGATGAGAAATTGATTGCTCATCTTCCCCTCTTTATTCTGGATTGTTTATATTTTTGTCGAATTTGAGTACCTATATAATTAATGTTTATCTTTACAAATATAATTGCAATTTGCATTCGCAAATTAAAATAGGTTGAAATGGACACAATAACAGACATAGATACATAACTTGGGTTACTATCTACTTCCATATTATATGTACCCACAAAAAATCCAAGTACAATGTTATACGTATCGTTTGTATTTGTGAAAATCTATCTGTATTCATGTCCAATTTTTGTTGATTGCAAAAAAGAAGTCGAATCAATATCTAATTAGGTGTCCATTTTTTAACTGAAGACACGTATTTTCTACGTATGTTACATGTATCCATGGGAAATTATATTAATATTATGTCATGCATGTATGTATATGTATGTAAAAAACTACCAGCATCCGTAAAAATTATCTCGATTCGTATATTTTTTTGTTGATTGCAAAAGATAATTATATTAAGGGATAAATGGGGCTGCGCCTGTGGGGGAGCTAACTTAGCTCCCCCACCTTATTTCTTCCGGTTTTTTTTATTTTTTATTTTTGAAAATTTCTTCCGTGATTTTTCACCAATATATCCCTATATTATGTCATTAAAATTTCATACGAAACAGAGACTCCTATGGCCTTCATCAAGACGGAGTCCATTTTAGCAATTCTGTTACCATTAAAAATGACTGTCTGGATAGAGGCCGTAGGAATCTCTGTTTCGCACGAAATTTTAATGACATAATATAGGGATATATAGTGATGAAATTCTATGGAAGAAATTTTCAAAAAAATAAAAAAAACCAGACGAAATGGGGCGGGAGGTGGGAAGGGAGCCAAGTTAGCTCCCCGAAGGGGCAGCCCCATTTAACCCTTATATTAATATATTTTGCAAAAAATTTACGAAATATCTGTCAGTTTTTTAGACTTGGAAATGGATAATTATCTTCCTTTTTCATCATGATTTAACACATCGTTTTTCTTACGCATTATTTATTGCTAAACATAGCATCACCTACGAAAGAGGTTCTATATTAATCCAATTTTATGTCATTGTTCTTCTTCAATTTCAATGGATCACATGTTCATCGATCATTGCCTTTCATGTCCAAGATCTCCCCGTGTTCTTGATAATTTAGAAGCAGGGGCGCCCCAAGTCATGCTTCTCCCGCGAGAACAACCCAATGCCCGATGTGCCAAGTGTGGATTAAACTTTTTTCATGGTCATTATTTCATTGTTATGCATATGTCGAGGAGAAACTCCCTTTGTCAAGCATGTAGTGTGAGTTCTTATTTTTCTACGTCCTAACATCCTTAACATTTATTTTCATGATTCAATGATTGGATGGATTTTAGTTATCTAGATTCATTTTATTTGTTATCAATTAAACTTTTTTAAAGTGGATATTCGATATTTGCACACCAAAACCTCGAATAAATGAATAAATTGAATTTATTCATTATTCTTTTTTCATTTGATATGAGAAAGAAGATGAGAATAACTAGTCATGTATACAATAATACATTGTGTAACTAGAACCTGATCACATTAATGTAGGTTTAGGAATAACAATATCCATACAATGAATTATTTATTTGTAATGATCAATGCTCATTGGTTAATGTTAAATTATATTTCAATATTTACTAGTGGAATAGTTTAGAATATCTAGGCTCTTTTTTTAGCCTTACGATGGATCATTATGTTTAATATCTAATTAATTAGAAATAAGTATTTAATGTAGTATTTACAATATTCTTAATGCTTCTTACGTGTTTTTCTGATTTATCATTGGCCGTCAAGTTTTTCTAAAAATTTAGACATTAGATTTTTTAATATCATATATAATAAGGAAAAAATGGGGCTGCCCCTCCCTTATTTTTCTGCATTTTTATTTTTTAAATATCACAATGTATATTTATCTATATATCCTCCTATATATCATTCAAATTTCGTCAGAAACAGAGATCTATATGCCCTCTATCTGGAACATATAATTTTGACGGTCTAAATATTGTTGTAGTCGACATGTTCTAGATGGAGGACATAAGAGTCTCTGTTTCTGACGAAATTCAAATGACATATAGGAGGAATATATAGATGAATATACATGGTGATATTTTTCAAAAAAAATAAAAAAATACCAAAAATGAGGTGGGGGCAGCCAACGGGGCAACCCATTGAATCAATATAATAATTATGTTAATGTTGTGCATTTAAAATTATTACGCGATTAATATTCATCCATTATTTAAGATTAAATTTTGTATAATTAATTTAATATGTACTGTGTATCCAATATACGTGATACCTATTTTATAAATTTCTTATTATGCCATACTCCAAAATTGTTATGTAATTTTGATGTGCTATGCATTCTAAGTTATTAGTTATTGCAGATTAGCAAGCACGATTAATTAAAAAACATACTTTTATTCTATCATATATTTTCAACAGTCGTCGAATTTTTGTAAAATCATAACCGTCTTGTATATTAGGGCGCCCCCTCTCATATAATATTCTGGGCCTGCCACTGTTTAGAGCTACATGATTTTATTTCAAGGAATATACATCATGTTGCATTATTTGATGTGAACGCTTTTTTTTTATAAAGAAGGGGGTGATCTCCCAAATTGGGAGTCACCGCAAAAATTTTATATAATAAAATAAAGGTTACAAGAAGGATTGCATGGACTCCCAAAAACTCAATAGAGCCCTACAGTTTGATACAACATTTTCTGGGTAGAACCTCTGATTTCTAAAAATATGCTCATTTCTTGCCAACCAGATATCCTACAACACCACAAAATGGTTTAGTGACGTTGTCATTAGAGTTACCTCCTACCCTTTTAATCGCTTCCCGGAATTTCGAAAAACTTCTCGTGTCCACCCACAGAATTGTCATTTCCCTCCAAACCTTCGTCGAGGTTTCGCACGTGAAGAAAAGGTGTTCAGAACTCTCCATCTATAGTCCGCATCTGTCACAATTCACCTGTTCAAGTCCCAACAAACTTGCCCTCCTTACCTTGTCACACAATTTGTCTCTCCTCGGCCTCCATAGGAACACCTTTATCCGGCTTGGGATCGTGCACGTCCAAATAATCTTCACATCCTGGCATAAGTCAAGGTCTTGACTCTCGCTCCATTTCTCAACTCCCCATATAGAAGCTCGATCGAAAATCTTGTGCCTGTCCTTTCGTAATGATCCATGTTCTGAGAGAAATCATCAGGGTAAGGAAATGCAACCTTCAATCTACTCAGCTCAGCTATCCTTCTATCTGAGAGAACCGTGGCAAAATTGGGTCTCCATTCACTTGAATGCGCAACTTCACTCAAAGTGGCCTCCTTCGAAGGTGTCAATGCAAAGAGTATTGAAAAGTGTGTCTCTAACACCCCTTCCCAGGTCCAATCATCCCTCCAGAATCTAAACGCTCTACCATCTCTCAGTTTAGACCTTAGCCTTCCTGCCACAAGGGGTAAAATGTCCCTCACCCCTTTCCACAAAGATGATCCGCCACCAACTCACCTTTCACCCCATAAATTTTTTCCTCAACAATCTTGAAACAAGGTCCGTAGATGACCCCAAATGCGCATTATCCACTTTGCCATCAACGCCTTATTCATTTAAGATAAGTCCCGGACTCCCAACCCCCCTGCTCACAGGTTTTTGTGATCTCCTCCCATGCCACCAGATGTAAGCCATCTGTTTGTTGTTTCCCATCCGGTCAAAAGAATCTTCTCATCAATTTTTTAATCTTCTTTCTCACCCCTACTGGCATCAATCTAGTCGAGAAAAAAGAAAATCGGAATAGCTCCCCCAGAACATGTTTTAACAATACCAGCTTCCCACCTCTAGACAGGGTGACCCCCTTCCATCCAGCCGCCTTTTGCTCTAACTTCTAGATAACCGCATCCCAATCTACTATTATGAGTTTGCCAACTACCAAGTGAAGGCCCAAGTACGTAATCGACATGTCCCCCAACGGACATCGAAGCATCTCAGCTACCAATGCCCGCTCTTCATTATGTATCCCAAAAGTGATCGCCACTAACTTCTGCAGGTTGACCTCAAGACCAGACAATCTGCTAAAGATATCCAGCAACTGAGCCGCTCTGTTACTCATCTCATCTATTTCGCCAAAAAGAGTACCTCATCATCTGCGTATTGCAATAATGGTACAGATATCTCACCGAGGCAGAAACCTTCACACCAGCCTCCATCAACTGCTTGCCTGAACATTACCACCAATGCATCCGCCACCAGCACAAAAAGCATGGGTGCCAAAGGACATCCTTGTCAGACTCCTCTATGGGGTTGAAAAAGCATGATGTGAACGTTTTGTATCACATATCAACGCATATATCAAATGAAGGTGAGCATGGTTTGATACATTCAATGCCAATTGCAATGATTCTTGTACTATTCATATTGTAACATGCATCTCACAATTTTTCAAATCCCATGACCTAGTTTTCGGTATGAAAACGGATCGAATACAAATCGGATATACTTATTTCCATATGCATATTCGATTTATCTCTATCGAATACGAATACATATACAGATATGATTCAGATATGCATTAAGGAAACAATATCCTTAAAAGTACAGATACGGATCTGAATTGGATATTTATCAAATCCGAATACAGAGCAGACCCGTATACGGATCGAATAAAGAGCTAATCAAAATATGAATCGAATAAAGAGTGAAATAAAAATATGGATCCAATAAACATGGAATCTGAACACGGATCGAATAAAAACTATATACGAATACGAATTGAATTTTTATCAAAGTTCATAATGATTTTTAAAAAATGGCAATGAAATATAAGTAAGTTGAATCATGAAAAAAAAGGAACGTTTGAGGTGACATGCGTTCTTGACCGGAAGCAAAAAGGTAGATAGATTTCCTAACCTTTGTTCGCGCACATTCCAAACAAATGAAAGTTTATTAATATCATTAATATATAATGTATAATACTAATATAATAATAAAGGATTGTGGCTTATATTATATTAACTAATATATAAAATATTATATTAACTAATTTATAAAATAATTTTAAATATTGTATTCGGATATCCGAATCCGGATCCGGATATTCAAGCCACCATATCCGTATCCATATCCGGAAAATTTTTACAATCCATATCCATATTCGATCCATATTCGATTAATATTCGGATACTGAGATCCGTATCCGGTAATTTTCCGAATACAGTAAGCGGATATTCGGATATATTCGTATATGTTTTCATCCCTACCTAGTTTACCATCTAACAATAATTTCATTATGAAAATATGCATATCTTCATTGTTTATTCAAATCTCAGTTTTTATTTTACCATTGTAAAGTTGGCAGTATGTATGCAGTCTTGATTATTTCAGAATTTCCAAATCCCATACATGAATGTCTTTTTATTTTACTGAATGTCATACAACTTTTCAAACAAAGTGCGAAATTTACAAAAATTGATAGAGTTTTGCGTAATAGCATTGCAAAAAATGTTTTGTTGAATTTGTGAAACATAATCAATATATTGCAAATTTGCGATTCATCTTACAAAATCATACAAAGTTCACAAAAAAACTGATGTATTTTACACAAATCTGAATGGCCAAAACCCCATCGAACGTGGACAAAGTACAAAGCAATGGATTAAATATCATATCATCGAGGATAATAATTCAAAAGTTAAATTACAATTGAAATTCATTTTACAAAAACTATAAAAGCTCACAAAACGATGTATTTTTACAAAAAAATCTGATTGTTTGAAATCCCTCGAATATAGACGAAACATCAAAGGAATGGATTAAACATCATATAAACGAGGATAATAATTCAAGATATTTGTATATTATACTCATTGATTTTGTAAAAGAAAATCAACCGTTTATAAACACATAACAGTTATGTCATGATAATTTCTCTTATTGCCAACATTTTTTTTTGAAAAGTTAAAGGTGCAACATAGTTATTTGCGTTTGGCTCCCCCAATTATTCTATATCCCAAAACGAGTATTTTGCCATTTTGACCACTAAATAATATACCCCATATTTTAGGAAAGGTCGATTTCAAAACAAATGTGTTAATGTCTTATCTCAGTACACGACACGCATTTTTTATGCGCACCATTTTTTTAAATAGTCAGAGTCATACCCTTAGGGTGCGTTTGGTTCGTGGGTTATCCAGAGGTGGATAACCCGATTTTGTGTTTGTGTGTTTGGTTGGTGGGTTAAGGGTTGGGAGGGTTTGTGTGATGTGATTGTACTAGAATTTGAAAAAGTTGGTAGTTATTATGATATGATTGTATTGAAATTTGAAAAAGTAGGTGGTTATTGTGATGTGATTGTATTGAAGTTTGGAATAGTGAGTAGAAGTTGAGTATTTTATGATTTTTAGATGATATGATGGTATAATATATAATTTTTTTGATGGGAATGGAGTGGGCCCCATTAGTGGGTTAAAAGTGGGGGTTTTGGGGGGTTACCCACCCAAAGTGGGCGGTAACCCCCCAAACGAACGCACCCTTAGGGCCCGTTCGGTAGGAGAATAAGCAGGAATAAGGATGGGGAATAAGGGGAATAAGGGTCTATTCTCCGTTCGGCTGGAGGATAAGAATAAGGAGAATAAGGTTAAATAAAGGTAGGTAAGGTGGGATAAAGATAGGAATAAGAGTGAAATAAGATGAAATAATGGGAAATAGTCGTACCACGGGGAAGCGTGTTGGGGGCTTATTCCCCTTATTCCATTCCTCCTTATACCCCAAACGAACAGGGCCTTAGTCACATCCTTCAGTACTTTTTTTCTGGTGGAAGGAGATTGGGGTATTCGAACCTTGGTCTTTTGTTTGAAGGAACCGTTGTTTTACCAGACCAATTGTTTGATTCGCATAACGGCAAAAACTTAGTTGTAATTTACCCTTTAATATTGTAAATGAACAAAACAGTTGGTAAACACGTAACAATTATATCATGTCAGATCCTCTCACTCCCAACAAATTTATTTGGATAGAACAAGGTGCCCCTTAATTAAGCTCTCCAACTATAATATTTACATATAAGTGTATTTTACTAAATTGGATATAAAATAAATACACCCTAAATTTTATGAAGCTCAGTTGGAGGGAAATCACCTAAGGTCTATTTGGTTGCCAGGTTACTCCCGGGTAATCTGGTATATACACTACAACAAAAAAGGTTTTTGGTGACAGACCTATGATGATAGAATTATGAGTTTAGGTGACAGATTAATGTATGGCGACAGATATCCGTCACTGTAAGGAGGCCACCAAAACCTTCGTGGCCAAAGCTTTTGGTGACAGATAATCCGTCACCATGGTATTGTATGATAGAAAATCTGTCACTTAAAATTGCTTCATATGGATCATTTGTATAAACAACCAATATCAGCTGCTTTATTTGATGATAGATTCACTACACCTCTTCTGAACAATTAAAAACAATCAATGACAATAAAATTTTTTTCAACACCATCGTAGTTGGAAAAGTTAACTTCTCATCGAAAAGCAAATAAAAATAATAAAATGGGAGACAAAGTATCCAACCATATATATAGTATATAACTGTGCATACCAACAAGATCCACAAGACATTGAAAATTACTACAACAAAGTCGCTATTAGCCAATGTTTGTAGACATCAAATTATGTGTAGATAAACGTCCGAACACTAACTGAGTAATTGGACTAGAATATTAAAATTTGACAATTGTGGTATCTGCCCCCTTTGTGATATGTTTAAAAGATCTTCCATGAAGGTTAAGGTTGGATAGCTCTCCTTGAAAATCCTTTGGGTGACAATCAATATCTTCAAAGCAACCTGCTAAATATGATTTCAAAGAAATATGAGCATCCAGACATAATTTATGCAAAAATAAACACAACAAATTGGGCATCCCTATTGCTATATTCAACTCAATGAATATAAATGTTCTCTTTTGTGCTGTGAAATCTACACTAAATTGAGTATTACATAAACACACAACAATCTCTTAAAGTAAAAATACAAATTGTTCAGAATTGGAAATTGGAAAAACAACTCAAGATATATGTACACATTCATAGGCATATTGAATGGATCAAGAATCTTGATGCGGATGTAAAGGAACCAATGCAGGTTAAAATACTAACCTGGCTTTGAAAGCTGAGTTTTAATTAAAAGAATCTAAAGGAAGGGACTGTCATAACATTGAATATAAATGCCTGTGAAGTGGAAGTCTTGGCAGAAAGCAACGAAAATTCCTTCACTGTCAAATGGTTGAACTGTTCATTTTAGAATAAGGATGGCCAAAAGCATGCTCTTAATTTTTTTCCATATAATCATGTGGTCTTGGGATGAAAGCTAATTAAAAAGACTGTTCACAATCAGTTGTAATTTTCCATGAAGAACATAGTTTCTGCAGTTTCTTTTAAAAAAATAAAAGTAAAATCAATAGTCTTTTGGTCGTAGTTTCCTCTCACAGGGGAAAAAAAGGAAAAATAGTTATTTAAAATAACCATGGAGTAAATCAAGCACATTCATAAAAATAAGATGAAGGCCAAAAGAAAGAACAATCTCCTGAAACTGAACTGTACAGTCAAGTGAAGGCAGACATACACCCCGTATCAGAAAAGTAAATGCACGAAAACAGTCATCAGACGGCAAAGAGGAGGAGCAAAGTAAATGCATATGCTCCACAGTCAATCAATCAACGTGTCTGGAGGAGGCGTGGGTGAGAGTGCTTACAATTATTGAACAACATTCCAATCTGTTCAACAGAAGAAAGCTTCCTGAGAAATGAAGTCTCGTCTGGCTGTTGACACTTTCTCCTTTAAAAAGAAAATTGAACGAACGAATTCCCAGGAAATCGAGGTTTTTATTTACACAGAATTTCCGGCATCGTATCAATGCAATTACAAATTCCTCTCTCTGGATAATAAGCCGTCAAAAAAATAGTAATCGTTAAACAAGATCTTTGACCTGATTGGTTAAGTGACTTTAGGCGAGCCTTCATTAAACAAGATCTTCATTCCAAAGTAAGGCTGGCTCACTTTTAACCAACTCAATGATAGACAAGCCCTAAATTTTGCATATTCATCAACCTTATATAAGTAATTGGGACTAAACTCTATGTGATTTATGAGTATAAAGGGCTTCTAGGTCAATAAAGATCTTGCTAATGCGAGATTTGAGCAAGGTAGACCACTTCAGATCTATGGGTCGATAATATGGTATTGTCTAGAACTGTAAGCGGAACAGGGACTAAGTGGAGACCTGCGTATCCAAATCCATATCCAGGAGCAATCCAGATTTTCTACTATCCGATTTACTCAACTGATATTATTAGTCAAATCTATATAAGTATTCACGTTAATATATATAGATTCGGATGGATGATGTCGAAATTAAAACGTTCTTTACAAATATTCCATGACAATATCAATTGGTTGTTCAAAATCCTTGGCATATTTTTGAATTAAGCCATAATGATATTTGGGACAAAACAAAATCACTAAATATTATAGAACATCTCCTTCACTTATTATGATAACATACCTCTTTCTTCTCCCATCGTCCATAGCCTCGGGTCGTCGACCTCCACTCCGTGCTTGCGAACTCGTCCGTTGCACTTCACCTCTACCACCACCCATCGTCAACCGGCAACCCACATGCCTCTCCCTCCGCCCATCATTCCCAGCCCCAGCCCATCGATCACTCTCTGCATCCAACCCCGTCCACTGGCCTTTACCTTTACCACCACCCGTCCTAGTGTTCCATCGATCGCCAATCGGTCCTGATCTGCATTCATCACCGGACCATAGATCACATCCCTCCACAGCCACCCTTGTCATCCTCGCATTGCCTCTTCCATGATCAACTACCCCTGACAATCTCTCGCCAGCACCCCCTTCAGCGCCTCCCCCAGCGTTGCCACCAGCACCATCGGCAGCACCACCAAATCACGTCGTCGCCATTGTTGAGAAGTGACGAGAGGTTGAGTAGAGGAGAGATTTGAGAGAGGGGAGGGGCGGCGGGTGGTGTTGTTTAATAGGGTTAAGGTTTTTTATTGAAAAGGGGGCACACCTCTCAGCCAATAACTCTTCCATGTGGGAAAATTAAGTGATTGACATTTAAGCGACGGAATTGGGTGGCGGATTTCTGTCGCATTTAGTTCTGTCATCGTAGTTCCGTCACCAAAAACCTTTTTGTTGTAGTGATACCTCATGGTCTATCTATTTTTTTTGGATTGGAATTAGTTGTATGGATCATACAATTCCTTTGTTATAATATTTTTTAACCATGTTTCAATAAAAAATTAATATAAAAAACATATTATGATTATTAAAAAATAATATAACACATAATTAATGTTTCACCACATCACATTTATCGTTATAACTCTCTCCAACTCTCCCAACTATCCAAACAACCAATATTCACATGATGATACCCCAACCTAATCCAACTCAATCCAATTACCAATCAGGCCCTAATATTATTAAAGTGGTTATTATTCCTGCACATACACCTTCATCTAAAGGTCCAAAATCGTGGTTTTTATACTCTAAGGGAAGGTGACACCATATTTTAAAGCCACACACATACACACACACACACACATATATATATATATAGATAGATAGATAGATAGATGTATATGTATATGTGTATATATATGTATATATGGAAAACTTGAATTAAGTTGGCACCTTTCCGCATTTAAGGTGCAACATGTTTTTTCGACCATTTGATCGTGATCTACGGTCATCCACAAAATCATTCATCCATCCCAATACCGCCATTGAAACATCGTCTATTTTTAGAATAACAATATTGTATTCGTTTTTTGTCCTACCATCCATGTTGCTAATTAGATGTCACCATTAATTAGTAAATTTAGTAACCTCAATGAGGCAATAATCGTACATTTCCCATTTTCAATCCATTGGCATCTTTGTTACAATGAATCGGGTGCCTTCCTCGTCAGTTCTTCACATGTCACGACCATCTTCTTTGTCGTTCTTCATATGTCACATGCATCATCTCCCAAAAATCGTGATTTTATAGAGGTAAATATTCTATTTAATAAAATATCCAACCACTTTTGTTAAACTCATGCATCTCATTATACTATATTCTTCGTGATTTTCGAGTTATTCTCCTTCAGCTTCATCAAAAGCAATGACAGCACGCTCAACATCTTCATCAAAAAAAGTTCCATGTTAGTATTTTTTGCACATAAATGATACGTGTTTTTAGTTTTTTTTTCATTTTTGTATTCATCCATTAAAAAAGGTTCCAGGTTGGTTTGATTTGATTTTGTCCACTTTTTCACGTTCCAGGTTAGTTCTATGATGGAGTTCTTAGTTTTTTTCCATATTTTTTTTAATTCAACTATAAATCAAGTTCCAGATTAGTTTAGATTGCTTTTGTTTTTTTATTTTGAGTTTAGTTTTCTTTCTGTTTGATTCCATCTCGATCTGATTTCCGATCATCTTTGATTGGAGATTTTGTTTCTTCTATGTTTTATTTTTAAATTACTAACTGGATATTTATTTTGCAGGTCAACGGATGAATTTTACAATGAGATCATGTATTTTATGAAAATCACATCAACTTTACAACGCATGATGAATTTTGAGAGACACATGATAATGGCTAACTCATTGATTGCAAAGATAAAATAATTTTTACATTAATAAAAATTATTTTATTTTACAAAAATCACATGCAGTTTACAAAGAGATCACAAAAATTACAAAAAATAACGACGTTTACAAATATTTCTCCCACATAAAGTTTGACTAAAAATTTAGAAAACACAAATGTTTGACAACCACGCATTTTACCAACAAATGTTGCATCTTACAAAAATCACATTCAGTTTACAAAAGATATCATGAAATTTACAAAGAAAATATCGAGTTTACAAATATTACTCCCACAAAATGTTTGACTAAAAATAAATTAGATACCGACATTTCATTTTTACCAAAATCATATGTAATTTACAAAAAATATCACGGAATATACAAAAAATGAGGTGCCTTACAAACATTAATGTTGGCTGAAAACAAATTTAGCATGTATTATGATGTGTATTTTTTGTAATTTGAAAATTAAACAAATACGCCACATGTTTAATACCCCCAAAAATTAATATGCATATGATGTGTAATATATTTAATGTGTTTGCAATTTACCCCATCTAATATATTAGGAAATACAATTGTAACAAAAATCACATCATTTTAGGAATGTTATGCATGTGTAAGTCAACTTGTTAATGCATGGTCAAGCAACCTATATTTAGGAAACAAAGCTACCAAAAAAAACAGAAATTTTCGTTGAATATGGACTTTTTTAGTCAACATCAGTTGTTATGCTTTTGTAATTTATAATACAAAATTGTAAAATATCTCAAGTGTTTGCAAATTGATAACAGATATTTCAAAATGCGAACATTTATTCCATTATATTTTCTGGAAAGTTTAGCGTACACTCCTCGATATCTGGCTAAATATAGAGTATTCAATGACGTGTATTTTATCGAGTTAATACTAATTTAATCTACCTCCATATTAGGAATATTAGTTGGCACGAAAACTACCTAGTGGTTTCAATCTCACTCGTACACTCATCATCCAAAGATCTAAGATGACACCTTTCCATAATCAAAGAAATGTGTCACCTCAATTGTGATCCATATACATACATACATACATAATCTGTGAGAGCAAGAGAGCAGTGAGTCTGGACTCTAGACCACTAGATTCTGCTCATCTCTCACCTCCTCCAATTAATCAGGAGAGATATGACAGGATCTAGTGGTCCAGAATCATTTCTCTCATGCTCTTACACGATCAACCCTATATATATATATAGAGAGAGAGAGAGAGAGGATTTCCTTCCAATAGGAAGTGGTCCTTCATGAGTTCAAGAAGGTCATCCTTTTTTTGTAAAAAAATACAATGACTTTAGTAGAATATGTACACTGTGTGTATTATAATTGCAATTTCTTTTTTTTTGTAAAAAACACAATGACTTTAATAGAATATGTACACGATGTGTATTATAATTGTAGTTTTAATGTGTGTATTATAATGTGCAGTTTTGTGTGCGGTTTTGTATTTATAATGTGCAGCTATAATACAAACTGTATACATGATATACTAAAGGGATATTTACACCTACAACCGTGAGTAATTTCATAACTACCCCAGAAATCCTCGATAATCACGAATTACACCCAAGACCCTGAGTAGTGCTTAACTCTTGCACCCATAGCCCCGTGTTAACTTCCATCTAATTTCCCGTCAACTATGACAGTATATGATGAATCTCCATTTCATCATCTTTATTCTATCATTTTAGCCTTAAAAACCCTAGTAAATGCGTGTAAATAACTTTAATTTAGGCATTTTATCATCCATGCATATTTGTGTAAATATTGTATAAAATACGGTTTTAAAGCTAAAATTGTAGAATAAAGAAAAGAAAAGAAAAAGAATAAAATATTGAAAATATTTTATGACCCGAAATTCCGAGACCTAGGTATCTCGATGACTAGGTCGACAAGGAATAAAGTAGGGGAGATAATGGCCAAAAACGGATAAAATACCTTTCTCTTTAATTCATTTTCCTTCATTTTGGGGATATAATTTTAGCTCCACTTTTTATACTTCAAATAAAGAAACTTTGTACATGAAAGTTGTAGATAATTAAATATAGAAAAATACACAATTTATTTCATACAAAAATAACGTACAGACAAAAAGATATGATTTGAATAAGTTTCCAAAATCCTAACTTCCAAGACCTGTATCTCTCAAATAGAAACTTGAAATATATAAAAATCAATTTAATTGTATATAATTTTCAATAAGCTATTTAATGAAGGTGGTTTCATATTTTTTGGAGTTACGGTTTGAAAGTTAGGTTTTGGACCCCTATTATATACTTCTACCAAATAAAATATTCATTTTATTTATTATTAATTATTTTTATAATTTTATATTTTTATAATTTTGTAAATATTATTTATAATATATGTGGATAATAAAACTGGAATAAAAACTTCATTAAAATACAAAAATAAAATACTTGTATAAAATATATAGGTATAATACCTATATCTATACCTATAAAGAATAATACATCTATTTATTTAATTGTATATAATATTTCAGAAAAATGAAATAAAAGTATATTTAAGTATATAAAATTAATTTATAAATATATAAAATAATAAAAAAATAATAAAATTAAATATATAAAATAAAAATAAAAATAAAATATTAAAATATATAGATAAATATGCCTATATAGCCCTTAAAAGGGAACTTATAATTTTATATCTCTAAAAAATAAATAAAAATAATAATAAAATCTTTATAAAATAATAAATATTTTTATTAAATAACCTAAAATTAATTAAATCATTTATTATTTTTAAACAAATTTACAAAACTTTTTTGGAAGGATTTCCTGGTTGGTCCACGTGGACCACCTAGGAGGCCTGAGAGTTGATCGTGGGTCAACTCTCTGACCCACTTTCCTATTCATGTCAAAACTGCATTCTGGCCCATTTTCTCAATTTTTTCGAGGCTCACTCTTTCACCATTCCGCATCGTCGTCTTCTTTGACTTTTCTCCCTTGGAGATTGGTGATTCACGCCTAGTGATTATCTCGGGTGTCGGATCACTGATCTGCTTCAGAAGCCTTGTTCTTCTCACTGCTCCCACCATCCTGTACAAAACACCCCGTCACCTTCCTCCCACCTTTGAACCCCTTTTGACCCAAGCTTGGCCTCCTTGTCGCCGTGCTCCGGATCGGAGGCGTGACATGCCTCCTCCAGCAGCGAGGGAAGCTCAGGAGAGGGTCGAGGGCCGGTTCCACCCCATCTCCGGCCAACGGCCGTGAGGTACCCATCTCAAGCGTTCTTAGCCTTCGAGGTATGTTTTCCCTTTAGTTTTCTTGTGTTTTCAGTTGCACCATAGTCCTAGGATCCCTTCTAGTGTTTCCATTCGCCCTTTTATCCAATCGATCACTCTTCCACCCGCGAAACCCAAACCTTGGAGCTTGCAAACCTTCCCGATGATAGTAGGAGTGGGTTGCACTCGTCAGGAGGAAGCGCGGGTGTTGAATCGAGCGGATCCAGCTCGTCAGAGTAGGGCTGCCCAAGCTAATTGTCGGCACCCCCCTTGGTGAGTTTCTCCTTTCTTTTGTGCTCTTTTCCATTGTTAGGATATTAGTAATTCACTCTCGCAGATCTTTTCCATCGATTCGATCCCCAAAAAATGCAAAAATCTCTAGATCCTTGCCCCGTCGAGTTTCGTGTTGGTCGTCCGACGTCAATCACTCCACCCTCGCATATCCATTCGTGTCCACCTCTCCGCGGGGTCGAGTCAACTTGCCCTCGACCCTTTCACCCATTTTTTGCAGGTCTCACGCCTTACTCGCACCTGGAGCTCATTTTGGTTCGTGATCGAGTTCCTGGAGCTCGTCAGCTCCGCCGCCCTCGCGCGCATCCTCCAGCCGTTGCCGGAGCTTTTTGGAGCTGCCAACACGAAGGGGACCACACCTGGAGCAGCTGCGGCCATTTTGAAGCCTAAAGAAGTGCCAGTGAGAGGGGATCGAGATCACGGAAGCATGCCTCGCCGGAGACGCTTCCCTGTTCTTCCTCCCATGTTCTGAGCCGTCCGATTACGCCTTGGCCTCCAGGTGTACAACAACCGTCGGATTTGCTACGTCTCGCACTGTCAGATCTCCATATGGGATCTAATCCTAGCCATCGTCAGCGAATCGGCATCGCGCGTCCGTAGGTCGACACGTGGTAAGTGGATCAACACCCGTCGTCGGATCGCGCTAGGCGTGGGTAATTTGCACTCAAGCCCCCACCATTTTTGTAATATTTATTTAGTACTAAATCTTCCTTCGGTCATTCATTAATTTTTTTAAAATTTGCATATTGACCCAGAACTTTCCACTATTTGCAAACAGGTCCTTGGCCACGTCACCTCACATGACTGGTGCATGTAAGGTATGGCCATTTTGCGGGGGACCCTTGATTGTTTTGGTGATTTATATTTAGTCCTAAAACATTTTAAATCGGTTATAATATTTTTGGTCATATTGCATTTTAGCCCCTAGGCTTTTGAAAATTACATATAGGTCCCTGCAGACACGTGACAGTCACGTGCGGGTTTGGTCTTTTTGCACAGATATGCCTATGCTTGTGATTATTTGTGGTTGGTCCGTAAATATTTTTAATTAGTTATATATTTGTGGTAAAATTGCACTTTGGCCCTCGAACTTTTGCATAATTATAAAAATACCCCTGCTAGTGTGTAACTTCTTTTTGTTTTCTCTATTTATTTCATGCATCTATAAAATCCTAAAAATACCCAAAATAGGCATAAGTCCTTGTTGCATTGCTCTATTACGCTATATTTTTATTTTACATTTTTGCATCGCTTTAATATTTATAAAAAATAAAAAAATATGCATTTTCATCTCTGTTTGCATTAGAAAATTCATAAAAATTATAAAAACTTCTCGAAAAATTCCAAAAAATATATTTTGTGTGTTTTTGCATCTTTTATTGTCAAACCAAAAATCATAAAAAATACAAAAGAAAACTCATAAAAATTACAAAACCCCTAAAACCTTTATAAAAATATAAAAAATTCATAAAAAATCACAAAAATATAATCTCTATTTCTGAATTTTCTCTACTTTATTATCTTTATTTTAAAATTAAAATTCCAAAAAATGCACAATTAAAGAAACCCACACAAAAATATAGTAAAAAGACGAGAAGAGGAAAAAATTTTGTGCATTATTGCTTAATCTACCGTTTGCTCCCTGTGTTCGATACTCTACATGCTTACACATATACAAATTATGCAGAGTTATAATAAATTTTTAACTCCGCATGTTTGCTTTACATTTCTATATTCATTTGTGGGTTAATTGTTGTCTTATTTTCTTTTAGTGAGCGGTCGCCTCAGCGACACTCCATCTTCGCTTTTCTTCTAGTGATGATATTTATAGATCCTCGTCAAAGAAGTGCGTGTCAAGAAATGACATCGTTGTAGGGGAGCAACATCGCATAGATTTCCTTGTCATTTGTTTCTTCTCTTTTATCTATATTTTTCATTTATGTATTTTCATTTTATTTGATATTATTGATCTATCTAATCACCCTTCTTGTTTGATCTTGTTGCGAGGGACTACAGATAGAGGGCAGATTTCTTAGGAGATTCGATGCATCCCTTGAGATGAGGAGTCTGCTTTTTGACATAACCGACAGAAGAGAGTAGCATGAGAGAACCTGAAGAAAATTTGAAGATAGCTCCATTTTCCTTTTATTTTATTTAATTTTTATTTGTAATTTAAGTGAGAGAGATACATTACTTGTAATAATTTGGACTCTCAAGACTCTGATACTTCACGAGGTCCACTGCCCAAGTGATTGCTCACTTGGGGGCCTCATCATTTTTTATCGTGTTTTTATCACTTTTCTTTTTATTTGTTACATGATTTTATTTTTATTTGTTTTTTTGTGATTGAGCCCTAGTTCTAAGATTTTCTTGTCGATAGATTAAGGTCCAAAGCCCTAGTTATATTTGCTTGTACCTATAGATTCGTGCTAGGACTTATTCAAATCAATTGTTGGCTATTTTAGGCTTGAGACTGCGCGTCGAGAGAAGCTCTATACAACGCTTGCAGGATCCACTGTGGCAGATACCGATGAGCTTCCGAGACCGAACTTTAGGTCTTATATCTAGATAGTTAGCATCTGGTGCTTCAACTGTGTTAATCACCTAACTCTAAAATTAGAAAGATAAAAAGATTGAACTTTCACGGTCCTCATTGTGTTGATTAGGTGAACTGAGGGGTTTCTTTTATGTATATTTGTTTGTGATTGTTTGTGTGCATATTAGATCTTCTCTGCACATTTTCACCTTTTTCTTACGTTCTTGACTTGACTTGCGTACTCACATGATCATTTTCTTTTATTTTAGGAAGGCCGACTGGAGTGATTTTTACCTGGACTTTGCGGATCCCTCGTACCCTCCAGTTGATCCACCTCTATTTTTCCAAGAGGACTTTGCTTCTGATTTTTCTTTTTGTACATATCCACTTCAACTACAATTCCATGCCTCAGACTTTTACCCACCACCGCCATCACTTTGCCCACCATCTCACCCACCCAAGACTGACCTATTGGAGCCACCTCTCATGGAGTCCACTCTTGAGCACTTGACCCAGATGATGGAGCAAATGAAGCAGAGGATTGATGACCTCACTAGTATAAATAAGAACCACCATGCTGCTTCACCATATAATGAAATGCATTCATTAGAGGATACCTATGAGATCTTGCAATCGCCCAAAATACAAGAAAAATGAGAAAACTTTAAAAATCCAAAAAGAACCCGGGAGACACATAGTTGAATGAACTTCTAAGGAGAGGGCACACCTGCTAGATCCTTTGACCACACACTCACTCACCACAATACTCACCTTTGACCCCAAGGATGGCACCGCACAGACTGTTCTTAGTCATCCTTGTGTAGATGATGATTCCGATCTCTTCCCTTGTATGGAAGAGACCAAAATCTTAAAAATGTTAACTAAACATGAAGTGGTGTATATTCATAAGATTATTGAGGCCCCACTTCTCCAGGCCATGACCCAATTATCTACTCCTAAACTCAAGAAGAAAAAGCGAAAGAGAAGATCTGAGCGACACATTTTGACCATGACCACTGCCTACGCCATCACTCATTGTCCACACATTAGGAAAGGGAACACGGTCACACCTCTTATGAGCTGCACCATCTCTGACCATTCTTGTGATCACACTCTCCTTGACGACAATGCTTCAATTAATATAATACTCTTCTCGTTGGTACAATCTCTTTACTTAGGGCCTCTCAAGAAGTCTAGGATGATTTGTCAATTTGTTGGTGGATCAATAAAGAGGCCGAGGGGTATTCTAGAGAACGTTGTCATTCAGATTCAGGGCATGAGTTTCACTGCTGACTTTGTTGTATTGCCCATGGAGACCTCCACCCCTGTGGAGCATCCTCTAATCATCCTGAGATGGCCTTTCCTTGCCTCTACGAGAGCCATTATTAATTATGGATCTAGAGAGATTCGCTTCCATTCTGATGTCGGGAGCGATGTATTGATCATTGCACCCACTGTTGACTAGAGACTCGCATCCCACGAGAGTGTGCCTATGTTAGCCGACCCTGAGGACTATGATCTTGATATTGATATCAGAGAGGTTTGCTTTTTGATGGATGATTCTGAGAAGTATAGAACTTGGAGTTCTCCCCTTTTGGTGAGTGGCAATGCATTGATGACATCTGTGGTATTTACACTGTAGACACTTTAGAACAGAGGGCGGACTTAGTAGAGACTGCATAGGCCTTGACCTTACTTCTTTCATCAAGGATTTCATGCCTTTTTGTTCTGACTTAGTGGAGACTTCCCAGGATGAGCGTGACCACACTAGGCACTGACCAACTCGAGCCTTTCCGCTTTGATACCACTGAGGATCTTCATCAGGTCGATCCTAATCGATTTGTATCTGCTTCTGACCCTGATATCGACCTGCACCTTGTTAGATCCAGTCCTCAACGATCATGCAAGAAGGTTTGCTTTCAACCTTCTTGATCTTTGTATATCCACCCTTTGTATATCTGCTTTTGTTTATTATTTCCATCTACCATTTTTGCTCATCCACCTCATTCCATGTGTTTTGCCTTGCTTAGGACGTACTTTATCCTAAGTATAGGGGAGGATGATGAGTTGAGTGACATTTTCTTCTTTTCATTTTCATTTTATTTTTCTTCCAAAAGGTGCCACCCCTTCTTCACTGTTATACTTAGGACGTACTTTATCCTAAGTATAGGGGGTATATACCTAGAGTGTTCATTCTTCATTCTGTTTCATCACTCTTGTTTTTACCTACTTAGGGTTCTTTTACCCTAAGTATAGAGGGAGTGATGTGTATATCCTCCTCACGTATCTTATTTTCTTCTATTTATTTCTTTTATTGATCCCCTCCACTCTCTTCCTTCCTTGTCTATGCTTAGGGATATCCCACCTTAAGTATAAGGGGAGGCAGACTAAGTTGTGATATATTCATTCCCACCCTCGACCCTCCCTGCATGTAGATACAACCTACTATACTCAGGACTATTTCATCCTAAGTATGGGGGGACGGTCGACTTCTCGTTCATTCATTCCTTCATTCTTTCATTCTTTATTTCAATCGTTGTAGTATAGACTCTACAATACTCAGTACGAGTTATGTCTTCTCTTTTTCTCTCTGATCTATGAGGACATAGGTCAAGCTAAGTATAGGGAGGTCATATATACTTCGTATATACTTTATATAAAATGCGCTCCCATAAAAAAAGAGAATATTTTCTTGACCTATGTCCCATGCTTCTCTTCTTCTTAAAAACCCAACTCTTGTAAATATAAAATGCGCTCCCATGTAAATATCTATACTTATTTCTTTGTTAAAATCTTTTATTTTAAAAAATCCCTAAAATTTTGCAAAATTAAATACTCCAAAAATATTTGCAAAATATTTTCAATAGCTAAATACAATTTGCAAAATCTTTCAAAAATTCATAAAAAGTTCAAAATCAAAAAATTTCTTCCTAGAAATATTTTCTTGCATTGTACATAGCATTTGCACTTTTTGGATTGAGATTGATAATTGAACTAGTCTAAGTAAAATCTGAAGATTGGAGCTTGGTTAGATCTTAAATATATTTAATCACAGGAATCTTATAGGAACTGAAATTGAGATACTTCGGGTCTACTAGACTTAATTCTTTGAGATCATGAGACTTGATTCAATGTCGTCTTGACTGCATAAGTAGAGTATTTCAGAGCATGCACACAACTCTTGTTGAGAATGACCTGGCTTGTACACATGCACCTTTTACTTTGCTCACCTCAGTTGAAGTGGTAGAGGGTTGGATTTGTCGACATGAGACACAAGCTAATGGAAACATCAGAAGTCACACATTTGTGTCCATTATATTCCAACCTGATCAAATGGCAATAAGGTCTAAAGATAGAAGTTGTGGGTTGCAATAAAGCTTCAAAAGAGGGATAATTTACTGCCTCAAGAGGAAAAAGTCATTATGTAAATGCTGCCATATATAGTATTCAAAAAATAGAAAAATAAAAAACTTCAAAAAAGTAGACAAGCCAGATTGTAATTAAAATGCATGCCAGATTGTATGTATATTCTATAGTCAATAAGCAAGCTTGAGCTTCAAAGTCAGATTTTTCAGCCTACAGCCGGATGACTTGGCTACATTGGTCAAGCATCCTAGGATAGATATCTATACTGGCTACCGTCCATTCTTCTCTCCACCTCCTCTTGTTGAGTTGGTTGTACTTGAATTTAGAAGGGAATACCCCGCTTCTTGAGGAAAGAGTTGCTAGATTGGGAATTAAGGTCACCATGTTGGATAAGATTGACTTTTACCGCTTCAGCCGATGAGAGCTACATATCTCACATACTGTCCAAGATAAGATTCAAAACCATCAGGGTTTATGTGTGAGTTGATTTATTCTGACCTGGATATTGAGGAGACTTGAGCAGAGTTTTGTGACTCTTAGAGGCTAGTGTGTTTCAAATCATATTCCCAATAAGGTTCGATCGCACCTAAAATCCAAAGGTCCGACTTAAGATCCAAACTTTGATTTTGTGAAGACAAGTTTGAAAATTAAAATCAATCCAATTTCTTTCTTTTTCTTTTCTTTATCTTTTTCTGCACTTATTGCATAAGTGTTTGCTAGGGACCAGCAAAGGCAAGTATGGGGGGAGGGGGAAGAATCTCCATTTCATTACCTTTATTCTTCCATTTTAGCCTTAAATCTCTAGCTAAATATATGTAAATATCATTATTTTGTATAAATTAACATTCATTATTTATTTCATTTATTATATATAAAATATATTTCTACTATCAAAATTATATAATAAAAAAAGAAAAGGAAAAGAATAGAATAGAATGCCAAAGGTATTTTGTAAACCTAAACCCGTAGACCTAGGCATCTTGATGACTGGGTCGATAAGGAATAAAGTAGGGGGAGATCAGGGTCAAAAACAACAACACAAACCCTAATTTTTAACCTCCAATAATTCTTTTTCTTGAACCTATTTTATTCTTTCTTGTTTATATATCAAATAAAGAAACATTGTACATGAAAGTTGTAGATAAAAATAAGCTAAAAAAAATAAAATTGTTTTCACATAAAAATAATATACAATGTACATTTTATACTCTGAATAAAAAGCCAAACCCAAACTTCCCAGACTCATATATTCTCTATATGAACTCAAAATGTATTAAAATCACTTTAATTGCATATAACTTTTAATAAACTATTTTATGAAGGTGGTTTCATTCAATTTGGAATTAAGATGCAAAAGTTAGGTTTTGGACCCCTGTAGTACATTGTATATGTACATTATATTCATTATATTCATTCTTTACATTTTATCCATCCTTGTATTTTAAGTGTTTGTATATATTGTATATAACATAAAGACATCAAGAAACCAAACTAAAATAATTAAAAATAAATAATAAAAATAGTGTACATAGATACATATGTAAATTGGACCTATATGCATTGTATATGTATTTAATTGACCTAATAAACCTTAATAGGAAAATAAATTAAAAATATGTAAATATACATTTAAATATACTCTACATAAATAAAATAATAAACATTATCATTATGCATGTATTTAACATTAAAATAAATCAAATATCTAAAATAAATACGAAGAAATACAAAAATAATAGCACTAAAATAACAATCCCTAATAAATAATTTTGTAAAACAATATAATATTCATAATCAAATAGTCCAAAAAATAATAAGCATTTCTTATGTTTTAACTTATTTGAAAATAAATCATTTACTATTTTTTAATTATTTTTGAATAAAGACTGCTCTTTTGTCCTGTAGCATCCTATGTGGACCAATCAGGATGCGAGGGAAGTTGACTCCTTGTCAACTGCATGTCTCTTCTCTATAGTGCGTCAGGTCCTTAAGCGCACCCCTTTTCTCCACCTCCTCTCGATCGCTCTGATCGACGATTTGCCTCGAATCCTTCATGAAATATCTTCCCATCACAATCGACATCCACACCTGCTCATTAGATTTCATCGATATGCCTTGAGCCTCTCAATAATTCAGCTCGAAAATAGCCAAAACCCATGCTTATAAATAAAGCCTCATTCCTCCCTTCCATGTTTAGTCCCTTTTCCAAACCCTAATCTCTCCACCATCGATCAAGAGTGTCACAAAATGACAGATGGTGTACCTTTGAGGCTCTGGAGCGATTGACAGAGGAGGAGAGGTGCACCCAAGGTGATTTTCCGATCACCTCTGCATCCTGACGTGAAACCTATATATGAGCTGTGTATTTATCTTCTTTAGGTAGATTTAGATTTTAGGTTTCATTCTATGCTTTTATTTTATGCCTTGACTACTTGTTTATCTTAGGAATTGGAGATTAGCTTCGCCGGAGCTTTAGAGCTCCGACCACTGTTCCACGTTGTCCTACCCTGTCTTTGACCATGACTACCACCTCAGTTCTTTCCCTTGCCATTTCTCCATCATTTTCCCATCACCAACCACCTAGATCATTCCTTGATCTGGAGATCGATGTTCCATCTACCGCTACCTCACCGGAGCACTACATCCCACCTCATCTCGCATCCGAATCATCCAATAAGAGCCCAAACTTGCTCATCCATCCATCACCGTGCTTTCTAGAATATTCGCAGGATTGTAAGGGGGCATCTGAGCCCCATATGAAGTGCAGGAGCATCTCTAGACGCATCAAGCTCCAGGGCTCCATCACAGAGCCTTGGACCCATTCGAGGGCATCTTCACTTGTGGAACACCTCCAAGAATCGTTTGAGCATCTTTGTAGCATCTGAGGATCTCAAAGGATGATGAATCAAGGACTCAAAGCTCGGAGACATGGGCATTCTTCCCTATCTCCGAGTGAAGCAGCGGCTGTTGGATTGGGGAGGAGCTCGAGTTCTAATCGTGGTTGTCAGATCATCGTCCGCCTCGTTCATTCGATGGAAGCCCGGATTTGATCACGACTGTATATCGACGAAGCGGTATCGCGTGCGGTGTAGCTGCCACATATTTAAGGGAATCAACTCTAGTCGCACGATGAAGCACCACTAGGGTAAATTACATAACTAGCCCCCCTCATCTTCTTGTTTTATTTATTTAGTCCTGTAAATATTTTGAATATTTATTATTTTTGTGAAAATATCATAGGAACCCCTATACTTATTTAATATTACGTTTGGATCCAGTCCAGCTCAACTCACGTGTTGTCCCACTAAGCTGGGCAATGTGCACATATGACCCATTTTTTTGAATCAGAAATTAGTCAATAAAATTTAAATATCAGTTATATATTTTTGAGAAATTTACACATTCACCCTTGTCTTATATTTTAATTGCAAATATGTCTCTACTAGTTCATTAATTCTTGTAGTTGTTTTTCATTTATTAAAAATATCATATGCTCCAAAAATTATGCAAAAATAGGACATTGTGTTTGTTAGTATATTCATTCATGCCATGATTTTATTTTTGCATTCTAGTATTTGAACTATTTATTAAAAATCAAAAGAGAATGTTTTTATCCCTATTTGAAATAAAAATTACCAAAAAATATAAAACCTTTTTGAAAAATTCCATAAAAGTATATTCTATCTATTTTAATATTTTGTAACTCCAGACCAAAAATCCCTAAAAATAGAAAAAGAAAAGGACTAAGATATATAAAGCCCCAAAAATCCTTTATATAAAATATAAAAAATCATCAAAAATTCAAAAAAAATATATCACTAAATTTTATTTATATTATTTATTATATATTAAAATTGATTTATATAATTTTAGATACTATTTATTATTTTAATCTCCAATTCAAATCGGCATATTTATTTAATCCCTATTTTGGGATATTTTTTATTTTAAAAATATATAAAATTAATAAAAAATCCCAAAAATCTTATAAACTGTAGAAAATTTCATAACACCAAAAAAAATTTAATTCTACCATTTTTTTATTATTTTTAGTAGTATTTATAAATATATTACCCTATACTGTATATATAACATTATATATATTCTTATATGTTATTTAAAAAATAATATAAAAATCAAAAAAATATAAAAAGAAAATAAAATATATAAAATTTAAAACATAAAAAACATATAAAAAACAAAATTCAAAAAATGTAATTAAAAAAACCCACACAAAAAGAGAATAAAAAGATAAGAAGGGGAACAAATTTTGTGCATTATTGCCCAATCTACCGTTTGCTCCATGTGTTCAATACACTACATGCTTGCACACTATACTCATTATGTAGAGTTATAATAAATTTTAACTCCAAATTTTTGCTTTACATTTCTATATTCATTTGGGGTTAATTGTTATCTGATTCACTTTAGTGAGCGGTCGCCTCAACACTCCATCTTCGCTATTCTTCTAGTGAGGATATTTTTAGACCCTTACCGAAAAAGCATGTTAACAGGTATGTATACCATAATTCCAACATCCTAAAAAATGAAGGTAGAGAATGATTCACGAACATTGATCAATTCGTTGCAAGTACAATGTCTTTAAATGTATACAATTTAATAAGCAATGCAAACCCCTATTTCACCAACTTAACAAAATGAAGGCCACAAATGTTTAGTCGATTATCTTTTCAATTTTAAATTTATGATAAAACAATCTTAGAATCTGTTACACACAGGTGTGTCACCTTGACACCCATATGGGTTCTACTATTCCTCAATCAAAGTAGTGATTTGCCTGGGTTGCTAGGTTATATCACCACCATAAAGGAAATAGTAGACTGATACACCCAAAACATCAACTATGATCGGAGGCAAGCACTTATAGCTCTCGAACCCGCAAGAGTTGGATCTGGAGACTTAGGCTGCAGGTCCAGGGTTTGAGCTCTAACCTTACAGCTTCATCCTCACCCATTACAGTCTAGAGATACGTACTTGTGTACAATGATGGGGTTGCTCTCTTACAGTCGCACATGAGACCTTGCAACAGTGATATCTAGTCATAAACAACAACGAAAAAATTCATGTTCATGTCCCTTTGTACATCCTTCGGATCTCATTGGACCCCCAATCCTACACTTCCATACTTTGGTTGACCAGAGCCTAAGTATGGTGGTCGATGCTCGTTGTGTATTCTATATTTCATTTCCTCCTTCGTAGATTGCCCTTGTCTGCCTCATTTTTTGTCGTATTCTATACTTAGGCTTTTAAAACTCTAAGTATATAGGGTGGGTGAAGGACCGTTAGATCCCCTTAATAATTTGTCATTTTTATTGTAGTACAAAAATGCAATGATCGATCAAAAATCACACGAAAAAAATTATGCAATTAATCTCAATATGGCAATTGTTTATTTTACTTGGGCAAGTCCCAAGATTGAACTCAGGGAGGTAATATGAGGGTTCAAGGTTGATTCTCAAATAACTCAAATAATTTAGGTTTTCAATAAAAATTATTAAGGGTTTTTTATTTTTCAGATTTTTATACATTCAAGGTGTAATTAATTAACTAAAAAATATGTGATGCATGAATTTTAACAAATTATTTTAATGGAAGAAATTAAATCCATGCAATGAGTGAGAAGAAAGTAAGTAAATACAATTTTTTATGAATTTAAATTGAGGAATATGATGCAAGATTATTAATACAAGATGCAAGCATGCACTTTAATTAAATCAATTCAATTTAATCCACTGATCCCTCCCCCATCAATTGATTTCAAAAAATAAATGTTCAATTGATGTTAAATCAATCTCAAATCAATCGTCCCAACTAAATACCCAATTTCTCGCAATTGATTCTGTGAAATAATGATTGATAATAGAGAATGTGTGCCCATAATGTTAAAATAATTCCTAAATTTATTGATATCAAAAAACAATCTCAAAATTAATAATTATATACATCAGAGGATACACAATTATATAAGCTTCAAAATGACACCAAGTTCATAGAAATCGGATCACAAATGTGCAAGATATGGTTTAAATAACTTTTAGGGGCATAAATGTAAATAATCAAAAAATCCCAATCTGGACCTTCAGAGGGGTGTGAACATCTACTCGACGACAGGGGTATTCGTGTTATTCTAAGTAGGCGTAGGGGCATGTATGTAATCACGTATGTGGGGCTTGTGACCAGTTCTCTTCATGAATTCAAGAAGTTGATGGGGGCAGGCGTAAAATTCCTTGCATGCATGTGAAGGTGCATGTGGTGGGGCTAGGTTTGGGTATGTGCAGCTTGGATTCCCCCCGTGACTTCATCATGTTTCTTCAGATTTTCCCTAGGCTCAAGGTTCGGGTGGGAGCATGTGGACGGTCTGGGTCGGTCGCTCTCTCCAGATCTGACGGTCATATCGAGCGAGTAAGCGAACGATCTTGATTAAGGGTCGTTCTTGATCAACGGTTGGTTGTTGTATGTGCATCAACAACTATGATGGAACCCTTGGAAGGAATCCACGGGTAAATGTAGCGAGGGTCTCCTCTTGCTCGTTGATCTCTAATGATGCTAGGGTAGTGGATCTCAGCTGAGGCAATCTTGCTCCTTAAATGACAACGTCACTACTCTAGCAATCCAAGGACCCTCAGTTTGGTCCCTGGAGCAAGAGATTTTGATGATGGAGGTTCTCCATATGAAGAATACGAGGCTCAAGTCTAATAATTGGCATGGAGTTAAGGTATGCAAGAGGATAGGAGGGTTTATGGTACTCATGTTGTCACGAGGTGGAGGAGGAGTGAATGGATGGCGTCGATGATTGGATATCGAATATGGTGTGAGTAGCAGAGAGGTTTGGTAGTGAGATCGAAGAAGAAATAAGTATGGATGGAAGAAGAAGAATATGGTGAAGAAGAGGAAGAATGGGGAAAGAGGAAGGATAAATGGATAGGGGATACGCTTGATTCGCCTGGAAGATGGAGCAGAAGAGGGGCTCTACGATATTCGTCTCTGTGTCATCGGAGAAGCACAAAGTTGCATAGCACCCAAGGGACGCTGCTACGTGATGGGATACACCGCGGATCTCACTTACAAGGAGGTCATTGCCGGAGATGTTATGCCATTGTCACCAGTCATAGCTCTCTCCTTCTATCTGATTACGATTGTTGTTGGCATATAAGGATTAATGATGGTCGTGGTTTGGGTTAAATAAGGAGAAAAATAAGGGGGAGGTGTATGGGGTTACGACGATAATGGGATAACAGGGATCTTAGCCTGTTGGAGGCAATAACGGGATAAGGTGGTTTTGGTGGTTATGGTTAGCTGGAGAAGAGGATACCGATGATAAGGGAAGGAGGAGGATTCAGTTGGAGAGGGGAGATGGTTCCTTGTAGTTTGAATTGTGGGGGATTATGAGTGGTTCTTCATTAGGGATGATATTGGGTTCTGGTGGTTTGGTTTTATGGGAAAGAAGGGAAGGAGTAGATGTGGCTTAACAGAGAGAAGAGGATGGTAGCCGGAGAGAGGTAGCCAGAGATTTTAGATACAGGGAGTATGGCCAGAGATCGGGGTAGGTCAGTGCAATTAGAGGAGGAAGATGATGGGTGAGAGGAAGGATGTGAGTAGCAGCCACCGTTGGATATATCACGATCCAGTGGTGGGAATATGGCATGTGCTAGACATGTCAAAGGCCAAAGAAGAGGGCGGGGAGGATGGTGGTCGTTGGATCGAAGTCGACCCCACGACCATGGTTAATTACTCTAGAAGACAGAGTGGGATTGACCAGGGGTTAGGCGGGTTTGACCGGGAGATGAGGTGGCCCAGTGAATACATGCCACATGGGTGTTGACCATGTTGACCAATGCAATAAATAAGAGGAAAATAGATTAAAAATATGAAATAACTTTAAATGTAAAAATGACCAACATGCAAAATGTAACCCTAAATGCATTTTATAATGTTTATGAAGGATTTGAATGCTATTGATCTCAACTACACAAGATATGTATTTTTTGGTGATATTTTATGTATATAAAATATCATTTTTAATTTTTGTATTTTTTATTTGGTAATCTGCAGATGAATGATGTATGCAAAAAATCAAACATGATGTAAAATAATACAATGGACACAAGTGCATTTTTCGGATTTTTTATGAGTTAAGAAAAGTCAGAATAAATGGATGAAGTGGATTATAACATGTGGATTGGGCAATGGGCTCAAGTCAGTTTTTTTATTCTTTTCTGTTTTTTTAGATTTTGATTTTTATGTTACTTTAAACATGAAATGAAATAAAGAAATGAAAGGGAAATAAATCAAAAGGAGTCAAATATGTACATGAAATAACAGGTCGAATAAAAATAAATATATATAATCTATAATTCGACCCAAAAACCCAAATTTCATGAACGAACTCTGGTTCTTTTGAATTCGATTTTTATTTGTAGATAATTAAATGTGCATTGATTCAAAAGTGAGTAGATTGAAATAGGACATTGTATGAGAGAGATATCATCATTTACGGCTTTCAAGATTTAGGGTTTGCGTTTATTTCAAATATATATAAGTTAGTGATGTTTTTGAATTTTTAATTAATTAATGTTAGTGATATGTACAAAGTAGAGTTAGTTTCATGTCATTTAGAGTTACGATGAATTAATTAAAATGGGTGAAGTTAGGTGAAAATTTGCAGATGAACATGAATGCAAAATGAAATGCTGATTTATGCAAATTATTTATAAGTGCATGATTGTTAATTTTGAAATATAAACGTATGAATGCACCTAATTACTCGATGTGAAGCTATATTTCCAACTAATTAGAGTGGCAAATCACAAATTCATCAGTGGGTCATCTTATATATATTTTCATCTACTTATGCTTAGTACGAGTTATGTCTTTTGTCACCAAGTGCCCTGAGGACAGAACACAAGCTTAGTATAGGGGGTATATATATGTGATGTATACTTTACCCTTTGCTCGTACTTTTCATTGATTTGTAAATAAATATTGAGTAATGGGAAATCATTAGTAAAATATGTCCAATATGTAAAGTATTTGAAAACATTTGTAAAATATGTATGATTTGTAACCCTTGTAATCACTTGTAAAATTTTGTAAAATGTGTATAAAGGTTGTAAAATGTGTACACTATAGTATATATGGGTACACTATACTAATTTTGTATATTTTTCATCAAACTTGAGGGGGATAAAAAAATTCAAAATGAGGTTTTATCTTCGACACCTGCACTTCACACAAGATTTGTGTATCAAGCTACTTGATTTGGAGCAACTCTTGACTCCGAGTCTCAACATTCTTGTTCATTAGGCTCTTATGACTTAATTACTCAAACTCCTTGATTTAGATATATACATGTTATATCGTATGTTAAATCTCTAAGCTTAAAACGTTATGACTTATACTACACATGCACGACTGCATACTTCTCTTGATGAGTCATTATTTCATCTAAGGCCCTAGGATTTGAGAACTTAAAGCGAGACTTGATTTTAAGACACCTGATGATGGGAAGGAGTCGGGGATCACCTCATGAAACTTGAGTGTCAGCACATAGATAATACAGGGACAAAGATGTACTACCTTGATTTGACCTAGGTGTCAGTGTGTGTAAAAACCTATTAATTTGTGGATCAGTATGCGCCAACTTAGTAAGGGTTGAGGAGCTAGCCAGATCCATTATTATGTTATCAAAGAAAAAGCTCAAAATTCCATAAGATTTGCATCAAAAAGAACTTGAGAATAACTGACCAATGCTCACAACCTTTTGAGAGTCCGTTTGAATCAAGCAGAAGTTGGCCACAATACCACTTCTTCCTAATACTATTAGGCCACAAAATAAGAGTTGTGCGAGCATGAAAAAGGGTCATGCATTGTAAATGCTACAATCCTGTATGTAGAAGATACATTAGGTACTCACAAAAGGCACTACCCGGTGCATCCCATAAAAACAAGTGTAGACAATTCGACCTTCTTGACGAACATATTGATCCACAAAAAAATACAAGTGTGTGTTTTGGCACCCGGGTGATTCCTTTGTCCAACAAGAGGAGAGAAGAATAATACACAATCCTACTCGATTTATAATGAGCCTTTCATGTTCATATTTTTGAGTTTGTCAACTAAAAAGGCAATGGATTGAGGTAAAACCCAGCTTTGAAACTAGAGCCAAGGATTGGGTTCCTAAATTAGCCTCTTAGATTAGAATCTTATGTGAAACAAATACTGTACATTTGAAGTTATGGTCAACACCGAATGTACCTGTTATATTATATATACTTGTGGGGAATCTGCAAAATCAGAGAGGTTGAGTTCCTTTTGAGTAGGATTTGATAGTGACTTTGCATTATAGAGTCTTCTGAAACTTGTGACATGAATGTGAAGTCTTGTTCTATTACTTACATAGTCAGTGATTTAATCAATGTCGTGCTCTCAAATAATTAATTTCTCAGGGAAGATCAATGGTTAACTATATTGGGTGATAAACCTATAAGCCATGTAAGACCGAGGCGAACCATTCTTACAATAAATGTTATTGTAATGTTTAATATATCAATAAAAGTTATTGATTTATTTCACTCCATGTCTAAGATTAAATGAATGAATGCACTATAAGGTCCCTTAGTACAATTAGGGTTATGTACCATGGCCATCTTTATGATCATACATCTGTTGACTCAATTGTTGAATCATAGAGTCCGGTGCTTGGATGGATATCTAAAGTGTTAGATTGAGGACTCATCAAGCACCGTCAAATGATTGTTAAGAGATGATATCTAGTCTGAGTAGGAGATGGCGATCCTTTCTCATTTGGCTAATATCTAACTAACCTCTTATGCAAGTCCTTTGTATAGGAATATAGATTCGGAGGTGTCAGATAAGTAGGTCAAAGAGTTGACTTAGCGAGATCGAGATAACCAAGTCCTGTGTCGTATATTGTCATGACATATGCATGCACCCTCTGACCGGAGACAGATGTATTACTATATGTCTAAGTATGTATATTTGACAGACCGATAAGTTGATGGCCTAATCAAGGTCTATACACATGTGAGCCGGTATGCATACAAGGACACACGAGTAATACGATATCTCAAAGGGATCATTCATATTCACTTGTGAATTAGAAGACATGAGCTCACTCATGAGGTATTGGGATTGATTAAATTCCATGCATGGTGTCTTGCTTTGGAAGTGTGGCAAGAATTTGTAGGTATGATATATGTAAAGCATATGATCGATACCAACTCCCGATGATCGAATGAGAAACTTAACGATAAAAACCTAAAGATGACAGTATGAATTGATCTATATCTTTGGGTTTATTGTAGGTCTTCCAGTATGCAAGATGTACATGTATTAGGAATACCTGGGGGTGATGTGATCATTAACAGTTGTATAACTATGATGCTTATTCTGAGGGAGTGATGAAACATATCTGGATTTTAGCGACTCCTCTTATTAGAGATGTGATCTGATTTTAGTTCAAATGTTGGACATTGATCTGAATGAGATTCAGATACAATGAGAAGATTAGATCTACGGTCTTGACTTAACCAAGCATCTATGAGAGGTCTTCGAGATCTAGATGTTGAGATGTGATCTCAATATCCAAGCCAATACACGTGGAACGTACAATCGTCCTGTCCTTATCTCTAAGTATCCACGGAGAAAGCACATTATTCTTGAAAGAGTTCAAGAATAATTCCATAGTTGAATTATGCTAAGCATTGAGATGTTGATAACTAAATTTGATTTAATTATTATGAATAATGTGAATGCGATTCATATTACTTAAATACATGAGAATGATGATCCAAGATAATTAAATGTGATTTAATTATCAAGGATGTGAATAATGTAGATAGTGCTATCCATATTATTTATATGTATTGTAAATGTGATTTATAATATATTAAAGAGAGCTTATTGTAAATGGTATCTTCAAATTAATTGTTGATGTGAATTTGATTCACATTGAAAATTAATTGGAAATACAATTTACATTTTATTTTGGATTGTGAATATGATTCACAATTATTTAATGGCATGATTTAAATATTCATAAAATAAATTTGGAATTATTTTTGTGATTTAATTTACAACAAAATTGTTGTAAATAAATATGAAAGATTGGAGGAGCCAACACCATCCATTTAATGGATGGTGGACGACCCGACCACCCTTTGACTTGGTCTCAAGGGTGCTCCCCCTTTAGGAGGATGGGTGACTTCTCTCCTAATACATTTATGCTAATTAATTTAGTTCAAAATAAATTATTTTGATTATTCAATATATTTAATTTAATCTGAATTATTTGTTGTTGTTGTTGTATTTTTTTCACAACAATGTCGTGGCCATTGAATAAAAACGCAAATCAATCGCAATCATTGATTTTATGTTTCACATTGATTATGATCCATGGACTCCTAAAATACTATAAAAGAAGAGGCAACACTAGCTCTTCTTTGACACAACAATTGATTAATCTCTCTCTCTCTCTCTCATTCTCATACTACACGCCCCATCTCTCTCTATCTCTCTCTATCTCTTCCTCTCCCTCTCTCTTAGTGGTCATCCACATTGTGCCCTAGAGAGAGTCGCCGTTGTCGTTGCACCTTCATGTTGCTGCTTCGACCGCTCGTGGATCTCTGTCTCCTTTGGTGCACCTCGCTCGTGAAGAAGACATAGGATCTCGTGTGACGAGATCAGGAGATTCGCCACTTGGATCATCAACTCAGATTGCGAGGGTATGCATCTCCTCTATCATAGTGGACTTGAGACAAGAGGTCTCTTGGTTTAGATACTTGATCGCAACCACGCTTCAAGATGTAATCCTACATATTACTTGTGGTTAGATGAAACGATCCGAGAAGTATTCTTGGATCATGTGGTTTCATCATTTAAATTTTTTAATTCTGCTCCACCGAGCGACTAGTGCGACTAGCCACTCTGATTGCATACGATGCGATCATCACGCTTCCGTGATGTGATTAAGTATTTTTCAATATCCTTCAGAACTCACAATTCATTTACCTTGTTATTTGATCTTAGCTCAATTCACATGATAATTCAATCAATAAACCCCTTAAAACAATGAAATAATCAACCCATAGTATGTGAATAGGGCATATTAAAATCCCAATAAAAGTCATATCTTGATTATATATATATTTCACTTATATATTGACATACTTTTACATATTTTAAGTTAGTTTATATTAACTTTACTGTAAATAAATTCAACTTCACTGTGTAAATATTACTAACATTAACAATGGAAAAATAATAGAAAAATACTAACACATACATATATATGCGAAATAAAACCAAACCCTAGTTATGAGACAAAAAGATGTAAAATTAAATATCTCTCATATCAATCTCCTATGAACTCATGCTCACTTTAGAATTAATATACATTCAAATACATGCAAATCAAGTCCAAATTCAAAGGAAACAGACTTCATATGTGAAATTTGGATTTTGGGATCACATTGTATGTTGTACATATTTAGTAACTTTGATTTGACATTTTATGTGCATAAGGAACTCTTTTTCATGGGTTTCTTTTACATTTATTTTTTTATTTGTGTTTTGATAAAGTGTGCAAAAAATTAATTTCAACACACTAAGAAAATCAAAGAAAAAGAGTTGATTTGAGTCTATATATAGAGTTTGTACATAAGTCCCGTTTATTTTATTTTTTATTTTCTTAGTTATTAAAAATACAAAAAATATATTAAGTGCAAATATATTCCTTTTATTTTAATTGAATTTCTTTTGAATTTTATATTAATTTAAAACCATTGAAAATGCAAACAGTAAAAATATGATATTTTTTACATACGCATAGAATACTATAAAAAAGTCCACTTTGTACATATGATGTTGTTTAGTATTGATCCATTCACAAAAGTTGTAGATCTCGTCGAGATGAGAAACTTTTGTAAAGAATAAGCTGAGGTCTTTTTCTATTTTATTTTAAATTTTCTTTATTTTTATATTTGATTTTTCTAATGCTGACATATGGCTTACCCATAACCTGCCACGTGCCCCCTCCTCTCACCCAACCACAACCATTCCCCACTCTTGGATCAAGAGTGATCCAACGATCGCTCTCATTCCCACATCACTTAAAGAACCTCCTTTTCCAGTTATTGAATTGATCTGGATCTAATGGTCCTCTTATTTCTCTCTTTCCTTTTTCTTTTCTCCTTCAATGTGTCACACCCTCAGCCATTCGATCTTGGCCAATCAAACAATCGATACTCGGTCTCTCTCCTACCTCCACCTCTCTCGGACAAACTCAACCTTCAATGCCCCATCCTTCTCCGTTCCACCATCAACCGCCAACCGCTGTCCACCAACATCCATTGCCTCCACCTCTCCCTCGTTTTCTATGTCGACAAACTCCTAATCCCTTCCTCAAGTAACACGAACCCTAAACCCTTTGACAAAAAATTAGTCTCTACCGTCAATCAACAAAATCTGTCATTCCCACGAGAGAGGCCCATCCCCCTTCATCCTCAAGTGACGGCTGAGGAGATCCAAGATCGAGGGAGGACGACCCTTCTTCTTAGGTGAGATATGGAGTGTTCTTAACAACCACCATTGTGAGTTCTTCTGAGGTTTGCTCAGCTCCATCAATGCCATGATGTAGAGTGATGGTCGAAGGAAGATGCTTCCTCCACCCATTACATGCACTTCGACCACTCCACGTACTTTTCGTTCCTTCTTTTCTCCTTCTCCTTTTTGCATCTTCTGTTACTTTCTTTTTCCCCTCTTATATGATCTCAAACCCAAATCCAAACTCAAACCGTAATTTGCCCAACACCAACTTCCTGTTTTCACACCTCTCACACGATCACGATGGATCTTTGCAAAAGATCAATCCACCCCAGATCCAGCATCTTCTTCGCTATCAAATAGGATCTTGACACCTATTTCATACCATCCCTCCATCAAGCTCTCAAACTCAAGAAAACCTCTATCAACCACATGTACATGCAGTAGATCTTTGTAGTTGATGTCCCCATTCTCAAGCCATCCTTGAGACCTGCATCAAGACACGCATACGCTTCAGCAGCAGATGCTCTAGAAAACCTGTGCATCACCACATTCCCTACGCTTCAACAGCAGATGCTCTAGAACTCCTACACGTGAAAAGAAGGAGCAGCTGGACCATTGAGACCCCATTTCTCACACACCATAATTATGTGAGTCGGCTTGACTCCGATTCCATCATGTGTCGATGAGCGAGGAGCACCACCAATTAGCCATGCAACAAGGTCCACGAGCCCCACCATCACACGGAAACCACGTACAGTAGCAATATGAAGCTCAACGCTCTTCCTATCTTTGTATGCACCTCACCAGACTCTATCACGATCATAAAGGACCTGCAACCATTTCCTTCATCAGTTGTTCCTCTTCTTGTACTAAATTGGATCCACGACCCGCATGTCAACTGTTGAGATAGTTTATTGATATAGTTACTATTTTTAACATGTTCGTTTATGTAATTTTCTATTTTTTGTTTCATCCTTTTGTAGTTTGCCCAATGGTTCTTCTCCTATGTAAGGGAACCCTTGGGCCTCTCATAATGCATCTCAGTATGGTTATTTAACATGGTATATGAGCCATGGTCCTTGTAGACCGGAGTTCTCGTATCATCCCAAACCATAATCCTTCCCTCCCCGACACCTGTCCCATTCCCGACCCCGTAAGCCTCGTGCCCCAATGCCTCCCCGTACGCCTCCTACCCCTGCACCGCCCCCAGGCCCTTGCACCCCCTGGCCCCCGCACCACCCCTAGTCCCCTACGCTCCCCCTCCCTCGCCGCCCCCTGGCCCCCGTATCGCCCCCAGGCCTCGCGCCCTTGCGTGCAGCATGCGTCCTATGCCCTTGCGCACCAGTCCTCACTCTCCTGTGGCCTTGCCCTAGGCCTATCGCTCTAGGCCTCGTGCTGTGCCCCAGGCCTCGCACCCTTGATTGCAGCGTGCACTCCAGCGCCCTTGCGCGTCAGGCGCCGTGCCTGTGCTCCTGTGCTGTACCTTTGCACGTGCCTAGCACCTAGTGTCGTGCCCGTGCTCCTGTCCTGTCCTGTGATGTGCCCTTGCGTGTACCCAGCACCCAACGCCTCGCGTGTGCCCCTGTGCCAGCAAGTGTCTGTGACCGGCCTGTGCCCTTGCACCCCTGTGCCCAGCCGTGCTCGTAAGCGCACTATGCCCAGCCGGATCCTTGCGCGTCTAGTCGCTTGCACCCCTGCGCCGTGTAATCAGGACGTCCTCTGCCCTGACCCTGATCCTATCAGCAGATAGGTATGTGATTTGATTTCCATCAGAGATACTGAGTTTTGTCAACTAAAGAGGATTTGCAAGGATGGTTGTATGAGTATACACATGCAACCAGTCCTTCGTATGATTTTGTAGATTACTTTATATTGGTCTACTTCCCAGTCGAGTTCCGTTATTCGGCTATCTTACAATATGTCAGACAACAAGGGTGACATCTTCTCGTCTGGAGTCTTCAAGGGCCCGGCTCCCATCGCTAAGATGGATGGGACCAACTATGAGTTGTGGTCCATGCAGTTTCTCACCCTCATGTAGTGTAACAACAAGAAGCATATCCTGACACATCCAGAGCCAGCGGACAAGACCTGGACAAATGCTTATTGGAAACAAGATGATGCATACGCGCGTGTTTGGCTTTGTGGGACTCTTACTACAGAGATAGCCAATGATATTCTAACTCAACCAACTGCGAAGGCAATGTGGTACACTCTAGCATCCACCTATGCCCAGGCAAAGAATGAGGCCAAGATCCTTCAACTACAGTTTGATATCTACAACACCAAGCAGAATGGCCGCCCCTTGCATGTTTACTACTCTTCGTTGCGTGGCATGTTTGAAAAGCTTCATAGCTACATGCCCATTACGACGTCTATTGAACAATAGACGACATATAGGAACTCCACGCTGGTCGGAGTTTTCATGGCTGGATTGGATGCAGAATATGATGTTTCACGTACTCATCTTCTTACTGGAGCAACCATTCCTCCTATAGAGGAGGCCTATAGCTGTCTCAGTCGACTCATTATTCCTTCGACAACTACATCTTCGCACTCCTCAGCGATGGGCGCTTCTCGTGGTTGATGTGGTCCGATCCAGTCCAGAGGTCGCACACCTCGAGGAAGAGGCGGTGGACGCCAACGTGGTCCCTGCACCTATTGTCGCAAGTTGGATATGTAGAGGATACATGCTATCAGAAGCATGGATATCCTATTTTTGGTCGAGCAGCAGAGCAGATTGCATCTTCAGATACTTCAACTCCCCAGATCGATCCTCACCTGGATGATATTGTCTCTCGTATTCGAGAGATCATGACTCATGGTGCTGACACCACCATAGATACTGCAGCAGCAGCCAGAGCCTCTTCGAGCTCCTCAAGTATCACCTATGCCTTTACTGGTAGTATGAATGCATACACGATAGAATGGATTGTGGACTCTGGTGCGTCTCACCACTTATGTGGAGACAGAACACAACTAAAGTCCTACAGGGCTATACCACCTGGCAGATGGGTCGTCATTGCTAATGGTGACCACTTACCCGTTACAGGATAGGGGGAGGTGCAGTTGACACCGTCCATGCGCCTGAAGAATGTTTTATATGCTCCTGCCTTTCAGATGAATTTACTTTCTATTAGTCAGATCACTAAGGATCTGCATTATCGTGCCATCTTTGACCATCCATCTCTTGTGTTTCAGGACATACTCATGGGGATGATTGGAAGTGGTCGTGAGCAGTGGGGACTTTACAGACTGGCCCAACCTCCTCATGCTAGTGTTTCTATTATACCTACTGGACCTGTCTCTCCTTATTTGTGGCACCTTAGGTTTGGACATCTTCCTCTGCAGAAGTTATGTCATGTTCTCCCTCAGATTTCTACGAGATCATCCTTTCAGTGTGAAGCATGTCAACTTAGGAAGCATCATCGTTCATCTTTTCCATCCCGTCAGAGTCGGAGCAGTTCTCAACTATTTGAGCTCCTTCATTTAGACATTTGGGGTCCTAGTCGTATTCCTGATCTCCAAGGACATCATTTTTATCTTGTAGCGGTCGATGATTTTTCTAGACTTTCCTGGGTCTTCTTATTGAAGAATAAGTCTGAGGTTGGATCCACTATCAAGTATTTTATTAATGAAATAAAAAATATTTTTCTGCCAATGTCAAGTATATTCGTTCTGACAATGCCTTGGAATTTTGCACCTTACATCTTTATGAGTTCCTTAGATCCCATGGCATTGTTCATCAGACCTCATATGTCTATACTTCCCAGCAGAACGATGTTATCGAGTGCAAACACCATCACTTACTTGATGTAACCAGAACATTGTTGATATAGAGTCGTGCTCCTCATTCTTACTGGGTTGATGTTGTCCTTGCTGCTTGCTATCTAGTAAACCGTATGCCCTCGTCTGTGTTAGGAGAGAAGATTCCTTACTCGATTGCGTTTCTCGAGAAGGATCTCCTCTCTCTTACACCTCGTGTGTTTAGATCTGTTGCCTTTGTTCATGATGTCTCTCCAGGGCATGACAAGCTCTCTTAGAGCTGTCAAGTGTGTGTTTGTCGGCTACTCTCGTACCCAAAAGGGGTATCGCTGCTTTGATCCACTAAGCCAAAAATATTTGTTAGTGCTGACGTTACTTTCTTTGAGTCGGTCATGTATTTTTCTCCTACAGGTGACAGACTTACTCCATATGACTCTAATGATGAGATATACATGCCACCACCTCCTACAGTTGGTTCCTCACCTTCACCTACTCCTCCTCCGCCACCTCCACCACCTCCTCCACCACCTCCACCACCTCTGTTGGTTCAGTTCTTACCTCGTGGTATTCCTTGCAGATCTCGCTTTATCCGCCATGCTCACAAGCCTTGCCCATCATCCAGCACGCCTCAGGTATGTAATGAGTATATTATTTCTACTGATGGCACTATTGAATTAATTGTACAACAGGAGGAGCAGGTACCCTCTCAAGAGGGAAATATACAGGCCCAGGACTTGGTAGATGTTCTTGATGTACCAATTGCTCTGCGAAAGCAGAAACGGACGTGTGCTACTTACCCTCTTGCAGCCCAAATTTCTTTGAGCAGGTTGTCAGAGGATTTCAGGAGATTTAGTTAGCACCATCACCCATGCATATACCAAAGATGTATCAGGACGTTCTCAAAGATAGTCAGTTGAGGTTAGCCATGGAGGAGGAGATGGTTGCGCTATAGTCACGTGGTACGTGGAGTCTTGTTTCTGCTTTTATTGATACATCAGTCGTGGGATGCAAATGGGTGTTTACTGTGAAATACCGTGCGGATGGAAGTGTGGATCGCTATAAGGTAAGACTTGTAGCACGAGAATTTACCCAGACATATAAGGTGGACTATCACGATACTTTCTCCCCAGTTGCCAGGCATTCTACTCTACGCATTCTCCTTGCTGTTGCTGTGACACGAGATTGGCCTGTTTATCAGCTTGATGTGAAGAATGCATTTCTCTATGGTGACCTACAGGAGGAGGTCTACATGCAACAACCACCTGGGTTTATTGCTGAGGGGGAAAGTCAGAAGGTTTGCAGGTTACACAAGGCTATCTATGGCCTCAAGCAAAGTTCAAGAGCATGGTTCCAAAAGCTCTCGGACTTGATAGAGCAACAAGGGGTTTGTAAGATCAACCGCTGATCACTCCTTGTTCATATAAAAGACCCAGAGACGCATTACAGTTATTCTTGTTTATGTTGATGATATTATTATTACAGGAGATGATGAGCAGGGTATTCAGGATGCCAAGGACTTCCTAGGTCAACAGTTCATAACCAAGGACCTTGGATACTTTCGTTACTTCCTCGGAATAGAGTTTGCCAGGAATCAATGGGGTCTTGTAATGACCCAGAGAAAGTATGTTACAGATCTTCTTTCAGAGACTGGCATGGCATATTGTATACCTGCCACTGCTCCGCTTGGCCCAAGCATGAAGTTCTATGATGATGATACTGAGGAGGTCGATAAGAGAAGATATAGAGAGCTGGTTGGCAAGCTATTATATGTAAATATTACCCGGCTCGACATAGCATTTGCAGTGAGCAAAGTGAGTCAGTTTATGGAGCAGCCCAGACAGTCACATATGGATGCAGTCCATATGATTCTAAGATATTTGAAAACTTCACATGGTACTAGAGTTCTTTTCAGCAGAGGCACATCTTTCTCAGTGACAACATACACAGATGCAGACTATGCTGGGTGTCTAAAGGATAGAAAGTCTACGACTAGATTTGTTGTGTTCATAGGAAATTCTCTGGTTTCATGGAAGATAAGAAGCAGACTGTGGTTGCTAGATCAAGTGCTGAATCGGAATACAGGGCCATGGCACATGCTAGTACAGAAATGATGTGGGTCAGATCCGTTCTTACTGAACTGACCATAGAAGTACCTATTCCCATGCACCTCCAATGTGATAATCGAGTTGCTCTCTTCATTGCAAATAATCCAGCCTTTCATGAGAGGATGAAGCACATAGAGGTGGATTGCCACTACACTCGTGACATGATACAGAAAGGTGTTATCACTACTACACATGTCAGCTCCGGAGACCAGACAACAGATATACTTACAAAGGCTCTAGTGAGAGGACCTTATCAGAGATGTTGTTCCAAGCTGAGTCTCATTGATATCCATGCTCTAGCTTGAGGGGGAGTATTGAGATAGTTTATTGAGATAGTTACCATTTTTAGTATGTTCCTTTATGTAATTTTCTAATTTCTGTTTCATCCTTTTGTAATTTGCCCAATGGTTCTTCTCCTATATATGGGAACCCTTGGGCCTCTCATAATGCATCTCAGTATGGTTCTTTAACATCAACCACTAACTTTGTTAATAAAAACAACAGATCGGTTGGGTGATCGTCCCCCACCATTGGAACTTGGTCCGGGAGAACCTCCTTTCAACAGCTCCTCGGTCTGACCTTCACATGAAGTAGAAACCAATGAGAGAGGAAATTTACAAGAACCACGTGTGATGCTTCTCATGTATAGGATATCAATTGCAATCTCACATGCAAGGAACGCCCCCATCTAGTTAAATTGCATATCCACCCTCATATTGCATGGTAATTAAAGAAGTGCTTGTTAGCGTAATTTTTGTTGTATTTTCTATATGGAACTTTGACCCATGTCTTTGAGCATTATTTTCAATTTATTTTTAACTTCTAAAAATTACAGGTTATTGGACAATTAACTCTCTATGTTATGGTTTTTTAATGAAAATTTTCTTAGGTTGCACTAGTTTACTAAAATTATTGAGGTATATCATTGCATATTTTACTCATTCTATGCTTGGTAATTAATAGTAGAACGTACCTTACTCTAAAAATCCCAAGAAATTCATGTGGGATAGAATTAATTGCTCTCTATATTGTTCCAAGTTTTATTATATTTGTATGTGTCGGTTTCCAAAAAATAAATTATTTAGTGATTACTATAATTGATTTTTCATTAGACCATCACTTAGTATTTTTAGGATTTTAAAGGTGTTCTAGATTCCTCTTTATTAGAGCTATTTATAATAATTTTAGTTCTAAAAATATTAGTTAATATTAAAATTAAGTTACTTATAATCACCATTATTATATTTAATAATTCATTAAAAATCCATTTCAAATCAGAAATATTAAAATTTTGCAGTAGCTTATATTTGCATCGTTTCAAATTATAGCCAAGTTTCATAATTTTGGACTTAATCTGATTGAAAATTCGCAAAAGCACCCTTAACATGGTTGTATTTGCATTAATTCATTTATTTGCATTAAAAACCTAAAAAATATTCTCTTGAAAACCTTGAGCACTTAATGATATGAAATTATTCCTAAGTTTATAGTTGTTCTATGATCGACCTTGGAGTTGCCCAAGTAAAATAAAATTTAACACCTTCACATTAATTGCATATTAATATAAGTGGTTTTTGACCAATTGTAATTTGCCCTACTGCAACGTAATATCTACTAATTAACTTAGGGCATTTGACAATTAATTAATATTATACAAAGAGGATTTTATCAATCTTTTGACCATGTATTATACAGTAAAATAACTTTCAAAGATTTAAAATTTAAAATGATTTTCATATCTATAAATATCCAATGCAACAACTAGGCAATTGGTGGAATCGATCCAAACATTCATAATTTCTAATTGATTTTTCTAATAACCAAGTGAAAAAATAAAATGAGATAAGAAATAAAAAGATATTATACTTTATTGCATATATCCAAATAAACAAACAATGATTTTGTATTCTGAATTTGCAAGTTGCGACCATCGCGCTTCAAATTAAAAAACCTTATATAACTCAGATTTAAAATTCGTTGCAACCCCAAATATTACCAAAATAGTAGATCCAACTAATAATGTGAGTATATCATATATATTTCCATCTATTTTGAGACTCAAAATAAGAAAAAAATAAGTCATTAAAATAATTGAACCCTCTTCAAACTCTGCCTATGGAGAAATCTAATTTCTCAAGGTCGTACGACGAGAATCGCATGGAATTTTTTTGCAATGAATGGGGGATTGATTTAGCATATCATCACATGAGTGCTAGATTTAGCAGAACAAAAATTTTATGCAAAGAAAAACCATAAACTTAAGGAAATAATTTCCATATATAGTTTCAAATATTCTTATGAATATCAGAATAGATCGAGATTACCACATGAAGCATGAGTATCTAAAAGAAGATATCTCTCGAATGAAGTCCAACCCAAGGACTCTCCTCTCGCAGACGTGGTGATGAGTTGCACAACTTCCCACGAACTTTGATATCTTCCTCCTCTTGAAGTTGTCCACGCAAGGATGAGATCAAGTGATCTCAAGCTCCTTATTTCATCTCATGAAATTGAATCATCTTGCATGTACACGAAGCACGAAGAAGAAGATATTCTCTCTCACGGGGGCATGCTTATGAAGAGAATAAAGAATCTTGATGGTGGACGCATAGGTAGGGTGCACATAGATAAAATTGGGTCGAATTCTACATTAATCTATGTCCAATCCAACCTTTAAGGATTATAATTTTTCTCGATCCTATCCAATTCATTAAATATTCAAATCCAAACCAATCTACTCCATCGATTTTTTTACTTATATATTCTCCCCCTCTTGGTCTATCATCATGTTAGTAGCACTTAACATTAGGAGTACTTTTTTATGTTGATTTGACGCAAAAAAGAATGTTTACTGTAATGGATTTAGCCTAATTAATAATTCAACTATAATAATTATAAATACTTTATGAAAAATATACAATTATATGTTATTGATTTTTGAACAATAAGAATATATCCAAAAGGCATCACACACCTAGGAATAACTTGACCTAGAAGGCAACAATATCAACATATGGTGTATGCTTTGCATTTTGTGGATTGAAAAGGAGATAGGAATCCATCATCTCCAAACGACGAACAAAACCAATGATGGTATCTCTATGTAGTTGATATTGGAGCATATATAATTGATCTAAGTTGAAGTAAGCTTTGCTCGAGAAGGAGATGCAAGGTCCAAACACTTGCATAATTATTTTATGAGACTAGTTTATGAGAAATAGACTTTGATAGTTAGATTTTTATTTTTAATCTTAATTTATATTTCTTTTTATTTCTAACATAATGTTACATATTAAATAAAATTATAGTGACACTTGACTCAAGAGGATGTGGGTTCAATTCATAAAGTATGATAAGAAAGAAGGTTTAAAATGATACTAATATTGTATCAGATTGGATCAGATCAGATTTTGATAGTGATCCAATTCGATCCATAATTTAAAAGATTGTCAAAATCTCAATTCAATCCAATCCAATCCATTAGAATGACAAATCAAACCAATCCAATCACAACAGATTGTACCAAATTACGGATTTTATTCGATCCATGTGCACCACTACATGTAGGGCTATTTGGAGAGAGGGTTATAAGTATAGATGAGAGTCCTCCACTCTCAAGTCTTCTCCCTTAATATTCAATGGAACTTAGGCTCTCATAATGCAAGGAACTCGCGTGCGGAAAAAGAGAGAGTGTGCCCTCTCTTTTATACACATTGTGGACGTTCCCTTAGAGTACAACTCTAAGAGGAGACATCTACCATGATGGCCTTTGGATGATCAATCAAGGGATAAGATCTCATCCTAGTCATATGTTAATTAAGAGATAAGTTGACTCTTAATTACCATCTAAAATAAATAAATAGCAAAAAATAAAAAATAGGAGAGTCTTGAGATAGAATTGGGACTCAACGTCCAACCTTTTTAAGCTTGGACGTCCCCTTTGTCCTAATTCATGTACTATTTTTGGTTTGTTAGTTGTTGCATTATCATCATGATAATTCAATTATTCATCATTGAGAAATTTATGAGAGTTACCTCACAAAAATGTAAATCCAATTTATATTTAATTTCCAATGTGAATCCAATTCACATTTATTCCTTGAAATAATATATGAATCATATTCACATACACTTACACACACATATTATGAATCAATATCCATATTAATTAATTATATATAATGTGGACAAAAATCTAGATATACACATATCCATAATAGTTATTATTATCATATTATTGATATCACTAAATACAAATCCTAATCCAATTTAGGACTTGTGAGTAGAAATCGTGGATATAATGTCGGGGAGATCATATTATCCACGTATAATGGTTTGAAATTTGGATAATTATTTAATTTCAGGGTTTATACAACTTTTCACAAAACATAATACACTCCCATATTTGAGCTCGAGTTGAAACACTTCACACTCTATGTGAGATCAACGAAACACATTACCCTCTCCATGAGCAGGAGAATATATCAATGATCTGAACCCAATTTCCACGATCATTCTAATTAGTGTCCAAACCTTTTGGATCTTAGATTTGAGCTCATGAGTTAAGTTCATCACCTTTTCCATTTCCATTACTATTTCCAATATTTGGACATTGAAATTGGAATTGCATATCGGAGTCAAATGAAACGAGACTTAGTCTGATTAATTATCATACCACTAAGCCAAAAAGTGGAGTCATTAAAATCCATCTGGTTTCATCATTCCAACGGAAGTGTCATGGTAGAGATCTCTCAAGATAGTTTTAACCCGAGTATTTCCAATACCCACTCATCCTTCATACTTAAAGATTTTAATATATCTGAAGTTCAAACCCTAGTTTAACTGTCTTCTTATAATATATCAATAGATTTGCATTCGATAATTGGGTGACGATATTAATCTATACTTTCCAAAAGTATACATTAATATTTTGAATTTGTGTCTTATTTCATAATCAAGACGACCATGCATGGAATTCTTTACGACCTCAAAATATCTCATGAGTGTGCTCTATCTCCTGGTTCGTTAAGCATGAACATATATGACTTCTTTGAGAGATCATGCTTATCATATGTCTTCACATCCACGCCAACTCACTGGTATATGGACGTTGATTAGGCCTTCAACCTAATGTTTTTTTAATGTGCACACTCATGCATATAGACGTATATGCATGATCGTGACAGTTACGATCCAGATCTTAGTTTATCTCAATCTCATCAAGTCAACTCTTTGATTTGAATATTCTGATACTTCTGAATCAATATTCCTTTGTAGAGGGTATGCATCAAGAAGTTGGTCAGAAATCAGTCTTTAGAGAAAGATTGTCATCTATTTTTCAGATTGTAGATCATTATTGAATATTCGTGATATTCAATATTACCACGGTACATAATATAACTGTACAAAGGTCTCTGAACATTAAGTGTGTCCACAATGATTCATTTCAGATAGACATTATAAAACAATAACTTTTATAACATTAATGGATCGTCAAAAGCTTGTAAGTCCAACTCATATTTTATCACTAGATGTGGATAAATTACTCCAAACTACGAAAGTATGTCCATGCATGGCTACTTAAAAACAGCAAAAGGAAAGTTATCTAATTGGAACTTATGTAATATATGACAAGCAAACCTATGTGGTCGGAGGATAAGACCAAACAAATCTTAGATTGATTGGCTTTCCCATTATATATGTCCAACTCTAGAAATAACTCTTTTTTTTCCCATCATATATGTCCAAGATCCACCACTAAATTGGTTATTTTCCTACGTAAATATGTTGAGACCAATCAAGCAATAATCAGAATACTTCCTGGGCATCTACAATGAATCTACATGCCATTGGAAATATGGAATGCTATGGCACTATTGATATTGAAAAATTCAAGGAGAATATCATTTCATTGTGTCCTTGAGAGCATACAAATAATTGGAAGTATCATACGCATTAAAGAGAGAAAGAATGCATGATCTACTTCTCTCCTCGTCGCAAGAGGGAAACTATAATTAAAGTGGGAGGACACGAGCTCCTCTCCTCGTTATGCAAGGTGGGTGTAACATTCTAAACGTTATTGAGTTATACTTAGGTGATCCAGATCCGATAAAAAAAGAGAGATCAAGTTGACCACAATTGAACTAATACATTAATATTAAATATCAAACCAATTAATTATTGAGAAACAAATATGATTTGGGTAATTGTTTATATTTTACTAAAACTTAAGAGTTGTGTATATAAAAAAAGAGTTACATATTAATTTGTTGGTATAAAATTTAAATACTATCTAATTGGTTGAACTTGCAAATAAAATAGCTTAGTGAACTTATTTAATTAGATAAAGAGAATATAGTTAGTTGTCAACAAATTGAGATAGATGATTTTTTTAATCAAAAAAATCATGAGGAGTAAAAGATATAATTAAAAGAGGATGATAATTAAGAATTTGAATTACCATTCTGTTTTTATATGATGGTGAGGAGCCTTAAAATAGTTTAATATTCATAGCTCTCTCTTCCTCTGCCTAAAACACTTATCTCTCATCCTCAAACGAAGGCTCCAAGGCGTGGGAAGCGATCCTAAGGTTCGGTGGTTCATCGAGACGCTCAAGGAAAAGGTAGATGACCTATATCCCTCCTCTTGTGCTCCGTTTTGAGATATATTAGAACCATCGTAAATGTTGATTTCTTCTTTTATACTTGATTATCCAATCATTTAATGATTTTAAATTCATGCAAATGAATCTTTTTTGTATAACAATGTTTATATTGTGTTTTTTTTATCATTGTGTTAATTTCTAAATCATGTGAAGTGGGTCATATTTTGGTGGTCGAGTTTTTGTGTCCGAAACAAAATTCAAACGTTTATATTGTTAGGAATGTGATTTTATAAGATACAAGTGTAATTTTAGGGTGAAACAGATTTGATTTGAATGGATCGGGACATCAGACAATGACACCGTGTTAGATTGGATGTTTTCGATGTTCAGAAATTTACTCTGAGAGATCTAGACATTGGATTTGAAATCTGAGACCAAATTGCATAGATCGCCGAACCATTAAGTTACAACCCAAATTTCTTATCAATCGGATATAATTTGGTAGGTCAAATAAATTTTCTCGTAAAACTGCGCAAAAACTGAAGAAAGGTGGATTTGGGGAGACCATGTTTCTGATTTCATCCACCCACCCACATGGGCGGTCCAATCAGGGGATGACACATGTTACTCTTACTCACATGTTGAAGAGAATAATTTTGGACGGTGGGGACCTCTTCTTTTGGACATTTTATGATAGTATCCCTCTTCTCCTTCCATTTTATACATAGAAAACTCCTTTTTAGATTTTAAATTAAAAGGTAGGCTTTATTGGAGATTTTGTAGGCATATCCACGAGAATAAAAATATTTGAAAAAATATCAAATGTGCTCAGATGACTTTTTATAGGAAATTAGTAGTAGTTAGTTAACTTGCTATCTTTGTGAAATTGCATACGTCTCTAAAAATCTATCTTTATTTAAATGAGTTTTTTGAGGTCTTAAAAATTCTAAAAAATCTATAAAATCATAAAATTTATTTGTTTGCTTCTTTAACACTTTGGAGAATTTCCGGAAATTATGAAAAATTACGAAAATATCCTTTGTGCTCTAAATGTGCTTATTTATGCTTGTAATGTGTGTGTTCCTATGAAATAGAGCATGTATTGAGTCATAAATCATTTCTTAATTCTTATTTTTTGTATACAGATAATGTTGAGATATAATTAAATTATATGGTATTGTTTGAAGATCGATTTTTTTATTATTGGATATTATTTTCTTTTATGAAGGGCATCGTTGCTTAAACTTTGTGAATATCATTATAACATTAATGATAGATAAAAGCTAGCATGTTTGTGATAATTGATGTTCATGATAAAATTTTATGAAGTGGCTGAGAGTGTTTTGATCCTTTTAGTGCCACGTTTTCTCTAAGTAGTTTGCTAAGTTTGGAGATGCTTTGTGTTCCTTCAAATTTATGAAGTCACTTTACTGCGTGAATATGTTGTGCTTAAATAAATATTCCAATTTAAATGCCGTCACTTAAAATATAGTTTGGAAGTACATACATGAACTTAGATGTGTTGGGATACTAATATACGGAGGACCCCTGTCCCTGAATTACATAGTAGCTTGGAGCCGTACCACTTAGAACATAAGTTCTTTAAGATATGAGCTAATCTTCCACTATAGTTTACAAAGGTAGCCATGAAAGATATTAAGTGATGTTGCAATTAAGTTGGATTATTTCACTGAAGTACTTGAACTAATATGAAGAAAATAAACCAAGGGAGTCATGAACCCAAGGGGCTTTGGGTAGATTGTGTGGTAGCTCAACTCGAACTTAAGGGGAATGAAAAGAGATTAGGTCACACTGATGGGGCCTAATATTATATATATACATGTCATACTCGTGTTATCTTTCGTGTGACAAGGATTGCTTATTTATGCATTGTGTGAAGCCTCGTAGTGACAAGCAGTACCTTATAACCATACCCGTGTATCTTTAATATGAAATAAGTTCAAGAGTAGCCACTCAATTACGTATAGTAAGGGGTTTTTGAAAATTCTGTTAGATTCTTACCTGCAAGAGGAATCTGATTGTACTTCCTTCTCTCGTACTTAGTAGCCAAAGTATGATTAATAACTTGTTAAATGAAGAAATTAAATAGAAATAGAAGTCCTTTCTTGTAAGTTGATATGTTACGTTTATTGATATAATACAAATGCTCAAACCTTCGTTGAGATTACTGGCATGACATTGTTGCTTACATGTTCATGTACAGTTTAATATATCTATTTACTTGCTAGTGACTCAGATTAAATGCATGTCAAGTCTTAATGTATTTTTGATATTATTCTTGTCAATTACTCATTAAAAGGATACTCGTTGAAGTTGCTCATTACCTGACACTCTTCGCCTTGACATAGCCTTATATATTTGTATGTATTGCTTGATGTGGGTAGTTAGCTCACCTTTCAATTTGTGATCCAGGTAAAGGAATTGCTCAAGAGGAGACACTTGGTGACTATCTGGAGAATTACGCACTTCTGATAAAGAGGGGGTCATTTGATTCTAATTTTCTAGCCTATTTCACTTTTCTTATAGTTAGGGAGTATATTTTACGTCGTGTAATAAAGGCTTTCTAAGTTTTTCTTTCTGTTGGGATATTATTTATATCATGCTATCTTCTTTTATGTTGAATATATATACATCTTTCTTTCGTGTTGGAATTGGTTATGTTTGGTTATGTAAATGTTTCATATTTGATGCTAGATGACTCGATTTTAGGTTGACTGATGAGATTAACTCCCCGCACAGGAACATTCGCACTAGATCTGGATTGTCCTAGGGTGGGGTTGTTACAGTGGGCAATGACCTGAGAAAAATGAGGGTTGCGATCGCAAGTATGTTCCAACAACCTTAATCACCTTGAAATTTAAATAGGTTTCAAAATTGAAGGGCTAAATGTGGATTGGTGTGAAAGATGATTCATGGATTATAAAGCTTTGTTTGCCTTGATCTATAGCTCAATAGAAAGATAGTGAATCCCTCTTTTGATCAAGCTATCAAGCTCGATAAATAGATAGCCATCGTGGGCAAAGGCGATGGAGGAAGGAAGAGGCACAATGTGCGAGGTTGTGGAATATAGAACATTTAGTACCACATGGGTCATTAGTTATTAGGATCCTTGCCCTTGGTTGATCATTAAGGTCCCTAGGGGTGGGTGTGGATGTGGAACATGTAGTCCCATAGGTGGCATCCCTTATCAAGGCCCCTTCCATTGCAACACGTGTTTGACGATACGTAAAATTATCATTGAAAAATAAAATAAAATAAATAAAATAAACAAATCTAAAATAACTTATACAATATAAATAAGATAAATTAGTAATAATTATGTTTGAAATCAAGCACATAACAACCAAATAGAAGAATATAGTTATTTACATGAGAATCTTTTCTTATCTCCCTCGCAAGAGATTAGAGCTCTCTTCACTAAGATGGTGATAAAAGAAAGGGGGGATGAGCACACTATATAGTAATGGATAAATGATCCCCATTTAAAGATCCGTTTACCCCTATAAACATATGTCCAACTCAAAACTCCCCGTTAAGTTAGACAATCGTGTTAACCATGCCCATGTTGCCTACACTAATCTCAAATTGCACCGTAGGTAGCCCCTTCATGAAGAGATCTCGGAACTTGGTTGTTGGGTTTCCTGCGAGGAAGACATGCCTCTTCAACATCAATCTTCTCACAAATAAAATATCTATCGATCTCTACATGATTTATCCTATCATGCATAACTATATCATTTGCTGGATTTATCGCATCTTTGTTGTCACATAACATCTTCATTGGCATATCAACTTTGATGCCCAAGTCGTGTAAAAGAATATTCAGCCATATGAATTCAGTGATACCGTTTGCAAGGGCTCGATACTCTACTTCAACACTCAATCTTGAAACAACACCATGTTTCTTACTTCGCTAAACAACAAGATTTCCACATGGATACGTTGTATAACCCGAAGTAGATATTCTATTGTTAATAGAACCGATCCAATCAACATCAGTGTAGCCTTCAATAGCTACATCATTATTTCTCTTGAATTAACATAAGACCTTTTCCAGGTGATCCTTTTATGTAGCCATAATTCTGTCGATCGCGTTAACATGAGAAGTAATAGGAGCATGCACGAATCGACTCACACAACATATATAATATAAGGTTTAGTAAGTGTAAGATAAATGAGTTCAATATTGGATACCTTCCTTTCCCTGCATCATGAAGAGGCTTACCATCCTCTTTGCTCAATTTATGATTAGTCTCCATAGGATTAGCAGTTGGTTTGCATCCCAACATATAGAAAACCCTTCAACAACTCGAGAGTGTATTTAAGTTGGTTGAGGAACAAACCATTTGGAGACCGAGCCATCTTAATGCCTAGGAAGTATGTCAACTTACCTAGATCTTTTACTTCAAATTCAATTGCAAGAGTCTTCTTTATATTAGGGATTTCATCTTTGTCATCACCAATATGACTCATGTCATCAACAAAAACTAAAAAAATGCATGTTTTTTGCCAGTCCTCCTTGTTAATAGAGTGTGGTCTCCATTCACTTGAGTACACTGATGAATATGTGATTCATATACTCTAAATACTCGATTTTAGCTCTTATCCTCATGTAATTAACCCCATAAAACCCCTAATTAACATTTCTTGTGATCCATTAAAATGCACCACTTAACATCCTTATGTAAAAAGCTGCAATACATGGAGTGTGTTTGTGTAAATATTCACATGTACATAATCTGAATCTCACTTATTTTTAATTAATTCATACTAACTACAAATTTACTAAAAACTCCATTGGGTACTTATCACAAATCCTAATCAAAGAAAAATACCATAAAAATACTAAACTTGTATGTTTGTCTAATAAACCGAAACCCTACTTTGAGAGACTAAAAACCATAAAGATCGATATCTCATCCATACAATCTCATGTGACATTCTTCTAAATACCATTGTTTTAATGTGCTCTCAATTATCTATAAAGCAAGATCAAAATTAAAGAAATCGGAGTTCATATGTGAAACTTGGATTTTAGGACTGAATTGCATACTGTACGAAGAGTCGATTTTTAACCTATCATTTAATTACAAAAATTAATGATTTTAATCTGTGTATTTATCATTTGCTTTCTTTAATTTATGTTTTAACTGACCATAAAGAAATCAAATCTAAAAAATATCAAAAACAAAAGGAAATGGTGTTGTGATCATGTATATACATATATATTTTTAACTTTCTTGATTTTTATTTCCCTTTTTCTAATTTATAAAAATACAAAAATACACATTAGTGTTTATTTCTATTTCTAGTATTTTATGTACTTTTATTTTGCAATAGTTTTTATCAAAAATAAAAATAAAAAAACAATATATTGAAAAAGAAGTATTTTATTCTATAAATTTATTCCTAAATTTTGTATCTTGCACAAGAGTCATATTTTGCTTTTAACTCCTTCATGAAAAATGTAGATCTCCTCAGGATACATGTTTTTCATGAAGGCTATTTCTCATTTGAGTCCATCTTCTATTTCCTTTTAATTTTTCTTTCTCTTTTAAGGTCTGGTCAAGAAGTCAAAGCCATGTGGCATCATATTATTCGCCAGGTCCATTCTCCCTAAAACATATTCTCCCTACAAGAAACTCCTCACCTCTCTTCCTCTATATTAATCACGTGATTTAGATACTTGACCTTGGATCAACTCCCCCCCATACACAATCGTTACACTTGAACTCACCTTGGATTCACATCTTTCTCCTCCATTATGACGCAAGACACCATGCATGTAACCTCCGACATCCTCCAACCATTTCACCCTCGAAACCCAGTCGTTACCACTGCCTCTAACTCACCTATAATCCCTAACTCATTCCTGTCACCACCTTCATCTGCCAATGGAATGAGCAAAACTACCAGACCCGTGGTTCCCATAGGTGACAACATCGGAGAGCAACAGGAGTGGTCCCAACCACCTACTATGGTGAGATCCAAGGAGTCGAGGCTCCTTGCTATAGCTCCTATTCCAAGAAGTTGTGTACCTTTGAAGACTCATGATAAAGTTTTCTGGAGGCTAAGATCAGAGATAGCTCCCTCGAGTCCTCTCGAATACGACCAAACTCATCAGGTAACTATCATCCATGTTCTTCTTCGTGAGGAGATCATACTTCTGCTATAGATCCATCTTTCCTTGATCTGAAATCCATCCTCGTTACAGACCCTACACCCTCATCTTCTTCCCTCCTCAATTCCCTTCTTCCTTCCAGATCTTTTAACTCCGACGAATACCCATCTCTAGAGATTTCGCTCCAGATCCTCCACAAATGCAGGAGCCCTGACCCTATTCTTGTTCCAATTGTATTTCAAGGTACGATCGAGTCTCAAAATGACCTGATTCATAGGTCTCCACACACTACTAGGACTTATATTCATATATGAAGCAACTATACTTTGCACCTACATGTGAAGAAGTAGTCAAAGAATTCAATAACCACTTCCAACCCCAGTCATATCGAGTGACCAAATCTTACATGCTCCATAAGCCAGAAACCCCCCAAGTTTAGTCGGTGTTAGTACCTCCACCAGATATCCATTCTCTATCGAAGCTTTGGGCCAACGTTTCAATATAGACTCATGTTGAAGAGAGATTTCGTGCGTGCCTAAAAATAATGATCCTCACTAAATAAATAGTGAAGATAACATTGTCGTTGAGGCGACCCGCAAGAGATCTCTCATTCAAATAACAATTAACCCACAATAAATATAAATCAATGAATAGCAAAAATGTGGAGTTAAAATTTATTATATCTTATGATTTTTAATTTCTTATTTAAATATTCAATATAGAATATACAAGGCTAAATATATATTATAGGTGAATATAATTATAAATATTAATAAATATAATCAAAACATAAAAAATAAAATGTTTTTAGATTTTATATATTTTCTAATGTTTTTATGATTTTATATATATTATTATTATTATTATGTATTTTTAAAATAAAAAATCCAAAATCATGGAATGACATGATTGATTTGAATATTAAAAATAACAAATAAGATCCAAAATTCTTCAAATCAATTTTAATGGATAAATAATGATATAAAGAAAATTCAAAAACAAAAATAAAGGTTTTTGCTATTTTTGGTGATTTTAATACTTTTTGTTGGATTTTGGAGTTTTTTAATTTTTTTACCTTTTCTTTCTATTTTTAGGTTTTTTTAATCTGGAAATATAAAGTACTAAATTAAAAAATATTTTTTTTTGAATTTTTCAAAATGTTTTTCTATTTTTTGGTATTTTCTAAGTTAAATAGGGACAAAAACATGCTCATTTGATTTTTAATAAATAGTTAATATGTCCAACGTAAAAATAAAAACAAGGCAGAAAAATACATGTTATTAGGAAGCTAACTCTATTTTTGCATAATTTTTGGATCTCGGGTGCTATTTTAAATAATTGAAACTTAAGCAATAAAAATGCATATACTAGTGAGGGAATATTTGCAATAAAATTAAATGACAAGGGTGCATGGGAATTTTCCCAAAAATATACAATGTATATTTAATTTTATTAGATTAATTATAGTTCAAAAACTCGCAAGGGTATACATGCAATTCACCCTTGGGATGATATGTGACTGATCTAGACTGGACCTATTTGTAATTTACAATAAAGTCAGAGCCTCTATGTAAAAAGTCCAAATTCTTTATTCTACACTATATATTTACAAAACTAATAAATAAATGCAGATTTGAGTGGGGCGAGATATGCAATTTACCCCTATAAGCACGCCATCGAATGACGTTGATTCTCTCACTTAAACATGTGGCAACACAGGGAGGCTTGATACCACTTCGTCGATCTACGGTCGAGATTACATCTGGGCTTTCATCGGACTGATGAAGCGGGCGGTGAATGAACGACCACAATCAAATCTGGGACGACGCCTTGATCCAACGGTTGATGCTTTACTCGAAGAACATGGAAGAAGGTCCATGACTCTGAGATTAAATCCTTGATTCCTCCTTCATCCGATGGTCTTCTTTGACTATCTTAGGCTCTACATGCCTGGGGAGATCTTCCGCAGTTGGGGATGCTTTTAGAAAAGTTCAGGACCCAGTGTTGGGGTTCTGGAGCTCGATCGAAGCATGTGGCACCTGGAGTCTCCTTCCAGGTCCATAATAGACCCACGAAGGGTCCTTGGAAGATGGGACCTACACAAAACAATTCTATGGCCTGAGGCGAATGTGGTCAGCCACTTTTGAAGCATGTTTGCATAAAAATGGAGGGCGACAAAGAGGGTCCGACGATAGGCATAGGAGAACCCATGATCTCCATATCACAGGAGTGATCTGGGTGGTTGATGATGGGTCAAACATGGAGAAATGGATAGGGAAGATAGTGGGATGGAAAGGGCGGTCAGAATAAGTGTGTGGCATGGTAAAAACATGCTCGGAGCTCAAGAGCTTTGGTGAGGTACCTAAGCTAAGCTACGCTAAATCATGAACCAGAACGCCAAATAAAATACGGAAAATGAAAGACATAAAAGAAATCTACCTAATAAAGATAAGTGTGTAGCTCTTACACCAATCCGGAGGACCAGGGAGCAGGGAAGCCGACGGTCCGTCGTGAGTCGCCTCTCCTCCTCCTCCAACTGCGCCGACACCTCAAGGGTGCTCCATCTATCACTTGAAGACTCGTTGGACCGAGGCTAGGGGGTTTTAAGATTCAAAAAGGGTTCGAAATGAAGAAGGAAGGAGTGGGGTTTATTTATGAACATGGTGGGGGACCCTTATTAACCTAGGGTTTGGGAAGAATCAATGCTATGTTCAACGGATTTTGAGTTTGGGCTTGAGCGACTGATGATAGAGGGTGGTCGTGGCGTAAAAAATCGACGAAAAGGATAGATGGAATGCGCAGGAAAAATGGTAGAAAAGTGGGACTCGACATCTCTGACAAGTCAGAGATGCCTGGAGGCTGAGTTGACCAGGGGTCAACAAAAGCAGTCACATGATTGGGCCACATCAGCCCAAGTCGTGACAAATAACAATATTATTCAAAAATAAATGAATTAAAATAGCGAGCTAATTTATTAATTTTTAGGTATAAAATAAAAAAAAATATTTATTATTTTATTTAGTATTTTAATATGTTTTTTATTTAATTTTGGGGTTTATTTATTACAACTTCATTTTAAGGTAATATTTATAGACATATTCATCTATGTTTTGTATATTTTATTTTTATTTTTTATTTCTGATTTTATTATTTTATTTTATCAATTTATATATTTATAGCTTATTTTATATACACAAATATATTTTTATTGTATTTTTCTGATCTTATTTATACACTTAAATAAATAGGGCTATGTATTATATAGGTATAATTATAGGTATTTCATCTATGTGTTTATGCATACTGTTTTATTTTTGTATTTTATTTGTTGTTTCCTTTATTTTAAATATGTACATACATTATAAATAATATAAAATTATAAAATTATAAAATTATAAAAATAATAAAGATTAGATAAAATGAATATTTTATTCATGTATATTGTACAATAGAGGTCCAAAACCTATCTTTCACACCTTAATTCCAAAAAATATGAAACCACCTTCATTAAATAACTTATTAAAATTATATACAATAAAAGTAACTTTGATACTTTTTGAATTCTTATTTAGAAGATATGGGTCTGGAAAGTTTGGGTTTTGGCTTTTTATTTGAGAATAAAATGCACACGGTATATTATTTTTGTGTAAACTCAATTTTTTATTTTTATTTGTATTTTCATCTACAATTTCATGTACAAAGTTTCTTTATTTGAGGTATAAATAATAAAGAATAAAATAGGTCCAAAAAATGCATTATTAATAAATGAATAAATAGGTTTTTTATTGTATTTTGGCCCTTATCTCCTCCTACTTTATTCCTTATGGACCAAGTCAATTCTTGACTTGGTCTTGGGGTTTATGGTTATAAAATACCTTTGGTATTTTATACGTTTTCTTTTCTTTATTTTATTTTTTGGCATTTAAATAGTATTTTATATATACTAAATGGAATAAATAATTGATGTTAATTTGTACAGAATAATATTATTTACATACATTAGCTGGGAGTTTTAGGATCAAAATTATAGAATAAAGGTGATGAAATGGAAATTCATCACCCCCTATACTTGCCTTTGCTAGTCCCTAGAAAACAATTATGTAATGAGTGCAGAAAAATGAAAGTAAAGAAAAGAAAAAGAAAGAAAGAAAGTGGATTGAATTTAAAACTCAAAATTATCTTCACAAGATCAAATTTTGGAGCTCGGGTCAGACCTTGGTGTGAGAATGTGTGTGTAACCTGGTCGGGAACCGGATTTAAAACACAACAGCCTTCGAGAGTCACAGAACTCGGTTCAAACCACCTTAATAGCTATGCCAGAATTAGTCTACATCATATGCAACCCCTTATGATGATGAAGCTGACTTGTACACTGTAAGCGATAGTGTCTCTTCCCAACTGTAATGACAAAAGAACTGACTTCTCCCGCATGACAACCCAATGATTCCCTAATCCAGCAACTCTTTCCTCGATGAGCGGGGTATTCCCTTCTAAGTTCAAGTGCATCCGACTCAAGAGGAGGGGGTTAAGAGAAGAAAGTCATCCAGTTGCAGGCTCAAATGATATGACTTTGAAGCTCAAGCTTGCATATTTCAAATATATACATACTCTGGCAGACATTTTATTTTCAATCGGGCCTAACCACTTTTTTGGAGACTTTATTTTGCATTTTTTTGAATATTATATACATCAACATTTACATAAGGAGTTTTCCCTCTTGAACCAGAAGACTATCCTCTTTTGAAGCATTATTGCAACCCACACTCTCCTGTCTAAAGACGTCGACGCCACTGGTCGGGTAGGGGTGCACTTCCCTTCCTAGAAGAGGATGAATGTTTCCACTCATGTACGTCTCATATCAGTAAATCCAATCCCCTCACCACTTCAATTGAGTTGATTCAAGTGAAAGGTGCAAGTATCCAAGTTAGGTCACGACTGACAAAAGTCATGTGTGTGTCTCGAAAAGTTCTAGTTTGGCAGTTGAGGTGTCTTGAACCCAGCCTTGAGTCTCAAAGAATTAAGTCTGAATAGACCTGAAGTACCTCAAATCCAGTTCTTATAAGGTTCCAGTTAAGTTAGGTGAATTAAGGTCCAACCAAGCTCCAATATTCGACTTTACTCAGACTAGTTCAATTATCAAACTCAATCCAAAAAATACAAATGCTATATGAATGCTATGTACAATGCAATGAAAATCTTTTTGTGATACAATTTTCAAACTTTTGAACTTTTATGGATTTTTGAAAAAAATTTCGCAAAACTTTATGCAATTTTCAAAAAGATTTTGCCAATGTTTTTGGTAATTTTAAAAACAGAAAGACTTTTGGCACAATAAGGAAGTATGTGCAGCTTACATGGGTGTGCCTCTTTTTATTTAAAAGGATTTACATATTGAGTGTTAGTAATTTTTATAAGTATGTATATACAATTTGTAAAGAATTTATTTGAAGGATGTATATATTCCTTAAACTTATTTGAACATGGTTTTACAAACAATTTTGGAAACTATAGGCCAAAATAATTGTTGCAAATAAAATTTACAAACATTTACAAACATTTGAAAACCATTTTGCAAAGATTTTTCAAACACTATATATAGATTTTCCAAATATTTTTGCAACCATTTTCACAACCATTTGTAAATAGATTTTCAAAACATTTCTATTTTACAAAAAGAAAAGAAATTTTTACAAACCAAATATTTTTACAAAGGTCGAAAATATTTTAAAAAATATTTTTCAAACAGTTTTCAAAAGATTTTTCAAATATATTTTCAAACTATTTTCCAAACATTTTGCAAAACTTTTTTACCTGATTTATTAATCAGTATATACAAAAAGAATTTGAGGAATAATGTGCATCTTTTTATTAATTCTTTAATGAATTGGATATGTATATATAGTATTTTAGCCATATTACGAAAGTATGAGTTATGGCTAAAGTATATACAAAGTATATACGACCCCCCTATACTTAGCTTGAGCTATGTCCTTATAGAATGAAGAGAAAAGAGAAGACATAACTCGTACTAAGTATAAAAAGCCTATACTATAATGACGAATAAAGAAGGAAAGAGGAAGAAATAAATGAATACGATGTCAACCATCCCCCCTATACTTAGGATCAAATAATCCTAAGTATAGCAGACTGTATCTACATGTAGGGAGGGTCAAGGGTGGGAATACACAGATCACAACTCGGCCTGTCTCCCCCTATACTTAGGGTAAAATGTACCTAAGTATAACAGAGAAAATCAACAAGAGAAAAGATAAGCGATGGGATTAATAAAAAGTAACTGATAACAAAAGAGAGAATACATTGGGTGAATATACACATCACTCCCCCTATACTTAGGGTAAAAGAGCCTTAAGTACAGGCAACAATAGAGGTGATGAAACAGAATAGAGAAAGAACAACCAAATAGGTGTACCCCCTTGTACTTAGGACAAAGTACGTCCTAAATATATACACACAGATATAGAGGATGATCTGGGGTACACATGACACAGGGAGAAAGAATGAATGAAAAGACAAAATACATATATACAAGTAGTCAAAACTGGTGAAGTGCGGGACTGTATCTGATAGTTGAATACCGTACTCTCGTCATCATCTCCCTGTGAGAACGGTGACGCAGTCAGAAGTAGAAAGGCACTCTAATATACAATCAAGTGGGTATTTACTATTAAGGAGGAGAGATCGAAAACTAAGCCAGGATCCGATAGCGAAAGCAGAACATTGGCTTATAAGAATAGAGTGGAAGATCAAAGTCGATATCGTAAGACAAGAAGGAGGAAGGAACGGTGCAGCTCCATGTCACTCATAGTCTCAAGAGGACACGAAAAGTGAAGAACATGAGACTCTCTACATATGTTGATATTCGATGGACCTAAGGTCGAAAGATCAAGAACATACCGAATATCAAAATACATGGCTCAACCTTGCGAGGGTTGTCAAGGAGAGCAGACTTAGATGGGTCAGAGATCTCAGAAAAATCAGAAAACTCAGTTTCATGATCCATCGAATAGGATACACAACCAGAGATGAGATCGAGTACATAAATCCGAAGACTCGACTTTCTGCTCTACAAGATCAGAGACAATAGAAATGAGGCTGAGTACCCACAAAATGATGTATCCTTCCGCAGATAACCCTCGAGGAGTGATACATACTAAGCAATGAATAATCAGAACAGAACTCATCCCTGCGAGGGTCGCCAAGGAGAGTAGACTCAAAAGTATTAGATCCATCAGAAGGATCATCAAAAAAAGGTCTCGTGCTTTGACAAATCGAACAGACAATCAGATAGTGAGAGACCGAAAGATCGAGAAAATGTCGCAATCTCCCACATATAACCCTCAGGGAGTACTGGGAACTTGGCAATGAATAGTCGAAAGAAAGTAACTCCTCCTTGCAAGGACTATCAAGGAGAGAATAGTCAAAGGAGTCCATATAAGCAGGCTCATGCTTTGACGGATCGGACACACAATCAGATAGTGAGACCAATAGCTCATATCAAACGACTCGGTTTCGTGCTCCACTGGGGTGGACACATATGCAGTGAGTCAAACCGACCGTAAAGAAAATGTTGCATTCTCTCGCGGATAGTCCTCGATGAGTAATGCAAACTAAGTCAATCAAATCATAGAAGTACTGACCTCAAGTCTCAGGTCCTTAAAAATAATTAATCAATCATCAATAGGAGGGCATAAGGCGATAGGAGTGATAAAAGATCATCAGGGCAGTCATAGTGCAATCCCTCAAATCAATCAAATTAGTTGAGATGGATTGAGATATCGGACAGTGAGTCTCTAAGTTCTACATGGGGATAGGAGAATCAGGAGATGAAGGATGAATCAGTCAAGAATGATGAGTGAAATCACATGGGTTTCGAACATTGTCGCTTTGAAGCACATAAAGAGTTAGGACATCAAACATCTGAATCAAGACGGGCGTAACCTCATAAGAGATCGTACAATTATAACTCATGGAATCATCATCATCAACTCATCGGGAATTAATCACATCCTCAATCCAGTGTGCGAGATAAAAAATCCTCAATAAAAAATGACACCTTTAATAGTGCCAAAATCAAAATCCTCAACAATCTCTATGCACATATCAAATTCGAATCCATAAAAAATAACACACCAATCTCAGTATCCTCAAATTTGCCCAGCTTACTCAAAGAATTCCTGCAATCACAACCTTGATGCGGGCCTCATCTAGTAGCATTGCAATCTTGGGTGAAAGAAGGGATGGCACGAAGGGAACGAGGAGGGTGGGATAGAAGAGAGTCTTTTTTAACCGGACCAGAGATAGGGTGATATGGGCAAAGAGGTAGCCGCAAAATCTGGCTACTGAAGTGAAGATCAGGACCTGACATCACGACTCAATAAAGGAAATAATATAAACAAAGAAAGGGATATGGACTCAATAAAAGGAAAACCCAAGAACTTCAGGATCTACACTCAAAGAATGATGAACGTGAATGGACCCAAAATCACAATCAATGTACAAGACAAACCCCCAATTCACCTACTCAACACAGTGAAGATAAAAAATAGTGGTCATTTATCTTTTCTATTTTAGAGTTAGGTACTTCAAAAAAGTTGTACAAACACGTAGTTAGGCCTGGGATTTAGGAACTAATCCTTAATGTGTATGTGAGAATAAAATGTGCATATAATTAGGGGGTTGCTCTCCCCAAGATAATGATTCCATTATGTTTATTTTTACAAGTCCAATAGAGTTAGCAGTCCCAATCATTTTTTTGTTATTGCCCTTTTTGTTATTTTTCAATACAATCATCTAATGATCTTCCAATCCCATTAGCATCTTAGGTGGTCAAAATCAGAGGGAGAAGATCAGAAAAGACATGCAAGTCCAGAATCGTTGATGTGTGCAAAGTCAAAAGACTTACAGTGCTTCCCCGCTCTGTCTATGTGGGATGCATAACAGAATTAAAAGCTACACTACATGAGATGCAAGCCGATGAAATCACCTTAAAATAGAATATGCTATTATCGTAAAGCACCAGATGCTAACTATCTATATACAAGATCTAAGTCCAATCTTCGATGTCACTTGATGCCCGCCACAATGTGTCCTTCCAGCATTATATGTGACCTATCTCGACACGTGGTCTCAAGTCTAAATAGCAAACATTTGCGATTTGACTAAGTCCAAAAGCGAGTCTATAGGCACATGCAAATATATTAGGGCTTTGGACTTTAATCTATCGAGCAAACGCATCCTAAGTTAAGGCTCATTCACACAAAAGAAATAAAAATAAAAGCGAAAAACAAATAAAAAAGAAATCGATGAAAACATGAAATCACGATGAGGTCCCTAAGGGAACAATCCCCGACAATGAACCTCATGTAGTGAGAAGTGTCCGAGAGAGTCCTAATTATTACAAATTAAGTGTTATCTCTCTCTCTCTCTCTTTAATTTACAAAATAAAATAAAATGAAATGCAAGTGAAGGGACTGTCTTTCAAAAAATCATCCAAGTCTTCATCTGTTGCTCTCTCCAGCCAGATAAGTCAGAAAGCTGGCTCCGCCTTGCTTGGGTGCCTAGGTCCTCCTAGGAAGTAGTCCCTTGTGTAGCGGTCCCTCACAACAAATTTAAACAAGGAGAGGTGTTAGACAGTTCATAATTAGTATCAAATGAAATAAATAAACAAGATAAAAATAAATAAAAATAAATGATAAAAATAGACAAGAGAGAAGAACAAATAAAATAATCCAACCTATGCAGCATTGCTCCCCGACAACATCACCATTTGTTGAAGAGAGATTTCGTGCGAGCCTAAAAATAAAGATCCTCGCTAAATAAATAGCGAAGACAACATTATCACGGAGGCGACCCACAAGAGACCTCTCATTCAAACAACAATTAACCCACAACAAATATAAAGTAATGAATAACAAAAATGTGGAGCTAAAATTTATTACAACTCTACAAAAAAGGTGTATATTATGCAAGTATATGTAGAGGTCGAACACATGGAGCAGAAGGTAGATTGGGCAATGATGCTAAAAAATTATTATTTTCTCTTATCCATTTATTATTTTTATGGGTTTTTAATTTTCTATATTTTTTATATTTTAATTTTTATATTATTTGGGTTATTTCTAATTTTATAATTTTTTTATATCTTCTAATTTTTAATTTCTTTTTTTAAAATATATAATATAGAATATATAAGGCTATATATAATATAGGGTAATATAATTATAAATACTAATAAATATAATCAAACATAAAAAATAAAATGTTTTTGCATTTTATATATTTTTCTAATGTTTTTGTGATTTTTGTAATTTTTACATATTTTTAAAAACAACCCAAATCAAGGAATAATATATAGACAATATTGATTTAAATAGTAAAAATAGCAAATAAGGTCCAAAATTCTCAAAATCAATTTTAGATAAATAATAATATAAGGAAAATTTAGAAATAAAAATAATATTTTTGGGATTTTTTGGTGATTTTCAATATTTTTACTTTTTATTTTTTTTCATTTTCTTTTTTTATTTTTAGGGATTTTTGGTCTGGAAATATAAAGTACTAAAATAAACAACATATATTTTTTTTGGAATTTTTCAAAATGTTTTTCTATTTTTTTGGTATTTTCTAAGTTAAACAGGGACAAAAACATGCTCATTTGATTTTTAATAAATAATAATATTCCCAAAATGCAAAAATAAAAAAAATACGTGAAAATACATGTTAGCAGGCATCTGACCCTATTTTTGCATAATTTTTAGAGCATGGGTGCTATTTTAAAGAAATGAAATTCAAGAACAAAAAATACATATATTGACGAAGGCATATTCACAATAAAAATAAATGATAGGGATCGATGTGCAATTTTCTCAGAAATATATAACACATGTGTAATTTTATTAGACTAAATATAAATTCAAAAACCCGCAAGGATATACATGCAATTTTCCCAGTAACGTGGGACAACACATGAGCTCAGCTGGACTGGACCTATTTGTAATTTACAATAAATTTAGGGGTCTCTTTGCAAGAATTCTAATTTATTTCGCTACACAATATATTTACAAGACTAATAAATAAATACAACTATGAACGAGGCAAGATATGCAATTTACCCCTATAAGCGCGCCATAGACCTATGTTGAACGTCTCGCTTAAACATGTGGCAGCATGAGGAAGCTTTATACCGCCTCGTCGGTCTACGATCGAGATTGCATCTAGGCTTCCATCGGACGGACGAAGCATACGGTGAATGAACAACCACGATCAAAACTAGAATGACGCCTTGATCCAACGATTGATGCTTTGCTCAAAGAATAGGGAAGAAGGTCCCTGCCTCCGAGCTTCGATCTTTGATTCCTCCTTCATCCGACGATCTTCATCGATGATCTTGGGCTCTACATCTCCGGGGAGGTCTTCCGCAACTAGGGATGCCTTCAGAAAAATCCAGGACCCAGTGTTGGGGTCTTGGAGCTCGATCAAAGCACGGGGCACCTGGAGTCTACTTCCAGGTCCATAATCAACCCACGAAGGGTCCTTGGAAGCTGGGACTAGCACAGAACAATTTTATGGCCTGAGGCGAATGTGCTCGACTAGTTTTGAAGCTATTTTGCGTAAAAATGGAGGGCGGTGGAGAGGGCCCGACGATAAGCGGAGGAGAACCCTCGATCTCCATATCAGGGGGGTGATCTGTGTGGTGGATGATGGGGAAAATGTGGATAAATGGATAGGGAAGATAGGGGATGGAAAGGGTGGTCGGAACAAGTGTGTGGTACATCGATAACATGGACGGAGCTCAAGAGCTTCGACGAGGTATGTAAGCTATACTACTCCAAATCATGAACCAGAATGCCAAATAAAATACGAAAAATGAAAGACATAAAAGAAATCTACCTAGTAAAGATAGGTGTGCAACTCTTGTACCCGGCCGGAGGACTAGGGAGTAGGGCGGTCAGAGGTCCACTGTGGGTCGCCTCTCCTCCTCCAACCATGTTGACACCTCAAGGGTGCTCCATCTGTCACCTGGAGACTCGTTAGAACGAGGATAGGGGGTTTTAGGATTCAAAAAGGGACCAAAATGGAGAAGGAAGAAGAGGGGTTTATTTATGAACATGGGGGGGACCCTTATTAACCTAGGGTTTGGGAAGAATCAGTGTAATGTTCAATGAATCTGGAGTTTAGGCATGGGTGACTGATGATAGAGGGTGATTGATGAATCTCAGATTCATCACTCTAAATCTCATTAATTAAGCTCAAATCCCTCAAAATCATCGGCATTTCTTCATTTTTTCTGCATAATTAACATTCATGTATGTTTTAATAATAATTGCATTTTATCACTCATTTTTGCACAAAATAAGAAGCCAAAAATCCTAGCTAAAATTGACATGTAAATAGTCTAACTACCTTGATTTTTAACTAATTCATGCTAACTCCAATTGACCCAAAACCACCTCCACTATGTACATATCACTAACAAGAATAAACAAAAAATACAGAAAAATCACTAACCCAAATAAGTGGACCAAAAACCCAAACCCTAGTTCTAGGATTCTCGGACTAAAAGCCTCATATCTTCCCCATCCAGTGCCCTTTTAATCCTACTCACTTTTGAACTAATGTATATTCAATTACCTTCAAAACAAGACCAAGTTCAATTGAATCGGAGGTCGTATGTGAAAGTTGGGTTTTGGGCCTCTTTTGTACATTTTATATTTTAGCTAATTTTAACCTATTATTTTATGTACATAATTAACCTATTTTATTTTATTTCTTTTTAATTTGTCTTCTTTGATAAAAGTTTTATTAAAATGTAAAAAAATCAAATCCAATCTGAGCTTGAAATCAAAGAAACAAATTGAGTCCAAGTCTTCACTAACTGCCTATACAAAATTGGTCTTTTCGTGTTTTATTTTATTTCTTCTTTTTCTTAGCTAATAAAAATAAAAAAAAGATTAATGTGTAATTGTTTATCTTTGATTTTACCATATTTTTCTGGATTTTTATCTCGTTTAAAAATGACAAAAATTATAAAACCCAAAATTCAAGGTATTCTATGTACATGGGATACCCCAAAATTATCACTTTGTGCAATTGATCGATTTTGGTCTTGATGTCTTCATGAAACTTGTAGATCTCATCGACACGAGCAATTTTTGTGAAGAAACGTTTTCGATCTGAGGTTGTTTACTATTTATTTTGAATTTTTCAAAGTATTTATTTTTCAAATTTTGTGGTGCTGACACATGGCAGCTCCTGAAGTCGCCACGTGTCAGCCATTTTTTGAGTTTTTATATATTCGTTTTTATATTAAAAAAATTGAAAAGCCATGCACGTGCGTATCACGTGCCTCCCGCGCACGTGCCACGCACGTGCATCGCCTTCTCCTTCTTATTGACGCCACGTGGCTATCGCTGGGCCGTCCGATCTCGGCCGATCGGACGGCCCCAGCATCGTCTTCCTCATCCAGCCACTTTCCCAAATCTGCATCTCGCCATCTCCGCCGTGATTTCTGCCATCGCCAATCTGCCACGAAATCATCGCAGCGCCGCCTCGAATCAAATCTCCTCGCGATCTTCTTCCTAGTCTAATCAGATCTCCCCGCGATCTTCTTCCTCGTCTAATCAGTCTCCAAAACTCCTTCCATGACTGGCACCCATCACCGCACCCTATTCATACGCCGATGCACCCTACGCCTTCTTCATCCGCCGAGTTGCTCCTTCACAAACACCGGGGTGACAACCCGGTCGATCTCCTTCATGACATGACACACATTTTTAAATAGTGCAATTCTGGACTCGTCAGATGGTGCCATTACCAGGGAGGCAAACAACTTAGTTTTTTGTCTTAAAATTTTTGTTCGATTTTCCGCATTCGGGTAGTCTGACCACAGATTTTTTTCATTGTCAATTCCATTTTTTTCCTGCATTTATTTTTATTTTATTTTCAGCATTTATTTTTCTTATTTTATTTTTTGATTTATTTTTGAGTCACTCTCTTGCATTCTCTCTCTTATTTTTCTTGTGAGGTACCCGACGTACGTGGAGCAGTTTTTGGAAACCGAAGCATCTTCACCGACTTCCGAAAAATCCGCAATTAAATTAAGATCGAGTCGAGTCGTGAGAGAGCATAGAGTCTAGGATTTTATTTCTGTAATTTTAATTTCTGTAATTAATTGCTCATTTATAGCGGTGTCCATTTGGACTCTCACGTGTGTAAAAAAGACCTTAAACTTTTTTCGTGGTATGTTGTGGCCTGTTTCACTCTCTGATGAGGGTGGGGCTCGATTTGAGTGGCGATTAGGATAGACCTCCACTTACGGCTTTTAAAGCATTTAAATATTTTTGATTATGCTCGTAGGACCTAAGGCCACACTTCACTTTAATTGAGACGTACATAGATCGTTCAATTTAGCCAAATTCAATTCAATTCATCCCCGCTAATAAAACACTGCTAGGTGCGGTTTTCTGTCGGCTCGCATTCATTTAGAATAATTTTTCAATTCTCTATTGCATCCCTCATGAAGATTGCGAGGATTCACTGTAAGTCTTCTAATTGAGCATCCATCATTGTTTTCACGTGCATCAGCTTTTCCCGAATTTCTCCCTCTTGTTTTGTCACATAATTTTAAAGGGAATTAGAACTAGACGGTAGACATGTATTTGTGCTCATTTAATTCTTCAAGTGATCACCTAATTAAAATTAAGACTGCTAAACATAGTCAACTTTAAATAACCCATAAAATCAAGAATTTTTACGAGAGAGCAATCCCGACCTTGGATTCTTTTATTTTTCTGAGTGAGCGAGAGACAACACTTAAGGCTAGAGTCCAAACCCAAATTTTCATATTGTCTACTGATTCTACCAAAAACAATTAGCTACTTCTTAGTGAGGATCTATGGGTAGCCAGTAAACGGTCCGGATTTCCTTAGCAGAGTGGGTGGCTTAGAGGACACTGCGTAAGGCTCCGTCCTCAAGTAACGGGTAGCCGTTCTATGGTCCGTACTTACTCCCATACTGGCTGAAAGTAGGTGCAACTAGTCGTAAGAATTCGGGCCAGTCATTATGAAAATTGCTGGCACCTATCAGCTCGCTAAATTCTTTCAAAGATTGATTTATCACCAACTAAAATTGAAAAGATAATTACCGAACTCTTACAACTTCATTGTGTGAGTTGGTGAACCTGAGGTTTGATTTGTGTTTAATTTTGCGTGCATGAACCGATTTCGAAAATCAAAAGACACACACTTGTGCTATCTCTCTCCTCTCTTGATTTGCCAGCCAATAAACCTCATTTGAAAATCATGGAACTTTTATCCAAGAACTCTCCAGATCCAGATCATGAAAACCAATTCATCTCAAACAGACCCAAACCGTCATTCATTTCAGCTCTTTCAAAAATGGCGGAACATTTATCTGAGAATCCATCAGAGATATACTATGAAAACGATTTCGTATCGGTTAGACCCAAAACTTCAAAATTTCCTCCAACAACACCTCCTTCAACTTCCACAAGAGACTCTCAACCATCAACAGATCCAACACTCTCTACAATTTCGATCTACTTCATGAATGGCAATCCTTTGTATTCGGATCATACAAACCAACAACCGACTGAGGTTTCCACTTCTTCATATATCAATCCACTCTACTCCAATCATACAATTCATCCTTCGTATTTGGTAAATGTCAATCCATCATTCATTGGAGATTATAGCCACATGATAGAATTTAACAATTCTTCACATCTCCCATTTACCTGACCCTTGAACACAAATGATCAACCATCATCTTGGATTGACTATGACAACCCTATCTTCAGACATGAGACTCATACAGAGGACTGGACTGACAACATAGAAACACACAACCCCTGTATGTTGACTCCACAATATCAAGATCCAACCAATCATGATCAAAGGATTGAACTCTTCTCAGACCAACTCCACATGCATGGACCATATGAGCAGCCTCCTTCCATAATTTTTGAGGAGAAATTTTCAGAAAATAACGATCATATATTAGATATTTCAAGAAACTCTTCTCCTAGCACATACAGGAAAATAGAAGATGAAATTATTGAATCTCAAATACAAAAACACACCTCGACTGCTCCCATGATTGATCATGAAAAGAATTTTGAGGATGATATTTCGAGGATAAATACGAGATTCGAATTAATGGAGGATAGATTTCAAAAATTTGCCGACTGAGTAATTTCACTCTCCGGGAGCTCGGACATAAAAATGGATGAGGAAATGATTGGATCTCATGCTGAAAATTTTGAGGATATTCAGAAACCTAGGGACGATTCTGATAGTGGCACTTCTGCCTATTACTCCCCTAGAAATGACTATGCCTCTGACTCTTACTCTGAACATCAAAGCCCCTTCTCATCTACAGAAGACACCACATCACCACTCTACACAGAAAATATCAAAAAAATTGGAATATTCAAAAACACCCAAAAAATCGAAAATCCTGAAAAATACATAAAAATTGAATCTGAAGAAGATCTGAAGAATTTGGATCCTGATTTATGGGATGCACTGGAAAAAAGATTGATGTTTGAACTTACCTTTATACAGGCCATTGAACACTTCCCCGGCCTTAAAGGAATTGTAATGGAGAAATTAATGACGAAAAAGTCGGGTAGGATTAGGACAAAGACTGAAAGACATATCTTGTCAATGGCCTCCTCCTTTGTGTTGAGGAGAAAAACCAAGAGCCGCATAGTGAAGCGGTTGCCCGGATTTGACTGTGTAATCAAAGACGCGATTTTCACCCATGCTCGAATTGATAACGATTCACCAATCAATATCCTCCCGACCTTTATTTTTCACGAACTCAAACTCGGACCGATCAGGAAGATACGAGAGATTGTTTAATTGGCTGACCGATCGATAAAGTGGTCGAGAGGAATCATTTCTATCATCATTACATTTGAAGCTCCGCTTAAAGTAGAATTCACTTGAGCATCAGGGAGAATTCACCCAGTCTCCAATTATTCTCGAAAAGCCATTCTTAACATTGGCTAAGGCAATTATTGAGTATAAGACTCGGGAAATCAATTTTACAGCATTGGAAGAACTTCGATCTCACCCAGTCTTTGAGCAACCACTATTTTCTGAGGCAACCCTCGAAGTCCCCGACAGTCGTAACCATGAACTGCTACACCTGAGATAGCGGTTGTTGGTGAGACTATTGGTTTAGAGAATCTCCCCACTACTCCATTCCCAGCTGCTCTCTGTTGGACATGCGAGCCCACGGCGAGCCAGTATGCAATAAATGTTATTGCAAATATCATTCCCTGATCTGAAATGAAGAATACATAATTTGCATAATAGGTCCCTTAGTACAATTAGGGTTATGTACCATGGCCATCTTAATGATCATACAGTTGTGGATTCAATTATTGAATCATAGAGGCCGGTGCTTAGATGAATATCTAATGAGTTAGATTGAAGACTCATCAAGCACTATCAAATGATTATTAAGAGATGATCTCCAGCCTGAGTAGGAGATGGCAATCCTTTCTCAGTTAGGCTGATATCTGACCGACCTCTTGATGCAGGTCCTCTGCATAGGAATATAGATTCGGAGGTGTCAGATTAGTTAGGTCAAAGAGTTGACTTAACGAGATCGAGATAACCAAAGTCCTATATCGTATGCTATCATGATATAGGCACGCATCCTCTGACCGGAGACAGATGTGTTACTATATGTCTAAGTATTGGTAGACCAATAAGTTGATGACCTAATCAAGGTCTATACACCGGCGCGTTGGTGTGCATATAAGGGCATATGAGTAATACGATCTCTCAAAGGGATCATAAAGGTTCACTACTGAATCGGAAGACATGAGCTCACTCATGAGATATTGGGAAGAATCAAATTCCGTGCGCACGGTCGTCTTGCTTTGGAAACTTGACTGAATTTGTAGGTTTGATATATACTTTTGGAAAGTATATGATCAAGACCTAGGTATGATATATGCTTTTGTAAAGTATATGATCGATACCAACTCCCAATGATCAAAATGAGAAACTTACTGATAAAACCCTAAAGTAGACAGTATAAAGTTGATCTAATACTTCGGGTTTATTCTGAGTCTTCTAGTATGCAGGATGTACATGTATTGGGAATACCTGAGGGTGATGTGATCATAAACGATTGTATAACCATGACGCTTCCATTTCTAGGGAGTGATGAAACGGGTCTGGATTTTAGTGACTCCTCTCAGTAAAGAAGTAATCTGATCTTGATCCAAATGTTGGACATTGATCTGAATGTGATTCAGATGCAATGAGGATTAGATTTACGGTCTTGATTTAATCAAGCTTCTATGGGAGGCCCAAGATCTGGATTTGAGATAATCTCAATATCCAAGTCACTATACGTGGAACAATACAATCGCTCTGTCCTTATCTCCAAGTATTCGCGGAGAAAGCGCATTATCCTTGAAAGAGTTCATGGATAATTCTATTGTTGATATATGTATCCGAGCATTAAGAAAATGGATAATTAAATGTGATTTAATTATCATGACTAATATGAATTTGATTCATATTATAAGGAGAGTTATCTTGGATAATTAAATGTGATTTGATTATCAAAAATGTGAATAATGGGAATGTGATTCATATTATTTGGGCACATGAGAATAAGTTATCCAATATAATTAAATGTGATTTAATTGTTGTGGATAAGAATAATGTGGATAGTAATATCCAATTATTCATAATATATTATAAATATGATTTATAATGTATTAAAGAGAGCTAATTATAATTTATATTTGTTGATTAATTATTAGTGTGTATTGGATACACATTGTGTAATTAATTGAAAATGTAAATTATATTTTGTTTTGGGTTGTGAATGTGATTCACAAATTTCCAATGGCAAGATTGCAATATTCTCAAAATTAATTATGAATTATTTTTTGAAGAATAAATCTCAACAAAAGTTGTTGGAATAAATAATGGAGATTTTCATGGAGATATGCAATCTCATGAGATCTCATGAGATTGCCTCCAATTGGAAACAAGTGGTCGTCCACCTTGTTCCAATAGGAGATGCAATCTCCATGATGATTGTCTCCTTTATTTATTGGTTTTATTTAGGATTGATTGTATTTGATTTATCAAATATATTTGATCTAAATTAAATCATAAGTTGTTGGCTTTTACCAACAAAAATCTTGACCATTGGATTGACATAAATCAATCTCATCCATTGATTTTATATGTCCCATGGATTGAGATCCATAGATCCTAAAACCCTAGAGGCATACCATGCTCTCTCAGTACATGCTATTATAACACATCTCTCTCACTCTCTTTTCTCTCCACACGTCTACTCTCTCTCCCTCTCTTATGGATGTCCATCATGGATGCCCTAGAGGGAGTCTCCATCGCTGCAGCGTCGTCGTTATGTTGCCCGATAGTTTGCTCGTGGATCTCCTTCTCCTTCGGTGTGCCTCGCTCGTGAAGAAGACGTCGGATCTCATGTGTCGAGATCAGGAGATCCGCTGCTTGGATCATCAACATGGATTGCGAGAAGCACGCGATTCATCCCCGCACTCGCAAGCGTCTCCTCCGTCGGATCGGACTTGAGACAGGAGGTCTCTTCGTTTAGAGACTCGATCGTAACCACGCTTTAAGAGGTAATCCTATTACTTGTTTTTGGTTTAGAAGAAACGATCCGAGAAGTGTTCTTGGATCATGTGGTTTCGTCGCATGAAATTTTTTTAAATTCCGTTGCATAGAACAACTAGTGCGATTAGTCGTTCCTCGTTGTATTTGATACGAAGCTCACGCTTCTGTGATGCGCTTGAGGATTCTAACCATATCCTTCAAGTGGTATCAGAGCCTTGGGTCGAAGGTTTTGGATACGATCCATAAAACCGAAGGCGACTTGGGTTCGTTAGGGTTGCGAAAGTTTTATCGCATTTCATTTTCGCATCTCTGTTTAGTGTAAATTTTCATCCCTGTTTAAATTGTTTTAACATGAAATAACACTTGGATTTTGTTTCCCATTAAATAAGGAAACCATGGGTCTGAGTTTACGTAATTTGGATTCTGTTTGCTCTAGATATGGTCGTTTTAATGAACATGTATTCACTGTTACAGAAACTGCGAATCTTAACGTAATAATTGAGTTAGTTACTGTTTAGAAATGCCTTGAAATACATGCAATCACATAGGTTCTGTTGTAAATCAAATTAACAAATTTAGGAGACTTACTTTGCTTAATTTGGATTTAAATTGATTGAGATATGCTAATTTTAGTAAGTAGGGGTCACTGCTGAAATTACTTTCCTAATCAAGAACCATGTGATTGTCAATTAGTAAAATTAATTGTTAATTTCATGAAATAATTATGGAAAATATTTGAGAAATATTGGATGATGATTATTTCCTTAATTGACTTGGCCTCAACCAATAGATTGATTAGATTTGATCTAGATCAAAATTGGAAACACAATCATCAAACTCCTTGCTTGAATAGGATTAAGAATTTGTCTAACAAATTTCCTTATAATAAAAAATGTTTTGATTATTACTATATGGTATAATTTCGGTTGAAGAACCGATGATCATATCAAGTACAAAGTGATTGACTCGGCATTATTTTTTCCCGAGGCGTATATGGTGTCTAGTCGGGGATCGCTGGGGTAGCGGGTTGCAACGTATGCGGTTCGTCCCACTCCCGCCGGTACTGGCCATGACAGTGGGTAGGGAACGAATGATGCCTGAGAGATCATGATGTATTTTCTAATTATTAAAATTTGAATTAATACGTATTTTGAGATAATACCATATATTCAAGTAAAATCAAGTTTGTTGATTAATTTGGATAGATAATTAATTTAATATGATTAAGTTAATTATATCCAATTAAAAACACTCTATTATAATAGATGTGTTATTTCCCTTGGAAGAATTAATTATGTGAATATAATTCATGGTAATTAATTAGAATTTGAATATGATATGGAGGATCACATAAGTGACATCCATGGTCTCCCGTCAAGGCGAAGGGTTCCGTCGCCAGGGATTATATATAGGAGACGCATGTCCGAAGTGACAGCTCCTATATGCAAGCACATCTGGATCGGGATCTTTGCTTCTAGAAAGAGTAAGGACGTATGCGTAGTGACCCCAATATCAGATCCTCATATTATTGGTGCGATATTGGATTGCGCATAGTGAGTTCTATTCCCGTTGACAGTTGGTTCAATTAATGACAGGTCAACATCACCTTAGGGGTGGTGGGCCCGGGTATTAAAGACCGAATTGAGAGATGCAAGTTGGACTTGCAAGGCAGAATGTGTTCCCGCTTCTTTTTATCGGAGTTGCAGATTCTCATATTATTGGGATGTAACAAAGATAAGGAAGGAGATCCCAAATCTTGCTGAGATATAATGGTAAGTATATCTCTTACATTGAAAGTGATTAAGGGAATGAACTTTCAGTGTTGACAAGGCAAGACAACTTTGATATAAAAATTCCTAAATCAAAGTAAATTATAGATTTATGTAAATTTCTTATTTCAGATAGTCGTTCTTTAATCCCACTCAATGTTATACTCAATAATAACCAGTAGAATATCATGGATTGGACCCATGATCCAGATATTGTACTTGCAATTGGACACATAATGTATGTGGTTGCAATGTGCAAGTTTCCTCATAATAATGAGGAATGATAATTAAATAGACAATAGGACTAAAACCCTAGGGTTTGTATGTCTCTATAAGTCTTGATCTCGTCGAATGTACTTTTGAAGTGACATGTCGATAATGATCGTAATTATCAAATAATCCTTATAAAATCTAAGAAGATGTTCTGGCATACATATGTGCTCTAGACATATAATCATGAATGACATGGTTCTCTGCATTATGCAAAATGGTGGCTCTATAGGAGATGATGTATTCAAATTGTTTGAGTACCTACCTGAACCTAAGTTTTACGAGTTTAAATGGATGTAGATACGATGAGTGTCATCATTCTACTATCTAAACTCTAGTCATTCATGAAGCTTCATAATATTCATATTGTATGAATTGAATGAAGCATGTTGAAATACTCTTATATTGAATTTTTTGATTTTAACATAAGAGATCCTTTGTCTTGAGCAATGGTTGCTTATAGATAAAGGGAGCGCAGTGGAAGCATGGGTTGGACCCAAGTAAGAAGTATAGTCAAAGAGTTGACTGTACTTTTGTGACTTCCATATGACATCCAAAGAGTTGGATGAATGCCAATACTGCAATAAGTTGATGTGTTGATAGTATGACTATCAAATCTATCTAGAATTCTTAGAGAAGGAATCTGATAGTATATCAGAATAATCTACATATAATCATTGAAATAGACTTACTTATTTGATAAGATAAAGTCTAATAATTGTATCTCAATCTTCTAATGACACTTGCAATTGGTTTCATATGTATTAGAATATTAGAAATTTGATCTTAATGTTTAATGGACATCCATGTTGGAAGTGATGCAATTGTTGCAATAATTTCCATTGTATAGAATTCATATTTTCAGTGGGAGCCCTTAGTCTTAGAGAATGTCTCTATGACCTGGATATTAGAATACACTCATAGTTTATTTCTAAATGTTGGAAATATACATGAATTCTGGAAGACACCTATCATAGAGAGTTATGATGGATATATTTCAAATAGTAATCTAACATCTAGTGGACTCCACTAAATTAGAAAATTAATGAATGGTTCATTAAGATTTCTAACAACTGAAAACTAAACCTTTAAAGATCAATAGGAGGATATAGATCATTTGACAATGATCTGGCATCATGTTTTGGACATATGTCTGTTGATGAGATCAATGGACAAGTAATAGATGAGACTTTAGACTTTCTAAAAATTCAAAACTTGCATACTTATGAATATTGTATTCAAAGTAAAATGTCCAATACACCCTTCTTTGGGAAAGATGTAAGATGTCAAGGTATTTAGGATCTCATACATATTGATGTATGTGAATCATCTATATCATAGTAAACATTATGGATATGTGATATCTATTGATGATTATTTGTGATATGAGACTTCTTCTCTTCACTTAGAAACCTTTGAAATGTTCAAAGATTTCACAATTTTGATTTAGAACCAAAGTTTGAAGGAAGATTAAATGAATTTGATCTAATCTAGGTAGTCAGTACCTATTAGATGAATTCATAGAATACCTTATAGAGATATGAATATCATTTCTATCTCACCCCTCCTAATGAATCTTAACCTAATAGAGTTGTAGGGAGATACAATTGATCATGTGTGACATGATTTGATCAATGATTAATCTTAGCATAATTATCTCTTAGTTTCCAGGTATATGTATATGTGGTAGAGACTACATTATATACTTAATAGGGTTCCATGCATGTAAGCTGGAATCTAACACTAGAGAGTGCTACTTCATTAGGAAAATAAAGGATGGTATTGGATACCTACTTTATGACCTTGAGATTCTTAAAGGATCTCATCTCTGAGAATGTGATTCTTAGAGGATGACTCTCCTGAGAATCAAGATGAAAATGAAGTAATGGAACTCATTTAATCTTGAGATGATAATGAGGCTCCTAGAATCGGAAACTAAAAAGACAATTAAAAATGAAACACTAATACCTCTTCAAATAAGTTTGAAGATGGATTCCATGTGTCAATTGAATCTGACAATGATCTAACTTCATATGATGAAGCTTCTAAAGATCATGACATGGAAAGATGGATGTTAGCAATAAAAGTCTAACGTAGACTTCATATACAAGTGTTGTATATGGACCCTCGAGGATCCACCTATAAGGGTCAGACCCATTAAGGTGTAAATGGATCTTGAAGAGAAAGAGGGAACCTGATGAGAAGGTAGAGACCTTCAAAGTACGTTCGTAGCCATGAGCTACACACCGAAGAGAAGACATCGCTTGCGATGAGACTTGCTCTCCAGTGACCTTGCTTTAACCCATCAGAATATTGCTAACTGTAGCTACACAACTTGACTATGTCATCTTCATTATGTGAGTCAAGATTGCATTCCTCTATGAATACCTCTATGAGGATATTCATATGAAGTAGCCCCAGGGCTTCATGGTTGAGGAAAGCAAGGTGTGCAAGCTAAAGAACTCCATCTTTGGACTCAAATAAGCTTCCTGTAGTTGGAACATAAGATTTGATGAAATTATAAATGTTATGATTTCAGATAAAATCTTGATGAACCATGTGAAGCTTAGTGGGAGTGCCATTGTGTTCATCATGCTAAATGTAGATATTATTCTAATCATTAAGAATGATATAAGAACAATAATAAGTGTTTTATAATTTGGTTGTTCCATACCTTGAGATACGATCTCAAGGATACCTCTTAGATCTTAATTCTGAAGTCATTCAGAAGCAAAGAGAAGGGGGTATTGGAACTGTCGCATTAGTAGTACACCTTGGACTTATTCCATTTTTCTGGAAAATTCCAAGAAAAGCGTCCTTCCCTTAAGATGTGGTAGTGACCTGTCTAAAGGGATAGCACCTCAAAGAGTTGAGGAAGTGAATGCTAGAACTGCTTGCACTTGTGCATCAGTTACGAGAAGCTAAAGTGTATGCTAGATGTGTACAAAAGCCATATGTCTGCCATGAAGTGGGAGTAGTAAACTGTTACTAATCTTACTCTGGAGATAAAACACTTGGTTGCAGTAATAACAATATCTTCAAAGATGATGAAACTTAGAGATAATGATCTCAAAGTCTTATCTTCAAAAGTTTAAGACCTTGTAGATGGTGATCTATAAGGGTCTTAACTGTAGATACCTTAGATAGAGATCTCTAGGAATAAAGGTATTCTGATAAGGATTATGGGCATACTGGTTATAATAATTAATCAAGCTATAGTGTCAAGGACACTATAACAAAATTGAGTATTTGTTGCATAAGATGCAACATTCGCATTGGATGTGAGCACTGTTACTAGGGGATATGCAAGTGCCGTAAAAGACTTGGCGTAGTCTCTTGGGAACAGAGTGACTGATCAGCTTACCTAGCTATTTTCTAAATAGCCTATGATTATCACATGAGTGTGGGTTTAAATGATTAGCCCATTAATGGCTCTTTGGGCTAGTGGGAGATTGTTGGACATGCGAGCCCACAACGAGCCATTATGCAATAAATCTTATTGCAAATATCATTCCTGATCTGAAATGAAGAATACATAATTTGCATAATAGGTCCCTTAGTACAATTAGGGTTATGTACCATGGCCATCTTAATGATCATACAGCTGTGGATTCAATTATTGAATCATAGAGGCTGGTGCTTAGATGAATATCTAATGAGTTAGATTGAGGACTCATCAAGCATCGTCAAATGATTATTAAGAGATGATCTCCAGCCTGAGTAGGAGATGGCAATCCTTTCTCAGTTAGGCTGATATCTGACCGACCTCTTAATGCAGGTCCTCTGCATAGGAATAGAGATTCGGAGGTGTCGGATTAGTTAGGTCAAAGAGTTGACTTAACGAGATCAAGATAACCAAAGTCCTATATCGTATGCTGTAATGATATAGGCACGCATCCTCTGACCGGAGACAGATGCGTTATTATATGTCTGAGTATGTACATTTGGCAGACCAATAGGTTGATGACCTAATCAAGGTCTATACACCGGCGCGCTGGTGTGCATATAAGGGCATATGAGTAATACGATCTCTCAAAGGGATCATACAGGTTCACTACTGAATCGGAAGACATGAGCACACTCATGAGATATTGGGAAGAATCAAATTCCGTGCATACGGTCGTCTCGCTTTGGAAGCCTGACTGAATTTGTAAGTTTGATATATACTTTTGGAAAGTATATGATCAAGACCTGGGTATGATATATGCTTTTGGAAAGTATATGATCGATACCAACTCCCAATGATCAAAATGAGAAACTTACTGATAAAACCCTGAAGTAGACAGTATAAAGTTGATCAAGTACTTCGGATTTATTCTGAGTCTTCCAGTATGCAGGATGTACAGGTATTGGGAATACCTGTGGGTGATGTGATCATAAACGATTGTATAACCATGACGCTTCCATTCCTAGAGAGTGATGAAACGGGTCTCGATTTTAGTGACTCCTCTCAGTAAAAAAGTAATCTGATCTTGATCCAAATGTTGGACATTGATCTGAATGTGATTCAGATGCAATGAGAAGATTAGATTTGCGGTCTTGATTTAATCAAGCATCTATGGGAGGCCCGAGATCTGGATTTGAGATGTAATCACAATATCCAAGTCACTATATGGAACAATACAATCACCCTGTCCCTATATCTAAGTATTCGCGGAGAAAGTGCATTATCCTTGAAAGAGTTCATGGATAATTCTATTGTTAATATATGTATCCGAGCATTAAGAAAATGGATAATTAAATGTGATTTAATTATCATGACTAATATGAATTTGATTCATATCATAAGGAGAGTTATCTTGGATAATTAATTGTGATTTAATTATCAAAGATGTGAATAATGTGAATGTGATTCATATTATTTGGGCACATGAGAATAAGTTATCCAATATAATTAACTGTGATTTAATTATTGTGGATAAGAATAATGTGGATAGTAATATCCAATTATTCATAATATATTATAAATATAATTTATAATGTATTAGAGGGAGCTAATTATAATTTATATTTGTTGATTAATTATTAATGTATATTGGATACACATTGTGTAGTTAATTGAAAATGTAAATTATATTTTGTTTTGGGTTGTGAATGTGATTCACAAATTTTCAATGGTAAGATTGCAATATTCTCAAAATTAATTATGAATTATTTTTTGAAGAATAAATCTCAACAAAAGTTGTTGGAATAAATAATGGAGATTTTCATGGAGATATGCAATCTCATGAGATCTCATGAGATTGCCTCCAATTGGAAACAAGTGGCTATCCACCTTGTTCCAATAGGAGATGCAATCTCCATGATGATTTTCTCCTTTATTTTATTGGTTTTATTTAGGATTGATTTGTATTTGATTTATCAAATATATTGATCTAAATTAAATCATAAGTTGTTGGCTTTTACCAACAACAATCTTGACCATTGGATTGACATAAATCAATCTCATCCATTGATTTTATATGTCCCATGGATTGAGATCCGTGGATCCTAAAACCCTATAAATAGAGAGGCATACCATGCTCTCTTAGTAATGCTATTATAGCACATATCTCTCACTCTCTTTTCTCTCTACACGTCTACTCTCTCTCCCTCTCATATGGCCGTCCATCATGGATGCCCTAGAGGGAGTCTCCATCACCGCAGTGTCGTCGTTATGCTGCCCGATAGTTTGCTCGTGGATCTCCATCTCCTTCAGTACGCCTCGCTCGTGAAGAAGACGTCGGATCTCATGTGTCGAGATCAAGAGATCCGTCGCTTAGATCATCAACATGGATTGCGAGAAGCACGTGATTCATCCCCGCGCTCGCAAGCATCTCCTCCGTCGGATCGGACTTGAGACAGGAGGTCTCTTCGTTTAGAGACTCGATCGCAACCACGCTTCAAGAGGTAATCCTATTACTTGTTTATGGTTTAGACGAAACGATCTGAGAAGTGTTCTTGGATCATGTGATTTCGTCGCATGAAATTTTTTAAATTCTGTTGCATAGAACAACTAGTGTGACTAGTCATTCCTCGTCGTATTCGATATGACACTCACGCTTCCGTGATGCGCTTGAGGATTCTAACCATATCCTTCACTCTCACCATGGAGAATCAAGTATATGAATCATATGATCCGGAGACTTATGTATGGTTGCACCCTGGGTCAACCTATTCTGACTACATGGATCACATCAACTCAACGTAGGAATGCCCCAACATCAAAATAATTGAGAACGAACATGCAGATACTCTTCCCAGTCTTTAATTCCCGCAGATCTCAAAATAGACGAATGTTTCTTATATGATCCTGAGACATATGCATGGTCGCACCCTAGAGCAACCTACTCTGAATACCTTGACCAAATCATCACAAATCGAGAGTGCACCAGCATTAAGAAGACTAAGGGCAAACACGCAAGACGAACACTGATCAAGGATAAGAATTCCAATGGTTATTCATTTGGAGACTCAAAGTGGACCGATACCTTCACGAAACAAGAAAAAGAATGTCACCTTTGACCTTCTGGAAGAGGAATCAGCTAATAATCCCTCATCAGGTCTGGAAAAGGTAATCTACATGAGTGAGGTATGCTCGGCAGCTCTAAAACCTTATATTCGTAAGGATCCAAAATTCGATTCTCGTTGGACAATTCCCGTTCCTCACTATTATTCATCCAAAGCTGATGCTCCTGCCCTCATCAAGTACACTGGAATTATTTCTTATGAGCTGACTGAGAGCGGCACTTTCGAGTATTCATCCGAGGATAAACCGCATGATCCCAAGAAGGAATGAATTCTGAGAAAACAACTGAAGAAACAAAAAGATGAGAATATCCAGAGTGTGTCCACTTTCAAATACTATTCCTCTGAGGATAACTCTGATGATGGGTACCTTTCATCTGACTCAAATGCTTCATCTACTATCCATCGTGATTTTTCTGAGGATAACACTGATAATAGTTGGGAATCATATGCATCATCTCCTTCTCGTCATTACGATCTCCCACCACAGGCTCACAAGAAGATCAGCCGAAACCACCTTAATCATCGGCTACCCACCCTCCCTCCCAACCACATTGGTCTCCTTGTATATTTTCTTCCTCTACTTAGGCCAAGGCCTAAGTATAGGGGGGGCCCGATGCCATCTGTATATACCATTCTCTTCTTCTCACAATCGCTCCATGTCCACCATTCTTCTATACTTAGACTGACCAGAGCCTAAGTATAGGGGGAACTGATGCCCATTTATATATACTCTCCTCATCCGCATATCCCGACCGCTTCATTTTTTCCACTCTTCTTCTATACTTAGATTGTTCACAACCTAAGTATAGGGGATGGACCGATGTATCTCTTTCTTTTTCATTTTCTTTTTCTTTTTCACTCTCTTACGCTTAGCCCGAGCTATGTCTTCTTTATGCTTCTTGTGCTCCGAGGACACAACACTCGCTAAGTATAGGGGGGTCTGTATATATACTTTGTATATATTTTATTCATATCTCGTACTTTCGCGTAAGTCTATATGTATTTACAGGGTGGGTAATCAATTAAAAAACATCAAAAACAAAAAAAACAAGAAGAAGAAAAAGAGTTTTGCTACTAAACTGACTGTGTCCAACCCAAAATTTTTGAAAAAATGGCTTCTTATCCAAATTTTGCATTTAAAAAACCAAAAAAATCCCTTGCATAAAAAATCAAAGAAAAAACACACAAAAAAACACAAAAAAGGAGAAAAAGAAAAGAAAAAAATAAATATATGTGTCTGCATTTCATACACCTGCACTTCATCCAGCATTTCATTCATTTTCATCTGTGAAAAGTCTTTGGGTTTTGAATCGAGATATGAGCAGAAATCGAGAGTGGTCTGGACTTGACTTTAATCCACTTAATTTTCAGAGGAACTTCACCGAGAAATAGGATTTTAGAAACATCAGGTCTCTGACTTAATTCTTTGAGTTCCACATGACAATGTGCAACATTTGACTCTTAGTGTCTAACCTGGTCTCTTCATTCTGGGTACAACTCTGGAATAGGGAATTAATGTGTACTCTCGCACTATGCACTTAGCTCAACTCAGACGGGATGTTGGAAGACTGTGTGAGTTTTTTGGTAGCGTGGAAATCTAAAGACCGGAGTACGGGTTGAAATAAAGCTTCAGAAAGGGATGGACGGCTGGGAACAATTTTTTCTAAGACCCCAAAAATGTACGAAAACAAAAAGATTCTATATCCGTAGGGGCACAAAAAGATCCAAGCAGAACCGCCAAAAATCCAAAAACAAAGAAGCCACTACCAAATAAAAATCTGACAAAAAGGTCCAAGCTTCAAGAAAACCTGTAGATCTTGGTGGAGACTCGGCTACACTGGCCAGCTTCACAAGGAGAGGTGACTACACTGGCCACCCTCTAGTTCTTTTCTCCTTCTTCTAACTTCTCCCCCCAATTCGATTGTGAACACAACATGACAGACCTTAGAAGGAAAAACCTGACTCCCCAAGGACGAGTTACTGGAGAGGAAGTTTGCATGATAGTTCGGCATTCTGGATGGGGAGAGCTAAAACCTTTCACAGACAAGAGTCGATTGTTCAATGTTCATAGAGTATGCTTTGGGAATAGGATCGATCTAAGATGACTTCTGAGCCGAAACTGTGACAATGATGTGTAGAACTTGAAGGTTGTTGATTTTAAAATTCTAAGTCTCACAGAAGTTCCGCCAAACTAATAATCTAAAGGTCGAGTCTAGTTTCATTTTAACCTTCAGCCCATGGTCTTGGTATGGAACCCAATCTCATTTCACCTCATGGCATTTCTTTTTGATGCTCAGGGACGAGCATAGTTTAAGTATAAGGGGATGATGAATCTCAGATTCATCACTCTAAATCTCATTAATTAAGCTCAAATCCCTCAAAATCATTGGCATTTCTTCATTTATTCTGCATAATTAGCATTCATGCATGTTTTAATAAAAATTACATTTTATCACTCATTTTTGCACAAAATAAGAAGCCAAAATCCCAGCTAAAATTGACCTGTAAATAGCCTAACTTCCCTGATTTTTAACTAATTCATGCTAACTCTGAATGACCCAAAACTACTCCACTGTGTATATATCACTAACAAGAATAAATGAATAATACAGAAAAATCACTAACCCAAATAAGTGGACCAAAAACCCAAACCCTAGTTCTGGGATTCCCAGAATAAAACCTTCATATCTTCCCCATCTAGTGTCTGTTTTAATCCTACTCACTTTTGAACTAATGTACATTCAATTACCTTCAAAACAAGACCAAGTTCAAGTGAATCGGGGTCGTATGTGAAAGTTGGGTTTTGGGCCTCTTTTGTACATTTTATATTTTAGTTGATTTTGACCTATTATTTTCTGTACATAATTAACATATTTTATTTTATTTCTTTTTCATTTGTCTTCTTTGATAAAAGTTTTATTAAAATGCAAAAAATCCAAATTGAGCTTGAAATCAAAGAAACAAATTGAGTCCAAGTCTTCACTAACTGCCTGTACAAAATTGGTCTTTTTCGTGTTTTATTTTATTTCTACTTTTTCTTAATTAATAAAAATCCAAAAAATAAATTAATGTGTAATTATTTATCTTTGATTTTATCATATTTTTTTCGGATTTTTATCTGGTTTAAAATGACAAAAAATATAAAACCCAAAATTCAAGGTATTCTATGTACATGGGATACCAAAAATATCACTTTGTGCAATTGATCGATTTTGGTTTTGATGACTTCATGAAAGTTGTAGATCTCAATGAGACGAGCAATTTTTATGAAGAAACTTTTTCGATCCGAGGTCGTTTACTATTTATTTTGGATTTTTTGAAGTATTTGTTTTTTGAATTTTGTGGTGTTAACACGTGGCAGCTCCTAAAGCCGCCATGTGTCAGCCATTTTTGAGTTTTTATATATTCGTTTTTATAAAAAATTAAAAAGCCATGCACGTTCATAGCACGTGCCTCCCGCGCACGTGTCACGCACGTGCACCGCCTTCTCCTTCTTATTGATGCCACGTGGCTACCGCTGGGTCGTCCGATCTCAGTCGATCGGACGACCCCAACATTATCTTCCTCATCTAGCCACTTTCCCAAATCCGCATCTCGCCATCTCCACCGCAATTTCCGCCATCGCCAATCCGCCCCAAAATCATCGCAGCGCCGCCTCGAATCAGATCTCCCCGCGATCTTCTTCCTCGTCGAATTAGTCTCCAAAACTCCTTCCATGACTGGCACCCATCACCGCACCCTATTTATACGCCGTCGCGCCCCATGCCTTCTTCATATGTCGATTTCATCGCCAACTGGAAGGACCTCCATCACCAGAGGTGACAGCTCCGTGTCTGACCTCCTTCCTCGAAAGCGCAACGAGATCCGAGCCGTCACCGACTCGTCGCAGCACCGCTCCAAGCTTCGTTGCTTTACTCTGGTGAACACCGTCGAGCCAACGACCGTCTTCGACTACGCCATCAACCTTCGCCCGCCATCGACAATGCTACTTTCGTCGTCAACGACTGCCGACAGCCATCACCTCCTACCATCGATGCCCTTCATCTCCGACGCCGCCTACGACGACCAACCTCTGACTTCGCCGACCACTGCAACGCTTCCACGACCAACCTCCGACTTCGCTGACCTCTGCTATGCTTCCAGCCAACGTCAACAACAACGCACTTCACCGAGCTCTTCTATTGCCCCCGCCAAATCTTCTCAGAGATCCAGCCTCGCCTTCGACGCTCCCATTTGCCCGTCGGAGCACCGCCTACATTATCAGCTCTAGGAGATCGCTACCTTCGCCTGGCAACATTAGAAGGGAAATCGCCACCGCCTTCGACGCACCGACCAGGACGAGCAGGCATGAGGTCCCTTCCTCCGCATCTCCATGACGCCAGCGGACGGGCACGAAGCCCGAGGCCCCCCGCGTACGTGCGAGGCACGTACGTCCCAAGGGGGACGTCAACCGACGTCAGCCACCCAGGGTCATGTGCTCCGCACGTGACCGCTGAGTTAACCCCCTGGATTTCAGACTATTTGCGAAGGAGGCCCACCACTCAAAGGTCACGTGCCTGGCACGTGACCCATTGAGAATTTTGCAGAAACACCCCCTGAACTTGTGGTAATTACAGATCAATCCTTTGGTCATTTTTGTTTTATATTTACTTCTTGTAGCACTACATACATACCCCCGTGTTCTTCTTTCATTTTGGACTCCTACATTGCATCAATTATTTATTTAAAAATAGCATTTGTCCGTCAATTAATTCTCTACATTATGGCATATTGTGGACATTTTTGTGATCATTGGTTAATTAATAATTAATTGTCTTGTGGAAAATTGCAAACTTTACCCATTTTGTGCTCTGATTTTTATAATTGATTAACCGTTGCTCTAAAATTCCCAAAATAACATAGATTGTAGAATTAATTGTGCTTAACATTGTACCCAAAAAGGATTGCATTTGCATGCATAGTTTGCCTTGAAAAAATTATTTTGCATATTTTAGTATTTGATTTTTAATAGGTATTGAAACTGGTATTTTCGAGCTTTAGGATTTTTCTAAGATCAATCACCTAGTGATAGATCTTAGATAATTTTATCCCTTGAAAATAATTAGATTTAATATCTAATATAATTAAATATCGAAATTCACTTTATTTGCATTTAAAAATTCATCAAAATTTTAATATTGCATCCAAAAATTCCAAAAACATTTACAGTGCATTCATTTCATCATAATTTGCATCTTGGCCAAGTTTCATATTTTTTGGACATTGTTTGATCGATAATTGCATTTTAGTCCCTAAAATAGGCCAAAATTGCATTCTGCGTCCCTTATTGCATTAAAAATTACAAAAAAAGACCATCTCAAAAACCATACATGAATTTGATAGATAAAATTCTAGGTTGTTCCTTTGCCTCCTTGTATTCGACCTTGGGACTTGCCCGAGTAAAATAAACATAAACCCATGCGATTAAAAATTGACTAAATAATTGTGGTTATTTTCTTAACCGATTCCGATTGCCGCCTACAATGAAACGACACATATTAATTTTAAATACATGACTAATTCACGCACGACATACTTTTTAACACACGCAATCTCGGACTCGTCAGTGATCGTGGTGTGAAGAATCGACGAAAAGGATAGATGGAACACCCAGGAAAAAATGGCGGAAAAGCGGGACTCGACATCTCTGACAAGTTAGAGATGCCTAGAGGCTGAGTTGACCAGGGTCAACAAAAGCAGCCACAAGATTAGGCCACGTCAACCATAGTCGTGACAAAACAATAATATTATTCAAAAATAAATGGATTAAAAATAGTAGATGATTTTATTAATTTTTAGGTATAAAACAAAAAATATTTATTATTTTATGTAGTATTTTAATATGATTTTTATTTTTGGGGGGATTTATTTATTATAATTTATATTTAAGGGTATATTTATATGTATATTCGTCTATATTTTGTATATTATTTATTTTATATTTATGATTTTATTATTTTATTTATCAATTTATATATTTATAACTTATTTTTATATACGTAAATATATTTTATTGTATTTTTCAGATTTTATTTATACACTTAAATTTAGGAGTATGTATTATATAGGGATAACTATAAGTATTTCATCTATGTGTTTATGCATACTATTTTATTTTTTTATTTGTTTATTTTATTATAAATATGTAAATACATTATAAATAATATTTGCAAAATTATTAAAAAATATAGAACTAATTAAGAATAAATAAAATTAATATTTTATTCATGTATATTGGTCAATAGGGGGCCAATACCTAACTTTTACATCTTAACTCAAAAAAATATGAAACTACCTTCGTTAAATAGCTTATTAAAAGTTATATATAATTAAATATGATTTTGATACTTTTTGAGTTTTTATTTTGGATATATGGTTTGGAAAGTTTGGGTTTTGACTTTTTATTTTGAGCATAAAATGCACATGGTAAATTATTCTTGTGTAAACTCAATTTTGTATTTTTATTTATATTTTTTTCTACAACTTTCATGTACAAAGTTTCTTTATTTATGGTATAAATAATAAAGAATAAAATAGGTCCCAAAAATACATTATTGATTAATAAATAAATAGGATTTTTATTGTATTTTTGACCCATATCTCCTCCTACTTTATTCCTTGTTGATCAAATCAATTCTTTGTCTCGAGATTTAGGGTCATTTATTTTTTTTCTTTATTCTATAATTTTGGTATTAAAAATAGTATTTTATATACAATAAACAGAATAAATAATGGATGTTATTTTGTAAAAAATAATGTCATTTACATGCATTAGTTGGGGGGCTTAGGGCCAAAATTATAGAATAAAGGTGATGAAATGAAGATTCATCAATTCCTTCGAGACATCTGCCTTCGATAAGTGCACGAGCATCAACGGTCTGAGTCGGCTACTCTCGTTCTCTAGCATACCTCTACAACATGCAAAGAAGGGTTGACGAAGCAATATCCATCAGATGAACTCACCCCCTCTTGATCTGGACTGTCAATGGATAAGAGCTCGGTGCTCGTTGATAAAGATTGTCTTGGATATTAAGAAACATTGCATAGCTTCTTTTAAGCCACATGAGTCATCGTAATAAAGCATCATATGAGCCTCTTAATAGAAATAAGAGATCGTGTGTGAGCTGCATGTGATACTAGAGAAATTTCAGTAGCACCCGTGGAGGTTCTTGAATATGCAAACAACCCCCCTAGGGAAAACTTCAGATGAACCCTTTCGTGTTTAGATAACTACATATAATACCCCGACTGGATGATTTGAGGAAAAGTTTCATGTTTTTATTGCAATTTAATCCCTAGCTTGAACCTTGAATAACTTGCTCATTTGATGTCCAAAAATCACGATCTTGTTGTATTTTTAAAGCCATTTTAACTCTATCTTGTGAGACACTTTGAACCTGATTCGTAGAGAAGTAAAATAGAGTGTTTATTTATATATTGTGGGCTCATTTTATGACTTTGTTTTCAGATTATTTCTGAGAAAATTATACAAGATTGATTATTTTGTAAGGGATATTTGAGGATATTTTGAGCACCATATTTTGGAGTTATCTTATCAATCTTTGTGCATAAATTGGTGATCTAACTTTGCAGGGTTGGGATGAATCCACGATTCATGTAAACTATATTGACATCTTAGTATAATACCCTTAATAAATAACTAATTAAATCCTCTAAAATTGATTTATTAACATTCACTAATTGTACTAAAATTAGGGTTAAATTTTGTAATTAAATAACATGTGTTTTGCCCTTAATTAAGCTTACCATTTTATGTACAAAAATCACTCACTTTGGCCTAATTCTTCTTCTATTATATTCTTTTATTAGTTAACTAACTTAACATAAAGAATTAAAATCCATAAAAATCAGAAAATTAGAAGAAAATATAAAAATGCGATATTACATATTATATATATTTTATCTTTGATAATTTTATTTCACCTTTTTCTAAATATAAAAAATCCATAAAAATTAGAAAAATTATATATCTAATTTAATACACTGATTAAAATCCAAATGAAAATACAAAAAATTCTCAAAACCTTAAAATATAGGGTTTAATTTGTAGATTAATCCTTATATCAAAATTTGTATTGTATAAATGATTTTGCAAAATATGTCTTATAAATGATTTATTTTGATTTTGAGTTGTTCACAAAAGTTGTAAATCTCGTCAAGACGAACAAATTTCATGAAGACTACTCTTTCAATTGAGTCCATCTTCTAGCCCTTATTATTATTTCTAGGGGTGCACATGGATCGGATTGGATCAGATTTTAGCCTAATCTGTGTCCAATCCATCCTTAACGGATTTTCACTTTTCTCAATCCAATCCAATCCTCAAATATTTGAATCCAAACCAATCCAATCCATGGGATTATGAATTGGATCGGATTGGATTGGATTTTTTATGCTTACACATTTCCATTCAATAATTTACCGTGTATTGTTTGTATTTTATAGCACATTAGCCTTCGACATTTGAAATATGACTTCAAAATTGATAATTTGGATAGATATAATGAAAAGAATATTTGAAGAGTGCACAATCAAATTAAAATTGATGAACTCCATTAATCCATTATAAAAAAGTTGAAGACCACACGATGAATCTAAAGAATTATATTGAATTTGATATTTAAGTTTCTTTTTATTAATGGTGCATTAGTATATTTTTTGTAAATGATTTTCAACATATGATTTATACAAGTTACCAAATATGGATGTAAAAAAAATTAGACACCAAAAAATGTGATTTCTTTTGATGGATATTGATGAAGTCTATGCTGTATTTAGATTGTTAAGTTATGCCAAAATCAGATCACTCCTAAGAACACAATTCAAGGAACTATAATATATCATAAACACTCAAGAATCATAAAACATTCATATTCGATTTGGTATACAAGACAAAACCAATTTGAAAATATAGTCCACCAATTAGGCAACATGCATCTCATTTAAAATAGACTTGAAATGGAATTTATTTGTTAGAGTTGTACCTATAAAGAAAATATGTAAAATTTTCTGAAAAATATAAATCAAATCCATATATCAATTTAATATGAAAAAGAATTCAAGTATGTTTGTTTGTTCTTACATGATATGGTACATCTCAACATATAGCCAATCTAGTTTCATACATGGGAAAGGTTGCAAGCCGGAACAAGCAAAAGGACCAAGAATAAAAAATACATGTGTTAAGCAATCTTACTGATTCTATTTTCTTTTAATGGGTATTGGATGAGTTGTAGTGTGCTTAGGGCAAACGGTATTGTGCCAGAGAAGGACGATATTGAGTGAGACATGTGGCATCATAAGGGAGGGCGAACTGTTGGACTTGAGGGGGACAACGTTGTGCATGAGAGGAGGTATCAAAATGGACCAAGGTGTGAGAGAACAATAGTTAGATATTGGCGGTTGAGAGTGAAATAATAGGGAGGTGGAATTGGAGTGGAATGGTCAAAGAGGGTTCATAACATTACAAGTTATAATCATATTTTATTATTTTTGAGATTTAGCATTTGGCTTTCAAGAGAAAGAGGTGTGTGTGGTAATAGGACTTGTATCCCACAAAAATTGTGATGAATGACATTGATTAAGGCTTTATGGGAAATTATGGATTGGTGAAAATGGATGTTATGTATGTATTATATTTATATATGTAAATATATAAATATATGTCAACGGATTGGATCAGATCGGATCGGATTTTGATAATAATCCGATCCAATCCATACTTTAACAGATTTTAAAAATTCCAATCCAATCCGATCTGTTAAAGTGATAAAACCAATCCAATCCAATCCAATAACATCGGATTGGATCGGATTACGGATTTTGTTATTTCTTCTTCCATTCTTGTGACCGGTCAAAGTCAAAGATACGTGGCATCCCTCATTGGTCCATTCACCCCACTTATCCAACTCATCCATCCCCTCACCTCTTTCTATTTCCCCTCTAATAAGAAAGAAATGATTGTTGACTTAGAATCAACACCCCCTCCCCTAGACATTACAGAAAATAAGAAGAAGAGACCCGCCTAGGATCCCCCTTTCTCTTGGTCGTTCCTCCTGCATTAAGCTCCCAGATATGGCACGCACATCATCTCTGGCCATTTCATGATGCCCCAGCTCCTCCATCCGTTACCACTCTACCATGCCTATAAAACTCCTCGTCTCCCCTTTGCACCACCTTCATCCACCATCTACTGATTCATCTTCTCTAGCCCGGCCTTCCTCTTAGGTGACATTAACAATAGGAAAGCCTTGCTGGCAATGATGAGGGGAAGATCTAGGCGTGATCCTCGGCCTATTCCAAGACGTGAAGTGGCTTTGTCAAGCTGCTGAGCTCGGGTCCTCGTCGTCGGAACCCTCGAGCAAAGACCAAGTAGCTTCGAGCTACTCTCCCCAAGCACTCCATTCACCATATAGGTAACCTCCTCCTCCTCCTTCCTCCCTCCTCCTCCTCCTTCCTCCATTTTTCTTCACCTTATTCTTTCTTAATATTTTATCTCTCTTCATTTCACTGTCAATCTTTAATCCAAACACACACACACACACACACACACACACACACCAAAAATTGCATTTCCACAGATATATCATGTCTTCTGATCATGAATATGATTTTTATTTATTTTTGGGGTGAAATTTCATCAATAAATTAATCAAATATTTACACCAGTTAAACAAAGAGGTAAAAATCCCATGTTTTTAACCGAGAACTCCTTGCACTCATTCCACATGTTCTCTCTCTTCCTCTTACTCTCCTTTTCTTCCTCTCTTCCTCCCTTCTCCGCCTCCTTTCTTTCATTTCTTGCACCACCAACCCATCCTCTTCCTATTCTCCTTCTCTTTCCTCTCTTCTCCTTCCGTACACCTTCCAACCTGTATCATCGGTAGACAGATTGTTTACAATCTTCTTTCCCCCTTCTTTTGATAAGAGTGAAACAATCTGTCTACCGAAGGGGGGAAAGAAGATTGTAAACAATCTGTCTACCGACCAAAGTGCTGACATGGGGATCATCATTGATAAGCTAACTTTGGTCGAACAGATTTATAAAAAGGTGGATGAACTCCATAAATCTACTGATATGAAGAAATTATCTAACTTGCCCAAGCAGATGGAGGAATTAGTTGATAGGGTATCTAAGATCCAGATACCTGCCCTGACTACACGATGCCCCCATACACCAGATTCACTACTAAAAGGACAAGGGATAGAGCAACAGAGCAACTAGGGTGAAGATCAATTTTTCTCCTAGCAAACTGAATAAACCTCTTCTTAGACGGTTTACGAGGAACCTCCACAAGTGATGGAGATTGACGGAGTTTAGTACAACCTTGACCTCGTCAACCGACAGAATTACAACTCAACTCTGAACCCTCGTCCACCACAGTCCCATCCTAGATATCAGCCCCAACAGCAGCAACAATCATACCAGTAGTTCCGTCCAGGTTACCAGAACCCATAACAACAACAGTACTAATGCCAGGTCCAACGGGGCCATTACCGTCAAAACTAGCAACCCCATGCCAGGAAAGTCCATGGGTCTTCCTCTTTAGTATCTCCCGAACTCCAACAAGTGCTGAATGAACTTCATGACATGAGAGTTGATATCAATCAACTCTCAAGATGGAGAAATGAGTGCTTTGCACCACAACCCATGATTCTCGCTCAAGTCCAAGCTAATCCTAAAAAGTTTGAGCGTAAAGATCATGTAATTATCTCAGAATGCTCTTTACTCGAACACAAGATCTTTTCACATGATGACACAAATCACTGTAACCATGCCTGATCGAGCAAGGGAACACGATGACATAACCCCAATGTCCACACCTAAGCATACATCTAGGTAAGAAGAATAGGAGAGACAACCAGTACCCACAACAGAGCATTGATGAAGCTGTGATTCATCATACTAAAAGATGAAAATAGAGCTTTGTTCCCAAGTAATTAGCTACATTTCATCATTTATTCTGCATTTTTGCCATTCATGCACTTAGAAATAATATTTGCATTTTAGCACTCATAATTGCATTCATAATCATCTTTACATTTTCACCTAACTTCATGCATTTTTAATTAATTCATGCTAACCTCGATTGATACCAAACCATCCTTTATTGTGTACATATTACTGACAAGATAAAAGGAAAATACAAAAAGTGCTAACTCAAATAATTGGCACGTGAGACAAAACTCCAATTTCAGAAGAGACAAACTAAAACGTGCATATCTTCTTCAAACAGTGTCTGATTTAGGTCTACTCTCTTTTGAAGTAATATACATTCAAAGACCTTCAAAACAAGACCAATTTCATAAAAATCGGAGCTCATATGTGAAAGGTTGATTTTGGGCCTCTTTTGCACATTGTGTATTTTACCTGATTTTGGCCTATTATTTTATGAACATAATTAACCCTTCCTCTTTCATTTCTTTTTCATATATATTCTTTGATGAAAATTTTATTAAAATGCACACATATACCATTTCAAAATGAGACTGAAATCAAAGAAATTGACCAAGTTTGAGTGTCCCTTGCGAGTCTGTGCAAATATCTCATGATTTCTACTTTATTTTATTCTCCTATTTTCTTATTTATTAAAAATCCAAAAAAATATATTATTGAGTAAATATTTATGTTTGATTTTATTAGAATTTTTTCTCGATTTTTATCTTAATTAAAAATAATATAAAAATACAAAATCTAAAAATCAAGGTGTTCTATGTACATAGAGTACCCCAAAAATATCACTTTGTACAGATGACCTCTATTGTTCTTGTTCCCTTCATAAAAGTATAGATCTCGTCGAGAAGAGCAACTTTTGGGGAGAAATTTTTTCGATCCGAGGTCATTTACTATTTCTTCTATATTTATCTTTGTATTTCATTTTTTAAATTTTCTGGAGTTGACACGTGGCAGCTCCTGGAGCCGCCATGTGACACTCATTTTGAAGCCTTTTTTATTTCATTTTTCAAAAAAAATAAAATAAACCCATGCACGTGTTGTGCACGTCCCATATTGACGAACCACATAATCGGCCCTTTAAGGGTGCGTTCTTAGCACCTCGGCATGTCGGTGCAGTCGGGCCGATTTTGGTCGTCAAAGAGATCACCTCATTTAGAGATATACGATGGTCAATCAAAATGAGGTGATCGTGATTTATTTTACTTGGCAAGAAACCAAGGTCGAACTCAGGGACACGAGCCTCTCTCGTATTAATCGGATCTGAGTCTATTTAATTAAGTGTTGAGTTAAAAATCTATAGGTCAAATCATGCATGACATGACAAGACAATGCAAAAAATAAACATGCATTTTTTTAAACAATTTTATCATGCAAATATATGGATATGCAAAGCGAACGATATGCCCCAAAAATCATAGTCACTTGAGCCATAGAAAAAAATGCGAGTTAAACTGAGTTGGCATTAAGAAGCATTCCACATTTACTAAGCAAATAAGCATGTCAAATAAAACAATCAGGACACTTAGATATTAGAATAATACACTACTGATCTTGGTGTCAAATTTAAAATTTAAGCATGCCATAATGTAGAGGATGAGAAGAGCTTCAAAACGAAACTGAAATCAACTCGATTGGAGCTATGTAGCTCAAGATATGCACAAAAGAAAGCAGGGGCATAAATGCAATAAAACATGAAAAGATAACTACAAAAAGGTCCCTGGAAAGGACTAAAATGCAAAAGAAATAAATGTGAGGCCTTCCCTGTAAATGAACCCCACGTGCAGGGGTATATTTGCAATTATATAAACCCGCAAGGGTATAAGTGCAAATAACCCCAGATGCATGTGGTTCGCATGTGAGGACTGGACCTTTCTGCAAATCTGGAGAAGTCAGAGGGCATCTCTGCAAAATTCCCAAATAGCACGTGCGCAGCACGTGCTACCCAGGCTCGGAAGGAGGCTCGGATTCGGCAGAGGCTCGGATGAAGCTTCGGCTGGTTCGGGTGTAGGCTTGGGTTCGCTGCAGGCTCGGAGAAGGCACGGAACATCCAAGCCTGGAGGCTCGGCGGCTGAGGCTCGGTGCTGCTATGGAGAGGACACGTGGCTGAATATGAGCCATCCGATTGTAGTGATCGGATGGTCACTGTGGGCCTCTGAAGGATCGACGTGGCTGTACTGGGGCCGTTGGATCGAGATGATCCAACGGTCGCTGGAGAGGTGGGTCTTGAGCGACGTGGTTGAATCCGAGCCGTCAAATGATGAACATCCGACGGCAACTGCTCCTCCGTCTTCATCCTCGACTGGTGGCGAGAGCAGCGCTCCGGCGAAGGAGCTGCAGCTCCGCCTCCCATTCCTGGCTGCGCGCGACCTCCCCGAAGCTTCTTGAAAGTAGGTCGATGTCGCTCGAAGCTCGGGGAAGACGTTAGGCCTCTTGGATCGACCCATTGAAGCTCGGACGTCGAGAGTGAGGTTGACGATGATGGCTCCGGCGTGCGCTCCGACCATTGAAGGCTCGTGAGTACCTACAGGTTAGGAATGCATAGCCGAAGCATAGAGTGCGTGCGTGAGTGAAGTGAGAGCTCAGGCGGGTGTAGAATGTGGAGAGCTCAGAGCTCCTCCGCCATGGGTGGCGGAGGAGGTGGGTGACAGTGGTCTGAGGTATGGAAGAGTGGGAAAGTGAGCGGAAGGTTGCGCGAAAAAGGGGGAACGGAGGCGAAGCTAATGGAGTGGTCATCGGAGCGAGGAGATGGCCGGAGAAGGCTAATTAATTCAACGAAATTAAACAAAAAAATTAAAGGATGAAGAGAGAGCTTACCTGGCGATTGAGCGGAGCGGGGCCTGTGCTCGAGGTCATCGGAGGACCTCGGGGTCATCGCTGAACTCCCCCGGCTACGGGGAGCAGCTTGGCGGAGACGAGGCTCCGCAGGCCTGGCCTACCATGGCCAGGGGTCGTCACCGGGGCGTACCTTCGTCTTCGCGCTCCTAGCCGCCCCCTCGCTGTCACCGGGGGGCGGGGACTCGCTGGGAGGTTTCCCTCGTACAGGTGGACGCCGGCGAAAGTGAGAGGTGGCGGTGTATTTGAAGGCGACGGTGGTGGAAGTGGTGGTGGGCGACGTGGTTTTGAGGGTCGATGTGGGACGACTGGAAGAGAGTCGTGTCTCGTGGGATGATGCGCGAGATGGAGGGAAGATCGGAGAAGGCCGTGGGGTAGTTGGCGTGTGGAGGTGATGAATGGTGAGGGCGAAAAAATGGGAAGGGGGCGAGGTCAGCGTGAGATGGAAGACGTGGGAGAGAGAGTCTTCGGGAGGTAGAGGAAGATGGTCAACCGTTGGATCTGGTGATCCAACGGCGGGTATTTGGGCTCGAAATGACGGGCAGGATCAGATCCGAGGCGGTGCGATCGGAGAGCGGTGATCGCACCACGTGTCGAGAGGATGGGCAGGCGGAGGCGAGCGGTCGAGATGGATCCTTGAGTCTGATCGAAAGGCTGAGAGACTAAGTGGTAGTGGACGGTGAGGATCAAAGGGATCGGGACAAGATCAGGCGGTGTATGGTGCTCCACGTGGTGCAATGAAGATCAGGCGGCTACGAACGACTGTGATGGAAGATAGGGTTGGATCTGATGGTCGTGGATAAAGATCGGCGTGGAAGGAGCACAGCCGTTGGATCCATGAAGGGATCTAACGGTTGTGGTTGACGGCGGATAAGGCAAAGAAGGTCGGGCCACGTGGCGCCCCCAGAATGGGCCACGTGGCCCAATCAGATTATTCAGAAGGTTTTTCTTATTTTTAAGGGCCAAGATGGCCGAATTTGAGAAAACTCAAAACATGAAAGTTGTAAATCTTGACGAGATCTACAAGTTTCATGTTGACCAAAACTGGAAAAGAGATCAATGAAGACACGAAAAATTTTTGAAGGTATTTTTAAGTCTAAAAATACCACTGATTTTTGTTTTGCCATTTTTTTGTGGTTTTTAATTTATTAAGGACTCTGTTAATTATAGGACATTAACAGGGATTTATTGACAAACTTTTAAGCAAGGGGGATAATTATAGGAAATAAAGATGATGAAACTGAGGTTCATCACCCCCTTATACTTAAACTATGCTCGTCCTCGAGCATCAAAAAGAATGACTAAGTTGGATTAACCCCCTTGTGCATGTGAATACCGGATCCAATCTGATCAAGTCGACTCGGCTTCAGAGATCCAAAATTCTAGAGTTCAACCCTGCCTTAATCAAGAGGCTTCCAATTCCTCTATTTCTCTAGACTCTCTCTGATGTACATATAAACTAAAGGATATGAAGTTTAGTGTTGACTGCAATTTCGAGAGTAGAGTCAAGTCTTTACCCAAAATCTTGGTCCGAGAAAATCTCCTAAGGACCTAATCCTCAGCACTAGGGAATAAATCAAATCTTGCATTCAGTCCACCGTCTCTTTAGTTTGTCAGACTTAGAAAATGTAGATGGCAGGCCAGAAATGGAGGGCATAGGATTGTGTCAATTCTTCTCTCCCTCTCATTGGAACAAGGATTCTCTCTAGTGCCTTTTACGCAACACATTTTTTTGGTGTTGATCAGTGCGTCCGTCAAGAGAAGTTGGAGCCGTCTGCACTTGTTTTCCTGGGAGTACACCGGGGTGTGCCTTTTTTGAGTACCTATCGTACCTTCTACACCCAGACTTGTAGCATTTACGATGCAGAGCCCTTTTTTGGTGCAAGCCCGACTCCTGGTCCTAATAGCGATGGTCCAAGTGGACACTTTGAAATGGTTGGGAGCGCTCGCCTTTGGTGGAAGCTCTTTTGATAATTGACTTTGTGGAATGAGAGCTTTTCTTTGACATTTCATTGCTTTGTAGTATTTGTGGCTAGCTCCACTGCTTTTACCAAGAGTTGGCGCACACTGATCAACATTTTTTTATTTTATCACACCCTGGCACATAGGTAAATATCAAGAGATTAGTATAAGAATCAAGTTCTCATACTGGCTAATATTGCTGACACTCAGGTTTCATGAAGCCTCCAAAGATTTTATCCCATCCTCGAGCATCATTAGATCAAATCCAAACTCGACTTCCTCATCCCAATCCCTCGAGTGAAAAATCAACTCATCTCATCAAAAACCGCAGTCGTGCATGTGATGTACTGATCATATTCTTTTGTCTGAGACTAAGCATGGAATATAGCATGCAAATCTAAAAACTTAGGGGAATGTGGATGATTAAGTCTAAGACCCTGATGGCTAAGGCTGGTTAACCTAAAATCTCAAAGACTTCTAAAAGCTAAGTCTCCTTGACCAATTCAGATCCTGGGTGAAAGTGAAAGTGTAGAGGACTAATCCAACTTCTTCATTCAAAAACAAGAGATTTTTTTAAAGGACTTTAAGAGATATCATAACTGCCTAAACTTAATTAAGGAGCTACGTTCAGCCAGTATGGATGTAAGTACAGGCCGGAGCCCGTTGCTTGGGGACGGGGCCTTACGCGATGTCCTCTAAACCATCCAATCTGCTAAGGGCGAACCCTCACTGAACGCAGCTATCTTAATTGAGCTTAGTAGTCACTAATAGCTCCTAAAGGTTTTTAGGGTTCTTCTCATTTTTATGGATTTTAATAAAGTTAAAACACATGTTAGACTCAACTTTTCTTGAAAAGAGATGGCGATTTTTCAAAACCCATGTCACACAAAATAAAAAATTTTCAAAACATTTTCAAAAATCATTTTCGAAAATATTTTTATAAAAATAGCGTAACATAGTATCGAAAAGCCGCGAAATCATTTGAGTTCTCTTAGTCCACAGAATTTTACCTTAGCCAAAAAGTTTTTAATTTTTCAAATTTTTCAGATTATAGCTAAAGTAAATATACGGTATATACGGTATACCCCCCTATACTTAAACTTTGCTATGTCCTCATAGCACTAGATGTTACAAGTACATAGGTCCATTTAAGTATATAGGAATATACGGGAACTAAGAGGGGCTCCCCCTATACTTAGGTTAGAAATAACCTAAGTATAAAGGTAAGAAAAGAGGAGTAGAGAAAATCACGGGGACTCGGGTCCCCCCTATACTTAGGCTGAGATTAGCCTAAATATAAAGATGGGAATTGATGTTGGAAGGAACCCAAGGTGAACGAAGAAGAGGAATGAATTTACAAGTGAGCGGTTGAATCTTAGGAGATGAAATGGAGTGACTAAGGTTCTAGGGTGTGTGTCGCAACAAAGGCTCAATTCAAGCAAGCAAACCCTTAGTTTCACCAACTCACACATGAAACCAACCAAGGTTGGTTGATTATCTTGTCGGTTTTATTGGTGATAAAACGTTAGATAATTACGCGAAGAAAATGTGAATTGAAAATCAAGGCGTATGCGCGGGTGTTGCTCTCCCAAAACCGAATTTTACTCCATTTTTGATTGACTTGCAATTAACAGTCCCAGTTTTATTTTAAATTATCACTAAATTAAGGTTAGCACATCAATCAGAAAATCATCGTCTACCGTTCATTCCATTTTCCATTAATCCTAGGTGATCAATCTAGGAAAAGAAAGCCGTGAAAAACATGTATTCGATGAAGAAAAACGCGATCTAGGCTAAGCGAGAAATCATGCAGTGATTTGACAAAAACACATGAAAAACCGGGGCTGTTTTGAAAACCAAAATCTATGTATGCAAGTCGAATAAAACCGCACCTAATCATGCATCTATTAGCGGGGATGATATCCATTTAAGTTTGGCTAAGTGAAGCGAGATTACGTGCGTCTATCTTTGAGTGTGTCCTACCTACGATCAAACACGTAAAAATAAAGTGAGCTCGGATAGCCGCGTGCCTAGTCCTAGGTCGACACTCAAGTGGGGACGATCCCCACACAACCACGATCGTTCGATTACACACGCGAGTCTTCGATCGAAGACCGCTGTAAAAGACGAATTATTAAAAAATAAAATGCAACAAAAATGCGAGACATTTTTTTCTTTTCTTTTCTTCCTCCTTTGCTCCAAGCATGCTCTTGCGGCTCCTTGCAGCGGGGAACGTCCTGCTCCTCGCCTCCTTAATCCATCAAGGGCCCTGCCACAAAAACAATGATTAGATATCAAATAAGAAAGAAAAAAATTTTATATGCAAAATATGTGATTATTTGACCTATAAAAAGGAACACCAAATTAAACAAACAAAAATCCAAAAAATATAAGAAATGAGCCGTGTCCCCGGCAACGGCGCCATTTGACGAACCGCAAAATCGGCCCTTTAATGGTGCGTTCTTAGCACCTCGGCATGTCGGTGCAGTCAGGCCGATTTTGGTCGTCAAAGAGATCACCTCATTTAGAGATATACGATGGTCAATCAAAATGAGGTGATCGTGATTTATTTTACTTGGCAAGAAACCAAGGTCGAACTCAGGGACACGAGCCTCTCTCGTATTAATCGGATCTGAGTCTATTTAATTAAGTGTTGAGTTAAAAATCTATAGGTCAAATCATGCATGACATGACAAGACAATGCAAAAAATAAACATGCATTTTTTTAAACAATTTTATCATGCAAATATATGGATATGCAAAGCGAACGATATGCCCCAAAAATCATAGTCACTTGAGCCATAGAAAAAAATGCGAGTTAAACTGAGTTGGCATTAAGAAGCATTCCACATTTACTAAGCAAATAAGCATGTCAAATAAAACAATCAGGACACTTAGATATTAGAATAATACACTACTGATCTTGGTGTCAAATTTAAAATTTAAGCATGCCATAATGTAGAGGATGAGAAGAGCTTCAAAACGAAACTGAAATCAACTCGATTGGAGCTATGTAGCTCAAGATATGCACGAAAGAAAGCAGGGCATAAATGCAATAAAACATGAAAAGATAACTACAAAAAGGTCCCTGGAAAGGACTAAAATGCAAAAGAAATAAATGTGAGGCCTTCCCTGTAAATGAACCCCACGTGCAGGGGTATATTTGCAATTATATAAACCCGCAAGGGTATAAGTGCAAATAACCCCAGATGCACGTGGTTCGCATGTGAGGACTGGACCTTTCTGCAAATCTGGAGAAGTCAGAGGGCATCTCTGCAAAATTCCCAAATAGCACGTGCGCAGCACGTGCTACCCAGGCTCGGAAGGAGGCTCGGATTCGGCAGAGGCTCGGATGAAGCTTCGGCTGGTTCAGGTGTAGGCTTGGGTTCGCTGCAGGCTCGGAGAAGGCACGGAACATCCAAGCCTGGAGGCTCGGCGGCTGAGGCTCGGTGCTGCTATGGAGAGGACACGTGGCTGAATATGAGCCATCCGATTGTAGTGATCGGATGGTCACTGTGGGCCTCTGAAGGATCGACGTGGCTGTACTGGGGCCGTTGGATCGAGATGATCCAACGGTCGCTGGAGAGGTGGGTCTTGAGCGACGTGGCTGAATCCGAGCCGTCAAATGATGAACATCCGACGGCAACTGCTCCTCCGTCTTCATCCTCGACTGGTGGCGAGAGCAGCGCTCCGGCGAAGGAGCTGCAGCTCCGCCTCCCATTCCTGGCTGCGCGCGACCTCCCCGAAGCTTCTTGAAAGTAGGTCGATGTCGCTCGAAGCTCGGGGAAGACGTTAGGCCTCTTGGATCGACCCATTGAAGCTCGGACGTCGAGAGTGAGGTTGACGATGATGGCTCCGACGTGCGCTCCGACCATTGAAGGCTCGTGAGTACCTGCAGGTTAGGAATGCATAGCCGAAGCATAGAGTGCGTGCGTGAGTGAAGTGAGAGCTCAGGCGGGTGTAGAATGTGGAGAGCTCGGAGCTCCTCCGCCGTGGGTGGCGGAGGAGGTGGGTGACAGTGGTCTGAGGTATGGAAGAGTGAGAAAGTGAGCGGAAGGTTGCGCGAAAAAGGGGGAACGGAGGCGAAGCTAATGGAGTGGTCATCGGAGCGAGGAGATGGCCGGAGAAGGCTAATTAATTCAACGAAATTAAACAAAAAAATTAAAGGATGAAGAGAGAGCTTACCTGGCGATTGAGCGGAGTGGGGCCTGTGCTCGAGGTCATCGGAGGACCTCGGGGTCATCGCTGAACTCCCCCGGCTACGGGGAGCAGCTTGGCGGAGACGAGGCTCCGCAGGCCTGGCCTACCATGGCCAGGGGTCGTCACCGGGGCGTACCTTCGTCTTCGCGCTCCTAGCCGCCCCCTCGCTGTCACCGGGGGGCGGGGACTCGCTGGGAGGTTTCCCTCGTACAGGTGGACGCCGGCGAAAGTGAGAGGTGGCGGTGTATTTGAAGGCGACGGTGGTGGAAGTGGTGGTGGGCGACGTGGTTTTGAGGGTCGATGTGGGACGACTGGAAGAGAGTCGTGTCTCGTGGGATGATGCGCGAGATGGAGGGAAGATCGGAGAAGGCCGTGGGGTAGTTGGCGTGTGGAGGTGATGACTGGTGAGGGCGAAAAAATGGGAAGGGGGCGAGGTCAGCGTGAGATGGAAGACGTGGGAGAGAGAGTCTTCGGGAGGTAGACGAAGATGGTCAACCGTTGGATCTGGTGATCCAACGGCGGGTATTTGGGCGCGAAATGACGGGCAGGATCAGATCCGAGGCGGTGCGATCGGAGAGCGGTGATCGCACCACGTGTCGAGAGGATGGGCAGGCGGAGGCGAGCGGTCGAGATGGATCCTTGAGTCTGATCGAAAGGCTGAGAGACTAAGTGGTAGTGGACGGTGAGGATCAAAGGGATCGGGACAAGATCAGGCGGTGTATGGTGCTCCACGTGGCGCAATGAAGATCAGGCGGCTACGAACGGCTGTGATGGAAGATAGGGTTGGATCTGATGGTCGTGGATAAAGATCGGCATGGAAGGAGCACAGCCGTTGGATCCATGAAGGGATCTAACGGTTGTGGTTGACGGCGGATAAGGCAAAGAAGGCCGGGCCACGTGGCGCCCCCAGAATGGGCCACGTGGCCCAATCAGATTATTCAGAAGGTTTTTCTTATTTTTGAGGGCCAAGATGGCCGAATTTGAGAAAACTCAAAACATGAAAGTTGTAGATCTTGACGAGATCTACAAGTTTCATGTTGACCAAAACTGGAAAAGAGATCAAATGAAGACACGAAAAATTTTTGAAGGTATTTTTAAGTCTAAAAATACCATTGATTTTTGTTTTGCCATTTTTTGTGGTTTTTAATTTATTAAGGACTCTGTTAATTATAGGACATTAACAGGGATTTATTAACAAACTTTTAAGCAAGGGGGTTAATTATAGGAAATAAAGATGATGAAACTGAGGTTCATCACTTATGCACGTGCCCAGCCCGTGCTGCTATTGTTCATCTCCCTCTTTCTCTGCCTAACCCGTCCCCAGTAAACACAACCTCTGCAACCGCCTGACCTCCTCTCGTGCAACGGCTGCCATGCAACCCCGTGGACAACTCCTACACCAACCACCTCTATCCTATCGCCTCGTTGCATCTCCCTACTTAAATCATCGCCATCCGTCATTCAAAGCCATTCGCCATCTTCTAATCGAGAGAGAGATAGCTGAGGGCAGTGGGTGGTGACAGCACCCAAGCATCGCCGGTGAAGATCCTCATCCAAGGCAAGATCGACTCCAGCTACCCACGCCTCCACCATCGTGGTTGAAGCGAGAACAGGAGGAGGGCACTTCCGTCCTCCGAACCTAGGCGATTCACTCGTTCCTCCTTTCTCATCCTTCCCTTGTTTTCTTCTTTTTACTATGTTCCCTATTCTTCATCTTCTCTACTTGAGCACATCCGCATTCTTCATCGCATACCCCGACCTCCACCATCCACGACTTCACCCACTTCGCTGATCAGAGCATGCCTCGTCTACCTCACCTCAACCTCTCTCCGCTCTCACGTCGACAAGCGCCACCACTCCTAACATTATGAGTCGTTCGCCTCCACCTTCACCTACTGCGCACCCGTGGATCTGAAGCACTCAACGGAGGAGAACCACTGAAGCATAGACATTCGCACAGTCGAGGAATTCCAAGGCCAGCACGTGACTCACAAACTCTCCATCGAGGCTCCTCCGCAGATCGTGTGCGACCAACCTAACCAGACCTCCACTCCATCGTGAGAAGCCCCCGCTCCCTCGCACCACTTCCTAGAGGCGAACCGCCTCCGATCGCAGCAGCAGTGAGCAGCCTACCTCCCTGCAGAGCTCCCTACAGTCATGCCTCTGCGGCCGCACCTTAGACCCTGCTGACCAATCATTCAACCATTGGGCGTGTGTCGCCCCCACCTACGTGGCACAGGAGCACCGTGCACAGCCTCGCACAACCTCATGTGTCTCTGCTCTTGCACTATAGCCTCGGGTGGTGTGCCCCTCCCCATATCCTCATCCTCATGTGCCGAGCATGTGAGGGAGGGAGAAATTGCGTCAAAGGACCTGTAGTTATGTGAATACCTAAGACGACCCCTACCAGATGGACCACGTGCAGTGCACATGTCTCAGTGGCAGAATTTTACGCCCTCCCCCCCCCCCCCCCGACCTCTTGGAGAGTTACACTGGCGTTCCCGCCAGTTGAACATCACAAGCAATGCACATGCGCTGGTGGTGAATTTGCACATCTGCCCTACGAGTCTAGGTAATTGCATACAAGTCTTGTCGGCATATTTTTATTATCAATTTTATTTCTTCAATTGCATTGAGAACCCTATGTTCTAGAACTAATTTGAAACTTCATTTCACATCAATTTTAATTTCCAAAAATAACTTTTGTAGAGCGACTCATTTTCTATCTAAAGAGTATTTATTTATATTTTTGTGATTCGAGAGTTATTTATTATAATTAATTTGGTGAAAACTTGCGAAGTTTACCCATTTTATGCTATGAATTTGATATTTAATTATTTGCTGATCTGAAAAATCCCAAAAAATCGTAGTAGGTAGAATATAGTTTGATCTACATTATGCCCAAATTTCATGTCATTTGCATGCATATGTAAGCCACAATGAATTAAATGGCGAAGGTGAATTTAGTAATTGGTTTTTAGTTAATTCCTCAATTAGTATTTTACGAATTAAAAATTGTTCAAGATACCTCTCACATAGAACTATGTAAGATAATTTAATTTCTGGAAAATACTAACGCTTGGTATTTATTAAAATTAATTAATTTAAAATCACCTAGTATGCATATTTAATTCATAATGAATTCATTTTTTTTCAAAAATTCCAAAAAAGTACAGTAGTCTAATTTCATCATTTTTCAAATTCTTGCTAAGTTTCATAATTTTTTGACGTAGTTTGAATAAATTTACATTTTAGTCCCTGAACGTTGTCAAATCCGCATTTCACTCAGTTATTGCATCTAAAAATAAAAAATACCTCTTTGAAAACCTAACTTCGAGATCATCTATAAATCTACCTAAGTAGATAGTTGCCTCCTTGAATTCGACCTTGGATTTAGCAAGTAAAAAAGTTGACCGCTCGCTTTAATTTGACACATTCATTAAAATTAGTGGTCATTTTGATTAATCCTTATTTGCTTGACCTACAACGAAATTCGAATATTAATTTGACACTATTAAAAGGGCAATGTTTTGTTCTTCAAATGGCACGTTGCCAGGGAGGCATGGCTTAGGTTGTTTTTAGAAAATCAAGTTTTTAGGTTTTCCACCCCTGGGTAGTTTGACCCCAATCTTTCTTGTATTTATTTCTCCATTTTGTCTCTTTCTTTTTCTAACATTTTTATTTATTTATTTTTGTATATTTTTCTGTGAACGTCTTTCTAATATTTTATCTTTTATTTTTCGTACGAGGTACTTGGTGGACTTGGAGTGGCTTTCTTCGAAGCCGACGCAACTCGAAGCGATTGGACATACGCGGAATTTTATTTTTGGAGAGAGAGTGTTTTTCTCTAATTCACAATTAATTACTCATTTACAGCAGTTCCCGGCCGGGTTCTCACGTGTGTAAAAGAGACTGGACTCTTTGTGGTGTGTTGGACTTGTTTCACTCTCCAGTGAGGGTGGGGCCCAACTTGAGTGGTTCGTAGTCCTAGGATTGCACCACGGCTATAAAGCTACTAGGTTTTTTGTGCTCACATGAATAGGACCACACTGTGCTAAATTATACGAACTAGATTGATTTTCATTTAGCCAAATTAAATTGTTCTATCACTCGCTAATAGATATTTTTGCTCTATGTGTGATTTCCCATGCATGCATTAGATTTATTTTTCTAGAAAAATTTAAATTTTGTTTAGCATATTGCACAAAGATTACGAGGAAGCAAAATAAGTATCTCTGACTCAACATTCATCACCATGTTTCTCGCTTCACGGCTTTTTCGATTCTTCCTCAGTTTTCATTCACATAGGCATAAAGGAAATTGGAATCCCTGTGTAGACGTTCATTGATCTCCACTCAAATACAAAGTGATAACCAGATTAAAATTTGGACTTCTAAAAAAAGCTAAATTAATTAAACTCGTAGAATCAAGAATGTTTACGGAAGAGCAACCCCATCATTGTTTGATTTTACTGCAAGTGAGAGAGGGACAGACACTAGGATAGAGCCAAGCCATGATTTTCAGATTAACTATTGATTCTACCAAAAACGATTAGCTATTCTCAGTGAGGATCTACGGGTAGCAGGTAAATGGTCTGGAATTCCTTAACAGAGTGAGAGGTTTAGAGGACACTGCATAAAGCTCCGTCCTCAAGTAACGGGTAGTCGTATTTATATGGTCCGCACTTACTCCCATACTGGTTGAAAGTGGGTGCAACTAGTTGTAAGAATCAAGACAGTCTTTAGGAAATTACAAGCACCTAACAACTCATTAACTCTTTCAAAATTTTGCGTTTATCACCAACTAAAATGGACAAGATAGTTTGGTCGAACCTTTGCGACCTTCACTGAGTTGAGTTGGTGAATTCAGGGTTTGCGTTTGTGTATTGAATTGTGATAGTGCACTTGCACAACCAGATCGAGGTTTCACAAATCAAATTTACCACTCTCTTCGAAGATGACAGAATTTTGGCATTCATACCCAGACTTCGTGGGTCGTGCTCACATGACAAATTCCCAATCATATTTTCCACTTTCTTTTTAGAGGAACCCTCTCTATGAGGTAGTTTCTCCCAAGCCATCATTTTCACCCACCCACCTATCCTTGGTTGAAACTTTGAGATACGAACCGCTCACAGAACCGAACACGTGTTATGCATACACAATTGAGCGAGCAAATTAGAGGATGAATACAATCGTAACCAACTTTGATAGAGGAACACGATTCCCGATTACGTATGATAATTCATTGTTTGAGCCATCCTCTACTCGGTATGACTCATGGCTTGAGTATGATCACTTTTCCTTTGACCATACAGATGACACCCAAAGTCAAGGAAATATGACTCATGACTAGACCATGATCACAGAGACTGACTACATCTAGGTTCAGGAGAAAATGCCAATGTCAAGGCATATCGAGCATAGTCACTCAAATCCGAGTCATGAGACAATAGTGGAAGACATAGCCAGATTAATAAGAGAATCGAGGTTTTGATAGAACAATTTGATAATGTCATCGAAATAGTAAATGACATGATAATCAACCAAGAGGAATCAAGAAGATCACAGAGCGAACCCGAAACACATCATGTGCCTAATTTCCACATATAAACACCACGTACACCTAAGCAATCCACTGGCCATCCCACTGACCCTATTGAGAATTTAAAAAAAATTAAAAAAATCAAAAAATTTGGACAACATCAATATGGAAGCGATTGGTAAAATTTTGATCTTAGATATTCCATTAATCAAGGCCATAGAATATATACCCAATCTTCAGATTTTGTGAAGAGTCGACTATCATCTAAGAAGACGGGAAAGAAAATATCTCGAACTGAATATCATCTTATTAGTATGTCCAGTTCAATGGTGCTGACCCAGACAAGAAAGACATGCAAAGTCAAACGGTTGACCAAGGTGACTTGTGAAATTGAGAATACTGAGTTTTATAATGTTCAGATTGACGACAATTCTACATTGAACATCCTCCCAAAATCTATGTTTGACCGACTCGAACTCGGACTGCTCAGAAAGACTCAAGTGATCGTTTAATTTCTCGACCGATCCACAAAGAGACCAAGAGGAATTTTTCGTCGTCATTACTTTCCAAGGTGTCACACATAGAGTGGACTTCATTATCCTGAACATTGAACACCAAGGAGATGTATATGAGTCTCCCATTATTTTGGGAAAGTCGTTTCTGTCCTCCGCTAGAGAAACTATTAACTACGAGGCTGACGAATCGCTAAATACGTGACATAATTTATACTCGTTGTAATACGAGTACTTAGCGAATCATGGAGAACCGAATCAAATATCTTCGCGAGGAGGACTCGGCTTAAATTTATATCCCGAGCAAGTTTGGGGTTGAACATAAGGAGGCAAAGGAACAACTTTGGGTCAATTCAGATTAATTAGGTCTAAGTTTTCAATGCAGATTTTTTTGAATATTTTTTTATGCAATATGAATGAGAATGCAAAATGCGGGTGAATTAAGTTAATAAGAAAACACACAATTTATTCAAATTAATTTTAATGTGAAATTAATCCAATTTAGCCAAATTATATTTTTATATAAACTCAATTCAGTTATGAATGCAAAATATATTTTTTGGCATTTTCATGGTTAAAATGCAACAATAAAAAAAGCAAACTTTTTAGGGGTTTTTATGTAATTTTTTACACAGACAGAATGCAAAAATTATGAAAATTTTACTGGAACTTAAACATGATGCAATGAGGCATAGTAATTCTTTTGGAATTTTTTGATAATTATGAATTTTTATGATTTTTTAATGAAAAAGAGTGACTGCAAGTATTTACTTCCTAATAAATCCACAATGTTGTTTTCTCTACAGAGCAAATTATCACAAAAAGGTATTTTAATGAGCAATACAGGAGATTTGTAATTTCACAAAAATAATGTATATGATTTAAATAAAAATTATTTACTAAAATCACTATATAATTTATTAAAGACACAAGACAACTCTAATTAGCATGAGATTTAGATAATAACTAAAGTACAATTTTTAAGGAATTTTTTTGAGTAATCGTGAATTAAATATGAATTTAAGATCTCATAGTGGGTAAACTATACAATTTTCTACCAAAAAAATTTTAATTAATTACTCGAAGCTCACAAAAATACAAAATAAATATCTAATGATAGAGAATTAATTGCTAAACAACATGTTATTTTTCATTAAAATAATGATGCAATAAAGACGTCCAAATTAATATGCAAATATAAGGGTGTTCGTGCAAATTCAGAAAACAAAAACTTTAAATACAAAACATGCACAGGGACAATTTTTGCAAATAAAGAAACATACAGGATAACATATGCAATTTTTACAAAAAAATAAAAATTTAACCTTCTTCTTCCTATAATTAGGGCTCGACAAAGGGAAGAGGGGTTCGTGCGGCAGCTATGTAGCGAGGCGTGGTGGCCGACCTGCTGCGGTGCAGGAGCAGGGACGGACAGAGAGAGTTGTTGCTCCGGCGGTGCAGGAGTAGGTAGGTTGCGGAGGAGTCGCATGCGGTCGTGTGTTGTAGCTAGGAGGCGATCTTGAGGATGGGCAGCTTGTGCTGGCTAGGGGTGGGGCGATGGAGGCTAGATCGAGAGAGGAGGAGCACGGAGGAGGTCCTAGAAGTGGTGCAGTGGGTAGCGCATGGTCGCGTGTGGAGGCGACCTAGAGATTGAGGGGCTGGCGATGTCCGGGTGGCGCGACTGTGGGCAGCCGTTGGTGGTGGAGGAGGGGCGGCGACCGCCGCTGGCGGTAGTGGCATAGTCGCAGCTGGTGGTATTTGACGACTCCGAAATTCGCTTGTTAAGAAGATGTATTTATCATCGTGCGTAAAAATATGATTTGTCGTTCGTTGTAGGCGACAATCGGAATCGGTCAAGAAAATAACCACACAAAATATTCGTTAATTTTAATCAATGCGGTTTTATGTTTACTTTACTTGGGCAATTCCCAACACAAGGAGGCAAAGGAACAACCTAGAATTATGTCTATCAAAATCCGTGCGCGGTTTTCGAGGCTGATTTTTTTTGTTTTTGGAATTTTTTTAATGCAATAAAGGATGCAAAATGCAATTTCAGCCTATTTTAGGAACTAAAATGTAAGTTACTTTCAAACGATGTCCGAAAAATACGAAACTTGGCCGAGATGATAATTATGACAGAATGAATGCACTATATTTTTTGGAATTTTTGGACGTAATATGTTTTTTAAGAATTTTTAATTACAGACAGAATGAATTTCAATATTTAATTATAATATATATTAAACCTATTTATTTTCAAGGAATAAAATTATCTAAGATCTATCACTAGGTGATTGATCTCAGAAAAATCCTAAACCTCGAAAATACAAGTTTTAATACCGATTAAAGATCAAATACTGAAATATGCAAAATGATTTTTATAGGGCAAACTATGCATGCAAATGCCAATCTTTTTGGGCACAATGTCAAGCACAATTAACTCTATACTAAGTGAATTTTTAAGAATTTTTAGAGCAACGGTTAATCAAATAAAAATTTCCAGAGTGAGAAATGGGCAAATTATGCAATTTTTCACAAAACAATTAATTATTAATTAACCATCGATCATAAAAATATCTACAATATGTCAGACTGTAGAGAATTAAATGACAAACATCATGCTATTTTTGGATAAAAAATAATATCATGTAGCTGTTCAAAACTAAGGAAGAACACTGGGGTACAAATGCAATATATAACTTTGAAAATAAGCTGCAAAGGGACCAAGATGTAAATACATGAACCCTTGGGGGTTCGACTGCAAAAATCCCATAGAGGTACGTGCGTGGCACGCGCCCTCTTGTCGGCGGAGGGTCTGGCGCAATATGGAGAACTTCCAGGGAGCTGGCTGCAATTATCCCTCCGGTCACGTGGAGGTCACGTACGATGGAAGGCTTGGGTGGAGGTTTGGTGCAGACCTCCACGTGGCGCATTCTCGTGCTTCGGGATGGCCCAAGGCTTCTGGTGTGGATCTTGGCTTGGATACATGCTTGGAGTGGATCTGGTTCGTCGATGACGGTTAATCCAACGCCTACGGTAAAGCTCCTTCTGGATGGTCAGATGCGGCTCTGATGGTTGATCGAACGGCGGTGGATGCGGGATGTTTCGACGGCTCTGATAAAGGATGTGCCATGATCGAACGACTGGTACGTGGTCGACAAATGGACAGCGGGCTTCGATGGCGAGAGCGAAGCGGCGATGTTGACCGGTGAGGTGGTTATGACTTGATGAAGGCGAGGCATGTTGTCGTTGGCGAAGTTGAAGCTCGGAAGTTGCAGGCATTGGAGTCGTAGATGGTAGTCGGCGTTGTCGAAGAAGGTGGCTTGCTGGAGTGTCGCCAGCGATGGATGACGAAGCCCGGAGACTTCGCCGAGGGTGGAGGTTTGAAGATGGACGCGAGGGTGGGTGGTCAGGATGATTTGATCGGGAGTTGTGCGCAGATAAAAGCAATGATGATCGGAAGAAAAAGAAGATGATGCGGAGAAGAAGTACCTAAGGGAGAAGGGCTCGACGGCAATCACGCCAGAGCGGAGCAGCGATCTTTGAGATGTAGCTGCGATGAGGTTGAAGGCCTCGGATCACGCCGGCGGGAGAGGCTCACGGTTGTCACTACCGGAGGGAGAACTCCTTGGAGGATGGATCGACGGATGAGAGACCTCGGGTGCGGCGGCGCTTCTTTTATAGGATCGAGGGGCGGCCAGAGAAGGAAGGTGCTCTGGATGGGGATCTGATTGATGGAAGGCGGTGGAGATGAGATTCGCGGGAGGCAACGGAGGGTATCGGAGATTAGAGGATTGGGGATCCGATTGGCTTGACAATATTGGGTGAAGGGAATCGGAGAAGATACGCGGGGGTTGATTGATCGATAAAATGGCGACGGCGAGAATCAAGGCTGGGAAAAATACGCGGCGGAGGAGGAGGGCTGTGCGGCGAAATCGCGGGGATACGATGGAGCTACCAACGGGCGGGAGGTAGGAGATGAGTGCTGGGTCGTCCGATCAGCCAAGATCGGATGGCCAAGCGGGCGACACGTGGCACAAAGGAAGGGAAAGGGCAGTAGCGCACGTGCTTGGCGCGTGCCTGGGTGGCTGATGACTGGCAGAATCAAGGGTCTAGATGTCTCACAAGGCGAGAGATCCAGTCGCTGAGTCGACCGCTCCAAAATACCCAGATCAATCAACAATTAACCCACAAGAAATATATGCAATAAATATCCAAAAATGTGGAGTTAAAATTTATTATAACTCTACATGCAAGTGTGTATAGGTGTAAGCACAAGTAGAGGTCGAACACTAGGAGGCGAACGGTGATGTATGTGTTGTATAATTATTCAATTCATTGTTCATGTCCAATCCTTTATTGTTTTTGTTTGTTTTTAATTTTATATATTTTTTTACGTTTTTATAATTTTTATTTTGTTTTTATATTTTATATATATATATATATATTTTATATTTTTATTTATATAGTATGTGTATATATATATTTATGTATAATAAGGAGGGATATATAAGAGGAGAGAGAAAAGTAATACCATATATGGATATATGTATATATATATATAGATATGAATGCTTAAAATATGTAGATATAATATATCTACTTATTTATTATTATTTTTTTGTTTTATATTTTTCTATTTTTTTATTTTCCTTGAATTTTACTAATTTTTATATATTTTTCATTTCAAAAATGTCCTCAATATGGACTAGGTAAATAAGCCGTAATTAATTTGGGTTTTAAAAATATAATATAATTCCCAAAATTACCCAAACTAATTTTAATACATTAATAACAATATATAGATAATTATAAAAGAGAAAAATATATTTTTGGGATTTTTAAGGGTTTTTCTAATTTTTTTGTTGGATTTTGGAGCTTTCTGATTTTTTTATTTTCATTTTTCTTGTTTTTAGGTTTTTTCAATTTCTGGACTCAATATATATATAAATATACTATATATAATTTTTTATAATTTTTCAAAAGCATTTTATAATTTTTTTTGTATTTTCTAATTTAAACAGTACAAAAAGGGCTCCTTTTTCATTTAGTAATTAAAAAAATACAAAAAAATGCAGAATAAAATATGGGCGTGAGAGATCATTACATCAAGCATCTATCCTAATTTTTGTGAATTTTTAGGAGTACCATAGGTATTTTTAATAAATAGAGAAAATATACAAAAATTAAACAGCCTAGCAGGGGCATTTTTGCAAATAAAATAATCCTCAGGGGCTTCAGTGCAAAAATCACAACAGAAATAAACATTTATTTAAACTTTTGGGGGTATTTTACAATTAACAAAACTCGCCAGGGTTAAAGTGCAAAAATCACGCGCCTCACGTGGGACTGCACGTGAGGCGCGGAGGGACCAAACTGTAATAACAAAAACCACAGGGGGCCTACTGCAAATATTCCAATTTATTTACAACTTGAAATTTTATTTATGGCATTAAAATATAAATACAAAAAGGCGGGGGATATATCTGAAATTTACCCCCAACAGGCGCGCGATCCAACGGCTGATCTTCGTCCACTTGACACGCGTCGCCTCCACGTCTGTCGATGCCACTTCGACGATGGGCGGTGAGGATTAGATCACGCGGGATGATCTGACGGTCTGAGCGTTGTTCCATCGGACGGCTGTGATTAAACCTGAGACTTCATCTTCATCCAACGGCGGAGAGGACGTCTGGAAGAAAGGGGAAGAACGCTCGCCTGGGCGAGCTTCCTCCGGTGAGAACTCGATGCTCCGCCGGCCTTTGCTGCTCCAAAGTGTCCCAAGCGCTTCCTGGAAGGGTCCGCTACTTGCTGGAGGTGTTGGATCGGTCAGAGGATCACTGGAGCGCCCTTGCGAGGTCGGAGACGGCAAGGTGCTCCAAGTACCTCCGACGGCTCGTAACTTCATCTCCTGGTGCCTGACAGTGCACCTAACCTGCTCAGGAAGAAAGCTCGGCTCGAGGCGATGCTCCTCGGCCAAAAACTGAAGCTGTTAGCACTTAGAATGGATGAGGGCGGCGATGCTCCGGCGAAGCGGAGGAGACGAGCATCGATTCGCAGATCCAGTGAAGATCTGGTTGGGTTTGAGCGGTCTGGAGGTGGAGAAGGCAGTGGGGAACGGAATGAAGGCGAAAACGAGTCGGGAAACAGTGAAGGTCACAGTGGCGAAGTCGCCGGAGTTGAGCTCCGGCGAACTTCGATTTAACTAAATTACGCTATACTAATGATCTAAATGCAAAATAAAAGACGAAAATGAAATGCAGAACAGAAAACCTACCTAAGAAACGTAAATGCGCAGCTCGAACTTGGCTGGAGGGCCAAGGAGCAGGACGACTGCCGGAGCGCCGCCATGGGCGCATCTCCTTCCTCCGCGAGCCTCCACAACCTCCAGGGGACCTCCAGCTGTCACCTGGATGCACTCTTGGCCGAAGGCGTGGGCTCTAGGGCTCGGGAAATGGCCAAAAAGCTCGGAAGAAGGAGATGGAGTTATTTATAAACAGGAGGGGGCGCCCTTATTGACCGGCGAATCTCGAAGAATCTGGGTTATGTACACGCAAACAAAATGTGCGGCGAGGATCATGATGCTTCTGGGAGAAAATTCCGTGAAGAGATCGAAGGTAACGGAGCATCAGAGTGAGCGGGAAAAATGGAGGAAAACGGGGGACTGGACAGGTCTGACGGGAGTCAGAGGCGCAGGGGGGAGTTGACCGGAGGTCAACATTCCCTGGCCTTTGATTGGTCCACATCAGCCCGAACTTGACCTATTTATTACACGTAATAAATGAATTAAATAGATTTTATTTATAAAATAAAAAATGTTTATTAATTAATGTAGTATTTATTTATGATTTTTATTTATTTATTTGATATATTTTATTATGGTTTTATTTTAATAATGTATTTATAAGTATATTTATATGTATTTATTTTTATTTTGTTTATTGTTATTTTATTATTTTATTTTCTTATTTTATAAATTTATAACTTATTTTTATGAGTATAGATATATTTTTTGTTTAATTTTTATGAGTTTATTTACATATTTAAATAAATAGGTATATGTATATGTATGTATACTTATAGGTATTTTACCTATATATTATGTATACTTTATTTATTTAATGTATTTTATTTGTTTTTATTTTGGATTTTTATTTTTAAGAAATTAGATGTAATATTTACATTATTATAAAAATATAGGTGAATAAAGAATAAAAGAATAAAATCCCTTTTTATTTATATACATATAGGTAGCATAGGTATTTTGTCTATGTATTTCATAGACTTATTTTATTTTACAAATTCTTTTTTTTAGTTTTATTCTAATTTCAATATGTACATGTATTATAAACATTATTCACAAAATCCTAAAAATATAAGTTTATAGAAATAATGAATGAAGAATAAATTGAATATTTTATTTGGGTAAATTGTACAATAGGGGCCAAAAACCTAACTTTCACAGATGGGCTCCAAAAATTATGAAACCAATTTTATTAAATAGTTCTTGGAAAGCTATATACAATTAAAAGTGAGTTTGGGTTATTTGGAGTTTTTATTTGCAAGATATGGGTCTGTGAAGTTGAGATTTTGGCTTTTTATTCTGTGTATAAAATGTACACTGGGTATTATTTTTACACAAACTCAATTTTGTATTTTTATTCACATTATTATCTACAACTTTCATGTACAAAGTTTCTTTATTTGATGAATGAATAATTATGTACAAAATAGGTGTCAAAAATGCATAAATAAATGAATAAATAAATGAGGTATTTATTGTACTATTGGCCCTTATCTCCCCCTACTTTATTTCTTGTCGACCAATTCCATGCTGGCCTTGGTCTCGAGGTTCGGGTCATAAAATATTTGCAATATTTTATTCCTTTTTCTTTTCTTCTCTTTATTCTATAATTTTGGCATTAAAAACCTTATTCTATGTACAATAAATACAATAAACAATGAATGCTAATATGTATAAATTGATGTTATTTACATGCATTTGCTTGGGTTTTTAAGGCCAAAATGATAGAATAAAGAATGATGAATCGAGATTCATCATCCCCTATACTTACCTTTGCTAGTCCCTAGCAAATACTTATGCAATAAGTATAAAAAGAATAAAGAATAAGAAGAAAAGAAAAGGCAAAAATAAAGAATAAAACAAATTGATCATGATTATTAAACTCATCTGTACAAAATCAAAGTGTGGATCACAAGTTAGACCTTGGTGTGAAAATGTGTGTGGAACCTGGTTGGGAACCAAATTTAAAACACAACAGCCTTCGAGAGTCACAGAACTCGGTTCAAATCTCCTCAATAGCCAGGTCAAAACTAGCCTACATCATACGCAAACCCTTATGACTATGAAGCTGACTTGTACAGTGTAAGTGATAGTGGCTCTCCCCAACTGAAATGACAAAGGAGTTGACTTCTCCAGAATGACAACCCAATGATTTCCCAATCCAGCCCTCTACCGTCAAGGAGCGGGGTATTCCCTTCTAAGTTCAAGTGGCATCCAACTCAAGAGGAGGGGGTGAAGAAGAGAATGGACGATAGCCAGTGTAGCTACCTATCCTGGGATGCAAGACCAGTATAGTCAAGTCATCCAGCTGCAGGCTCACATGGTATAACTTTGATGCTCAAGCTTGCTTATTTTCTATACAACACATATACATACTCCGGCAGGCACTCTTATTTTTATTTACAAGCCTGTCCACTTTTTTTTGGAGTTTTTTTTTCTTTTTTTTTCAACATACTATTTACAGCAGCGTTTACATAAGGACGTTTTCCTCTTGAGCCAGAAGACTATCCCTCTTTTGAAGCTTTATTGCAACCCACACTCTCCTGTCATTCGACTTCATTGAAACTGGACCAGGTTGGGGTGCACTTCCCTCCCTAGACGAGGACGAACGTTTCCACTCGTGTGCGTCTCAGACTGGCAAATCCAACCCCCTCACCACTCCAACTGAGTTGAGCCAAGTGAAAGGTGCAAGTGTCCAAGTTAGGTCACGGTCGACAAGAGTCATACGTGTGTTTCGAAAAGTTCTAGTTAGTCCACTAAGGTGACTTGAACCCAACCCTGATTTCTCAAAGAATTAAGTCTGAATAGACCTGAAGTGCCCTAAACCTAGTTCCCATAAGGTTCCAGTGCAGTTAGGTGCAGTAAGGTCCAACCAAGCTCCAATCTTCGACTTTATTGGACTAGTTCAATCATCAATACTCAATCAAAGAATATAAATGGTATGCAAATGCTATTTACAAATATGCAAAGAATAATGCTATTTTCCAAAGATTTTGAAAACAAAGAGAGAAATTTTACACAAAGAAAGAATTTTGGCATCCAAAGTATAATTATATACAGCTATTTACACGGGCATGCCGTTTTATTTTACAAGACTTAAAGATTTTTAAAGAATTTACAGGTTTTAACAAAGTGATTTATTTAGGTGTATATAAAATAAAGAATTTTATGTATTATATTTTATTTATTTAGATGCTTTTATTCCTTGAATTTATTTAGAAAACATTTTGAAAACTATAGTACAAAATAATTTTTGCAAATATTTACAAAGATTTGAAAGCCATTTCACAAAGATTTTTGCAAACACTATATATACATTTGTCAAAATATTTTTACAGAATGTTTTCGAAACCATTTGCAAATAGATTTTCAAATCCTTTATTTCACACATAAAGAATTTTTGCAATTAAAATATTTCTACAAAGGTTGAAAATACTTCACAAAACGTTTTCCAAACAGTTCACACCATTTTTCAAATCATTTTGCAAAAATATTTTTAACCTGATTTATTAATCAGTATATACAAAAAGAATCTGAGGAATAATCACATCTTTTTATTAAGGTTTTTAAAGAATTTTAAAGAATTATTAGCCATATTATTACAAAAGTACGATTTATGGCTAAAGTATATACAAAGTATATATGACCCCCCCTATACTTAGCTTGAGCTATGTCCTCATAGATCGGAAAAGAGAAAGAGAAGACATAACTCGTACTGAGTATAGGCAAGTCTAAAGAATATACGAATAAGAGATGAAGGAAATAGAAGTTGACCGTCCCCTCTATAGTTAGGATCAAGTAATCCTAAGTATAGCATACTGTACACAAATCAGGGAGGGTCAAGGGTGGGAATAAACAGATGAACAAATCAGGGGTGCACCCCCCTATACTTAGGACAAAGTACGTCCTAAGTACAGGAAACTGACACAAAGGGGCAACACCTTTTATTTAGATACAGCAGATAGAAAAGGAGAAGAAGAAAAGAAGAAAAGAAGACAAGAGAGATATATACCGATAGATGAAAAGATTGTGGAGAATATACGCATCACTCCCCCTATACTTAGGGTGAGATATCCCTAATTATAGGCAACAACAGGAGTGACGAAACTGAACGACGAAAGAACAACACGGTGTGTACCCCCCTATACTTAGGACAAGGTACGTCCTAAGTGTAGACACAAAGATATGGCGATCGATCTGGGGCACACATAACATGCAGGGGAAAGAAGGAATAAGGCACACATATATACAAGTGGTGAATAACTGGTGGAGTACAGGACGGTATCTAACAAGTAAATACCGTACTCTTATCGTCGTCTCCCTGTGAGAACGAGGACGCAGTCAGAAGGTGAAAAGACACCCTGATATACAGTCATGTGGGTGTCGGCTACCGGAGACAAATAGATCGGAAAGTAAAGATATCAGGTATGGTAGCATGAAGCAGTCAATCGGCTCGTAGGGTCAGCATGAGGAAACAGAGCAGATACTATAAGACCGGGAGGAAGAAGGATCAGTACAGATTCCTCTGGTCAATCATAGTCTTAATAAGATATGGAAGATAGAGAATAGGAGACATCGTGGCATTTGGTGGTCATGAGGTCGGAAGATCACAGGAGACACACCGAATACCGCAAGACATAGCTCAACCCTGCGAGGGTCGTCAAGGTGAGCTGGCTCAAAGGAGCTAGGGCTCAAACATGATCAGAAGACTTGGCCCCGTGATCCGCAGATCGGATACACAATCAGAGGGGGGACCAAGTAAATATCAGGAAAATCGGCTCCGTGCTCCGCAGATCGGATACACAATCAGGAGGAGACCGAGTAAAAAGCTCGAAAGACTCGGCTTCGTGCTCCAACAGATAGGAGATACCAGAAGTGAAACCGAGTACCTACAAGGTGATGTACCCTCCCGCAGATAACCCTCGGGGAGTAGTACATGCTAGTCAATGAATAATCAGAAAAGACTCGACCTTGTGAGGGTCGTCAAAGCGAGTGGATGCAAAGGTGTCAGTGATCCATCAGACGGATCATCAGGTACGGTCTCGGTAGGCGGCATATCGGCTACCAGCAGAAGAGACCAGAGAGTCTAAAGAATGTGGCAGCGTCCCGCAGACAACCCTCGGGGAACGTGCTGCCAGCTAGGCATGAAAATAGCAGATATCAGGAGCTCAACCTCACGAGGACCGTCAAGGAGAGCAGACTCAGAGGAGTCTAATCAGATGGGTCCCATGATATGTAGATCGGATATGCAACTTAGGATGGGACCAAAACCATATATATCAGATGACTCGATTCCGTGCTCCGCAGACCGGAGACACAGTCAGTAGTGGGAACCGAGCGTAAAGGGAGTGTCGCAGTCTCCCGCAGATAGTCCTCCGAGAGTACTGCGATCTAGGCAAGGAATAGTCAGAATGTGTCTCTACCTTGCGAGGGTCGTCAAGGAGAGAGAAGGGCTCGAAGGAGCCGGATCCATCAGACGGACCCACATAGTGATCTCAGTAGTCGACAAATCGGCTACCATCAGAAGAGACCAATCAGATCGGAGATATGTCGTAGTCTCTCGCAGATAACCCTCGGGGAGCTACGAGCTAGTCAAGGAATAATCAGAAAAGAGCTCATCCTTGCGAGGACCATCAAGGAGAGTGGACTCAAAGGAACCTGAGCAAGTCGGTGTCATGCCCCAACAGATCGAGCGCATAATCAGAAAGAGAGACCGACTGCCCATATCAGACGAATCGACCTCATGCCCCAACAGATGGAGGCACCAGAAGTGAGTGAAGCCGATCGTAAAGAAAGTGTCACATCCTTCCGCATATAGTCCTCGGGAAGTGATGTGAGCTATATAGTGAATAATCAGAGTACATCTCCTCCTTGCGAGGGTCGTCAAGGTGAGCATGCTCAAAGGAACCGGATCCATCAGACGGATCCACAGAGAATATGGTCATGGTAGGCGGCATACAGCCTACCAGCAGAGGAGACCAGGGTGCTAAAATGTGTCAGCCTCTCACAGATAACCCTCGGAGAGCTATGAACTAGGCGGTGAATAATTGTAAGATCGAGGCTCGTCCTTGCGAGGACCATCAAGGAGAGCAATCAGTCAGTTGGCCTCATGTACCGACAAGTCGGGTACGCAAGCAGGATAGAGGCCAATCAAGCATATCATCTGACTCGGTTCTAGGTCCCATCACAATGGAGACCCAAGCAGTGGATGAAACCATAATCCTAGAAATTGTCGCATTCTCCCGCAGATAGTCCTCGGGGAGGAATGCGATCTATATTAATGTAGGTCAAGGGAATGCTGGCATAGAATCTAAGGTCCTCAAAAGTAGTCAATCATTCAATCATCCGGAGGGCATAAGATCATGTGAGGGAGCAAATAATCAGGTTACTCACAAAACATACCTCGGGTCAATCCAATCTGGCTGAGATGTCACAAAAGATAATCATGAATCCTCAAAGTGCCATAGGTGGATAATAGAGTCAGGAGATCGAGGATGGTTTAAACAAGAAGATGAGAGATCATGCAGGATCTGCACACCTTTATCGAGAAGTCCAAATCAGAATAATCAGTCAATCCTCAAAATCACGATGGTCGGAACCTCAAGATAGATAGATCAATCAATACTCATCAAGTCATCGCATCATATCACATCCTCAATCCGGTGTGCGAGAACTAAAATTCCTCAATAATGCATCACACCTATGCTCTATGCATCATCAAAAATCCTCAATAAGCTCGTATGCGTGTATCCAAAGTCAAATCCACCACATCGATCTCAGCAGCCTCAACATCATTGGCCCGTCTTATACAGATAATCAAGGTAATCATGGAATCCTCGATGCGGGCTATCAAGGTGCACAACATTCCCGGGTAAAGGGAGAGGTGATACGGGGGACACAAGGAAGATGGATAAGAAGGGTAACACAATGAAGTGGAGAAGCTGATTGAGCTGGCGTGCCAATATCACGGTGATAGAAGAGTGAAATAGAGGGGACGAGGAGGGCGAGCAAGAAGATCGAGACATAGACAAAATTGGATGTTCCACATAGGGCGGGAACACCGTCAAAATGGTGGTCCGAAAAGCAGGCTCTCCTCGAACCAGAGAAGATGGGAATGGTACAGTGGATACGAAGAAGGTGATGAAGAAGATGTCGGGAATGCATGGACTTGGCGAAGAAATGATTGAGCTCAAGCGCCAATATCACGACTCAATGCAAATGAAGAGGTATATGTATTAGAGAGGTAGAGAGACTCAAAGATAAAAAATGCATGACTCACACGGACGGTACCTACTACTCTAATAATGAAAGAAAAGCATAACGGACTTCAAGTCACAATTAAAACACAAGGCAAACCCTCAATTCACCTACTCAACACAGTGAAGACCGTCAGGTGACGATCATTTATCTTTTCAGTTTTTAGAGTAAGGTGAGAATCACAAAGTTGTACAAACACATAGGAGGCTTGATGGGAGTTGGGCTCTTAACCTTAGTGTGTACGTGAGTTATTTAAAACGCATACAATGAGGGGGTTGCTCTCCCCAAGACAAGGAAGTCCATTACGTTTTATTTTGAGGTCCAATAGAGTTAGCAGTCCCGATTTTATTTAGGTTATCACTTTTTTTGGGTATTTTCAATGCACGTGCCTATCGAGGTTCCAATTTCCATTAATCATCCTAGGTTGTCAAAAACAGAGGGAGAAGATCGGAAAAGCCATGTAAGTCGGAAAACGATGATGCATGGCAAGTAAGAAGACTTACAGTGCCTCCCAGATCTCTCCATGCGGGATGCATAACAGAATTTGAAACCTATGCTATATGCAAATGCAAACCGAAGAAATTGCCCTAGGTTCAGAAATTGCTATTATCGTGAAGCACCACAAGTCGCTCGCCGATCTTTAGCCTAAAAAGTCCGGTCTTGGCTCACCCCTCCTCTGCTCAACACACTTGAGTTTAGGAGATAGCGCTTTGTGGGGCTTGTTGTGGCACAAGGGCTAAGAGATGGCGAGGCGACTGTTTAGAGTTTGATCTAGGTCCAAAGCAAACTATAGGTACATGCAAATATATTAGAGTGTTTGGACCTAACTCTACGAGCAAGCAACTCCTATAGCTAAGGCTCATTCACACAAAATAATAAAAATAAAATAAAGAACGGAAAAGCATCAAAACCATCGAGGCCCCCAAGGGAACAATCCCTCGGGCACTGGACCTCGGGAGTCGGAGTGTACCTGTGAGAGTCCTGTATTATTACAATTCAAGTGTCACTCTCTCACATAAATATACATATTAAAATAAAATGCATAAAATGTGTGGACTGTCTTCCAAAAATTCTCCTTCATCTGTCCTTGATGCTCTCTCCTGTTGGCTGGCGTAGAAAAGCCAACTCCGCCTTGCTTGGGTGCATAGGTCCTTCTAGAAGGTCTTCCTTTGCTTGGCGGTCCCTCGCAGCAACGACAAAGAAAGAAGATGGGTCAGAGCAGTCAATCAAATAATGTCAATAAAAATAAAAAGTCAAATAAATAAATGTATAATGGACATGAGCAAAGAATTGAATAAAAGAATTAAAAACCACACCAAATTCATACAAAATCCGTTGCCTCCCCGGCAACGGCGCCATTTGATGACTGGCAGAATCAAGGGTCTAGATGTCTCATAAGGAGAGAGATCCAGTCGCTGAGTCGACTGCTCCAAAATACCTAGATCAATCAACAATTAACCCACAAGAAATATATGCAATAAATATCCAAAAATGTGGAGTTAAAATTTATTATAACTCTACATGCAAGTGTATATAGGTGTAAGCACAAGTAGAGGTCGAACACTGGGAGGCAAACGGTGATGTATGTGTTGTATAATTATTCAATTCATTGTTCATGTCCAATCCTTTATTGTTTTTGTGGGTTTTTTAATTTTATATATTTTTTAATTTTTGTTTTTATAACTTTTATTTTGTTTTTATATTATTTATATATATATATATTTATATTTAATTATATAGTATGTGTATATATATTTATGTATATATAAAGAGGGATATATAAGAGGAGAGAGAAAAGTAATACCATATATGGATATATGTATATATATAGATATGAATGCTTAAAATATGTAGATATAATATATCTACTTATTTATTATTATTTTTTTGTTTTATATTTTTCTAATTTTTTTATTTTCCTTGAATTTTACTAATTTTTATATATTTTTCATTTCAAAAATGTCCTCAATATGGACTAGGTAAATAAGCCGTAATTAATTTGGGTTTTAAAAATATAACATAATTCCCAAAATTACCCAAACTAATTTTAATACATTAATAACAATATATAGATAATTATAAAAGAGAAAAATATTTTTTTAGGATTTTTAAGGGTTTTTCTAATTTTTTTGTTGGATTTTAGAGCTTTTTGATTTTTGAATTTTCTTTTTCTTGTTTTTAGGTTTTTTCAATTTCTGGACTCAATATATATATATATATATATAAATATACTATATATATTTTTTTTATAATTTTTCAAAAGCATTTTATAATTTTTTTGTATTTTCTAATTTAAATAGTAAAAAAAGGGCTCCTTTTTCATTTTTAATAATTAGGAAAAATGCAAAAAATGCAGAATAAAATATGGGCGTGAGAGATCATCACATGAAGCATCTATCCTAATTTTTCTGAATTTTTAGGAGCATCATAGGTATTTTTAATAAATAGAGAAAAGACACAAAAATTAAACAGCCTGGTAGGGGAATTTTTGCAAATAAAATAATCCTCAGGGGCTTCAGTGCAAAAATCACAACAGAAATAAACATTTTTTAAACTTTTGGGGGTATTTTACAATTAACAAAACATGCTAGTGTTAAAGTGCAAAAATCACGCGCCTCACGTGGGACTGCACGTGAGGCGCGGAGGGACCAAACTACAATAACAAAAGCCATAGGGGCCTACTGCAAATATTCCAATTTATTTACAACTTGAAATTTTATTTATGACATTAAAATATAAATACAAAAAGGCAGGGGATATATCTGAAATTTACCCCCAATAGGCGTGCGATCCAACGGCCGATCTTCGTCCACTTGACACACGTCGCCTCCATTAGATCACGCGGGATGATCTGACGGTCTGAGCGCTGCTCCATCGGACGGCTGTGATTAAACCTGGGACTTCATCTTCATCCAAAGGCGGAGAGGACGTCTGGAAGAACGGGGAAGAACACTCGCCTGGGCGAGCTTCCTCCGGTGAGAACTCACTACTCCGCCGGCCTTTGCTGCTCCAAAGTGTCCCAAGCGCTTCCTGGAAGGGTCCGCTACTTGCTGGAGGTGTCGGATCGGTCAGAGGATCACTGGAGCGCCCTTGCGAGGTCGAAGACGGCAAGGTGCTCCAGGTACCTCCGACGGCCTGTAACTTCGACTCCTGGTGCCTGACAGCGCACCTAACCTGCTCAGGAAGAAAGCTCGGCTCGAGGCGATGCTCTTCGGCCAAAAACTGAAGCTGTTAGCACTTAGAATGGATGAGGGCGGCGATGCTCCGGCGAAGCGGAGGAGACGAGCATCGATTCGCAGATCCAGTGAGGATCTGGTTGGGTTTGAGCGGTCTGGAGGTGGAGAAGGCGGTGGGGAACGAAATGAAGGCGAAAACGAGTCGGGAAACAGTGAAGGTCACAGTGGCGAAGTCGCCGGAGCTGAGCTCCGGCAAACTTCGATTTAACTAAATTACGATATACTAATGATCTAAATGCAAAATAAAAGATGAAAATGAAATGCTGAACAGAAAACCTACCTAAGAAACGTAAATGCGTAGCTCGAACTTGGCTGGAGGGCCAAGGAGCAGGACGACTGCCGGAGCATTGCCGTGGGCGCATCTCCTTCCTCCGCGAGCCTCCACAACCTCCAGGGGACCTCCAGCTGTCACCTGGATGCACTCTTGGCCGAAGGCGTGGGCTCTAGGGCTCGGGAAATGGCCAAAAAGCTCGGAAGAAGGAGATGGAGTTATTTATAAACAGGAGGGGGCGCCCTTATTAACCGGCGAATCTCGAAGAATCTGGGCTATGTACACGCAAACAAAATGTGCGGCGAGGATCATGATGCTTCTGGGAGAAAATTCCGTGAAGAGATCGAAGGTGACGGAGCATCAGAGCGAGCGGGAAAAATGGAGGAAAATAGGGGACTGGACATGTCTGACGGGAGTCAGAGGCGCAGGGGGAGTTGACCGGAGGTCAACATTCCCTGGCCTCTGATTGGTCCACATCAGCCCGAACTTGACCTATTTATTACACGTAATAAATGAATTAGTTAGATTTTATTTATAAAATAAAAAATGTTTATTAATTAATGTAGTATTTATTTATGATTTTTATTTATTTTTTTGATATATTTATTATGGTTTTATTTTAATAATGTATTTATAAGTATATTTATATGTATTTATTTTTATTTTGTTTATTTTTATTTTATTATTTTATTTTCGTATTTTATAAATTTATAACTTATTTTTATGAGTATAGATATATTTTTGTTTAATTTTTATGAGTTTATTTACATATTTAAATAAATAGGTATATGTATATGTAGGTATACTTTTAGGTATTTTACCTATATATTATGTATACTTTATTTATTTAATGTTTTTTATTTGTTTTTATTTTGGATTTTATTTTTAAGAAATTAGATGTAATATTTACATTATTATAAAAATATAGATGAATAAAGAATAAAAGAATAAAATCCCTTTTTATTTATATACATATAGGTAGCATTGGTATTTTGTCTATGTATTTCATAGACTTATTTTATTTTACAAATTCTTTTTTTTTAGTTTTATTCTAATTTCAATATGTACATGTATTATATACATTATTCACAAAATCCTAAAAATATAAGTTTATAGAAATAATGAATGAAGAATAAATTGAATATTTTATTCGGGTAAATTGTACAATAGTGGCCAAAAACCTAACTTTCACAGATGGGCTCCAAAAATTATGAAACCAATTTTATTAAATAGTTCTTGGATAGCTATATACAATTAAAGGTGAGTTTGGGTGATTTGGAGTTTTTATTTGCAAGATATGGGTCTGTGAATTTGAGATTTTGGCTTTTTATTCTGTGTATAAAATGTATATTGGGTATTATTTTTACACAAACTCGATTTTATTTTTTTATTCACATTATTATCTACAACTTTCATGTACAAAGTTTCTTTATTTGGTGAATGAATAATTATGTACAAAATAGGTGTCAAAAATGCATAAATAAATGAATGAATAAATGAGGTATTTATTGTACTATTGGCCCTTATCTCCCCCTTCTTTATTTCTTATCGACCAATTCCATGTTGGCCTTGGTCTCGGGGTTCGGGTCATAAAATATTTGCAATATTTTATTCCTTTTTCTTTTCTTCTCTTTATTCTATAATTTTGGCATTAAAAACCTTATTCTATGTACAATAAATACAATAAACAATGAATGCTAATATGTATATATTGATGTTATTTACATGCATTTGTTTGGGTTTTTAAGGCCAAAATGATAGAATAAAGAATGACGAATCGAGATTCATCAGTAGCACGTGCTTCGCACGTGCGGGGAATGTTTTTTTTTTAATTTTTTAATAAAACGAGTAAATAAAAAGGCCAAAAATGGCTGACACGTGGCGACCCCAGAGGCAGCTACGTCTCAGCACCAGAAAATTCGAAAAATAAAGATTTTGTAAAATACAAAATAAATAGCAAACAACCTCGGATCGAAAAAGTTTCTTCACAAAAATTTCCCGTCTCGATGAGATCTACAACTTTCAATAAAATCAAAATCGATCAAATGCAGAAAGTGATATTTTGGGGTAACCCATGTACATAGAATACCTTGATTTTTTGGGTTTTGTAATTTTTATGTCATTTTTGAACCAGATAAAATCTGAAAAAATATGGTAAAATCAAGAATAAATAATTACACATTAATCTAATTTTTTTGGATTTTTATTAATTAAGAAAAGGAAGAAATAAAATAAAACACGAAAAAGACTCATTTTGTACAGTTGATTAGTGAAGACTCGGACCCAATTTGTTTCTTTGATTTCAAGCTCAATTTGAATTTGGATTTTTACACATTTTAATAAAACTTTCATCAAAGAAGACAAATGAAAAAGAAATGAACTAAAATAGGTTAATTATGTACATAAAATAATAGGTCAAAAACCGCTGAAATACAAAATGTACAAAAGAGGCCCAAAACCCAACTTTCACATATCAGCTCTGATTCACTTGAACTTGATCTTGTTTTGAAGGTAATTGAATGTACATTAGTTCAAAAGTGAGTAGGATTAAACGGACACTGGATGAGGAAGATATGAGGTTTTTAGTCTGAAAATCCTGAAACTAGGGTTTGGGTTTTTGGTCCACTTATTTGGGTTAGTGATTTTTTTTGTATTTTTCATTTATTCTTGTTAGTGATATGTACACAGTGGACGTGGTTTTGGGTTATTTGGAGTTAGCATGAATGAGTTAAAAATCGGGGAAGTTTGGCTATTTACAGGTCAATTTTAACTTGGATTTTTGGCTTCTTATTTTGTGCAGAAATCAGTGCTAAAATGCAATTCTTATGAAAACATGCATGAATGCTAATTATGCAGAATAGATGCGGAAATGCTATTGATTTTGAGGGATTTGAGCTTAATAAATGAGATTTAGAGTGATGAATCCGAGATTTATCATCCCCCTATACTTAAACCATGCTCGTCCCTAAGCATTAAAAAGAAATGCCATGAAGTGAAATGAGATTGGGTTCCATACCAAGACCATGAGCTGAAGGTGAAAGTGAAACTAGACTCGACCTTTGGATTATTAGTGTGGTGGAACTTCTGTGAGACTTAGAATTTTAAAATCAACAGCCCTCAAGTTCTACACATCATTGTCACAGTTTTGGCTCAGAAGTCATCTTAGATCAATCCTTTTCCCAAAGTATACCCTATGAACATTGAACAACCGACTCATGTGTGTGAAAGGTTTTAGCTCTTCCTATACAGAATGCCGGACTACCATGCTCATCTCCTCTCCAGTAACTCGTCCTCGGGGAGTCAGGTATTTCCTTCTAAGGTCTGTCGCATTGTGTTCACAATCGAATTGGGGGGAGAAGATAGAAGAAGGGGAAAAGAACTGGAGGGTGGCCAGTGTAGTCACCTCTCCTTGTGAAGATGGCCAGTTTAGCCGAGTCTCCACCAAGATCTGCAGGTTTCTTGAAGCTTGGACCTTTTTGGTCAAATATTTATTTGGTAGGATGCTTCTTTGTATTTGGAATTTTTGGTGGTTCTGCTTGGATCTTGTTGTGCCCCTACGGATATGGAATCTTTTTACTTCCGTACATTTTTTGTGGTCTTAGAAAAAATTGTGCCCAACCGTCCATCCCTTTTCCGAAGCTTTATTTCAACTCGTTCCCTGGTCTTTAGATTTCCACGCTACCAGATGAGAAACTCACACAGTCTTCCAACATCCCGTCTGAGTTGAGCTAAGTGCATAGTGCGAGAGTACAAATTAATTCCCTATTCCAGAGTTGTACCCAGAATGAAGAGACCAGGTTAGACACTAAGAGTCAAACGCTGCACATTGTCATGTGAAACTCAAAGAATTAAATAAAAGACCTGAAGTTTCTAAAATCATATTTTTCGGTGAAGTTCCTCTGAAAATTAGGTGGATTAAGGTCAAGTCTAGACCACTATCTGTTTCTGCTCACAACTCGGTTCAGAACCCAATGACTTTCCATGTGAATGCATGCGATGCTGGATGGAGTGCAGGTGTGTGAAATGCAGACACATTTTTTCTTTTTGTGATATTTTTTTGCTTTTTTTATGCAAGGGATTTTTTTGGTTTTTTAATGCAAAAAATGAATAAGAAGCCATTTTTTCAAAAATTTCAGGCATAGTTGGTTTTAGTAGCAAAACTTTTTTTTAAAGATTACCAACCCCGTAAATACATATAGACTTACGCTCAAGTACGAGATATGGATAAAATATATACAAAGTATATATACAGACCCCCCTATACTTAGCGAGTTCTGCGTCTCAGAGCAAAATAAGCGTAAAGAAGACATAGCTCGGGCTAAGCGTAAGAGAATGAAAAGAGAAAATAAAAAGAACAAGATTTACAGAACCGCCCCCCTATACTTGAACAGTTTAAGTATAGAAGAAGAGAGGAAAAAAATGAAGCGATCGGGGTATGTGAATGAGGAGAGTATATACAGGTGGGTGTCGGTTCCCCCTATACTTAGTCTCTGGTCAGCCTAAGTATAAGAGAAGGGTAGAAATGGAGCGAGCGGGATATAGAGTGTGATGCGGGGAAATGGTATGTACAGATGGCATTGGTCCCCCCTATACTTAGGCCTTGGACTAAGTAGAGCAAGAAGCTGTATAAGGGGATCAATGTGGTTGGGAGGGAGGGTGGGACTGATCTGATAACTCTTCAATGTCCTCGCTCTGCGTGAAGTAGATGGCCTCAACTTGCACTGTCTGCTCTTTGGATGATTCTATATATGGCTTCAGTAATTGTCCATTCACTGAGAAAGGTTGTGCATCATCTTTGAGTTCGGTAATATCCACACTTCCATTGGTATGCACATCGATGACAATGTAGGGACCCGTCCATTTTGATTTCAGTTTCCCATGAAAAATCTTCAACCGAGCATTAAACAACCACACTTTCTACCCAGAGACAAAGTTTTTATCTCGAATGTGTCTATCATGCCATCTCTTGACCTTGTATTTATAGATTACACTGTTGTCGTATGCTCGGTTTCGGATTTCAATTAGCTCATTCAGATTTAAGTCTCAGCATAATTTCCCAAGGTGACAACTCCAATTTAACTTTTTGATTACCCATTCTGATTTGTGAATCAATTCTGCAGGTAGATGGCATGGCTTTCCATAGATCATCCTAAAAGGTGAAGTACCGAGTGGAGTCTTATAGGTTGTCCTATAGGCCCACAGAACATGGTCCAATAGTTTCGACCAGTTCTTTCTATCTGGACGAACCAACTTCTAAAGAATACCCTTCACCTTTATATTAGAAACCACTGGCATGCCATTAGATTGTGGATGATATGGGTTGGCTATTCTATACTCAAATTTATACTCTTTAGCCAAAGATCTCATTTCCTTATTCATGAAGTGGCTACCTCCATCATAAATCAAAACTTTTGGTATCCCGAACCTTGCAACGATATTATCCTTGATAAACTTACAGACGGTTTTGCTATCTGCGGTTCGGGTTGGAATAGCCTCTACCCATCTACATAAATAATAAACTGCTAACAAGATGTATTCAAATCCATTGCTATTGGGAAAAGGACCCATAAAATCTATCCCCCATGCATCGAAAACATCACATAAAATCATTGGTTGCATGGGAATTTCATCTCTATAACCAACAGTCCCTCCCATTCTTTGGCAAATCGGGCAAGACCGTACAAAGTCATTAGCATCTCGAAATAACGTCTGCTAGTAAAATCCACATTGCAGTACCTTGCGTGCGGTTCTCTTTCCCAAATGGTGTCTCCAGCCTCGAGAGAATGACAATGTGTGAGGACACTCCGGTATTCCTCCTGAGGAATACATCTTCGCCAGACACAATCCGGTCCTTCATAGAAAAGGAAAGGATCATCCCAATGGTATTTTCTCAAATCTGACTTCAATCGATCAATCATTCTCTTGGTCCAACCAAAGGGAACCTTCTTGGAGACAAGATAGTACACGATGTTGGAATACCATGGGTTTGAATCAATAACGCAAACTGATTCATCTGGAAAAGTCTCCTTAATTGGTCTAGTATCAGGATAATCGTTTTGCTCAATTTGGGAAAGGTGATCAGCAACAACATTCTTTATTCCAGGTTTATCTTTGATCTCCAACTTAAATTCCTGGATTAACAAGATTCATCTCAAAAGTTGTGCTTTGGCATCTTTCTTATCCATAAGATATCTTATTGCCGTATGATCAGTGAAAATTGTCACCTTGGAGCCTAATATGTATGATCTGAATTTTTCAAGGGCCCAAACAACCGTGAGCATTTCCTTTTCAGTCACTGTATAATTTCTCTGTACAGGATCCAATACTTTGCTCGCATAGTGAATCGCATAAGGAATTCCATCTCATCTTTGTCCAAGCACAGCTCCGACAGCAAAATCTGATACATCAGTCATGATCTCAAAGGGAAGAGACCAGTCGGGAGCTTGTAATATCGGCGATTCACGTATTTTCCTTTTCAGGAGCGTGAAGGCCTCAAGACACTTGTGATTTACAATAAACTCGGTGTCTTTTCCTAAGAGCTCAGTCAGTGGGCGGGCGATCTTTGAAAAATCAGGGATAAGCTTTCGATAAAATCCAACATGCCCTAGAAAAGACCTCACTGACTTGACGTTGGTTGGTGGCTCAAGTTTCTTGATCACATCCACCTTGGCAGGGTCGACCTCCATTCCCTTTTTGGAGATGATGTGCCCCAACACGATACCCTCAGTCACCATAAAGTGACTTTTCTCCCAGGAGAGTACCAAATTAACCTCCCTGCATCTCTGGAGGACTCGGTCCAAGTGCGCTAAACATGTATCAAATAAATCACCATGAACCGAGAAGTCATCCATGAAGACTTCCAGAAAATCACCAACCATTTCGGCAAATACGGCAATCATGCACCGTTGAAATGTGCATGGGGCATTACAAAGCCTGAATGGCATGCGCTTGAATGCGTAGGTACCGAAGGGACATGTAAATGTGGTCTTTTCCTGATCCTCGGGAGCGATAGCTACTTGATTGTAGCCAGAGTACCCATCAAGAAAATAGAAGAATGCTTTCCCTACAAGTCTCTCCAAGATTTGATCAATAAATGGCAGTGGAAAGTAATCTTTCTTGTTCGCAGCATTCAGGCGCCTGTAATCGACACAGACGCGCCACGATGTGGACACTCGGGTTGCGATCTCTACCCCCTCCTCGTTGGTGACCATCTGGATTCCCGACTTCTTCGGGACGACATGAAGGGGGGCCACCCACTTGGAGTCAGAAATGGGGTATATAAAACCTGCTTTGTACCATTTCTCTATCTCTTTCTTAACTACTTGTCGAAGATTGGGGTTTAATCTTCTCTGAAATTCACGGGAAGGCCTTGCGTCAACATAGATTTGGTGCGAGCAGAGAGTGGGGTTGATTCCTACGAGATCCGACACAGTCCAACCAATGGCTTTTCGATTTCGCTCAAGGACTTCGAGTAATCTAGGTTCTTGGTCCATGGTTAATGATGAGCTAATGATCATAGGAAATTTTTCTTTGGGTCCATTAAGAAATGCATACTTCAGAGTGGGAGGAAGAGGTTTCAGCTCTGGTAAATCTGAATCATCAATTAAGTCTGGATGAATGACTTTTAAATATGGCTCTGTGTTGGTTGGCGGTGAATCATTCTGTGATATACAAGCCACTAATCGAAGGAAGGTGAGTCGGATCGCTAAAGTAGTGCGGTAATTCGGCCACAGCCACGTCCGACTCGTCATCGATATTTCTTGATTTTCCCGAAGAAGATGTGACTGACAAATCCAAAAGGATTTCTGTATCATCAAGGTTATAAGCATCTGGGTGTCTAGATATGTCTGGCAACATCTCGCAAACTGTATGGTGCATTGTTTCTTCTTCTATTGTGGTGTTGTCAATCTGAAGGTCTGGCAGTTGGTCCCACGTCCCAGTAGTGCTGATGAGATTACATTCGGATGTTTCGGCATATTCAGTAGTGGATTCGAAATCTGGTCTTTGCCACTTTGTTTGTTTCATCTCCAAATCCACCTCTCCGCCTGGGGAGCGGAATTTCATCATTCTGGTGCCGTAATCGAATACAGCTTTGGCAGTTCTTAAGAATGGTCTTTCAAGGATGATATGCGATTCCTTCCAATGGTTCGGGGTCTCCATATCAAGGACAGTGAAGTCTACTTTGTATTCCGTGCCCTCGACCATGATGATAACATTTTTCACTTCTCCTCTAGGTCTTTTAGTGGATTTATCAGCAAATTGGAGCAAAGATAATGATTTCTGGAGTGGACCTAACTCCAATCTGTAATATAAGGCTAAGGGTAGAAGATTAATGGAAGAACCATTGTCGAGAAGCGTGCGTGCGAACGCAATACCGCCAATGCGACTCTCCACATAATGAGCACCCAGATCCCTTTTCTTTCTTGGTAAATGCTGATTTTTGACACATTTGGTAGTGGCAACTGTCAGGATATGAGTCTCCACAAATTGATTTGTTTTCTTTGTACGAGTCCTGGTGGGAGTGCATTTCATCTTCAAGTACTTCTGAAATGTTGGATTACTGGCCACATACTGATCAAGAGTACTTTGACTGTGATATTTTGTTGGTAGAACCTTTCCATCACTGGGTCATCCTGAATGTTTTTATTTTGTTTTCCTTTCTTAAGAGCATGGGGGAAAGGAATGGGAGCATTTGAGATAGGAGAACGAGAGCCAGAATCATAAATAAGACCATCTTTATTAGAATTGGAGTTCTTATTACAATCATAAGTTTTCTGATAATAATCAAAATCATGTTGCTGAAATGGTGACAAAGGTATTTTTGCAGCACTTAGAGTTTCAAGGTCCTCTGCAGACTCCATAGATGCTTTTCCTTTATCTCGTGATGGGAGATTCAGGCGTCCTTCTTCTTCATTCTCAGAAGCATCCTCCAGTTGATCTTCCAAGTCTTCGTGATCCAATCCCGTGCCCGGTCAGGTACAACCACGGTCCTTCCGCTCCTGAGTGACATGGCATTGATATTATCAAAAGAAAGGATCTCATGTTCAGATGTGGAAAAACAGAATAGTATACCTGGCCATTGTGTTGAGATGATTGAGATTTGTTCAAGCTATTGGGGTTAGCTTGAACTTGGGCGGGAATGGTTGTAGCCGGAGCTGTCTGTTCATCCTTCTAACGGGACAAGCGATTAACATCAACCCGTAGATCGTGCAGCTCATTTCGGAAGTTGCGAATTTCTTTAAGCATTTGTCTATGGATATCGACTGGTTCTTCTAGAGGGTTGGATGATTGAGCTGATTGTATAGGAGCTTGATATTGCTGACGGTATTGCTGAGGTTGGTTCTGATGATTGTAGGGTTGTTGCTGCTTCGGATGCTGGAAAGATGCAGTGTTCTGAGTGTGCTGTGGAGCTGGAGGAAATGCAGCATTATAGAAAGTGGGTGGACGCTGATTTTGCTGACGGTCCCCCATATTACCCTGTCGGTTAGTGTCCTGTGTGTACCAAATGACGTTTACTTCGAATGTCAGAGGCGGGGCTTCTTTGACTGTCTCGGCCGGTGGATGTGGCTGCTGGGAAGGTTGGGCATAGGAGTGGTCCTAAGCCCATGGTTTCTCTGATCCTGGCTACTCCTGGACATGATGCACACGATAGATCGGGGCCGTAGGTACAGTGGGTATCCCTATCTTGGATACCTTCTCAGTTAGCTCCTCCATTTGCTTTGGAAATTGGGAGATCCTGTTGTCGATGTCGTTCATCCTCTTATGAATTTGATCCACAACTATTAATTTATCGATAATGATTTTCATGTTTGGAATCAAATCCTCTCCTATCTCCGCGACAGTTTGCTTTCCTCCTTTGACTTGAAAGGTGTTCAGCGAATCAGTGTAAGCTCTACTGGCGATTTGTGAACAGCTTGTCTCCGCCATCTGCTCCAGTATTTTCCAGATGGTCTCAAACTCCTCGGGATGTGTAATTGCCTCCATAGGCAGTGCTGACTAAACCCTGAGTCTCGTAGTTGAGGCCAGAGTAGAGTGACTGAACTAGGATGTTATTATCCAGGTCATGGCAGGGACATTTCTGCAGCAGATCTTTGAATCTATCCCATGCATCACAAAGTGGTTCATTAGGCAGCTGAGAGAAACTGGTGGTGCGAGTCCTCATTTGATTGGTCCGACTCAGAGGGTAAAAGTTCTTCAAGAATAGGTTTTTGAACCTATCATAAGTAGTTACAGTCACTCCTAAGTTTTTCACCCAGTAATCTGCCTTCCCTTTCAAGGCGAAAGGTAGTGCAGTGAGACGAATGTAGTCTTAGCTGACTTGTGGGTGCCTCTATCAACTCCAAGTCTCGCAAAAATTCATATGGTTCTTCATTTGCATTACCATGGAATTGTGGTAATTGACTTAGGAAGTGTGGCTTCAGTTCATGGTGAACCTCTGGCTGAGGTGACTGCAAGTAATTTCTAGCTCTGTATTGCCCAGGATTGTATGCGGCTTCCATTGGTTCTTCTCCCCCAGCATTCAACTGTTCTTGCTGCTCTCTCAGTAAAAGTTGTTGCTGCTCAGATGCAGCTAGTCTCGCAAGAATCATTTGCATTGGATCGTCATTTAGTTCATCTTCATGATTGTTCTTCTTGGGAGGTATTTTTTTGTGAGTTCTTCTTTTCACCTTCAGATTGTGAAAAATCGGAGTCAATAGTTTTGAAAGAATCATAAGAGGAGGATTTACGGGAGAGGTGTCCCTGAACCCAAGGTGGTCCTGAGTAAGAGTGCCTCTGAACCTTTGAGACTGGAAAGTTTGTGGTGGGTCGGAGAAGGGTTCGTGGAGTCTGAACAAAAATTACCACAAACTTCCATTCTTGATTTCAAAAGATCAACAAGAGGTGTACGGTTCATAATCTAGGCACAAGTGTGCGGTATTCGATGATTAAGTTCTACGCACAAATCAAACACAATTCCAAGCTTTGTTTCACCAACTCACTCAGTGAAGGCCGTAAGAGTTCGACCAGTTATCTTGTTAATTTTAATTGGTGAAAATTCAAATCTTGCAAGCCGTTTAAACGAGCTGTTAGGTGCCTGTATTTCCCGACCGACTGCCCGAATTCTTACGACTAGTTGCACATACTTTCAACTAGTATGGGAGTAAGTAAGGACCGTAGAACGGCTACCCTTTACTTGAGGACGGAGCCTTACGCGGTGTCCTCTAAACCACCCACTCTACTAAGGAAATCTGGACCGTTTACCGGCTACCCGTTAGATCCTCACTGAGAAGTAGCTAATCATTTTTGGTAGAATCAGTAGTCAGTACGAAAATCCTGGCTTGGCTCTATCCTAGTGTGCGTCTCTCTCCTCGCTGCAAGATAAAAGCAAATAATGGCGGGGTTACTCTCCCGCAAAAATTCTTGATTTTATGGGTTATTAAGGTCGGCTATATTTAGCAGTTCCAATTTTAATTAGGTGATCATTGAAGAATTTAAATGTGCACAAATACACGTCTACCATCCAGTCCTGATTTTCGTTAAGATTATGTGATAAAACAAGAGGGAGAAGTTCGAAAAAAGTCGATGCACGTGAAAAACTATGATGTATGCTCAGTTAGAAGACTTACAGTGAATCCTCATAATCTTTATGTGGGATGCAATACAGAATTGAAAGATTATTCTAAATGAATGCAAGTTGATGAAAAACCGCACCTAAGCAGAAAGTTCTATTAGCGGGAAAGAAGTGAGTTAAATTTTGGCTAAATTGATCGATCTATGTGCTTCTCAGTTAATGTGAAGTGTGGCTTAATTTCTACGAGCACAATCAAAAATATCAATGCTCTGAGAGCTGTATGTGCAGGTCTATCCTAGTCACCACTCAAGTCGGGTCCCACCCTTACCAGAGAGTGAAACAGGCCACGACACACCACAGAAAAAAGTTCAGAGTCTTTTTACACACGCGAGAGTCCAAACGAACACCACTGTAAATAAGCAATTAATTACAAAAATAAAATTAAAATCCTAGACTCTACGCTCTCTCACGACTCGAATCGATCTTAATTTAATTGTGACTTTTTCAGAAGTCGGTGAAGATGCTTCGGTTTCTTGAAAAACCGTTTCACGGTTGTCGGGTACCTCGTAAAAAAATAAGAGAGAAAATGTAAGAGAGTGACTCAAAAAATATTCAAAAATAAAATGAGAAAAATAAATGCTGAAAAATAAATGTTGTAAAAAATGAAATTTATAATGAATAATTCTGGGGTCAGACTACCCAAATGCGGAAAACCGAACGAAAATTTTCAAAACACAAAACTAAGCCATTTGCCTCCCCGGCAACGGTGCCATCTGACGAGTCCGAAATTTACTTGTTAAGAAGATGTATTTATCGTCGTGTGTAAAAATATGATTTGTCGTTCGTTGTAGGCGGCAATCGGAATCGGCCAAGAAAATAACCACACAAAATATTCGTCAATTTTAATCAATGCGGTTTTATGTTTATTTTACTTGGACAAGTCCCAAGGCCGAACACAAGGAGGCAAAGGAACAATCAAGAATTATGTCTATCAAAATTCGTGTGTGGTTTTTGAGACAGTTTTTTTTGTTTTTGGATTTTTTTAATGCAATAAAGGATGCAAAATGCATTTTCAGCCTATTTTAGGAACTAAAATGTAAGTTACGTTCAAACGATGTCCGAAAAATACGAAACTTGGCTGAGATGATAATTATGACAGAGTGAATGCACTGTAATTTTTTTGCAATTTTTGGATGCAATATGATTTTTTATGAATTTTTAAGTGCAGACAGAATGAATTTCAATATTTAATTATAATAAATATTAGACCTAATTATTTTCAAGGGATAAAATTATCTAATATCTATAACAAGGTGATTGATCTCAGAAAAATCCTAAACCTCGAAAATACAGGTTTTAATACCTATTAAAGATCAAATACTGAAATATGCATAATGATTTTTACAGGGCAAACTATGCATGCAAATACAAATCTTTTTGGGCACAATGTCAAGCACAATTAACTCTATACTAAGTGAATTTTTTGGAATATTTAGAGCAACAGTTAATCAAATAAAAATTTTATAGTGAGAAATGGGCAAATTATGTAATTTTTCACAAAACAATTAATTATTAATTAACCATCGATCATAAAAATATCCACAATATGTCAGACTATAGAGATTTAAATGACAAACATCATGTTATTTTTGGATAAAAAAATAATGTCATGTAGCTGTTTAAAACTAAGGAAGAACACAGGGGTACAAATGCAATATATAACTATGAAAATAAGTTGCAAAGGGACCAAGATGTAAATACCTGAACCCTTGGGGTTCGACTGCAAAAATCCCAGGTCTAGCGCAATATGGAGAACTTCCAGGGAGCTGGCTGCAAATATCCCTCTGGTCACGTGGAGGTCACGTGCGATGGCAGGCTTGGGTGGAGGTTTGGTGCAGACCTCCACGTGGCATGTTCTCGTGCTTCTTCTAGATGGTCAGATGCGGCTCTGATGGTTGATCGAACGGCGGTGGATGTGGGATGTTTCGACGGCTCTGATGGAGGATGTGCGATGATCGGACGGCTGGTACGTGGCCGACACACGGACGACGGGCTTCGATGGCGAGGCGGAGCGGCGATGTTGATCGGTGAGGTGGTTGTGACTTGATGAAGGCGAGGCATGTTGTTGTTGGTGAAGTTGAAGCTTGGAAGTTGCAGGCGTTGGAGTCGTAGATGGTAGTCGGCATTGTCGAAGAAGGTGGCTTGTTGGAGTGTCGCTGGCGATGGATGACGAAGCCCGGAGACTTCACCGAGGGTGGAGGTTTGAAGATGGACGCGAGGGTGGATGGTCGGGATGATTTGATCGGGAGTTGTGCGTAGATAAAAGCGATGATGATTGGAAGAAAAGAAGATGACGCGGAGGGGAAATACCTGGAGGAGAAGGGCTCGACGGCAATCACGCCGGAGCGGAGCAGCGATCTTCAAGATGTAGCTGCGACAAGGCTAAAGGCCTCGGATCACGCTGGCTGGAGAGGCTCGCAGTTGTCACTACCGGAGGGAGAATTCCTTGGAGGATGGATCGGTGGATGAGAGACCTCGGGTGTGGCAACGCTTCTTTTATAGGATCGAGGGGTGGCCGGAGAAGGAAGGTGCTCTGGATGGGGATCTGATTGATGGAAGGCGGTGGAGACGAGATTCGCGGGAGGCGGCGGAGGGTATCGAAGATTGGAGGATTGGGGATCCGATTGGATTGACGATATTGGGTGAAGGGAATCGGAGAAGATACGCGGGGGTTGATTGAGCGGTCAAATGGCGGCGGCGAGAATCAAGGCTGGGCGAAATACGCGGCAGAGGCGAAGGGATGTACGGAGAAATCGTGGGGATACGGTGGAGCAACCAACGGGCGGGAGGTAGGAGATGAGTGATGGTTGTCCGATCGGCCCAAATCGGATGGCCCAGCGGGCGACACGTGGCACAAAGGAAGGGAAAGGGGCGGTGGCGCATGTGCTTGGCGCGGGCATGGGTGGCACGTGCTTCGCACGTGCGGGGGACTTTTTTTAATTTTTTATATTTTTTTAATAAAATGAGTAAATAAAAGGCCATAAATGGCTGACACGTGGCGGCCCCAGGGGTTGCCACTTGTCAGCACCAGAAAATTCGAAAAATAAAGATTTTGTAAAATGCAAAATAAATAGCAAACGACCTCGGATCGAAAAAGTTACTTCATAAAATTTGTTCTTCTCGATGAAATCTACAACTTTTATTAAGACATCAAAACCAAAATCGATCAAATGCAGAAAGTGATATTTTGGGGTAACCCATGTACATAGAATACCTTGATTTTTTGGGTTTTGTAATTTTTATGTCATTTTTGAATCAGATAAAATCCGAAAAAAATATGGTAAAATCAAGAATAAATAATTACACATTAATCTATTTTTTTTGGATTTTTATTAATTGAGAAAAAGAAGAAATAAAATAAAACACGAAAAAGACTCATTTTGTACAGTTGATTAGTGAAGACTCCGACCCAATTTGTTTCTTTGATTTCAAGCTCAATATGAATTTGGATTTTTACGCATTTTAATAAAACTTTCATCAAAGAAGACAAATGAAAAAGAAATGAACTAAAATAGGTTAATTATGTACATAAAATAATTGGTCAAAAACCTTTAAAATACAAAATGTACAAAAGAGGCCCAAAACCCAACTTTCACATATGAGCTCCGATTCACTTGAACTTGTCTTGTTTTGAAGGTAATTGAATATACATTAGTTCAAAAGTGAGTAGGATTAAAACGGACACTAGATGAGGAAGATATGAGGTTTTTAGTCTGAAAATCCTGAAACTAGGGTTTGGGTTTTTGGTCCACTTATTTGGGTTAGTGATTTTTTGTATTTTTCATTTATTCTTGTTAGTGATATGTACATAGTGGAGGTGGGTTTGGGTAATTCATAGTTAGCATGAATGAGTTAAAAATCGGGGAAGTTTGGCTATTTACAGGTCAATTTTAACTTGGATTTTTGGCTTCTTATTTTGTGCAGAAATTAGTGCTAAAATGCAATTCTTATGAAAACATGCATGAATGCTAATTATGCAAAATAGATGCGGAAATGCTGTTGATTTTGAGGGATTTGAGCTTAATAAATGAGATTTAGAGTGATGAACCCAAGATTCATCATCCCCCTATACTTAAACCATGCTCGTCCCTGAGCACTAAAAAGAAATGCCGTGAAGTGGAATGAGATTGGGTTCCATATCAAGACCATGAGCTGAAGGTGAAAGTGAAAGTAGACTCGACCTTTGGATTATTAGTGTGGCGGAACTTCTGTGAGACTTAGAATTTTAAAATCAACAGCCCTCAAGTTCTACACATCATTGTCACAGTTTCGGCTCAGAAGTCATCTTAGATCAATCCTCTTCCCAAAGTATACCCTATGAACATTGAACAACCGACTCATGTGTGTGAAAAGTTTTAGCTCTTCCCATCCAGAATGTCGGACTACCATGATCATCTCCTCTCCAGTAACTCGTCCTCGGGGAGTCAGGTATTTCCTTCTAAGGTATGTCGCGATGTGTTCACAATCGAATTGGGGGGAGAAGATAGAAGAAGGGGAAAAGAACTGGAGGGTAGCCAGTGTAGTCACCTCTCCTTGTGAAGATGGTAAGTGTAGTCGAGTCTCCACCAAGATCTGCAGGTTTCTTGAAGCTTGGACCTTTTTAGTCAGATATTTATTTGGTAGAATGCTTCTTTGTATTTGGAACTTTTGGTGGTTCTGCTTGAATCTTATTGTGCCCCTATGGATATAGAATCTTTTTACTTCCGTACATATTTTGTGGTCTTAGAAAAAATTGTACCCAGTTGTCCATCCTTTTTCCGAAGCTTTATTTCAACCTGTACTCCAGTCTTTAGATTTCCACGCTACCAGAAAAGAAACTGACACAGTCTTCCAACATCCCGTCTGAGTGTAGAGAATGGAAATTAAATAAAGAAAATAAAATAAAATAAAGTAGACTAATAAAATAAAAAATAAAAAGAAAAGAGAGTGGAGAATTTACAAAAGTAAGTCCACTAATGAAACAAACAATACTTACAAGTTCTTTTTTACTTTTCTAATTATTAATTTTTTGTATTTTTAATAAAAAATATGTACAACAAAAAATAAAATAAAATACTAGAAACAAATAAAAACACAAAAATGATTTTTTTGGATTTTTTGTAATTAAGAAAAGTAAATAAAAATGAGAAAAGAAAAATATCTACATTATATACAATGTACACCTAGGTCTCAAAACCCATATTTTGTAAGCAAGCTCCGATTTTAATGAAACCACTTTCATTGGATCGATAATTTTCTAACTTAAACTTTAAAAGTGAGTTTGGTGAATTTGGAGTTCATACAGAGCGGGAATTTGGTCGGAAAGTTGGACTCGACTTCTTCTCTTTAGAATCTAGGAGTATTTATTTGAGATGAAATTTGTTTTATATGTTTATATTTTTCTATACATTTTTATAAAGAAGTTAGAGAAAGAAGTAGCCGAAAAGGAGTTGAAATGAAATTATAAAAATACATGAAGTGTTGGGCTATTTACGGGTGAAAAACTCCTTTATTTTACAACTTTTATTATTAATTTATTTTATACATATAATATATAATAATTAGTGTATTTTATTTACAAGAGTCGTTTTAATAGTTTATTGATTTTATGAACATTTATTTGAGATTTTACTTAGGGATTTTGCTAAGATCAATATATTTAGATGATATCATTGATTCGTAACCCCCATATACTTAAACTTTGCTAGTCCTCGAGCAAATAAAGAATGAATAAGTTGGATCAACCCCTGACTGTGCATGTGAATACAAGACTTGATCTGGTGAAGAACTCTTGATTTTAGTGGTCCTAATATTCTAAGTTGAACCAAGCTCTTGTCGAAAGGTATCCAATTTCCCTAATCATCATACTCTCTCAGAATACATATATAATAGGGATATGACTTAAGTGTGGACTGCAGTTACAAGAGTAGAGTCGCAACTTCACCCAAGGTTCAAGTCCAAGAGACTCTTCTAAGAAACTGGTCCTCAACACTAGGGAATAAACCATTTCTTGCATCCAATCCATCACCTATTTAGTTGTCAGACTTAAAAGTGTAGATGGAAGGCCAGTTGATGGATGGCATAGGATTGTGTCATTTCTTCTCTCCCTCTCATTGGAACAAGGATCCTCGCGAGTGACTTATTAACGCATACATGCATTTGTTTGGTTGTTGATCAGTGTATCTGTTAAAAGGAGTTGGAGTCGTCTGCACTTGTTTTCCTGGGAGTTCACTGGGGTGTGTCTCTTTTGAATATCTAAGATACCTTTGACACCCAGACTTGTATCACTATACGATGCATAGCCCTTTTTGGATGCTAGCCCGAATCCTTGGTCCTAATAGCGGTGGTCCAAGTGGACACTTTAAAATGGATGGGATCGCTCACCTTTGGTGGAAGATCTTTGATATTTGACTTTGTATGGTGAGAGCTTTTCTTTCAACATTTCTTCTTCTTTTTTTTTGAAACTTCGCTAGCTCCACTGCTTTTACCAAAAGTTGGCGCACACTGATCAACAATTATTTAGATTTCATCACACCCTGACACATAGGTAAATGTCAAGAGATAGTACAAGAACCATATTCTCATACTGGCTAAAGGTGCTGGCAAGTGCCAGGGACTAAACCAACTTATTAGTTAGGTTTTTTATTTTAATTTTTGTGATTTTTTTGAAAAAGAAAGGAAAGAAGAAAGAAGATTTAAAAAAAGATTTTTTTTTGGATTTTTTTGGGTTTTTTTAATTTTTTTTTTGTTTTTTAAAAAACAGATAAGGAAAGAAAAGAGAAAATTGTTTTTTTAAAGTTTTTTTCAAAGAGATTTTTTGTTTTTTTTTTCATTTTACCTACGTTATAATTATTGTATAATATATACAAAAAAACGTGAAAGTACAAGCTATGGGTAAAGTATATATGTAATATATACACGCCCATATACTTAGCATGTGTTATGTCCTCATAGCAAAAGAAGCGAGGAAAAATCATAGCTCGTTCTAAGCGTAGGAGAGCTAAAATAATATAAAATATAGAAGTCGATCTGCCCCCCTTATACTAAGACTCTGGTCAGTCTAAGTGTAGAAGACGAATAAAAAATGGGGTGGACAAGGTCAAGAGGAGAAATAGATGAGTATATACACATGGCGAGTAATCCCCCCTATACTTAGGCTCTGGTCAGTCTAAGTATAGGAAATGAGTAAATATGAGAACCGATGTGATCTAAAGAATATATAGAGGAGGGAGAATGTACAAGAGTGAATGAATCTTCTAAGCTGTTGAATCTTGATTTGCATCTTCATGAAGAATAAAATGATGTATCTGCTCTATGCTCACTCTACATAAGTTGATGACCTCGACTTGGACTAACTGCTCTTTAGAATCTACAAAATACTTCAACAGTTGTCCATTCACCACATGGGATTGTGCACCATCTGTGAGATCATCTATCTCTACACTTACATTCTCGTGCACTTTCTTAACATCAAAGGGATCCGTACACTTAGATTTGAGCTTCCCATGGAATATCTTCAACCTGGCATTAAACAATCATACCTTTTTCCCAGGGACAAAGTCTTTGCACCTAATATGTTGATCATGCCATCTCTTTACTTTGTTCTTATAAATCAAATTGTTGTCATATGCCATGTTTCGGATTTCCACGAGCTCATTCAAGTTCAAGTCTCGACAAAGCTTCCTTAGTGACAACTCTAATTAATCTGCTTAATTGCCCATTTGGATTTGTGAATCAGCTCTGTGGGCAAATGACATGGCTTGCCAAAGATCATTCTAAATGTTGAAGTACCCAATGGTGTCTTGTAGGCTGTCCTATAGGCCCACAGAACTTGGTCCAAGAGCTGGGACCAATTCTTTCTATAGGGATGAACCAAATTCTGGAAAATACTCTTCACCTCTCTATTTGAAACCTCTACCATGCCATTGGACTGTGGGTTGTAAGGACTAGTAACTCTATGCTCAAATCCGTAGTCCTTAGCTAAAGATCTCATATCTCTGTTCACGAGGTGGCTACCCACATCAGATATCAGAACTTTTGGCACCCCGAACCTATCAATAATATTATGTCTCACATACTTACAGACAATCTTGTTGTCTGCGGTTCGGGTTGGGATAACCTCCACCACCTAGACAAATAATCAACTACCAACAAGATGTACTCATGTCCTTGGCTGTTGGGAAAAACGACCCGTAAAATCTATGCCATATGCATCAAAAACATCACAAATAATCACCGGCTGCATGGGCATCTCATCTCTCTGTCCAACTGTCTGACGAATCGGTCTTGAGTGGTATATTAGTTCGGTGCTCGTTGTAGCACGGTAGTCATCCAATTAATCAGAGTCGAGAAAAGGATCTCCAAGAAGAGTGTCTCGGCTTAAATTTATATTCTAGGCAAGTCTGGCGTCGAACACAGGGAGGCAAAGGAACAACTTTTGGTCAATTCAAATTAATGAGGTCTATGTTTTCAAATGCGGATTTTTTGTATTTTTTAATGCAAAATGAATGCGAATGCAAAATTCGGGTGAATATAGTTAATATGAAAGCACACAACTTAGCAAATTAATTTTAATATGAAATTAATCCAATTTAGCCAAATTATATTTTCCCTAGAAACCTAATCCAGTGATGAATGTAAAACACTTTTTTGGAATTTTAAGGGTTAAAATGCAATGATGAAAAATACACACATTTTATGGGTTTTCAGGCAATTTTTCACACAAACAGAATGCAAAAATTATGAAAATTTTATGAACTTAAACATGATGAATGAGGCCACAGTAATTTTTTTGCAATTTTTCAAGAATATATGATTTTTTATGAATTTTTTAATGAAAACATAGTGACTGCAGGTATTTAATTCCTAATAAATCCACATTATCAATTTCACGAGAGAGTAATTATCTCAAAAAGATATTTTAATATGCAATCCAAGAGAGTTGGAATTTCATAAAAATACTATGTGTGGATTTAATTAAAAATTATTTGCGAAAATTACTCTACTATTTATTTAAGGCACATGACAACTCCAATTTAGATAAAATTGGATAGTGATTAAAACACATATAAAGGCATCATTTCTGATTTTTGAGGAATTTTTGGAGCAATCGTGAGGTAAATATGAATTTAAAATCTCAAATTTGGTAAAATATACATTTTTTTACTTATACAATATTTTACTAATACAATTTTTTTAATTACCCAAAGCTTACAAAAATACAAATAAATAGTTAGATGATAGAGAATTAATTGCTCAACAAAATGGAATTTTTTATTAAAATAAATGATGCTAAAAAGAGTCCAAATTAATATGCAAACATAGGGGTATCCGTGTAAAATGGAAATTAAAACTGACAGTGCAAACTGTGCACAGGGGCAACTTATAAAAAATTTAAAAGAAGGAGGAAACCTCCTTCTTCGCAGGAGGCTAGGGCCGGGAAGATGGATGGGGCGGCATGGCCCGCTGATAATCACAAATTATCGAGGGTCTAAATGCGTCGCTGTGGCGACCCACAATAAAATGCGATTAATCAACAGTGAACCCACAATCAAATATCAATCAATGAAAAATAAGTGTGGAGTCAAATTTATTTTTAACTCTACATAAAAGATGTATAGGTGCAAGTATGTAGAGAGTTCGAACACAGGGAACAAGCAGGGTAGTTCAAGCAAAAATGCTAAGTGTGTGTGTGATGTGTGGAGTGTCTACACTAAGCAAACAAGCAAATGAATTTTTGTGGGTTTTTAATTTTTAATTTTTTTTTTTGTTATTTAATTTTTAATTTTGTATTTTGATTTTTGATTTTTTTGATTTTTATATTTTATATTTTATAATTTTTTATTTCTTTTTCAATATTGGAGAATAAAGATAATATAATAAAAGGCAAGCTAAAATATTTATAAAATGGTGCAAAAATATCCAAAAATTCAGAAATAAAATGTTTTTGGTATTTTTAAGAATTTTTACTGTTTTTGTGATTTTTAGGGATTTTTCAAGGTGTTTTTGGTATTTTTAATTACTGAAGTAAAGCTAAACAGTGGAAAAGAAGCTCACTGTGAGTAAAAGGAGATTTAAAAATACCAACCAGTAGCTAAAAATTTTCACACTATTTTTAAAATAAAAAGAACAAAATAAGGAACAAACAGAAGCTGAGTTTGTGATTTTTGGATTTTTCTACTCTTTTATATATTTTTTTGAAGTTTTTGAGTGTTTTTAAATTTTTAGTGTTTTTCTTTTGAGATTTTTAATGATTTTTGGACTGACATTAAAATAGGATAAAATAGACACTAGGTGATTTTTTTGGAATTTTTGGAGGTGTTTTAATATTTTTTTGGTGTTTTCTAAGCTAGACAGTGCACAAATAGCAAGTTTTTGATTTTTAATAAATATAAAAATAAAGTAAAATAAAAAACTAAATAGATGGCGTCAAAGTACACGTGTCCAGATACTTAAGTCTATTTTTGTGAAATTTTTGGAGTTAAAATGCTAGGTCAAATAATTAGAGCAAACATCCAAACATTAAACAGTCCTGGCAGGGGTATATGTGCAAAATATCAAACGTCCAGGGGCATAAATGCAATTTTCCACAAAAATATACACTGTAGATTCAATTTTTAGCACCAAAATGCAATTACAAAAGTCGCCTGGGCCTCTTAGCAATTTTCCCACCAGGGCGCGTGACTTGCACGCGCCTGGCAAGGACTAAACTGTAATATTACGAAACCCTGGGGGCCTACTTGCAAAATAACCAAAAAGTTTACACGTGCTGCAATAGTTTTAGGACTAAAACAAAATACACAAACGTCCGAGGGTGTCCTTGCAAAATGCCCACCCCCTCACGTGAACTGGTCACGTGAGGTGACGTGGCGAGGGACCTAGACGCAAATGCTAAAAGCCTGAGGGTCTTTTGGCAAATATTACAATAAAATTACACTACAGACAAAAGTTTAAAGATTAAACTATAAATACAAAAGGGTCGAGGGTGAAGTTGCAAAATACCCTCGGCGCACCGATCGAACGGCTGTGGGTCTTCACTTAAACACGTGTCGTCGATCGGACGGCGATGGCGCTTCGTGGATGCACGGCGGAGATTAGAACGCTCGAAGACGATCTGACGGCTGAGGCGTGGTGCAATCCAACGGCTACTGCTTGATCTGGGCGCTCCACCTCGATCCGACGGTGGCGAAGCCCGGAGCAAGAACAGGGACGAACTCCGGCGAGTCGAGGTTCGCCGAGGTCAAGCTCCGTCTCCGACGAGCGGTGTGGCTTCAAAAGCGAGCTGGAGCTTCCTGGGGTCGTCCTCTATCTCCTGGGGGCACCAAAAGTGCACGGCGTTGGCCGTGCCGCTCGCAGGTGGTCGGCGGAGCTGGAGAGCTCGACTGAGCTCCGGCGAGCTTCAAAAACGCGCCCAGGCGCGAGTCAACGTGCTTTGACCCTGCAAAAAACGTTAGAGAGCCCAGGGCAAAGTGCCTGGACCTGGGGTGGACCTAATCTATGCGCGAGGGGAAGTGGACGTCGGTGGCCGGAGGTGCGCTCCGGCGATGATGCTTGGAGTGGCGAAATACGCGATGGAACTTAGAATTTTTTTGGGGTTTTTGAAGCTTAAGCTAACAGGAACTAAATGCAAGAAAGAAATAAGCGGGGGGATGCCCTCGATGGCCTGAACCAGAGGAGAAAGGGTACCTCGACGCCGGCTGTTGGCGGAGGTGGTGGAGCTTCCCTCGACTTCGCGCGCCTTGGCTGAAGGGCTGGCGGTGGAGCTGTCACCTCCACGGAGCTCAGGAGCACGATGATGGCGTTGAAGGGTGGGACCAAGGGGACTCGAATTCAAAAGGAAAGAAGGGGGTCGGTTATATGTGGTTTGACCCGAGGTGACAGGGGTCCAAAGACCAAGAGGTCTGGAGCAGCTCCTTGATCCATAGCCCAATGTAATCACATGGCGGGCAAGAGGGATGAACGAGGAAGAGGATCTCAGAAGAAATCGAGTCGAAAGGATGAAAGCTCGTGCCTCGAAAAAATGGTGAAGATGGGGTCAACAGCGGTTCTGACAAAGGCTACAGGGTGTAGGTCAGACTGTTGACCTAGGTCAACAGTCCTGGCCTCCTGGTTGGTCCACGTGGACCAACCAGGAAAAACCCTGGAAAAATATTTTAATAATTCTATTTAAAATACTAAATGGCCGAATTAGTTAAAAGTTATAAAATAAAAAATGTTTAGAATTTTATGTAGTATTTTATTTTGATTTTTAATTATTTTTATGACTTATATTTTTACAAGTTACCTTTTTAACCCTATATAGGTATAATACCTATGTATTTTAGTATTTTATTTTTATTTTGTATATTTTAATTTTATTATTTTTATTTAGTATTTTATAAAATTATAGAATACTTTTATTTACACAAATATATTTTTATTTTATTTTTCTGATTTATTATGTATATTTAATAAAATACAAGTATGTTTTGTATAGGTATATGTGTAGGTAATGTATCTATGTCTTTTATTTTTAAGTATTTTATTTTTGTTTTTATTTAGGTTTTTATTTTCATTTTAATGTACATTATTATTATAACTATTATTTACAACATTATAAAAATATAAAATTGTAAAAATAATAAATAAATAATAAATTGAATATTTTAATATGTACAAGTATACAATGAGGGTCCAAAACTCAACTTTCAAACCGTAGCTCCGCCAAGTGTGAAACCACTGCCATTGGATAGATTATTTTATTCTATATACAATTAAAGGTGAGTACACTGCATTTGGAGTTGTCAGTTGTGAGATACGGGTCTGGGAAGTTGGGATTTTGGATTCTTATTCAGACCATAACTTTTCATCTGTACATTCTTTTTCTGTGAAATCAATTTTGTATTTTTCTTTATTAGATTATCTACAACTTTCATGTACAAAGTTTCTTTATTTGATGTACAAAAAGTGGAACCAAAAATAGGTCCAAATGATAATAAAAGAATAAAGAATGAATAAAATATAAAGGTATTTTGGCTGTGTTTTTGACCTTATCTCCCCCTACTTTATTCCTTGTCGACCTATTCATCAAGATGCCTAGGTCTCGGGGGTTTTGGGTCATAAAATATTTACAATATTTTATTCTTTTTCTTTTCTTGATTTATTCTATAATTTTGGCCTTAATTACAGTCATTTATACACTGTTGAGATGCACATGCATGAATGCTAAGATGCTTGATTTAAGGCTATTTACAGGCATTTGCTAGGGTTTTAGGTGCCAAAATGATAGAATAAAGATGATGAAATGTGGATTCATCACCCGCGCGGAGGGCAGTTGTACGTGAGTGGCTGGAGGAGGTGGCTAGCAGTGAGGGAGATCCACGACGGTGGCCAGCCAGAGCGGCGGCCAGAGGGTAGTGTGGGGGCGCAGGAGGGAGGTTACGGGCGGCCGTAGGAGGGAGGCTGGGCGGAGATGGTGCATCGGTAGCCGCGACATCGCTGCTAGCTGGAGGTGGCCTGGAGATGGTGCGACCGTGCGAGAGAGGGCCTGGTGGTGGATGAAGGCAACAGGAGGGGCCGACGACCGGCGGTGGAGCGGCCAGGGACGGGGCGGCAGGCCGTGCACCTGTAATATTTTACTTTTTTGAATTTTTTTGTTGTGATTTAAAGAGTTTTTTATTTCTCGAACCGAGAATAAACTAAAGAAAATGAAGAATTTATGGTGATGAGGATGTGGTGGTGATGAGGATGTGAAACAACAAGGAAAAAAATGTTAGATAAAAATAAAATAACAAGGAAAATGAGAGGGAATACTTACCTGAATATTCACCAAAAGGTGGAGTAGCTATGTTGAACTCATGTCGTGGCATCAATCTGATTGGCAAAATAAAAATCGGAGAAGCTATGCAAGCTTGCTGGGAAGCTCGTGACACGGCAATGATGGTTGTCGCGGATCTTGACTGAAGGAGGAAGATGATAGAGCGATGTCACCGACACAACATTCCACGCTCTCTCTTTTTCTCTAAGAATGGTGAATAAAGGGAATTGAAAAAGAAGAGAAGAATATAAGGAAGAAGAAGATGAAGGAGCTGGAAAAGTGGTGGAGGAGATGGAGTGGAATGGGAGGTTAATGGAAGAAAAAGGAAGTTATTGTAGAGAAATGAAAAAATAAAGAAAGAAAATAAAAGAGAAAAAGTTGTCTACTAAAAAGAGAGAGAAATATAAAGAAAAGAAATGGAATATTTGCACAAACATATCACAAAATAAAAAAAGTAGCAAACAAACAATATGTACAAAATTTGTTGACTTTTTTATTTTATTTTTTATTTTAAATAAAAGATATTTACAACTTAAAAATAGAATACAATATTAGAAATAAAATAAAACACAAAAATGATTTTTTTAGATCTAATAATTAAGAAAAGAAAAGAAAAAAGGAAGAAAGAAAGAAAGAAAATTTGCAATATATATAATGTTCGCCTAACTCCTAAAACCCATATTTTGCAAAGTAGCTCCGATTTTAATGAAATTATTTTTATTTATAGATAATTTTCTAACTTAAACTTTAAAAGTGAGTTTTGTGAATTTAGAGTTCATACGGAGCGGGAATTTGGCTGGGAAGATGGACTTTACGGCTTTTTCTCTTTGGGATTTTGGAGCATTTATTAGTAGTAGAATTTATTTTGTATTTTGTATTTTTATATACATTTTTATAAATAAGTCAGAGAAATAAATAGCAAAAAAGGAGTTGAAATGAAATTATTAAAAATACATGAAGTTTGGGGTTATTTACATCTAAAAACTCCTCTACTTTATGGCTTTTTATTGTTAATTATTTATACAATACAATATATAATAATTAGTATATTTTATTTACAAGAGTCATTTTATTAAATTACTGATTTTATGGATATTTATTAGAGATTTTACACAAGTATTTTGCTAAGATCAATATATTGAGATGTTGAATCA